>CM061245.1:83291563-84541563 GCA_030848705.1 Heracleum sosnowskyi
AAGGGGTGACCCTAGTATTTTGTTGCCCCTAGGAGATCCTGATGATCCTACACCACCATTCACTCAAGACATCATGAAAGCTACCATATCCAGGAAATTCAAGATGCCAACGATTAAAGCTTATGATGGAATGGGGGATCCCGCAAATCATGTAAGAACCTTCTCCAATGCACTGTTGTTGCAGCCAACCAATGATGCGGTCAAGTGTAGGGCGTTTCCACAAACCTTGGCAGGCATGGCTCAACGTTGGTATAGCCGTCTACCTCCCAATTCCATTGAGTCTTTTAAGGAACTAAGCAAGGCGTTTATCAATCAGTTTGTTAGTGGAAGGGTGCATGAGAAGAGTTTTGCATCTCTTATGGGAATCCAGCAAGGTAAAAATGAATCATTGAGGGAATACATAAATCGATTCACTAGGGAGGCTCTGAAAGTCCCAGACTTGGAGGACAAAGTAGATATGATAGCCCTGCAACAAGGAACCACTGATGATCACTTCAAGAGATCGTTGGCAAAGCATCCACCCGAAAGCATGTTGAAGTTTCAAGATAGAGCCGGAAAGTATATCAAGGCCGAGAAAAGTATGAATAAATATGAACCCACTGTTGAGGGAAGTGAAAACGGAAAAAAGAGAAAGGAGACTCAAGAGTATGACGCTAGGGACAAATATCCCAGGACAACGAATGATTCTGACTCTCCACCTAAAAGGAACAACTTTGGACCCAGGTTCAATGAGTATGCAAGGTTGAACACCTCAAGAAGTCAAATTCTAATGGATATTGAGAAGGAAGAAGATCTTCGATGGCCAAAGCCGCTAAGATCCGACTTGGAGAAACGGAACAAGAATCAATTCTGCCGTTTCCATAAAGAAGTTGGTCATGACACCGACAATTGTAGACAACTGAAAGATGAGATCGAGTTCTTAATCCGAAGAAGAAAACTCGATAAGTTCACTAAGGATGGGAATCGAGGAAATCAACAAGGGAACTATGAAAGGAAAGACTATGATAGGAGGGACAACGACCAAGATCGTAATCCTAAGCCCCAAGGGCCTGTCATCAACATGATATTTGGAGGACCGACTGCTGCTGGGTCCTCCTGAAACTCAAGGAAAGCTTATGCCCGAGAGGTAATGACTGTTGTAGGAGAAGCACCGAAATATGTCAAGACAGAAGTGGCTATTAGCTTTGATGATTCTGATCTTGAAGGGGTGAAGTTCCCCCATGATGACCCGTTGGTCATTATACCTGTAATAGGCAACTCTAAAACCAAGAGGGTTCTGGTAGATAACGGAGCTTCCGTGGACATCTTGTTCCATGATGCCTTCATCAAGATGGGATATACCGATTCGCAACTGACTCCTTCAAACATGCCCATAAACGGGTTCAATGGGGTTGAATCTAAAGTAGAGGGAACTATTCAGCTCCCTATGACAATAGGGCAAGATTCACAAACAACAACTCAAATGCTGAACTTCGTGGTGATAAAGGCAACCTCGACTTATAATGCAATCCTTGGGAGGACAGGCCTTCATGCATTCAAGGCTGTTGCCTCAACTTACCATTTGAAAATCAAGTTCCCAACAAGGAACGGAGTTGGTGAAGAACAAGGAGATCAAAAGATGGTTAGGAGTTGCTATGTAGCCGCGTTAAGGCCTGATGGAGTCGGGGGGCAGGTTCTCCCAATCAAGGTTATGGATTCGAGAGACGATGAAGAAAGAATGGACTGAGATGCCAAGAACATGGCATGCCTCAAATTGGAAAGTTTATTATGTTTAAGTGTTTCCTAAAAGGATCCACAAATAGGACAAGTAGCAATAAGGTCGACGAAACCATTCCGAGCTCTTAAGCTCTTAGTAGGAAGTAAAGTACTATGTAAGGGTCGAACCCTCTTTTCAAAAAATACTTCAAGATTCTTTTTCACTATTTTATTACTTATCTTTGTTTGGGCATTTCCTTATTATTTTACTAAAGAGGAAGTTGTACCAATAGCACTTGATCAAAGTGCCAGCCCATTCAAGAGGCCAAGTACTAGGAAATTGCCTTACAAAAGATAAGCTAAATAAATATAAGTGAATGCAAGAATGAAGAAACAGAATATGCATAAATAAGTTGCATAAACCCCGAAGAAGAAGTATCGAAAAAATAAGACTACAAGATCGAAAAAATAACATGCATGGATAGAAGATCCTGAAGGATCAAAGAGTTATGTTACAAGCATCAAATAAATCTTAAAGTCCATGAAAGGACCATGAATAAAAGATATAGAGCCCGGCATGGCCAATAAAATCTGATCTAAAGTCATCAGACGAGTCCTTGTCAAGGACAGGGGCATCTAAGTCCTCTATGAAGTCATCAGTAGGCTCAGACTCCTCCATTGGCAAGAAGAAGTATCAGAAGTATGCCAAAAAGGCAAGCTGCCTCGAAATGGGTAATCCTATATAACATGAAATGAAGACTCGAATCTTAGTTTTCAAAATTTTGAATCCTAGTCTTGAAGACCTCAATTTAATTGAACACATGAGTTTGTCCTATTGGAAGAACGTTAATATATGGGTTGAAACCCCTGAAAATTGAGGAAGTAGAGCTCAGAACGAGCTTCGATTCAATATACTGCAATCTCAAATTAAAGAAACGAGTGAAACGTTATGTCTGTCTTCGTTCATGAAGACCTCTCGATATGAAACTTAAGGTATTAGAACTCAAGTTAGTTCTTGTATCTGAAAGCCACATTTGGCGTTGTTGAAACCTCAAATGAGGTCTAAGGTGTTAGAACTCAAGTTAGTTCTTATATCTGTAAGCCACGTTTGGCGTTGTTGAAACCTTAAACGAGGTTTAAGGGTAACGACCTCTCAAATACATGAAAAACTGAGGTCGTTTTGTTCGACCTAGGACCAAATCGAGGTCGAAAGACCGAGTCCGAAAATACATGAAAAGCTGAGGTCGTTTTGTACGACTTAGGACCAAATCGAGGTCAAAAATTAAGACAAACACCGTGTATGGGTTTTGAAGATAAGACAAACGAGCTAGTGTGATGGTCTCTTCTTTTTTAACGATCATTACTCAAACTTAATTTGTTGAATTCCCCATTTCTGGAAAAGAAGTATCATCACTCTGAAATGTCAGTATACACTGTCGCAACTTTAAAGAACTAATCCTTTTATGATTCATAAGAACCTTGAACAGAATAACCCAAAGATGGAAAATGTTGAACAATGACATATGTATAATCAATTCTTGGTAATGCTAATCTTTTACAAGGGGTTAACTGAGAGATCAAAATGATCATTGAACATTTGTTCCGTTGCATGTGTCATTAGGACAACCGTCATAGTACACAAGATGGCCAGCCTTTAGTACTCTAACGACAAGCAACAATACAAATAGGTGGCGTCCTACCAGACTTCTATCACACAGACAGACAGTCATCCCCTATTTATAGGGTTGTTCATATATGTATCACAAAAGGGTCAAATATAAGAAGAGTTGTGAAAAGAACTCATATTTCGAAGTAGATAGTGATAGATAAATTGACCTCTGAACAATATAGATACCTTTCAAGCAAGAATGAAAACGTCTGAGCGAACTCAAATCATAAAGATTATCGATAATCGTAGCTAATAAGGCGCAACCGTTGATTCTGGAATGAAAACGTCACTTGTAAACATTAACAGCTCATCAGGGAAGAAAAATCTTTGAGAGGATATGTACGAAAGACTTATTGTTGGAGGGCATTATCTCAACTCCAATAAGCTTCATCTTTCGAACTACTAATTTCGGTCACGAAATCGCTCAATAGCTTAGTTTCGAATTTCGGAACACATAGTTGTATCTCTTAGAGTCCATCTATGGTGCATGTACCTTGACCTGGTCCGACTTTGGAAAACGGGTATCACAACATCTTACAAAAGAATGGAACAAGTTCAATAGGGGTATCATCTGAAGATCTACATCCATCTCTTCCAAATCCCAAAGTAGTAACCGACAATGATATTTTTAAAGTCCGGGTCACATCAGCTAGGAAATGTATTAACAGAAGTCGAAGGATCATCTCAAAACTGGCTTGTTGCCATAAAGATAACTTAGTCATGAATTACTAGAGGGGAATCCATTACATCCACATCAAAAAGGAGGTAACTCTGCTAGACCTATCACCTAAGAAGAAAGAGGTGAAAGTATCCCAATGAAAAAAAATCCTCAATTCATCATTTATGATCACATACTCTTTCGATGGTTTAGTGTCTAACTTTGAACTATGATCTTCATGATTTCTCCGATAGGAGTAGGAGATCTATCTCGAATAGCATGGAAATCTGAGGGCTCTGATGAAGACATCTACAAAAGTACATAAAATTCTATCATTACAGGTTCCATCTAACAGCATGTATAGGTGTATATAAATATATAAGCTTAAAACTCATCAAGGTATAGAAATCTATGTGTGGAGCTATAGCTCTAAGTAATCGCAAACCCGTCTCACTATCTTAACTCTATCATCGCATTATATCCCTAGGATCTGACGTTTTCCTAAGAATATAACTAATGATCTGATACCAAGCTGTGACGCCCCCAAATCCACTATCGGTAGACTCAGGACGCCACTATCCATGATCATCTTTAACACACAAAAGATAATACATACCATAGTAATTATAATCCTTACACAAGTAGTGGTTCCAGCCCACAAGTCCAGGCATCGATCTATCTCAGATTTATTACATCATTACTATATAATACTCTCCAGACCGCTAAATACACAGAGTTTATTGGTAGGTATAATCTTTGATGTAGCTCCCATGACAGCATTTCTGAACAACGATGCCACTCCGAGTCGGTGTCTTGCTGCATCTTCTCTTCCCCTTTAGCTCTGAATCGGGATGAATCGTCTCTTTCCTCTTTAACTGTAAAAATATGATTAACAACAAGGGTGAGCAACTATGTGCTCAGCAAATTCCACTGACTCGCTCTCTCATACTAATCACAAAAGAAATGTGAAGGAAAATACTTTTCATACAAAGGAACTCAAATCATTGACAATTTACTCTGATAGAAAATTGGTCTATGAACTGACCGAATCATTTAACTCAACACAATTGCACTTGAACTTTGAATGATGTAGATACTGGTCTTTTCTCCTTTACGATACCCCACGGCTCGATCAACTACCGTGTCTCAAGTATCGCACACCCGTGATACCCCATAGCACGATCACTACTATGTCTCAAGTATCACCATATCGTTTTGCTAGCAAAAAGGTGGTCGAATAATCAACCCGGCAACATTTGTGCCAAAACAAAATATATTTCCATCTGGATACCACGAGTTTGTACCTCGTGTTGATCAGAAAGAAAATCCAAGGGCCACTCCCATGTTGACCAGTGGAGTAAAAGATTATTCTCCCGAACAAAATGAACAACAACTGATTGTAAGTGATTTACCAGATAATCCTCGTCGATTCTGGCCGACCGCCAGTTACTATTTATACGATATCGACCCGAACAATGGGCCGTTGCAACCTTTGACAAATAAATGATTACGTTAACACGAACAAGGTGTCACACCAGACAACAAGATAACAAACCTCGAACAAAAGAGGTTTATTGAATAGAATAAAATATTTTAAGTCGTCTTGAAAGATAAGAACGACTCAAACCATCAAGACACTATACAAATGCTCTAGGATGATTGTTTAGGAGGAAGTTCTGAGGAAATTCTATTCATCTATCCACTATTCTGCACGTATCCACTTTGATCCGAACAATGAATCAAATCTGAGTATTTAAAATAAATTTATCAGATTTGAACAATAAATCCGTTTGAAGTCAACAGATGTCTAACTACTTCGAAATATGAGAGTAGTCATAACTGAATAATTTTAGAGGGTCATCTTGAACAATTAAGATTCCCGAGGAATTTAAATTAAATACGCTTTATGACAAGGAATTATTTTCATGGGAAACTAGCATGATAAATGACATAAATATGTAGAAACGAATCTTTCATAAAATAATTCAACAATATATAAGCATCATCATTTCTCAATAATTAGCAGGAGTAAGGGTCAGAAGGAACTTGCCTCGATCTCGATGTCCAACAATATCAAATAATATCAATATTCTACCCGTGTGATTGCCTTCAATTTACGTGCCACGGAAATATTCTCTAAAAGAATAAATCACAATTATGTGAGCAAATTGTTGTAAATAAACCGGGTCGGCAATCAAAATAAAATCAAATAATAATTAAAACAAACAGGACGTCTACTTTTATCAAATCGGCACTACGCATTTCTCTTTTAAATATCAATCCGGTTAGGGAACTCTATACGTCTTTTCTCTAATTTAAAACTATTTTAAATAAATAAAACCCCGGGACTGCTTACGTCATAAATAGTCTCTATTAAATCACAAGATTCCTCGAATATTTCTAAAATAATTATCGGGAAACTATCTCAAAAATTCTTACTTAAATAATCCTATTTTATTCAATTAAAATCAATTACCCGAATTGCAGAAACGTTATTCTATTTTAACGTCTCTAAATCTCGTTTTTAAAACCAAAAGGTCATTTCTAAAATCTCTATAATATTCTATTTTTAGTCTCTAAAATAATCTCTTTTTATCCCTATTTACTCAAAAATAAAACGTCTCTTTTATCCCAAATAAATCATAAATTAAATCCAAATTAATCTCTGTTACAGAATAATTAATCTCAAATTCTCGTCCCTAAAATCAAAATCGTCTCTAAAAACTTCTATAAATTATCTCCTTTTTCGTTTCTAGAACGATCTATTTTTCTAATTATTATTCACAAATTAATCTCTCTTTGATACTAATAAAACGAATCTAATTCTTATTTTAAATCTCTAATTTCAAAATAAATAAATTCTAATTTTAATCCATATTTAAATAATTAAACCTCTTTTAATACAAATCTAATTCTAGATTATTATTAAATATTTATTCTATTTATCCCCTTTTATTCAGATTTTTATTACTATTTTTTTTAATAACACTTATTCAATTTAAATCAGATTTCTTTTCTTTTTAATCATTTAAAACAAATACTAACCAATCACATTCACACAACACAACACCCAGCCACACACGTGGCACGCATGCATCCACCCACGTACACACACACCAACACACTCTCACACACACACCACCCACACGCCACGCGCGTGTGGGCCACGCGCCACCGCCCCCCTCCCTCCTGCCTCACTCTCCCATCTCTCTGTCTCAGTCTCTCTCGTCTCTCTCCCTTTCTTTCTTTCTCTCTCTCTCTTTCTCTCTCTCTCTCTCTTCAATCCCTCTCTCTCCCCCTCGCTATCTCTCGGTCTCTCACATATCAGCCTTCCCCCACCCCCTTGCTACAATTTCCGACAACACCACCACCGCCGACCGCCATCGTCGCCGCGGTGGTGCTTCTTCCTCGTTACCCACACAACCAAAAACCACCATTCACAAATTCCCGATCGATTTACACAACCAAATCATTCAGCCAAAACCAAAATCGTATCCAAAATCAAACAAAGAAACCAAACCCCCGATTTACATTTTAAAACCCTAATTAAAAAATGAAAGAGACTGGTGGAGCTAAATACATATCACACGAATCTATACGATTCAAACAGTTAGAGAAGAAGAATTTAAATCTTACCCTATTTGATGGAGAAACCAAAGAAAGCAAAGTTTGGAACCCAGTGTTAGCTTCGAGAAAGAACTGATGGGGGAAAAGAATTTACTTAACATATTTCTACAAATTACCACTAATTAAACCACAATTAGCTATTGGGCCTCCACCTTGGGCTTATCAAATTTGGGCCAAAAATCAACCCAAAGTAATAAATAAAATCTAAAGACTAATTTCCTAAAATACATTTTATTTCTAAGTCTCAATAAATCTATCTAAATTTTACATAAAACTGTAACATACCGAAATATTATTATTTAAAACGTAATAATGTATAGAAAATATTAAATATTTACGGATATTACAGTCTTCCCTCCTTATAGGATTCCGTCCTCGGAATCAAAATCTAATCACTAAACAAGTGAGAATATTTATTCCGCATTTCACTTTCTAATTCCCAAGTAGCTTCTTCAACTTGATGATTTCTCCAAAGTACTTTTACCAAATTCACTTTCTTACTTCGTAACTCTTGCACTTTATAGTCTAAGATCTGCATTGGTTGTTCTTCGTATGTCAAATCATGCCTAATCTTCACTGGTTCATAAGCAAGAACATGTCTGAAATCAGGGTGGTACGTTCTTAACAATGAAATATGAAATACATCACAGATACGCTGAAGGTCTGGCGGTAGAGCTAACTGGTATGCCACCGCTCCTACTTTCTTGAGAATCTCAAAAGGTCCTATATATCTGGGACTTAGCTTGCCCTTCTTCCCGAATCTCATTACTCCTTTCCAAGGTGAAACTTTTAACATCACTTTATCTCCAACTTCAAATGTTTTGTCTTTTTTTCTTTGATTCGCGTACTTTCTTTGTCGGTCTTGAGCTGCCACTAACCTTTTTCAAATAATCTCTATAGCTTGCTTGGTCTGCTGGAGCATCTCTGGTCCTAGTATCTTTCTCTCTCCTACCTCATCCCAGTATAAAGGTGATCTACACTTTCTTCCATACAAGGCTTCATATGGTGCCATACCTATGCTGGAGTGGTAGCTGTTGTTGTAGGCAAACTCAACCAGGGGTAAATGACCGTCCCAACTTCCCTTGAAATCCAATGCACAAGCTCTTGGCATGTCCTCTACCGTTTGAATTGTTCTTTCGCTTTGTCCATCAGTTTATGGGTGGTATGCAGTGCTCAAATTTAATTTCGTGCTAAGATACTCCTGAAAGCCTTTCCAAAAATCTAGAGTTGAACCGGGCATCTCTACCAGATACAATTGAAACAGGTACTCCATGTTAAACCACAATTTCCTTCAGGTATATATTTATCAATTTCTCAACTGAATACTTTTCATTAATTGATAAGAAGTGCATCGATTTAGCAAGTCGATCAACAATAACCCAAATTGCGTCATGACTGGTTCTTGTTCGGGGTAAACCTACGACAAAATCCATGGTTATATGTTCCCATTTCCATTCAGGCATTTCTAAGGCTATAGAAGTCCACTTGGTTGCGGGTGTTCTGCCTTCATTTTCTGACAAGTTGAACATTTACCCATTTTGCAATTTCCCTTTTTGACAACAATGAATCTTCCCAAACAACTCTGGTTGTAGAAAAATCTTATAAGTTGGCTCGTTGGCTTGAACTGGAATCTTAACTTTCAGCTCCATCTTCTCACTTTCCTCAATTTACTCTTTTCGATAAACCAATATCTTAACTCTTTCTTTCCTGCTCAATGTGTCAGACACAATACTATTTTTCCTTGATGCTAATTTATTGAATAGTCGTAATCCTCAATAATTTCAACCACCTTCCTCGTTTCACATTCAAATCCTTTTTCGTGAAAATATAATTTAAGCGGGAGTGATCCATGTAAATTCCGCACTTTTCTTCGTTTAAGTAATTTCTCCAAATCTTGAGTGTTAAATCATTTGCTGAAATTCCAAGTCAGCGGTAGGGTATCTCGTCTCATATTCCTTAAATTGTCGAGAGTTATAAGTAACCACCTTCACGTGCTATATCAATACGCAACTTAATCACTAATAAGAACATCACTAAAATCACAAAGTTCTCGGCATCATCTAGTAAGGTCAAATCTAGGCACAACTAAACCTCTTCTTAAATTCTTAAAAAAATTTCTTCACATTTGGATGTCTATTCAATCTTTTCATTCTTCCTTGCAAGTCTGGTCAAGGGTGTGGCTATCTTTGAGAATTCTTTTACAAATCTTTGATAATATCCTGCTAGTCCAGAAAACTCTAACTTACGCTGGTGTCTTAGGTCTTTCCCAATTTACTACGGCTTCTAGCTTTGCCTGGTTCAAACAAAATCCTTTACTAGTCACAATAGATCCTGAAATTTAATCTTTTTCAACAGAAACTTTCACTTTGAAAACTTTACATATAACCTTTATTTTCTTAAGGTCCCCAAGATTAAACGAAGGTGTTCTGAGTATTCTTCTTGAAGCTTTGAGTTTGATAAAATGTCATCAATAAATACAATCATGAACTTATCCAAGTACTTCTTAATACATAGTTTATTCATTCCATAAAAGCAGGTGGGGCATTCAATCCATACGACATCGGTAGATATTCATAGTGGCGGTAACGTGTCCCAAAAGCGGTCTTAAAAGCGTTATCATCTTAAACCTTCAGCTAGTGATATTTAAAATCTTAAATCAATCTTCAAAAATTTAATCGGCCCCTTTTTAACTAATCAACAAGTTGTCAATTCTGGACGAAAAGGTATTTACTTTTGATTGTCATCTGATTTGATTCTCGATAATGTATACGTAAACTTATGGATCCATCTTTCATCTTTACGAACAAAACAGGTGTTCCCTATGAAAATAGGTTGGGTCAACTCACACCTTTATTAAGTAGTTTTTGAAATTGAGTTGCCAATTCTTTTGTCTCTCAACCGGTGCCATTCGGTAATGCATTTTAGAAATAGGTGTGGTCTTGGAGTAAGATCAATAGTACACTATCTTTTTGTCAGGAAAACAATTTTCAAGTCTAGTTACAAGGGCGACCCTTGCTGGTTTCAGGAGTTTCCTTTCCATATCTACCATGTGTACCATACTCATTAAACATTCTTGGCAAAGAAATCTGTTGGCTTGAAACCTCGTCTTAAATTTGTTGACTTATTTCCATCTATGATTATTATCTTCTAGCCTCTTAGTGTTTTCAACTTATACCTATATGTCATTGAATGATCTATGTATCAAACTTTTGGTAATCATCCTAATTCCCAATATTACATCAAATTCTCATATCTCAAAAGAATATTCCTTCTCTACGTAAGTTAAATGTCATTATTACCCCCAATTTAAACAATTAACAATAGTCATATGGTCTTGGACGCTTTCATTGTGTATACCTTATTTCCTTTCAATTATGTGGTCGAATCTGGCTTGGTCAAACTATTTGTGCAATTTTAATTTCTCATGCTCTCCTTGTCCTTTATTCAAAAGGTTTCTTTTGTCATATTCTAACTTACGAATCTCTTCTCTAATTGTCCCAAGATATTCTCGAGCTTCCCTTTCTTAGCACTATAATTCTTGGGATACATTCCCATTTACCTCTATTTCGGTCCTCTAAGCCAAAGCTGAGTAATTTATATCTTTTAGAACAGTAGCTCGATTTACAACTATGGTGTTGATCCCTGTAAAAATATTTAAATCAGTCTTCATTGGTGTCATCATGATATTAACAATTCTAGGAGTTCAATCCTCTTAGCTTCGAATACTACAACCAATATTCCCTCTTACTATAGTTAAACTTGATCCTCATGTGATTCTTCAAAATACTTAGAAAAAGACTTGTCAAGAAACTACTCAATTACTCTAACTCAAGATCATTATCGTGCCTTTAATAGTTCTCATTTGCCTTATACCAGTTTCGATTTCTTGTTTAACAATATATATAGCATTGATGGTATTCTCAACTTACTCAACTTAAAATTCTCACAAGTTTCCTTCATCTCTATAAACCATGCTCACGTTTCCTCGACATCAATAGTCCCTTTTAACTCAACAACATTTTATAGCTTAATAATGACGGTATTCTCAACATAAGATGACCTCCTTCTCAAAGGATCTTTTATGTCCAAGGATATTAAAAGAACAACTTTAAGGTATCATCCTTAGTCCGGTTTATGGTTAAGGTCTTGTTTCTAGTTTTGATTTCTAATCCAAAGTATTGCCTTAGTTCTTTTTCAAGTTAAGCTTGGGTGGTCATTCAGATATTTCACTTGGGTGATATCATTTCCACCTATACTTGTAATCACGGTTTTATTTACAAAGAATAAGTTGGAAGTCTTGTAAAGAAGTTAGGTAGAGGGTATTAACCATGTGTTCAAATAAGTATTTAAAATTACTTACGGTGGTTTCCTCAACGGGTTCAATGAACATATCACTAATTACCTCTGCATACCTCAATCGTATCATCTCCCATTCCACTCCAAGAATTACATCAAATTCTCCTAGCTTAAAAGAAAGAAGATCCGTGTCGTATCGCTGTCCTTGAATCTCGGTACCACAATCTGGACATATCTGATCTATAAGAAATGTTTCTTGATTTTCTACTTCTATAACCAAATTTTCCCCTAATGGTACTGACTGAATATCATGTTTGTTCATAAAATTCTCTGATATAAAAGATCTTGCAGCTCCCGAATCAATCAAACAGATAGATGGCAACCTTCGGAATAGCACTAGTCTTTTTAATAGGTTCAGAATAGGTCGTTCTAGACTAATTCGTGGAATCTTCCTAGAACTTCAATAAGAAAAGCTCACAATCGAATTAAATGTCTTAAATATTGAATCTCAACTCTTCTATAGTCAAACCATCCTTTAAGTACCATATTCAGAATTAGAATATAGGGAAAGCATGGATTGTGCACTCTATCTTTTCCCAAATGAAGGACAATTACTCTGCATCGTCCCGCAACATATCACAAGTGTATCCAGCATAACTTTATTTTCTCACTTCAAAAGGGTTATTTCGATACTTGCTCCATATCCAAATTAAATTCATAGAACTTTAATACCAAACTATAAAACACCGTGTATGGGTTTTGAAGATAAGACAAACGAGCTAGTGTGATGGTCTCTTCTTTTTTAACGATCATTACTCAAACTTAATTTGTTGAATTCCCCATTTCTGGAAAAGAAGTATCATCACTCTAAAATGTCAGTATACACTGTCGCAACTTTAAAGCACTAATCCTTTTATGATTCATAAGAACCTTGAACAGAATAACTCAAAGATGGAAAATGTTGAACAATGACATATGTATAATCAATTCTTGGTAATGCTAATCTTTTACAAGGGGTTAACTGAGAGATCAAAATGATCATTGAACATTTGTTCCGTTGCATATGTCATTAGGACAACCGTCATAGTACACAAGGTGGCCAGCCTTTAGTACTCTAACGACAAGCAACAGTACAAATAGGTGGCATCCCACCAGACTTCTATCACACAGACAGACAGTCATCCCCTATTTATAGGGTTGTTCATATATGTATCACAAAAGGGTCAAATATAAGAAGAGTTGTGAAAAGAACTCATATTTCGAAGTAGATAGTGATAGATAAATTGACCTCTGAACAATATAGATACCTTTCCAGCAAGAATGAAAACGTCTGAGCGAACTTAAATCATAAAGATTATCGACAATCGTAGCTAATAAGGCGCAACCGTTGATTCTGGAATGAAAACGTCACTTGTAAACATTAACAGCTCATCAGGGAAGAAAAATCTTTGAGAGGATATGTACGAAAGACTTAATGTTGGAGGGCACTATCTCAACTCCAATAAGCTTCATCTTTCGAACTACTAATTTCGGTCACGAAATCGCTCAATAGCTTAGTTTTGAATTTCGGAACACATAGTTGTATCTCTTAGAGTCCATCTATGGTGCATGTACCTTGACCTGGTCCGACTCTGGAAAACGGGTATCACAACATCTTACAAAAGAATGGAACAAGTTCAATAGGGGTATCATCTGAAGATCTACATCCATCTCTTCCAAATCCCAAAGTAGTAACCGATAATGATATTTTTAAAGTCCGGGTCACATCAGCTAGGAAATGTATTAACAGAAGTCGAAGGATCATCTCAAAACTGGCTTGTTGCCATAAAGATAACTTAGTCATGAATTACTAGAGGGGAATCCATTACATCCACATCAAAAAGGAGGTAACTCTGCTAGACCTATCACCTAATAAGAAAGAGGTGAAAGTATCCCAATGAAAAAAAATCCTCAATTCATCATTTATGATCACATACTCTTTCGATGGTTTAATGTCTAACTTTGAACTATGATCTTCATGATTTCTCCGATAGGAGTAGGAGATCTATCTCGAATAGCATGGAAATCTGAGGGCTGTGATGAAGATATCTACAAAAGTACATAAAATTCTATCATTACAGGTTCCATCTAACAGCATGTATAGGTGTATATAAATATATAAGCTTAAAACTCATCAAGGTATAGAAATCTATGTGTGGAGCTATAGCTCTAAGTAATCGCAAACCCGTCTCACTATCTTAACTCTATCATCGCATTGTATCCCTAGGATCTGACGTTTTCCTAAGAATATAACTAATGCTCTGATACCAAGCTGTGACGCCCCCAAATCCACTATCGGTAGACTCAGGACGCCACTATCCATGATCATCTTTAACACACAAAAGATAATACATACCATAGTAATTATAATCCTTACACAAGTAGTGGTTCCAGCCCACAAGTCTAGGCATCGATCTATCTCGTATTTATTACATCATTACTATATAATACTCTCTAGACCGCTAAATACACAGAGTTTATTGGTAGGTATAATCTTTGATATAGCTCCCATGACAGCATTTCTGAACAACGATGCCACTCCGAGTCGGTGTCTTGCTGCATCTTCTCTTCCCCTTTAGCTCTGAATCGGGATGAATCGTCTCTTTCCTCTTTAACTGTAAAAATATGATTAACAACAAGGGTGAGCAACTATGTGCTCAGCAAATTCCACTGACTGGCTCTCTCATACTAATCACAAAAGAAATGTGAAGGAAAATACTTTTCATACAAAGGAACTCAAATCATTGACAATTTACTCTGATAGAAAATTGGTCTATGAACTGACCGAATCATTTAACTCAACACAATTGCACTTGAACTTTGAATGATGTAGATACTGGTCTTTTCTCCTTTACGATACCCCACGGCTCGATCAACTACCGTGTCTCAAGTATCGCACACCCGTGATACCCCATAGCACGATCACTACTATGTCTCAAGTATCATCATATCGTTTTGCTAGCAAAAAGGTGGTCGAATAATCAACCCGGCAACATTTGTGCCAAAACAAAATATATTTCCATCGGGATACCACAAGTTTGTACCTTGTGTTGATCAGAAAGAAAATCCATGGGCCACTCCCATGTTGACCAGTGGAGTAAAAGATTATTCTCCCGAACAAAATGAACAACAACTGATTGTAAGTGATTTACCAGATAATCCTCGTCGATTCTGGCCGACCGCCAGTTACTATTTATACGATATCGACCCGAACAATGGGCCGTTGCAACCTTTGACAAATAAATGATTACGTTAACACGAACAAGGTGTCACACCAGACAACAAGATAACAAACCTCGAACAAAAGAGGTTTATTGAATAGAATAAAATATTTTAAGTCGTCTTGAAAGATAAGAACGACTCAAACCATCAAGACACTATACAAATGCTCTAGGATGATTGTTTAGGAGGAAGTTCTGAGGAAATTCTATTCATCTATCCACTATTCTACACGTATCCACTTTATCCGAACAATGAATCAAATCTGAGTATTTAAAATAAATTTATCGGATATGAACAATAAATCCGATTGAAGTCAACAAATGTCTAACTACTTCGAAATATGAGAGTAGTCATAACTGAATAATTTTATAGGGTCATCTTGAACAATTAAGATGCCCGAGGAATTTAAATTAAATACGCTTTATGACAAGGAATTATTTTCATGGGAAACTAGCATGATAAATGACATAAATATGTAGAAACGAATCTTTCATAAAATAATTCAACAATATATAAGCATCATCATTTCTCAATAATTAGCAGGAGTAAGGGTCAGAAGGAACTTGCCTCGATCTCGATGTGCAACAAAATCAAATAATATCAATATTCTACCCGCGTGATTGCCTTCAATTTACGGGCCACGGAAATATTCTCTAAAAGAATAAATCACAATTATGTGAGCAAATTGTTGTAAATAAACCGGGTCGGCAATCAAAATAAAATCAAATAATAATTAAAACAAACAGGACATCTGCTTTTCTCAAATCGGCACTACGCATTTCTCTTTTAAATATCAATCCGGTTAGGGAACTCTATACGTCTTTTCTCTAATTTAAAACTATTTTAAATAAATAAAACCCCGGGACAGCTTACGTCATAAATAGTCTCTATTAAATCACAAGATTCCTCGAATATTTCTAAAATAATTATCGGGAAAGTATCTCAAAAATTCTTACTTAAATAATCCTATTTTATTCAATTAAAATCAATTACCCGAATTGCAGAAACGTTAATCTATTTTAACGTCTCTAAATCTCGTTTTTAAAACCAAAAGGTCATTTCTAAAATATCTATAATATTCTATTTTTAGTCTCTAAAATAATCTCTTTTTATCCCTATTTATTCAAAAATAAAACGTCTATTTTATCCAAAATAAATCATAAATTAAATCCAAATTAATCTCTGTTACAGAATAATTAATCTCTAATTCTCGTCCCTAAAATCAGAATCATCTCTAAAAACTTCTATAAATTATCTCCTTTTTCGTTTCTAGAACGATCTATTTTTCTAATTATTATTCACAAATTAATCTCTCTTTGATACTAATAAAACGAATCTAATTCTTATTTTAAATCTCTAATTTCAAAATAAATAAATTCTAATTTTAATCCATATTTAAATGATTAAACCTCTTTTAATACAAATCTAATTCTAAATTATTACTAAATATTTATTCTATTTATCCCCTTTTATTCAGATTTTTATTACTATTTTTTTTTTAATAACACTTATTCAATTTAAATCAGATTTCTTTTCTTTTTAATCATTTAAAACAAATACTAACCAATCACATTCACACAACACAACACCCAGCCACACACGTGGCACGCATGCATCCACCCACGTACACGCACACCAACACACTCTCACACACACCACCCACACGCCACGCGCTTGTGGGCCACGCGCCACGCGCGTGTGGGCCACGCGCCACCGCCCCCCTCCCTTGCACCACTGCCTCCTGCCTCACTCTCCCATCTCTCTCTGTCTCAGTCTCTCTCGTCTCTCTCCCTTTCTTTCTTTCTCTCTCTTTCTCTCTCTCTCTCTCTCTTCAATCCCTCTCTCTCCCCCTCGCTATCTCTCGATCTCTCACATATCAGCCTTCCCCCACCCCCTTGCTATAATTTCCGACAACATCACCACCGCCGGCCGCCATCGCCGCCGCGGTGGTGCTTCTTCCTCGTTACCCACACAACCAAAAACCACCATTCACAAATTCCCGATCGATTTACACAACCAAATCATTCAGCTAAAACCAAAATCGTATCCAAAATCAAACAAAGAAACCAAACCCCCGATTTACATTTTAAAACCCTAATTAACAAAAGAAAAGAGACTGGTGGAGCTAAATACATATCACACGAATCTATACGATTCAAACAGTTAGAGAAGAAGAATTTAAATCTTACCCTATTTGATGGAGAAACCAAAGAAAGCAAAGTTTGGAACCCAGTGTTAGCTTCGAGAAAGAACTGATGGGGGAAAAGAATTTACTTAACATATTTCTACAAATTACCACTAATTAAACCACAATTAGCTATTGGGCCTCCACCTTGGGCTTCTCAAATTTGGGCCAAAAATCAACCCAAAGTAATAAATAAAATCTAAAGACTAATTTCCTAAAATACATTTTATTTCTAAGTGGACGTTTGGGGTATCAAGCAAAAGTTGACTTATAGCTTAAAATGAGTAAGTGCTTTATAAGTGATAAGTAGAGCTGAGCTTATAAGTCCTAGAGTGTTTGGTAAATCAGAACTTATAAGCAGTAGAGTGTTTGGGTAAATCAGAACTTATAAGTTAACTTTTTTTATTATTTTTAAAATATTTATTTTTTAATATATAAATGGATATCAATGGATAGATCTCGATGAGTAGAGAAATTTGATATATACATATCAATTTTTTAATGAACGGATCAAAAGATATATGGTTTTGAAGATTTGAAGGATATTATATATTACGTGTATCGAGAATAAGTTATAAGTTATAAGTTGAATGTTAAGGATTCTTAACATTCAACTTATCCATTTTAAGTAGCCATAAGTTGGTTTCACTTATTTTGGCAAACACCCCCAATAAACATTTTTGGGTTTATAAGTCATAAGCTGCAACTTAAAGTTGCAGCCAAACAGGCCCTAAGTCTCAATAAATCTATCTAAATTTTACATAAAACTGTAACATAACGAAATATTATTATTTAAAACGTAATAATGTATAGAAAATATTAAATATTTACGGATATTACAATATGTTGGTTGACACTTTTTAAATATTTCAAAAAATATTCTTGAAAATACTTGCAGGTACATGAAAATTTCTAAAATATTAGGAATAATTATTAAAAATACATGTGAGTACATGCAAATTCCTAAAATATTAGGAATAATTATTAAAAATACCTGTGAGTACATGCAAATTCCTAAAATATTAGGAATAATTATTAAAAATACCTTTGGGTACATGAAAATTCCTAAAATATTAGGAATAATTATTAAAAATACCTGTGGGTACATGAAAATTCCTAAAATATTTGGAATAATTATTAAAAATAACTGTGGGTACATGCAAATTCCTAAAATATTAGGAATAATTATTAAAAATACCTGTGGGTACATGAAATTCCTAAAATATTATGAATAATTATTAAAAATACCTGTGGGTACATGAAATTCCTAAAATATTAGGAATATTTCATATAAATGTCAAATTAGCCTCGAATAAGGCAACAATCGTCGTAAATGTGTAGGTCGCTCCATACTTTGCAATAAGGTGATACTTGTGAAACACTAGTGTAAATAAAGTCCTAGGTAAAGGATAAAATGACCCCGAATCTCGAAAAAGGTCAATATAATTTCTACGAAAGCTTGAAAAGTTTTCCTAGAAATTGGGGGGAAAATGATATTGGCTAAAAATAACCCTAGAAATGTAATTAATGACGTATTAATTAGACCTAGATTGGTCCAAGAGTTAGGCCCGATAAATAAGGCCCGAAACCCTAATTATTTATTAATTTCGTAATTAATAAATAGGGAAAATATACAGCACATCAAAGGAGTCCAAAATATGGTAAATTCATCAAAAAAGGATCCAAAATCCCAATTACAAGAAATATTGAGTCATAGCCTTTATCAACAAGGAAAAGACTTGTCCAGCAAGAAATACAATGTTTATCCATTATCAAAAAGGAGACTTATTAGCTAAGACTCCTAAACCTACCATAAATATGAGGCTCCGGACGCCTATATAAACGTCTATATAAAGGACCTGATCCTACCATCAGAACTACGTCTTTGGCTTGATTCTCAACACTAATTGAGATACGTAGGCATCTTGTGAGGACTGATTTAGTCACGAAACACGAGAACAGCCATTAAAGCTCAAAGCTCTCTTACCCTAGCATTAAATTCGCAAGCCCAGTTTTTATTCCACAACAGTGGTTAATCAATCAGAAATTTTGAATTATTTTAGGATCAATCACAGTCAATTCCAAAATTTTAGACCAATCATAATAAGTTAAATACTTTCCTCATTACCAAAGTCCAGTTAACAAATCAAAAAATATAAATTATTTTAGGACCAATCAGATTCGATTGCTAAATTTTAATTCTTAAAATTTAAACCAATCATAATAAGTAAAATATTTTCTTCATTATTGAAGTCCAGTTAGCCAATCAGAAAATATATATTATCAATTAGAAATATTATGTTATATTAATATAATATAAATTATAAATCACAAAATATTAATTATAAATAAAAAAATATAGATACAAACCAGTCTTAAATTTTAAACCAATCATATTATATTAAAAAATTTCCTTATTTATTATTCTAATCCTACTATACTAACCATGATTAGTTAATAATTTTAATCTAAATATATTTTTTACTTAATTTAACATAACCATATATTACACAATTCTAATCTAAATACAGTAATATTAATAATTCACTTTTTTAATTTAAAACAAATTGAGTTAATTCGTTATAAATAGATAATTCTTATTTAATAATTATTTTATAAATAAGTAAGGATAATTAAGTAAAAACACGAAATACCAAAAAATAGTTATCGTACCTAACAAACTTATAATTTTTCGTCTTTAATAATATAGTAAAGATATATAATTCTAACAACATTATATTCAATAAAAATTATTTTTTATAATTATAATATTCAATAAATATTTTTACTAATATTATTCATTAACTATATTCAGTAATTATAATAAAATTTATTATTGAATAACAATAAATACTCAATAATAATATTATAATATTATCATTACAAATATTATTGTTGAATATTATTATTATATTCAATAAAATATAATAGGTATAATATAACATTAGCAAAAAAAACTCTATTATTGTAATATTATTATAATACAATTATCAATTAAAATTTTAAAATTATTTTCCAAGAAACTGAAAATAGATCATTATTTTTCAAACAACCATAGGTAATCAATGATTTATTTTTCCAATTGTAATAATCTAATGAACATATTATTTGAGCTGTAGACAAATTAAGATATCCAATAAGTTCGTTGGAGTATGACTTGGTCCAAACTCGATAAGTTTGGTTGAGTATGTTATCGAAAATTTATCAAACAATATTCAATTCGTTAAATCATTGCTTGAGTTTGAAAGATAGTTTATTTGTGAATAAGGTTGAAGAAATATTGAAAAGTTTGATTATTTTTTCAAGTTGAGCTCGCTTCAAACTCAATAACCTCGATTATAATACATAAAATACTTCACAAATCGTAATTTATAAAACATAGTCAAATTTTAGCAAATTTGTGATTACATTAAATTAAACAATTTAAAAAATATATTTATTTACTTTCATATATGGATATACAACAAAATCCTAATTATGTGTTCAAGACAGTGTTGCAAAAATCGCTAATCGAAATAAATCGATCAAGGTACCGATCTAAGATTTATCGGAAATCGGAAATTTATCGGAACGATAAATCTGGAATTAATCGGATGTAATTTAATAATATATTTTATAATATATATTAAATTAAACTATTTATTATCTATCTACAAATATATAAAAACAAATATATCTATGTGTGAAAATACTAAAACAAATAAAAAATTGTTAATATAGAACTAAAAAATTGGAAAAAATGAAAATATCATAACAAGTAAGACATGCAAACAATTAATAAACAAAATAGAAATACACCACTTGCAGGGTTGCAGATTAGTAATCTCAATCAAATAACATATCCTGTCACTACACCATAGATTGCATGTAGCAACGTGTAAAATTTGTTGCAATAAGGCCTAAATTCATTGCAATAGGGTATATGGCAACGATTTTGCAAAAATCAAGCATATCTTTTGCTCTAGTTGCCATAGGGTGCTTATGACAACGAATTTGGTACCGTACCATATTGCAACGCCATACTAGCATTGCAAATACTGTATATGGCAATGAATTAACGGCTATAGCAACATGTTTAACACAATTGCTATATCTTGAGCGACTTATGGAAACCATTTTTTGCAACGATTTTTTGTGTTAATTGTTGCAATACATTGGCTCAGGTAGTCCCAAGGCAACATATATACGCCTAATTGCAACGTATTTAGAATCAAATGCAATCAGTTTTATTAATGAATATGACATATAATGGTTGTTATTCCCTGACAATGAACCAAGATTGTAGAAGGGGGGTTGAATACAATCTTTGTAAATTCTTCTTGATTCTTGATAGTGAAGATGTGAAAATAAAAACAAGAACAGAAATACAAATAAGATGACACAAGAATTAAAATTTCAAGTGGATTGTTTTTGTCCACCTGAGAGATTTTTATTGAAGAAATCTCTGTGATGTTTATGAATAAACACACAGCTGCAGATACACAACTCTAGCTTCATCAATTTACAAAGGATATTGATTTGTGCTCTCTAAATTGCTTAACCTGATTTCTTGGTTCTAGAGTTATGCTACTACTTGGTTATATAACCCCAAGTTTACAAAGATATTTGAACAGCTAATAATACAAAAAGTAAATCTGTTCAGGATCTTTGTTTCTCCATTCCGAGCAGTGGTCCATGTGTTGGTAGCTTGCCCTTCTTGGCTCATTGTCTTTTATAGAAATGCTACCTTTGACCATGCAAACAGAATGCTGCTTTCTTCTCGTGACCTTTCCAGAAAAAATGGCTTCAATGCTCTGTGTAGTCTGTCAACCCATGTGCTCTAACTTATCTGTCCCTTTCATAAGTACAGAGTGTATCCATAGAAGCTACTTGAGTTGTATCCGTTGACAGTGTCTTGATCACCCAGTACTGCTATCCGCAGACAATACAAAGTCCATATCCGTAGAAGGCTAATTAAGCTCTCCGTAGACAGTCAATTTCACGTATGCAGAATTACAAGGCATCAACTATTTACAATTAGCCTCCCTATTCTACATATCTATTGATAGTCAACATGACTCATTTAACCTATGAAGACTACTTCAACTTCAACATCAGAAATACACAAGCATGTTACATTGAGTCTTATCCATAGATAAGCTTCCCATCTACAGATACTGCAAGAGCATACTATCCGTTGATAGCTACATTTACTTGTACAATTTTTACTAAGTTAATTTGGTTATCATCAAGAAACAACATAGTTCCTAACAATCTCCCCCAATTTATGCCTGGTTGAGAATCAGACATAAATTAAGAGTCTTGATGATAACAAAACCACTTCCAACATATAGATAATAGCAGTAAAAATTGTGTTAAGCTACATATAGATGATATCAATTTCTTTTCTTCTCTCTTGGAGGTTGAACCTTCTGTCTCCCTTCCTTAGCATAATTTGCCTGGATTTGATCTTGAAGCTTTCTGTAGAATGCATCTTCTTCAGCAATTTTTGGATCTAACTTGCCTTGCAACCATCTAAGATACTATTGCTGGCCTTAGACAGTTGATCTTCAATCCTGAAGAATCTTCTACAGCCCTTGTCATCCTTGAATTCCATCATCCAGTAAGGTTGAAGATGGATTCTTTGTCCATTAAAAGGGATCTTTAGCTTCTTTGGCAAACAATCAGGAGAACTCCAGCTGCTCCTGATTTCCTCAATCTTCTTCAACACAGCACTCTTGGCAACCTCAGAAAATCCCCTTGTGTTTTTGAAGCCTGAGAAGACTTTCACCAAGGTAGAATATCCTTCATTCAGCATTTGTTGCAGAGGCCATGCTTTCACCTTTCCTCCTTTGTAGACAAAAGTTAGTGTTGGTCCTTGACTATTGCAGAAGGGGGGGTTGAATGCAACACTGATAAAACTCAATCTACGTTTCAACAACTAAAACCAAGATTAAAGATTATCAGTTTAACGATTGCAAACACAAGTAGACACTCAAGTAATTCTCACAAAATAAATGTTTTATTTATTTTGCAATGGGTTGCTACAACCTCAAGAAAAATATTAGGTTTTCTTGAGCTTCGGTTTCTCGAGTGATTACTACAGAATGAATTGAGAGATAGACTAAGTAAACTAAACCTATCACATTCAATCACGGGTCTTGTGAAGCTGCTGTCATTTTCAAGTGGCAGCTTCTTACAATTTGCCTGCCCGTGATTGTTTCCTAAATTGCTATATAGACAGCTTATCAATACATTACAAAGAAATCTAGAAACATTCTATTTTAAGCTAACACAATTCAGTAGATGTAGATTTGTCATACTCTGGAATTGGTGAGCTTTGACATGTGATCTCTCAAGCTTCAGTCGTAGTCTTGCAGACCTGTTACAGTGTTGGGATACTGCAACACGCTTGTTTCTTGAACATCTAAACTGTCACGAGTTTGACTGGATTGTTTACCAATACAAATGTTATCCCTTCATGACAGTATCCTGATGGCTAAGCTTGCTGTCACAGGAATGCGCTTTTGGTGATAGTAAGAAATCCTCGCAGAAGGTGCTGTCAGGATTTCCAAGCTTACTGTCAGGCTAGGGTAGAGTTGCTGTCAGAGGGCTTCCGCCAATGTTGCTGTCAGAGTGAATGTACTGTCGTGACTCGCAACATGTTGTCTTCAAGTAACCTTATTGTCAGTGCTGTGACAGTAATCTTTATTCTTGATGTTCATCTTGAGTACTTCTTGAGGCTTGAACAAACTAATGAACTTCTACCAAAATGTACTAGAGTCTTATTTGCAGCAAACAAAACGGTTACAAAGACATACTCTGGCTGTGACAGTATGTTCATACTTAATAAAATTAAGTATATAAAATATTTAGTTAAGTTGTCTCATAGCTATCACCCATAAATCCTAACAATCTCCCCCAATTTGTTTTTATGGACAATAACAATAAATTCACAATTAATACATGCTGAAAACTTAACTAACAAGATCAGAATTTAACAAAAGATTTTTACTTAGCTTCAGATTTTCTTTTATGTCTTGCTTCATCCTCTTTGTTAAGAGCTTCCTTAAGAACTCCTCTGAGTTCTTCCACCAGTGCTATTTCATCAGGAGTGATAGCCTCATCTTCAATTTCATCAATGTGTTTCTGGAGTATCTTGGAGAGACATACCCTAGCATCCTGAAGATCCAACCATAATTCTTTGCCAAAAGCATGAGTTCTGAACTTCAGAGTGCCATTAAAGTCTTTGAATCTGCTTCCAGGGTATGCATTCAAAGTTTTCCTCCTTGACCTATCCAGTTTTGAGTCTTCACCCTTTCTTGCTTGAATAATGCTCTCAATCTCAGAAGAGCATTGCTGTTCCAGTGGATGAATTAATCCAATCACCAGGAAAAGTAAGTCTTTCAGTGCACTGGTTCTAAGTTTGTGAAAGCTTCTTACTGGAATCTCTTCCCATATGAGCTTGATTCTCAGAGGATTCTCAAGCATACAAGATTGGTAATTAGGTCCTTCACTTTCCATCCTGTTGGCTTCTCTGCTTTTATCCAAGAATGTGTCTTCTGTATCTTCAGTGGTTTCTCTCTTTGTAGGCTTTGAGGATTCTTCTTGACTTGGTTGGGTTTGCACCACTTCTTCAGGAACATCATCTTCATACTCAGCCATTTCTTCATCAGAGCATTCAAGTAAGTGAGCAATGTCATTATCATCATATAGTGACCATTCTCCAAACTTCTGATAGAATTCTTCATCCCTCAGGGCTTTGTATGCCAACACATGGTTCATGACACTTTCAGAAACGTTGTCATAACCTTGCATTAGATTGACCATCCTTACCAAGTAGAAGTATTCAACTCTCCTTGTTTCTGTTCTCCTTTCCATTGAAAGAGTTGCAGATACAGTATATGATGACACTTCCATGGTAAAATCCTTTCTGACTTTCACAAGTCTTGATGCATCAAACCAAAGAATGTATTCAGTTGCTTCATTGTTGTTATCCATCCTTACCTCAACGCTCTTGATTTGATCAGCTTCCTTTTCCAAAAGATCCAGAGAGCTGTAGAGCTTTGATTGGATGGGCTTCTTCAGTTTTCTGCCAAGTCCAGTGGCTTTCTCCTTTCCTGAGTACTTGTGTTTTCCTTTTATTGCTTTTGAAGTCTCCTCAGGTTCAGGTTCCTGTCTAGAGAACCAGGCCTTTGCCAAGGTTTTTGACCTCTTTGGCTTGACAGTAGGCTTGATTCCTTCTTTGACAACATCTTTGTTGACAATGTCCTCCATGACAGTATCTTTCTTGACAGCTTCTTTGCTGACAGCTTCTTTGAGGACAGTGTCTTCTGTGACAGTCTCTTTGGTGATAGTATCTTTTTCAGCATTTATACTGTCAATAGCACATCTTAAGATATTTGCCTCCAAAGCTTCAAAAATTTCTGAATCCTTTCCTTCTGTTGCACCAGCATCTTTCTTTTCTTGTACAGGAGCTTCTTGTTGATTTTCCTCCTGGGACCTAGATCCAACATTCCCAGAGGTGCTTCGACTAGCATTTCCTGCTTCTTTGGTTCCTCCACTACCATCCAACTCATCATCATCATAAGGAACCTCATAGGAGCAGCTTTCTCCTTGTTCAGCTCTGTTGGAGATTGCTTTGGAGATCATCTTCTTCATAGAAGAGCTCAGTTCCTTGTCCCTCTTTACCAGCAAGTCATAGATTGCTTTGACAGCTAGAACTCTTTCCTTGTTGGCTTTAGAGTTGAGAATCATGTTTAACACCTTCAAGATTGACCTTGACTCCATTGTTGAAGTGCCTCCTAGACTCATGTATGCACATCTCCTGCTACCACTTTTAGTGGTACTTTCATAGTAGACACGGAATGGATTGGTGTAGACTTCTGGGAGTTTCTCAGCAATTAAGTTCATCATTTGCAGATGTAAGATCTCATTGAAGGCTGTACGGTTTGCTGTGATTTTGTTCTTCATTACTGTTAGCACTCTTGCTGGAAGACTCTGCAGCAGCTGCATAGTAATGAACATGGATATTCCAGTGTTTAAGTACACATCAATAGCCCACCTCCTTTCTTCATTGATCTTTACACATACACTGGTTATTTTCTCCTTGAGCAAAGTGTTCACACAATATCACGCAAGTATACGCGGTCACAAGTAATATAAGAATAAGTAGAGTTCGTTCCCACAGAGACTGGTTTACCACAGTTATGCACTTATGCAACAATGTATGGCTATTGTTCAATGCTAAGACAAGTATCAAATTTGAGTTTTGATTATCTAAATTAACTAATTAACTTAACAAGATTATAATTAACTAAAGAGATTGCTGTTGAATTACTTATGAGAATAAACATGGGATCCTAACTTCATTAGATACTTCATCTAGAGTATTTTGTCTTTAATCAATGCATGTGACAGTTGTGATAACTAATCGGATAACACGAAATCAGTACACGCTACCTTTCAGTATACATATACCAAACTACTTAAACATCCACAAAAGAGATAGAAGTTGGGTAGACACCAATTATGCTTAGACCCTATATGTCTATAAGATTTGAAAACATAACGGTTTAACGAGCAAGTTATCTATTCAGATTACATAGGGTAGGTAAGATGGTTAAAATTACCTACGAATCATGCATGACAAACATACATAAACCTATGCTAGCATGGCAAGTTCTAAACCTCTATATCCACTTTCGCATTCAATAGAGATTAACAAACAATCTTAGATGTTAGCTACGCATCCAAGAAGAATAAGCACGACCAAACTAGGATATCAATTAGCCATCACACACACATCTTTAAAACAATTAACTACTAAAATCCATAAATAAATCCGTTAGAATCCCACGACGACGATTAGTTCATAATCGAACCGTTCATCATCGTGGGTTCTGATGAAAACATGATAATAATAAGTCTAGAATACTGAATAAAAGTGCTAGGGTTTATGAAAGAACAAACGAGAATCCAAAGTATCGCCTAATTAGAAGAATACAAAGAAAAGATGAAATCTAGATCTTCGTAATCAGCCGTCTTCTTGTTCTCCTCACCGGTGGATGGATATATATGTATGTATCTTAATGTATATGACTTATATCCTCTGAAAACGTCCACCAATTACTTATATAGGCCTTAGAGTTGACTGGTCTTCTGCTGGTTTCCAATTCTGACTTGAAATTGCCTTTTCCAGAATGTTTCAGGGGTGGCCGCGCCTGGAAGGGGGAGGGCGCGCTTGAATTGAATTGGAGTGGGCGCGGGCGCGCTTGGAAGGGGGAGGGGACCCTTGACTTTCTGTCAGATTTCTTCAAAATGCATTTTCTTGAGTTTTCTTCACGTTCTCAAGTCCCGCAACTTCACGACTTCCACAATAAAGCTCATTCACCACCACCAAGTCAAGATAACTCAAATACTCCACCAACAATACGACTCTGCACTTACTAACTCAAAACACATTAAAAACGACAAGTACTTGAGTACAAACAGCCAATTTAAGCCGATTTAGAACGATCCAAGTGGATATGAAATCCACTTATCACACCCCCAAACTTAAACTGATGCTTGTCCTCAAGCATAAACAGACTCTAAATACAATGCAATGCATGAATGCAACTAATATGCTAATGCAAACGATCCCCTCAGACTAACCAAAACCAATCAACAAGCCAACATCTCAAGGAATGTAATCCTTCAAACAGAGTTCAACCAAATCCCCTTATACTAACAAACAAACACAGAAACGTGCGTGTGTGCAATGCTCATCAATATACTCCCAAACTAAACTAAAACCATATCCTATTCTTCACCAAAACAACCACAAGCTTATAAACAGAATGAACTCTAGACACAAGAAATCACTAAAAGACACCTCCATAATCGACTTGAGTTAGACAGGAATTCATGCTTTATTACGACACACAAAACAAAACTTATGCTTATTTGACCGTGCAATGGTTGAGACCCCAAAAGGCTTATACAATAATACCCATGTAGCGAGCGTTAGGTTAGTGGATCCCAGACCGGAAAAATCTTAGGTCACTAGGCACAAAGTCCCCTAGATATTAATTGCTCGAGTATTAAAGAGCTCAACCTGATCAATTCTGCATAAACACAACTAATACAACTCTTTTTTTTTCACTTTTTTTTCTTTTTTTTCTTTAACAATTTCGGAATGAGTGCACTTTGCCTTTTTCTCATCCCACCCTAGACTACTCATCTTTTCAATGAGCGGCTACTAGCCATTTGACACCTAGCCTTTATTAACAACTAGCATGAAATCCCTGTTTTCCCCCAAACTTAGACTTAAGTGCTCTTTCAATTTCAAGAGAATAGAATACATTCTAAATATAAGCAAGTGGTTAAATTCTAACATTAAAACAAGCATGGTCTGATCAAATCTAAAAGCAACCAATGAGACTTGTGAAATTATTTTGTTTCTGGCATGCAAGTCAATTCATAGGAACTTAATCAACCCTCTATTCATCATAACCACACTCCCATCAACATCGACTCACCAACGGAAATAGTCAATTCCTACGGGATCATGAAATATGCTATGCAAATGCAACTAAATGGACTCAAATAATAGATATAAACACTAATGCAAAACAGAATGCTCTATATGACAAAAATATGCAAAGATATGAACTAACTAAATATGCAAAATGAATCCTATATGACACACACACTAACAATCCTCAATTATCACCCCCAAACTTACAATATTCAATGTCCTCATTGAAGGTAATAATAAGGAAAAATGCAGAGAGTACCTAATCATCAGCAATACCACCCTCCTCGGGTGGTGTATCCGGTGGCGGATAAACAGAATCAACTCCAAAGGTGGGCCAAACAATATCAACTCCATTGGCGCGGAATGCAGTACCCAACGCCTGAGTCAAGTCCTGAGCAAAGCGACTCTGAATGTCATGAATAGCGTCTATGCGCCGTGTCAGCCGCCTATACTGAGTATCTCCAAAACCAGACCTATCCACCTGCTGCTGAATCTGAGATGCACGTCTTCTTGCTGCAGGCTCATGAGGCGGAGCCTCTCCTCCCTCATCATCATAAACAGCATAGCCCAAACCAGAATAATTCGGGGCACCACCATCCCAATCCTCCATCCTAGTAATCGTAGCATGATCAATAGGAGCACTAGGTAACTGAACCTGCTCCTCCTCAGACCAACGAACACCAACAGCTAAACATAACTTGATAACAATAGAGGCGTGAGGAATTGCCCCCGTAGTACCACCCTTCAAAAACTTCACAATGTTCTTATGAAGGAGTTCACCCAGATCAATGTACTCCCCATTCAGAATGCCCCACAGAACTATAGCCCTGTCCACCGTAACCTCATGTGAATGCGAAGAAGGCAAAATATTAGCACATAAAAACATATTCCAAGCCCTCGCATACCTGTTCATCGCAGAAGATGGAAAAGTAATCGGCTCAGTGGTACCAGCCCTGTACTTCCAAGTAGTGCCCGGAACAGAAATCTCCCCAAGAATGTACTCGAGATCAACATCCTCCTGAGTCTTCGAAGACCAATCCTCATCACTGATAATCACCCTCGGAGTTCCGAAACGAGTGAAAATTTGCTTATGCAGAAAATTCAGCACCACTTTAGCATCATTGGTCGGTAAAGCCTTCACCTCGACCCATTTAGAAATGTAATCCACAGCTAACAGTATGTACTGATTGTTACAAGACGAAACAAACGGTCCCATGAAATTGATTCCCCATACATCAAAAATCTCCACTTCAAGCACCATGTTAAGAGGCATCTCATTCCTTCTAGAGATATTACCAATCCTTTGGCATCGATCACACCTCAACACAAACTGGTGAGCATCTTTAAACAGAGTTGGCCAATAGAATCCTGCCTAAAGTACTCGAGTAGCGGTCTTCTCTCCACCATAATGGCCTCCATAAGTAGTGGAATGGTAATCTCGCAAGACACCCTCAGTTTCACTATAGGGAATACATCTTCTTAACATCTGATCAGCTCCCTGCCTGAATAAGAATGGCTCGTCCCAACGGTACCACTTGACATCATGTAGAAACTTCTTCTTTTGAGCATAAAAAAATTCAGCCGGGATGACATTACTCACAAGATAGTTCACAATGTCTGCAAACCATGGTTCTTCATCTTTCACCCCAAAAAGTTGCTCATCAGGAAAAGATTCATTGATTAGAGTTTTATTCCTTGAATCTGTACCGTGGTCTTCCAAACGTGACAAATGATCCGCCACCTGGTTTTCTGTACCCTTTCTGTCTTTAATCTCCAAATCAAACTCTTGGAGCAAAAGAACCCACCGAATCAACCGAGGCTTTGAATCTTTCTTAGAAATCAGATAACGAATGGCAACATGATCAGTATAGACTACTACCTTAGTTCCAAGCAAATAAGACCTAAATTTCTCAAAACTGTACATAATTGCCAAAAGTTCCTTTTCTGTAGTAGTGTAGTTCAGCTGAGCATCGTTGAGTGTTTTGATAGCATAAAAGATCACATGGAAAACCTAGTTCTTTCTCTGCCCGAGAACAGCTCCTACTGCATAGTCACTAGCATCACACATCAACTCAAACGGTTCACTCCAATCAGGCGCAGTAATAATAGGTGCTGAAGTCAACTTCTTCTTCAACAGCTCGAAAGCAGCTAAGCAATCTTTATCAAACTTGAAAGGAACATCCTTTTCCAACAAATTACATAAGGGTTTAGAGATTTTGGAGAAATCTTGAATGAATCGCCGATAGAACCCCGCATGACCAAGAAAACTGCGAATTCCCTTAACTGAAATTGGTGGAGGAAGATTTTCAATCGTCTCCACTTTGGCCTTATCCACTTCAAGTCCCTTGCTAGATACCTTATGCCCAAGAATGATTCCTTCTTGCACCATGAAGTGACATTTTTCCCAGTTGAGCACCAGATTGGTCTCAACACACCTTTTCAACACCATGCCAAGATTTTGTAAGCACTCATCGTAAGAAGTTCCAAACACTGAAAAGTCATCCATGAACACCTCCACATTAATGCTAATCATATCTGAAAATATGGCCATCATACACCTCTGAAAAGTAGCAGGTACACCACAGAGTCCGAAAGAAACGCGACGGAACGCAAAAGTGCCAAAAGGACATGTGAATGTGGTCTTCTCCTGATCCTCTGGAGCGATACAAATCTGATTATAGCCTGAGTAACCATACAGAAGGCAATAGAACTCATGACCAGCCAACCTGTCTAGCATCCGATCAATGAATGGAAGAGGGAAGTGATCTTTTCTGGTGGCTTTATTCATCTTTCGGTAGTCCATGCAAATTCTCCACCCTGTAACTGTTCGAGTAGGAATAAGCTCATTCTTCTCATTAGCAACCACTGTCATGCCTCCTTTCTTCGGCACACATTGCACTGGACTCACCCAAGAACTGTCTGAAATAGGATAAATGATTCCTGCATCCAGCCACTTAAGAATTTCTTTCTTCACCACCTCTTTCATGATAGGATTAAGTCTCCTCTGAGGATCCACCGTTGGTTTACTTCCTGGTTCAAGCGGAATCTTATGCATGCAATATGAAGGGCTGATTCCCTTGATATCCGCTATAGTCCAACCAATCGCTAACTTGAACTCTCTCAGAATTCGCAAAAGTTTCTCTTCATCACTACCTGACAAGTTAGATGCAATAATCACAGGTAACGTAGATGCATCACCTAAGAACGCATACCTCAAGTGCTCCGGTAGTGGTTTGAGTTCAAGTTTAGGAGCTTCTTCAATAGATGGTTTGAGACGCTCCTCAGATTTCTTTAGCTCAGCTATGCCAAGAGAATCAAATGGCATGTCAGTCTTTTTTCGCCACGGAGTTGCGTTCAAGAACCTCAATTGCTCCTCTCTTTCTTCATCTCCAGAATCAGAATCCCCTGACAGTACCTTTTCCGAAGTATCTGATTTTAGCAAGTGCTCAATTTCCGTGTAAACTGCAGACTCAACCAAGTCCACCTTGAAACATTCTTCCTCTTCTGTAGGAAGTTTCATTGCATTGAAGACATTAAAGGTGACATTCTGGTCATGCACCCTCATTGTGAGCTCTCCTTTCTGCACATCTATCAAAGTACGGCCTGTCGCCAAGAATGGTCTTCCCAAGATAATAGGAATCCTCTTGTCCTCCTCGAAATCCAGAATTACGAAATCCACAGGGAAGATAAACTTATCCACCTTAACCAAGACATCCTCTACTATACCTCTAGGATATGTGATTGACCTGTCCGCCAGCTGTAAGGACATAGTAGTAGGTTTAGGTTCCGGTAGCCCAAGTTGCATGAAGACAGACAACGACATCAAATTTATGCTAGTTCCCAAGTCACACAAGCACTTGTTGAAAGATAGATTGCCGATGCTGCATGGTATGGTGAAACTTCCTGGATCCTTCAGTTTAGGAGGTAACTTCTGCTGTAAAATCGCACTGCACTCTTCTGTAAGAGCGACGGTCTCCAACTCCTCGAGTTTCAACTTCCGTGATAGAATACCCTTCATAAACTTTGCGTAGCTCGGCATTTGTTCAAGAGCTTCCACAAAAGGTATATTGATCTGCAGCTTCTTGAAAACTTCGAGAAACTTGGCAAAATGCTTATCCAACTTTTGTTTTTGAAGACGTTTAGGGAATGGCGGAGGAGGATAGACCTCCTTGGTCTCAGTAGCTTGCTTCGGAATAGGTTTCTCAGAAGAATGGTCAACATTTTCCGCTTCGTTCACCCCCAAACTAGCTTTTTCAACTTTTTCTTCATTTTCTGGCAGAAGGGCAGGGGAGGGCGCGCTTGAGAGGGGGAGGGCGCGCTCCACCTTCTGGCCATTTTTCAAAATTTCTTCTTTTTCATCCGTTTCTGCATTCTGATCATTCGTAACCTTTCCAGATCGCAAGGTAACTGCTTTGACATGTTCCTTGACCTCCCGTTTGCCTGGATTAGCTTCCGTATCACTAGGGAGAGTTCCCTGTGGTCTATTCAACAATGCATTGGCAATCTGACTGATTTGATTCTCCAGAGTCTTGATGGAAACAGCTTGGCTCTTGCAGATTAGCCTCAATTCCTCCAATTCAGACTTTTCATTAGACGATTGACCAACATTGCCTTGAGATGGTTGTTGAAACCCTGGTGGTTGATACGGTTGCCTTGGAGCATACTGTTGCTGAAAACCAGAAGGGTTGAATGGCTTAGCTCCAAATTGTTGACCTTGAAACTGCTGATACTGCTGTTGTGGTTGTTGCTGACCACCTTGATTGTTACTCCAACTGAAATTAGGATGATTCCTGTTGTTGGGATGATAGGCATTAGGCATTGGCTGCTGTGATCTCTGAAAATTGCTCACGAACTGCGCCGATTCACTAGATATGGCACACTGATTCGTGTCATGAGCACCTGCACATAGCTCACAAACACTAGCAATCTGCTGAACTCCATAGTTAGACAAAGAATCAACCTTCATGGACAAAGCCTTTAACTGAGCTGCTATGGTTGTAGCTGCATCCACTTCCAGAACTCCTGCTACCTTGCCTTGTGATAACCTCTGAGTTGGATTCTGGTATTCATTAGCAGCCATCATCTCAATTAGTTCATAAGCTTCATCGTAGCTCTTAGCCCACAGAGCTCCACCTGATGCCGCATCAAGCATTGGTCGTGATTGACCTCCCAGACCATTATAGAAACAGTTGATCACCATCCAATTAGGCATTCCATGATGAGGACACTTCCTAAGCATCTCCTTGTAGCGCTCCCATGCTTCACATAAAGTTTCTCTAGAGTGTTGCGCAAACTGAGTAAGAGCATTCCTGATTGCAGCGGTTTTGACCATAGGAAAGAATTTAGTGAGAAACTTCTGAGCAAGATCCTCCCATGTAGTAATAGAACCTGCTGGTAGAGAGTGCAACCAGCCCTTAGCCTTATCCCTCAGAGAAAATGGGAAAAGTCTCAGCTTCACAGCATCTTCTGACACTCCGTTGAACTTGAAGGTGTCGCATATCTCGATAATATCCCTAATATGCATATTAGGATCTTCCGTCGGAGCACCCCCAAACTGAACAGAATTCTGCACCATCTGAATCGTGCCAGGCTTGATTTCAAAAGTATTAGCTGCAATAGCCGGCCAGACAATGCTAGATTGAATGTCATTGATCTTCGGCTGAGAATAGTCCTTCAGAGCCTTCGTTTCTGGTGCTACTGGTTCTCCCATAACTAGTCTCAATGCAAGTAATTCCCTACGAGCTTGAGAACGTGTTTGCATACAGTCTCAATAGAACACCTGAAACTTACCAAACAAAGTAAGATCGATGAGAAAATAATCCGAGTCAGTGAACGTTAACGACCACTGATGACAAGCACATAAACTATATATAACACCGAGTCCCCGGCAGTGGCGCCAAAAACTTGTTCACACAATATCACGCAAGTATACGCGGCCACAAGTAATATAAGAATAAGTAGAGTTCGTTCCCACATAGACTGGTTTACCACAGTTATGCACTTATGCCACAATGTATGGCTATTGTTCAATGCTAAGACAAGTATCAAATTTGAGTTTTGATTATCTAAATTAACTAATTAACTTAACAAGATTATAATTAACTAAAGAGATTGATGTTGAATTACTTATGAGAATAAACATGGGATCCTAACTTCATTAGATACTTCATCTAGAGTATTTTGTCTTTAATCAATGCATGTGACAGTTGTGATAACTAATCGGATAACACGAAATCAGTACACGCTACCTTTCAGTATACGTATACCAAACTACTCAAACATCCACAAAAGAGATAGAAGTTGGGTAGACATCAATTATGCTTAGACCCTATATGTCTATAAGATTTGAAAACATAACGGTTTAACGAGCAAGTTATCTATTCAGATTACATAGGGCAGGTAAGATGGTTAAAATTACCTACGAATCATGCATGACAAACATACATAAACCTATGCTAGCATGGCAAGTTCTAAACCTCTATATCCACTTTCGCATTCAATAGAGATTAACAAACAATCTTAGATGTTAGCTACGCATCCAAGAAGAATAAGCACGACCAAACTAGGATATCAATTAGCCATCACACACACATCTTTAAAACAATTAACTACTAAAATCCATAAATAAATCCGTTAGAATCCCACGACGACGATTAATTCATAATCGAACCGTTCATCATCGTGGGTTCTGATGAAAACATGATAATAATAAGTCTAGAATACTGAATAAAAGTGCTAGGGTTTATGAAAGAACAAACGAGAATCCAAAGTATCGCCTAATTAGAAGAATACAAAGAAAAGATGAAATCTAGATCTTCATAATCAGCCGTCTTCTTGTTCTCCTCACCGGTGGATGGATATATATGTATGTATCTTAATGTATATGAATTATATCCTCTGAAAACGTCCACCAATTACTTATATAGGCCTTAGAGTTGACTGGTCTTCTGCTGGTTTCCAATTCTGACTTGAAATTGCCTTTTCCAGAATGTTTCAGGGGTGGCCGCGCCTGGAAGGGGGAGGGCGCGCTTGAATTGAATTGGAGTGGGCGCGGGCGCGCTTGGAAGGGGGAGGGGACCCTTGACTTTCTGTCAGATTTCTTCAAAATGCATTTTCTTGAGTTTTCTTCACGTTCTCAAGTCCCGCAACTTCACGACTTCCACAATAAAGCTCATTCACTACCACCAAGTCAAGATAACTCAAATACTCCACCAACAATACGACTCTGCACTTACTAACTCAAAACACATTAAAAATGACAAGTACTTGAGTATAAACAGCCAATTTAAGCCGATTTAGAACGATCCAAGTGGATATGAAATCCACTTATCACAAAGTTGAGCAGTTACTCAATCTTCTGCTAGGCTCCTTCATAGCTTCATCAACTACCTTGTAGAAGTCTTCATCATGATTCTTCAGAGTACTTTCCCTGTAATCAACCATTAGGGCATTTGCATCTTCTTGGCTGAACTCTGTTCCTTCACTCTAGGTGTTTCCTGACAGGATGTATTCAGGCATCTTGCCTTTCCCTTTTCCCAACTTGTTCTGCTCCTCCTTTTCTCTCCATTTCCTTTCAAAAGAACTCTCCTTTGGAGTTGGAGTTGGCTCTCTTATAGTCACAGGAGGTAGTATAGGGTTCTTGGAAGAAACACCTTCTTGCATAGCTTCCAAGGCTTCTTTGGACATTAGAACTGTTTCTCCACCTATCACATATTCAAAGAGATTTTCAGCTTCTTGCATTTTCTCCCCCTTACTTTCTGAGTCTCCTCTAGCTCCCCTTTTTCTCTTTGCAGGCACTGAACTTCTTTTAGCTACAGGCTCCCCCTCACTCCTTGAAGCCTTCTTAGATATTGACTCCCCCTGAGCAACATCCTGATCAGGGAGACCTTCTTTTCCTGATCTTTCCCTTCCTGATTCTGCCTTTTGAAATTCTGATCTTACCCATTTCTCCCCCTTAGGTAAGTTGGCAGCATCAAGGTTGGCAGATAGAGCTTGAATGGCTTCCTGAATGGCAGAGAATCCAGAGGCCACCATGGTAGACAAACTGTCAATTTTGGATTCCATGGACAGACACCTGTTCTCAAGAGCTTGCAATCTGAAAGATGTAGAGGGGCCACCTGATCTTAACCTTCTTGGGGGTGAAGGAAAAGATTGGGGCTTGGAGGTTGTGGGGGTTCTCACACTCTCAGTGTTTTTCTGAGTGATCTCATCACTCCTCACAAAAGAACTCTCATGGCCTAAGGCCTGGACATGTGTGGCTCCCTCAATTTCACTCTGGACATGCTCAAGTCCCTCACCTTTTGCCAGCTCATTTGGCTGCCTCTCATTTTTATGCTCACCTCTCTTTTCTTTTTCACACCCTCACTCATCCTAGATGCATGTATATGAGCAGTACTGTCATGCAAAGAAATAGATGGTTGAGAATGTACCTTTAAGAACTGAGAAAGTGGCACATCATCATCAGAGACATCCTCAAGAATTACAGCATCAAGATCAGGCTGTGTAGAGGTGACAATAACTTTGCCAGGAATGGTTCTGTCGGCTGGAACAGTGACAGTAGGTTCCACTGCAACATGGACAACAGGTTTGGTCTTGACAGTGACATCAGCTGAGTCCTTGACAGCAGAATCACCTGTGACAGCAACATCCACAGTGTCTTTGACAGCAACTTGGGCTGTGACAGCATCTTCCCTGAGGTAAGATGCTCCTTGGAGATTGAACAAGGTACTGGCTGTTTCACTTTCTAGCAGAGTTGTACCTTGCTCTTTCTCAGTGTTTGAGGGAGTGGTGTCCATCTCACTTTGAGAAATGGGTTCTTGTGGACCACTTGATGGGGGCTCATCCATGATTGGAGATGGATGATCAAAACCTGAAGGGTTGGGACTATCCCCCTCTCTAGGTTGTGGAGAAGAAACAAATGAGTGTGTAGGAAAGGAAGAAGGTGAAAGTGGAGAAGAGAATAATGGTTGCTTCTCAGATGTAACTTGAGAAGCATCAACAGGAGAATTGAAATCCTCACAGTGTCCTGACTCCATGTGTGTTTCTGCAAGTGGAGGCTCCTCATGAGTTGGAACATGAGGTTGTGCAGACTCTTTACAGGTTGCCTTGGGAGACAGGCCAATTTCAATAGATGTCCCTTGTTGAGAAGACACATCTAGAGAGGAGTTTATTTCCCTGGTTTCCTCTACAGTCTTTTGGGAGACTGCAGGGTGGCTGACAGTGGTTTTGGTCCTCTTAGCTCTCTTCTTCTTAGGCTCAGGAGGAACCATTGTGGGTTCTGTTTGAATACCTTCCTTATTTGCTGCACTAGGTGCAGGAACTCCCTCTTGACTCTCAGCACTACCACCAACACCAGTTTCTAGAGGTCTTTTTCTGGTTTCTTGCAAGGCTTGTCTCTGTACTTTGGGAAGTCTAGAGAACCTAGGCTGAGTGTATGGGGCAGAATGAGGGTTGACTGAATTGGGGTCTAATGCAGTCTCATTCTCAATGGTGAAGGTATCAAAACCAGAAGGTAACGGAAAATCAAGGTCAGTCACTTGATCAACCATGTGTTTGGTGAAACATAGTGGAATATGTGCATTTAAGTTCTGTGAAGTGAGAGTTGTGTGAGTGTTTCTTTTCAGTACAGGGCACAACTCCAAACGAGGGGAATTCTCATCAAAGTCACATAAAGAATTGATGCACAACATTAAAAAGCGAGGATAGATGTTTACCTTCTTACCTATGGCAGCCTTGAAGTGTGCCATGAGCAGCTTTCCAATGTCCACTTTGTACCCATGAACAAGAGAATGAGTGAGCTTCTTGATGTAGGTGGGAATACCATTCCAGCCTGTGGTCTTGGTAGAGAACACTTTCACCATAGCATCAAACACCATGCTCCACTCCTTACGGAGATATTTCCTGTCCATTTCACCAGAGGGGTACCATTTTGTTGTTCCCTCTTCAAGAATGGGGCCAGAATACCCAATCTTCAAGAAGAGTTTCTTCAGAGTCTCATCACTAGCAAGCTCAGCATAGACCTTTCCTGGTTCTAGCACGATTCCTAGAGCTGCATTGATGCCCTGAGCATTGAGAGAGTAGCTATGCTCCTTGATCTTAAACTGAATGGAGGAGATGTCACCATCTTCGTGAGCAATAGCTGTCACCCAAAAACTTTCAATCATGTCTAGGTCAAGAACAGGAGTAGAGGTAATTGCATACCCAAGATAGGACTTATTCATGAAGTAAACAAGCTCTTTGAATCCCTCACCAGCATCACTTGGTGAGTAGATGCCAGCAAAGTTGGTTTGTGAAATTGATTGTTTGGGGGCCATTTTTGCTTTGTGAGAGAGAAGAGAGAGAGTAGAAGATGAATTGCTTGGAGAGAAGAGAAAGGAGAGTGTTGTGTTTTGCTTTTTGAGAACAGTTGTATGTTTGATGAATTTAGAGGGAAGTTCAAGCGTTTAACTGACAAAGTGGAAAAGTGAAATCGTGTCTTAACCCAATTAACTATCACGTGGGTTACTGGCTGATTTCTCTCTCCTCGTGGAGGAAGTGTGTCCAATTTTAACGGTCCACTACTTTGACAGTAACCTGTGCGCTTACAACAACCGTGTCAGTAACTTTGGTGTGATGACAACATGTTTTGCGTGACAGAAATATTCCGTGCAAAACTTACTATCATCGTTAAGTTCTCATATGATAGTATCTTTTACAAGTCATGACAGAAGGTCGTTTATTGCTGTCGAGAAGCCTACTGTCAGAAAAATGTGACAGCTACTTTTCTTGATGACAGCAACCCTTGCGGGGAAAACAGCACTGTCAAGACTTTGTATAGAACCCGTTATGAATGAAAACTTAACTGAAGAGACACCAGTTAAACATATGCAATATTTATTACTGATTCATCATTCATCCAAAACATTATTCTACCAGATAAGCAATTAAACAACACACATAGGAATCAAATAGAAACTGCAGAAAGAGAAATTTTACTGATTTTAATGAAATGAAGAAAGGGAAAATACTACAATTGGTGAGATTAACTAATCAGTACAATCTTTCTTAACCAATTCTAGGACTTCTTCCCTAACTTTCTCTTATGTGGTTCCTTCTTCCTTGAGGAGAGTTTGAAACTCCTTTTCCTCTTCTTGCACCTTGGTCTCCTTTGCGGCCTTGGCTGCAAGTGCTTTTTCCTCTTCCTCATCAAGAGCATCCCATAGAATGTTAAACATTGCTTCTACCTCTTCATTGTAGGGTTCACTTCCACAAGTCTTAGGCTTGTACTCAATCCCTACTTTGTTTTCCATTTTACCCTTTTTCTAAATGATTCACTAATATGGCCTAAGATTCATTTTATAGGCATACTAGGTTAAGAGGGATGTTAACGGTCAATAGTTTGGAATACCCATACAACTACCACAGATTGCAATTAAGTGATGTCTACCACTAATACAACAATCAAAGCAAAACAGACCAATTAAGAAAAACCCTTGACCAATTTCAACATTAACAACCATGCAAGTTAGTGTCACTCAAAAAACAACTTTCAAGTAAGAGACTAGCACAAAATTCAATTTCAGCAAAGTCAAAGTAAACGTGCTGTCTAAAACAGATAGAGACTTAGGTTGACAGTGTTGGGATTTATGGGTGATAGCATAGAAACAACTTAACCTTGTATGTACTTAATTCTTAATTAAGTAGAACATACTGTCACAGCCAAAGTATGTTCTTGTAATCAGTATGCAATGTTATTTTAATTGTGTAATTTGGAAGAAGTTCACTTTCAGTGTTCAAGCCTCAAAGAATGCATATTAGATGACAGCATGAATAAAGGTTACTATCATAAGCATTGACAGTAAGATTATAAGAAGTCAGAATGTTGCAAGTCACGACAGCATATTCACTCTGACAACAACATTGGCGGAAGACTACGGGACAGCAACTTTAGCCCTCGACAGCAAGTTTGGAAACCTCGACAACACTCTATGCGGGGAACTCATACTGTCACCAAAAGAACATTCATGTGAAAGCAAGCTTTGCGAAAAAAGTAACTGTCTCGAGAAAGATCCTTGTTCTAGGTATCTTCTCAGTCAAATCCCGTGACAGTCTCAATGTTCAAGAAACAGGCGTGTTGCAGTATCCCTAAGCTGCACCAAGTCTGCAAGACTACGACAGAAGCTTCAAACACTACAAAACAAAAGCGAATCAATTCAAAGAGCAAGGTCAAGTCTCTATTTGCTAAATTGTTTTAGCTGGAATCTAGGTTGCTTTCTTTGTATTGTATATCTGACATGTTAGCAAATTAGGAAAGTCACATGGGTAGACAATCTGTAAGAAGATGCCACTTGATAATGACAGCAGCTTCACAAACCCGTGTTGACAGTGATAGGATTAGTTTATACTTGGACTATCAATTCATTCTAGATATGTAACAAAGACAAGTAAGTGTCTTGAAGAAAACCGAAGCTCAAGAATTCTCTCTTGAGGTTGTAGCAACACTTTGCAAAATAAATAAAAACATTTATTTTGTGAATCCTGTCTTCAGATTATACTGTTTGTGAATGCATACATATTATTGATAACATTAAATCTTAGTTTTGGTTGTTGAAATTGAGATTGAATTTTATCAGTATTGCATTCATACCCCCTCCCTTCTTCAATACACGAGGACCAACAACTGGTATCAGAGCTTACAGATTAACATACATATCTGAGATCACGACGACAATGCAGAAATCAAACAGTATCAAGATCCCAGATTTTGATAAAGAGAACTACATCATTTGTAAAAGAAAGATCTTGTTGTTTATCAAAGCTGCGAATCCACTATACCCAGGTATTCTCGAGAATGGTCCTTTCATTCCAAGGAAGGAAATTGAAGCCACAACAGTAAATGGTGAAGTCATTCCTGCACATTGGGTTCCCAAAGATCCCTCTGAATTTTTGGAACCTGAGAAGGAGAAAATGGTGCTAGATGATCACTTGCAACTCATCTTGCTCGATTCTCTCACGTTGGATAAAGCCATGTGTGGAAGTGTGATAAGCTGCACATCTGCCAAGGAGATGTGGATCAGGTTAGCTTTACTATGTGAAGGAAGTGAAGAAGTTAAGGGCAACCAAAGGCAAATACTAATATCACAATATGAGGCATTCATGGCCAAGCCTGGTGAAGACTTAACTTCCATGTTTGAAAGGTTCAGTAAGCTCTTAACTGAACTACAGATACATGGCAAGTACTATGACAGAAAAGAATTGAATGTCAAGTTCTTGCTTACACTGCCTGATCACCTTAAACACAAGATAACAGCCATACGAGAAGGAAGAGATCTCAACAATATAACCTTTGAGACACTTTATGGCATTCTGAAATCTTATGAACTTGAACTCTTTTAAAAGAGAGCCATACAAAGTGGAACAAGATGGCTAATATGTCAAGTGCCCTAGTAGCACAAGTGCCAAGGATCACACAACCAAGTGAAGTACTACAAATCACACAACCAACCCCTGCACAATCCCTGAAGATAGAAGAGGTTGTTGAAGATGATGAGAAAATAGTACTACAGCTCAAGGATGTGGAAGATGAAGACTTCTACACAATGGAGGAACTGGAAAGCATGGACAATCCTACTATGGCTTACATGGCCAAAAAGTTCAAGAACTTTAGGTTCAAGAAGGATAGGTCATTCAGGCCCCAAGGCCAAGCATCCAAGTTCAACAAAGGAAGTTCATCAAAGGCTGCTGTGGGAAGTTCAACCAAGGGAGGATACAAGACTGGATTTGTGGATAGGTGAAAGTTCAAGTGTTACAACTGTGGTGAACCTGGTCATTTTGCTACTGAATGCAAAAGACCCAAACAGGTTCAGAGGTTTGAGAAAGGAACTGGTGGATACTCTAAGAAGAATCAAGGTAGAGCCTATGTGGCTGAAGGAAAGTGTTGGGATGAGTCTGATGATGAAGATGAAGAAGAATATGTCAACCTAGCTCTCATGGCTAGCACTGATGAAGTAACATCAACATCTTCAAGTCAGGTACCTTCACTTGTCTTACTTGATATGTCCATTGATGAGTATAAGAAAACCATTAAAGACCTAAGTGCTGAAATGTTCAATGTCTATACTAGCTTCTCTGCTGCTAATGAGGAAATCACTAGGGTGAGTAAGCTAAATGAAACACTAAAATCTGAAAATGAGTCTCTTGTTCTCAAAACTAGTTCACTAGACTCTTTAGCTCGGGAGAATGCTAGATTTAAAAATGAATTAAAATGTGCTAAAGAAGTTGAGGAATTTCTGAGGAATGAGATTGCTGATAATGAATTCAAGATTAAGGCTTATAAAAACTCATCTAAGATAGTTCAGGATTACAATGATAAGCATACAGAAAATCAAACTGTTGGCATAGGTTTTTCATATGGTAGAAGAACTGGAAAGGAAACTGTGATTCAAGATTGTTCTGGAAATGCTGCTGTCAAACCCACCATTCTCAAGAAGGTTAAAACTCCTATTTTCAAAGCTGCAGAAATTGAGTTTGATGAAGAAGCCATGCTCATCAAACAAGAAATTCTTGATGAGGATGAAGGTGTTGACAGCACATCTAAGGATGGAAAGGATACTGTCACTATCCCCAAGACAGTAAACTTACCAAGCAATCAGACAGTAAGTTCAAAAGATGATGTCACAGTTGGCAAGACAGTATCTTCCAAAGATGTTGTCAAGAATGTTTCCAAGACAGCAACTTCCAAACCTTCTGTCAAGACAGTTGGAATAAAAGGTACTGTCAAGGAGAGTTCGACAGCAACTTCTGAACACACTGTCAATCCAGTAACTCCCAAGTCTAAGAATGGGAATGGTAAGGTAGGTGTCAATAAAGGAAATGGATACACTAATGTTGGAGGTGCTTCTAGAAAACTATGCAATAACTGTGGATCTTCACATCATTTAACACATGTTTGTAATAAGCCAATTGAGGATAAGATCAATGCTACTGAACTCAATGGTAACTTACACAGAACCCCCCTTATGCATAGAACTATGAGTGTCTGTAATAACATTGAATGTATGCCATGCAAGATCACTGCCATGAGTACATGCTTTAACTTACCTATTCTTACTACTGAAAAATGCTCATACATGCATAATGTTGAGACTTCTGAGCCTGCTAGCAACAGCAAAAAGGCTTCATCCACTGAGAAAAGGATCAAGTCCAATTCTAAACCTAAGTGGGTGAAAAGAGAAGTCAAACAGGAGATCATTGATGATGCTTGTGATTTTATGACTGGAAGAAACTCAGGAGACACTGAAACTGCAGGACCCAACAAGGATTGGGTACCATATGCAACTTAAACACATTCTGTTTTGCAGGGCAAGAAGAAAGATCAAGTCATGTGGATCATTGACAGTGGTTGCTCAAGACACATGACAGGTGATAAAGCCCTGCTATCACACTATATAGAGAAAGCTGGCCCAATCATAACCTTTGGAGACAACATCAAGGGTTACACAGTGGGATATGGCTGTTTGGAAATTGGAAATGTTGTCATTGAAGACATTGCTCTTGTGGATGGATTGAAGCACAATCTACTCAGTGTCAGCCAATTCAGTGACAGGGGATTCAAGGTTGACTTTGATATGATGGTGTGTAACATCTATCACAAAAAGGATGGAAGCCTCTCTTTAAAAGGGGTCAGAAAAGGAAGCTTGTTTGTTGCTGACTTAAACTCAACAAAGAAGGATAAAGTTTACTGTTTCTACAGTAAAGCAACTGTTGGTGACAGTATGCTTTGGCACAGGAAGCTCTCACATCTCAACTTCAAGACAATGAATATTTTGATGAAGAAGGAGTTAGTGAGAGGTCTGCCCCAACAGAAATTCTGTCAAGAAGGACTGTGTGAAGATTGTCAAATGGGCAAACTAAGGAGAGCTGTGCACAAGTCCAAGCAAATGAACACCAACATAGAAGCACTCAAGTTGATCCACATGGATCTTTTTGGACCAGTCAATGTACCATCTATGGCCAAAAAGAGATATGCCTTAGTAATGGTGGATGATTACTCAAGGTACACTTGGGTGAAATTTCTTGAATCCAAAGATGAAGTTGCTCAAGTAATTATTGATCAAGTCAGAGTTCTTGATAGAACTCCAAACTCAAAAGTCCAAATCTTGAGGAGTGACAATGGTACAGAATTCAGAAATGCCACACTTGGAAATTTCTGTAAAGATGAAGGAATTGTACAACAATTCTCTGCTGCAAGGACTCCACAGCAGAATGGAGTTGTAGAAAGAAATAACAGGACTCTCATTGAAGCAGCTAGAACTATGTTGCATGATGCCAAACTACCAACATATTTCTGGGCTGAAGCTATCAACACAGCTTGTTATACTCAAAACAGAACCATGGTTAACAAAACTCATGCAAGTACACCTTACTGTCTACTAACTGGGAAGAAACCTACTGTCAAATACTTTCATGTGTTTGGGAGCAAGTGCTTTATGATGAAGGATAACCATGAGAAGAAAGGAAAATTTGACACCAAGGCATTTGAAGGACTATTCATGGGTTACAGCACAGAAAGGACTGCCTACAGAGTTTATGTTATGGAACACAGGATTATTGAAGAAAGTGTTAATGTCACATTTGATGAAACCAAGTTTCCAGGACTGCATGAAGAAGGAAAGATGCAGACATTCAGATTTGAGAATCAAGGATACTTGGAAGCTGAGGAAATTGTTGATGAAGAACCTAGCTTCACTAAAATTGTTGAAGTTGACAAAGATACTGTCAATACCATTACTGTCAACCAAACTCCAGCTCAGTCACAGAACATAACTTCTAACATTCATAACAATGATGACTCTGGAGACAATGAAGAACATGGTGAAGACAATGGAATTGGTGATCATTCAACTCAACAAACTGAAGCAACTGTTCCTGTACAATCAAGTAGCTTGCCCAGAATCACCAAGTGGAACAAGGATCACACAAATGACCTTATCATTGGTGACCCTACTTCTGGAGTGAGGACAAGGAACAAAGTCTCCGCTGACAGCAAGTTTTCATGCTTCCTGTCTCAAATGGAACCCAAGACAACTGATGAAGCATTGTTGGATTATGACTGGGTGATAGCCATGCAAAAAGAGGTAAATCAGTTTGAAAGAAACAATGTATGGAAGTTGGTTCCAAGACCTAAGGGAAAGTCAGTCATTGAGACCAAATGGGTTTTCAGAAACAAGCTTGATGAAAATGGATCAGTGACAAGAAACAAAGCAAGGCTAGTAGCTAAAGGTTACTGTCAACAGGAAGGAATAGACTATGATGAGACATTTGCACCTGTTGCAAGACTTGAAGCTATAAGAATCTTTCTAGCCTATGCTGCACACTGCAACTTCAAAGTATTTCAGATGGATGTCAAAAGTGCCTTCCTAAATGGAGAGTTGGAAGAAGAAGTGTATGTTGAACAGCCACCAGGGTTTGAGGATGCTGAAATGTATGATTTTGTATACAAACTCTTCAAGGCTTTGTATGGACTAAAGCAAGCACTCAGGGCTTGGTATGACACACTTTCCACTTTTCTTTTAGAAAATCAGTTTACTAGAGGAATTGTGGACAAGACACTTTTCTACAAACACCATGGCAAGGACATCATTCTGGTACAAATCTATGTGGATGACATCATTTTTGGTTCTACAAATGAGAAGCTGTGTGAGAAGTTTTCCTCTCTCATGAGTAGCAAATATGAGATGAGTATGATGGGAGAATTGTCATTCTTTCTGGGATTACAAATTCTTCAACAACCTGATGGAATCTTCATTTGTCAAGCTAAATACATCAAGGAACTTCTCAAAAAGTTCAACTTGGAAGATTCATCACTTGCAAAGACACCAATGTCCACATCAACTAGTCTGGATCTTGACCCTAAAGGAAAGAAAGTTGACTCAAGCACCTATAGAGGCATGGTAGGATCTCTCTTATATCTAACTGCTAGCAGACCTGACATCATGTTTGCTACATGTCTCTGTGCAAGGTTTCAAAGTGATCCAAAGGAGTAACACTTAGTAGCCATCAAGAGAATCTTTAGATACTTAAAAGGCACTCCCAACCTAGGCCTTTGGTATCCTAAGAATACTGGATTTGATCTAATTGGTTACTCAGACTCAGACTATGCTAGATGCAAGATTGACAGAAAGAGTACTACTGGTAGCTGTCAATTTCTTGGTGGAAGATTGGTCTTATGGTTGAGCAAGAAGCAACATTCAGTTTCTACCTCAACTGCAGAAGCTGAATATATTACTGCAGGCAGTTGCTGTGCACAAATTTTATGGATGAAGAATCAACTTATGGATTATGGTCTGGTGTTAAGAGACATTCCTATTTATTGTGACAACACGAGTGCCATAGCCATTTCAGACAATCCAGTTCAACACTCTAGGACAAAGCACATTGATATAAGACATCACTTTATCAGAGAGCATGTTGAACAAGGAACTGTGAAGCTGATCTATGTCCCAACTGACAAGTAACTTGCTGACATCTTCACTAAGCCATTGGATGAAGCAACCTTCAACAGGTTGGTAAGTCAATTGGGAATGTTGAATCTGGTATGTTAATTTACCAAGTTTTTCTGCATTTTCAAATTTTTATTGAAGCTCATGACAGCAACTTCAAACCTGCTGTCAACAGAAGTTACTATCTACTTGGTCTATGTCTGTTATGTGACATCATGTGTTGATTTGACTTTACATGTCTGTATTTTGTGCCAGTCTCATACTTTTAGACCCTGTATGACATTAATGTGGTAATTTGCTAAGTTTGAGAGATAAATATCTGTTCCATTGGACTTTCACATCTTTTTGCATAAATCTATAGGTTTAAAGGAGGACACGACCATTAATTACTTTTGTGGTAGTTGTATGGGTACTCTAACTGTTGACCATTAGACTTTAATCCTTAGACGGTTTTGCCTATAAATTAACCTTAGGTTTCACCAGTCTGCTCTCAGTTTTAAAGTAAATCATGGAAAACAAAGTAGGAATAGAGTACAGGCCAAAAGTCTCGTGTGAATCTCACATCAGAGATGAAGTGGAAGTCCTGTTTGATGAACTTGAAGACTTGCTTCATGAGGAAGATGAACAGTCTCAAGCCATTCAAGCACAGGAAGAGGATAAATGGAAGATTCAAGAGGAAGAACTTCAGGCACTTCTCAAGGAAGAAGGTCGCACTGAAGAGGAGATTAAGAAAGAAGTTTTAGAATTAGTTAATAAAATCAAAGATTGATGTACTCAATGCTATACTCCAATGATTTTATTAATAAAAATAAAGCTTCTTGATGTTGTGTTTATTGAGTTTTTTTTTATCTGTGTTAACTGCATAGTATCTGTGTTCAAATGATTAAATTTCTAAATCCATACTCTGTTAATTTTAGGTTAAGTGTGTGAATAAAGCATTCTGAAAAGTTCATGACATAAAAAATCCCCAACTAAGTTACTGTCATTAAGAAGGATACTGTCTGTGTCTCTTGACAGCAAACTTCTTGACAGCAGGGAAAGACTTTCTGTCCAGACTTTTAAAGGATACTGTCATTCAAATGCTTAACGGTGATAGCATGTTTTTGCGCAATAGTTGTTGTCGCGCAGAACCTACTGTCACCATCTCTTATTACTGACAGATTGTTTCTAGCGCACAGATTACTGTCAACAATAGTGGACCGTTACAATTGGATATTCATCCCACGTTTGACAGTAAATAACGGGCAGTAACTCACGTGTTATGTGAGTGGGTTAAGACACATTCTTTAAACCCATTTTTTGTGCACAAACGTTTGAGATACCCTTTTTATTCCCCAGTTACTCAGACATATCATTCTTATCAAACTCAAGGCAAAATACTTTTCTTCAAGCAAAAAGCTACTTTCTTACTTTCTTCTTTTCTTGAATCTCCATGGCACCCAAACAGACTCTCTCTCAAACAAACTTTGCTGGCATCTTTTCCCCAAATGATGCTGGTGAAGGTTTCAAAGGACTAGTGTTTTACATGAACAAGTCCTATCTCGGTTCTGCCATTACCTCAACACCCATTCTCGACTTAGACAGAATTGAGGCATTTTGGCAAACTGTTGTTGCTCAAACAGAGGATGAAAATCCATCTATTCGATTCACACTCAATGGGCAACACTACATTCTTATAGCTGAGGTCATCAACACTGCTCTTGGAATTACACTTCAAGAAGGCAGAAATTTTGCTGAACTTGCTAATGATGACTCTCTCAAGAAGCTCTTCTTGAAGATTGGGTATGCATGCCCTATTCTCGAAGAGGGAACAACCAAATGGTATCCGTCTGGTGAAATGGATAGGAAGCATCTGCGAAAGGAGTGGAGTATGATCTTTGATGTCATGGTCAAGGTGTTCTCTACCAAGTCCACAGGCTGGAATGGAATACCCTCCTACATCAAGAAACTGACACATTCTCTTGTCCATGGATACAAGGTGAATGTTGGAGCTCTCCTCATGGCACACCTTCGGGCTGCCATAGGTAAGAAGGTATCAATCTACCCTCGCTTTTTTATGATGTGCATCAATTCTTTCTGTGATTTTAATAATGATGCCCCTCGTTTAGAGGCTTGCTCTGTTTTGAAAAAGAACACACACACACACTGTTATGTTCACAGAATCTCAATGCACATATTCCACTTTGTTTCACTCAGCACATGGTTGATCAAGTGTCCAACCTTGATTTTCCATTACCTTCTGGTTATGCATCTTTCACTCTTGAGAATGAAACTGAATTAGACCCAAATTCAGTTAACCCACATTCAACACCATACACTCAGCCTAGGCCCTCTAGACTTCCCAAAGCCCAAAGAGAAGCCTTGCAAGAATCCAGAAAATGACCCTTAGAAGCTGGTGTTGGTGGTAGCTCTGTTAGTCAAGAGGGAGACACTGCACTTAGTGCAGCAAATAAGGAAGGTAGTCAAACAGAACCCCTAGTGGTTTCCCCTGAGCCTAAGAAGAAGAAAGCTAGGAGGACCAAAACCACTGTTATCCAAGCTGCAGTTTCTCAACAAACTATGGTTACTGAAAGGGATTCAAACACCTCCCTAGATGTGCCTTCTCAACAAGGTGCATCTATTGAAATTGGCCTGTCTCCCAAGGCACCCTGTACAAAGTCTGCACAAACTCATGGTTCACAACCTGAGGAACCTCCACTTGAAGAAACACACAGTGAGTTAGGGCACAGCGAGAATTTCTCTATTCCTTTTGATGATTCATATGTTTCTCCTGTGAATCAGCCCCCACTCTCTGCTACACTTTCACCTTCTTCCTTCCCTACACATTCTTTTGTTTCTTCTCCACAACCTAGAGAAGGGGACAGTCCCAACCCTTCAGGTTTTGATCATCCATCTCCAATCATGGATGAGCCCCCATCTAGTGGTCCACAAGAACCCTTTTCTCAAAGTGAAATGGACACCACTCCTCCAAACACTGAGCAAGGGCAAAGTGGTATTCTGTCAGAAAATGAAACAGCCAACACTTTGTCTGAACTCCAAGGAGCATCTTACCTTCAGGAAGATGCTGTCACAGCCTCTGTTGCTGTCAAGGACATTGGAAATGTTGCTGTCATGGACACAGCTGCTGTCATGGGTGGAGAGAAAGATACTATCAACACAGGACCTACTGTCACTCCACATCCCAAAGATGCTGTCATGCCAGAACCTGCTGTCCACACTCCAACTGACAGTAACATTCCTGCCAAAGATGTTGTCCAGTCCTCTCAGCCAGATTTTGATGCTGTACTCCTTGAGGATGCCTCTGATGATGACCTACCTCTTGCCAAACTCTTGAAGGTACATTCTAAATCTTCTCCTTCAATACATGTTAGTACTGCTCATACCCATGCATTTAGGTTGAGTGAGGGTGTGAAAAAGAAAAGAGAGATAAAAGAAAAGAGAGGTGAGCATAAAAATGAGAGGCAGCCAAATGAGCTGGCAAAAGGAGAGGGACTTGAGCATGTCCAGAGAGAACTTGAGGGAGCCCACACTATTCAGGCATTAGGCCTTAAGAGTCAAACTGTGAGGAGTGATGAGTGTTGCCCAGTAAATAACAATTGTAGAAGGGGGTTGAATACAATTGTATAAGATTCTCGACTTTATATAACACAAATATGAAAGATCAATAACAATAACAATAACAGCTTTATTAACTTTGATATAAAACTGTTACAAACTCTCTTAAGAAATTCTGATGTTCTTAAGAGCTGCTAGCTTACAAAAACTCTCTCAAGAAATTCTGTTCTTAAGAGCTTCTCTCCGATTATGTTCTCTCTCTGATAAGTACATAAATCGAAACCAAAACTGTGTTTATATAGTGCACACAGCTTCTCTATCAATAACAAGATAAGTCCTAATCATAATAAAGATAGAAACATATCTTTAATCGATAGCTGCATTCTACAAACCAGGAACAAACTTCCATGTTTATCTAGACTCCAAATATAACTCGAAGTAGGAATCCTGATCAGCTTCAAGTCCTGATGATCAAACCTGATCATAGTCTGAGTAGGAATCCTGATGATCAATAAGATACTGACGCTTGATCAAATACTGATGACCATGCAATACTGATGACGTCAGCAATCCTGATCAGTTGAGTCTAGCTTCTGACGATCATTGAATTCTGATCTAACAATCTCCCCCAATCTCATACTTTGTGAAATAAAGTATAGATTCCAAATATTCAATGATGTCAAAAACATGTATCAAAATGTACGAGTATCTTCAGAAACAACTTATCTGTTCAAGCTTTGTGATAGAACAGATTCATCTTCAAGAAGTTGGATAATAAACTTTCTTCTTTTTCTTCAAGAATTTGAATCAGTCTTTCCTTAAGATTTCTGAGTTCTTCATCTTCCTCATTAATCTGGTAGATAGCTGCTCTGAGATTCTGTATGGAGTTTCTCTGTAGACTGTGCTCTTCAAGCAAAAGATAAGTAATTTCCTTCCCATCAGGATTGAGAGAAAGATGAGTCATGCCAAAATTTACTTCTTTAACAGCAGTACCCCTTTGCATTTCCACATCCTGACCTCTTTGATTTAAGTACATGGGAGTATAATTACCATTGAAATTACTGTTTCCATCCAGTCTTCTTCTTATATTTGACAAAATCATGTCACTCCATTCTTTGTACACTTGGTTCTTCCATCTTAACAGATAGTGAACATATTTCAGTTCCTGTGTAGTTTTCATCAGCAGATCTTGAATAGATAGAATCTTCACACTACCATCTTTCATGAAGTACAGAAGCTTTTCTTTCTTTTCAAAACCATCATGACAATCTATAACTATATCAACAGCTAATAAATTATTCAGGTTTTCAGAAGTTAAAGTACCTCCAATTTCTGTCAAGGAGTAAGGATCAACATATGACATATTCAGATATTCACCATCTCTGTGTCCAATACCTCCTCTTGAATTACTTGATAATTGCTTCAGATTTGAAAACATCTTTAACCAGAGTGTTTTTGATCTAGCCATATCAGACAAATCAACAACACTTGAAGCGCTTGTAATAATTCCACCAGACTGAAAATTGATAGGTGTATCACAACTTAATGTGCTAATATGTTTCCACTTCTTGTCCTTTTCCTTTTCAAAGGCATAGCTTCTTTCCAGCGAAGATTCTTGTCTGCTTGAGTTTCTCCATTTTCTTTCATTTGAAACTTTAAGCCTTTGTAGATAGAGATTGAAATCTTTATTTGTTCTTCTTGTAATATCTCTTCTTCTGGCTTCTTCTTCTTCATCTACTTCTTTGTTGTGACAATCAACAACAGTAGATAAAATTATCAAATCAACCTCTTGCAGAATTTCAGATTCGTCAGGATCTTGAATATTGTCAGGATTAGAATCTTCAATTTGATTTGTATTGCTGAGAGTTGATTTACTTGATTTTCTTCTCAATTCAGGTTCTTCTTCAACAATTCCATCATCACCAAAAGTAGATCTGTCAGGAACTACTAGAGTTTGAATAGGTTCAGGAATTTCTTCAATTCTTAACCCTCTAGACCTTGTTTGTCTAGGTACTGTTTGAGTTGAAGAACCTCTTTTACTTCTTCTAGCACCTCTCCTACCTCTGCTTCCTCTACCTCTAGCAGGAGCAGTATAACTTTCCATTGTCTCTCTTTGTAGTCTCAAAAATTCTTCATGTGAGAGATCTGGATATTCTTCACTTGCTGTAGAGAGTGCTTTTCTTGCAAATAATTGTTGAACTCTTTTATCAGTGTGATATAGAGTAACAATTCTGCCGTCTTTTGTAGAAAACTTCTGGAATAAATTTGATGCATCTTCAGGATTATCAATAATCACATCTTCATCACCTTCAGGAATTGTAGCAAGAATTTGTCCATGACCAGGTGTCAGGATTTGATCTTCCGTCAGGATCTGAGATTGCACCAATGTTCTTACTGTCTTAACTCCAGAATCAGAAACATGAGTTGACTGCGTTGTTTGACTTTGAGAAGTTTGGATTGTCTTCATAACAACAGCATCAGAGGTTTCTCCTTGTATCGCTTTGTCACCACCATCATCTCCAGTATCATCATCATTATTTCTTAATACTAGATCAGGTGTACATTTTGTCTGAATAACCTTCTCCCCCTTTTTGACATCAGGATTTGACAATAATTGCAAAATTAAGGAAAGAGAGGCTTGAATTTCAGTTACCTTAGTATCCAGAGAATCAATTCGTTGTTTGATGGAGGTTTGTTCTGAAACAACAGATTTCACTTGGGATTCCACTACCCTTAGTTGAAAAGTAGTAGGCACCTTTGTAAAATTATTAAAGATATCAGTCCTCACTTTTTCAGTTGAACCCTTGATAGAATCAATCTCACTTTTCAGGCTTTTGGATAACAGAGTAGTAGCCTTCAGATGATTCTTCAAGTCTTGATTCTCTATAGACTTCACTGCATTATAGGCATGTTCAATAGCAGAAGAAAAACTGATAGATTCATCAGATTGGTGCCATGAATTGTTCCATTCATTCTGTCTAAATGCCTCTGCAGGATCAAAGGAAGGAGTAGAAAAATCTTGTCTCTGATCTTTCCCAGTAAAAGCTTTGCCAGCCATAAATGTACTCGATGAACCAAAATTAGTTCCAAGACTAATCTTGAGTGCTGTAGCAAGCTGTTCCTTCTCTTTTCTATTCTCATTATCATCATCACTATCATCATCAGAACTATCATCATCAGTATCAGGAGTAATATCAGGATCAGGAATAGCAATACCTTTCAGTTTATCCTGTGGTTCTGAGATAGGATGATCTATTGGTCTTGAACGAAGTGGCTGTATCAAAATAGGTTCATTATCAGGAGCACCACTAGCGTCAGGATGAACATCGTCAGGATTTGATATGCTTGCATCAGTATTTGCTACCAATGGTTCTTGTGGAGCTTGAGGTTCAGAAGCTTCTTCAACACTTTGAGCTAAAGGTTCTTGTGTGCTTCCCTCATTGACAATGTTCTCGACCAATCTTTCAACAGAAGCTGTAGCTTTGCCTGCATCTTCACTTTGAGAAGATGGTTCTTGTGTAGCTGGAATGTTGATGTCTTCATTCTCCCTTTGAGAAAATGGTTCTTGTGTGACCATTCCACTAGCTAAGCCTTCACCCAAACTTTGATTGAGTGGTTCTTGTGTGGCAGGATCAACAGTAGCTGCTGAATTACTCTGAAATTCAGGTTCTTGTGGGCTTGATCCTTTCAGCTTCTTCTGTCTCTGATAGACTAACTCTTCTGCATTCCTCTTTTTCTTTGATGTAGGTGTAAGACCAACCAAGGAAGCAGTTGTAGATACCTTCTCCCAAGAATGTCCTTGAATCTGAGATGGAGAGGCTGGAGAGTCTGATATAGAGACAACTTTTGTTGCTTCATCAGGAATACTAACATCAGGATTTGATGTCTGAATATCAGTATCCTTCATTTGCACTGTCAAAGGAATATGATACCTGCTCTTTGATAATTTCCTTGTCTTTTGTGGTTTTGATGAAGGTACCACAGCTTTAGTAGCAGTATCAGCAACTTCCTTGTTCACATTCATCACAGAGGATATAGGTAAGTCATCCTCTGAATCACTTTCATCAATCAACCTTAACTTCCTTTTCACAGGAACATTCGTAACAACCTTATCAGCTTTCTTCACCAGGACCCCTTGTACACCCCCTTGTATCTTCATTTTAGTGAGTGGTGAAAAGGAAAAATCCTTTGAACCTGATTGCCTTCCAGACACATCAGTTCTAGCTGATTTCTTTGATTTTACAACTAAAGTCTTTTGAGAGACAGTAGAGGTGGTTGTTAACTGTTTAGACTGTTTAGGTTGCATGCTTGTGTCAGGAACAAGGTGGGTTGGTCCTTGTACCATAGCATTAGAAAGTAGTCCATAACGAGTAGGCATTTTCTGATGTAAGAAAAACCTAACCTCATCAGGAATAAAAGCATTTCCTATAAAACCATTTGCCTTATCACTGTTGACTAAGGACTTAATATTATTCTCAGTAATTCTACAGATTGGTAGAACTACATCATCCTCAAAAACAACATTAGGACAAAAGTGATTAAATATCAACTGTAAAAATCTAAGAAAACAGACAGAACCCAACTTATCTGATTTCCTATCACTTAAAGCTTTTAAGATAAAAGACCCATAATCAAACACTGTAGAATGGATAAGAGAGTACCCAATTTTAAGAGATCCTGATGGAAGAGCATCAAAATTTGATGTCTTGTTCAGGAAACAGCGGCTGATTGTATCAAAGAAGAAATTCCATTCCTTCTTAAGCCTTGTCCTAAAGAGATTTCCATATCTCTTTACTTCTCCATTGTAGCCCAGTTTCTTGACAAACTCAAATAGAGCAGAGTCTGAAATCACCCTAGGAACTTTTTCACCCAGAATAGGCAAATGCAATGCCTCTTCAATAACAGCAGGGGTGACATGATGAGTTACCCCATTTGATTCAAACTGCATCAGAATGGTTCCTGTAGAACTTTGACCAAAAACAACTGTGTTCCAAACCTGTACATCAGAATTGACCAGTTGACTTCCTGTCAGGATTGAGTCCTATCAGGATTTGATCAAAGATACATACCTTTCTGAATAACCATCAGGATTTGACAGTTATCAGGATTTCCTCTCTGTAGCTTTTCCTCAGAAATTCTCAAAATTCATCATTCCAAGTTCATTCACCAACTTATTGAACGTAGCTTCAGGTAGTGGCTTGGTGAATATATCAGCTAGTTGTTGATCAGTAGGAACAAAATGAAGTTCAATTGTTCCTTCCAGAACCTGTTCTCTTATAAAGTGATATCTGATACTTATGTGTTTAGTAAGAGAATGCTGAACTGGATTTCCTGTCATTGCAATAGCACTTTGGTTATCACAATAAATAGGGATTTTTGAGTATGACAGGCCATAATCTAACAACTGATTTCTCATCCACATTATCTGAGCACAACAACTTCCTGCAGCAATGTACTCAGCTTCTGCAGTTGAAGTGGAAATAGATTTCTGCTTTTTACTGAACCATGAAACTAGTCTTCCACCCAAAAACTGACAACTTCCTGAAGTACTTTTCCTGTCTATTTTGCATCCTGCAAAATCAGCATCTGAATAACCACACAACCCAAAATCTGATTCCCTTGCATACCAAAGGCCAAGTGAAGGAGTGCCTTTGAGATATCTGAAAATTCTTTTGACTGCAATCAGATGTGGTTCTCTAGGTTTTGCTTGAAATCTTGCACATAGACAGGTTGCAAACATGATATCTGGTCTACTGGCAGTGAGATACAATAAAGAGCCAATCATTCCTCTGTAGTGAGTTACATCTACCTCTTCACCTTGATCAGGATCAAGTTTGGTAGCTGTAGCTATGGGAGTTGAAGCAGGAGTACTGTCTTGCATGTTAAACCTTGTCAGTAAATTCCTTGTGTATTTAGACTGATTAATAAAAATCCCTTCATCAGTCTGTTTAACTTGAAGACCCAGAAAGTAACTCATTTCTCCCATCATGCTCATTTGATATCTTGACTGCATAAGCTTGGAAAACTTTTCACACAGCTTATTGTTTGTTGACCCAAAAATGATATCATCAACATAAATCTGAACTAACAGCAACTCCTTACCATGATTCAAATAAAATAGAGTTTTATCAATTGCACCTCTTTTGAATCCACTTTCCAGTAAGAATTGAGCTAAGGTTTCATACCATGCTCTTGGAGCTTGCTTTAGTCCATAAAGTGCCTTATCCAGTCTGTAGACATGATCTGGATATTTAGAATCAATGAAACCAGGAGGTTGTTCAACATAAACTTCTTCCTCCAGTTCACCATTTAAGAAAGCACTTTTAACATCCATCTGGAAAACCTTGAATTTCTTATGTGCTGCATAAGCAAGAAATATCCTGATGGCTTCTAGTCTTGCAACAGGAGCAAAAGTTTCATCATAGTCAATTCCCTCTTGTTGGGAATACCCCTTTGCAACTAGTCTAGCTTTATTTCTGATAATGACTCCATCAGAATCAGTCTTGTTCTTGAAAATCCACTTTGTACCAACTATTGATCTATTCTTTGGTCTTGGTACCAGTTTCCAGACTTCATTCCTTTCAAATTCATTCAGTTCTTCTTGCATTGCAGTAACCCAATCAGCATCTTTAAGTGCATCTTCAACTTTCTTAGGCTCCTCCTTGGATAGAAAGTTATTATATAAACATTCATTCTGAGTTGCACTTCTTGTTTGAACACCTGCATCAGGATCTCCAATTATCAAATCAGGAGTATGATCTTTTGTCCATTTCCTTGCTGGTGTCAAATTGTTTCTTGAAGTAGATGCTCCCCCTGGATTGGTGTTATCTTGATTGAAAGAATTTGATTGATTTGAAGCTCTCCCTGAATTATTGCTATGACCTCCTGATATGTTGTCAGGATTATCACTTGAATCAGTATCTGAAGAATTCTATCCTGATGATTGAGTTGACTCTGAACTTGTAGTTGAATGTCGTTGCTCCCCCTCAACATTAGCACTACTAGTTGTATGACTGTTGTTTGCATCATCAGTATTAGCCTCATCAGTACCTGGTGAGTCATCAGGATTTGGTGACCCGTCAGTACTGGATGAATGGACAGCTTCTGATTCACTTTCTTCAGGTTCCTTGGAAGCTTCATTTTCAAATAACAATCTATCATGCGAGTCTTCAATGATTCCAGTTATCTTCTTATCATCAAAAGATACATGTATTGACTCCATGACAGTTCTTGTTCTCAAATTAAAAACTCTGAAGGCTCTTGATGTAGGATAACCTATGAATATTCCTTCATCAGCCTTTGTTTCAAATTTCCCTAGTTGTTCAGGATGAGTTCTGAGAACAAAACATTTACAGCCAAACACATGCAAATGCTTCAGACTTGGTTTCTTCTCTTTGAGTGACTGATAAGGAGTGACACCATGCCTGTTTATCAATGTAAGATTTTGTTTATAGCATGCTGTGTTGACTGCTTCTGCCCAGAAATATGTAGGTAATTTAGCTTCTTCCAACATAGTTCTGCCAGCTTCAATAAGAGTTCTATTCTTCCTTTCTACTACTCCATTTTGCTGAGGTGTGCCAGGAGCAGAGAATTGTTGAATGATTCCTTTGTATTTGCAGAACTCTTCCATCTTTGAATTCTTAAATTCAGTACCATTATCACTTCTCAGAATCTTGACTTTGTACTTTGTGGTTGTCTCAATCATCCTCACATGATCCAACAGAACTTCAGGAGTTTCATCTTTTCTATGCAGAAAATACACCCAGGTGAATCTAGAATATTCATCAACAATTACAAGAGTGTACCTTTTCTTACTGATGGACATGATGTTGACTGGACCAAACAGATCAAGATGTAGCATGTGATATGGTTCTTCAATAGAGGATTCTGATTTACTCTGGAATGATGTCCTTCTTTGTTTTGCTTTTTGGCATGCATCACAGAGTCCATCAGGTGTATATAAGACATTAGGTAATCCTCTTACTAACTCTTTCTTAACCAACTCATTGATGTTGCTAAAGTTGAGATGAGAAAGCTTCTTGTGCCAATTCCAACTTTCATCTACTGAAGCTTTACTGATGAAACATGTAGGGGAGCCATCAGTATCTGAGAGAATGTTGGCTTCATATATGTTACCATGCCTGTAGCCAGTTAGTGCTATCTTCCCTGTTGCTTTACTGACTACTTCACAATGTGTGGAATAGAAATTGACATGATAACCTCTGTCAGTGATTTGACTAATACTCAACAAGTTGTGTTTTAGTCCCTTCACTAGAGCTACTTTTTCAATGATGACATTTCCAATGATTATATTGCCATATCCCAAGGTTTGTTCAATGTTGCCATCTCCATAAGACACAGTTGGGCCAGCTTTTTCCTCATATTCTGATAACAGGGCTTTGTTTCCAGTCATGTGCACAGAACATCCACTATCCATGACTAACACATTTTTCTTTTTACCCTGCATCAGAATAGTAACACACTAGTTAGAACACTTAGGAACCCATACATGTTGGGTTCCTTTCTCATGCAATTTATTAATTTTAACAGCAGAAGACTTTTTGACTTTAGCAGTCCTGACAGGATTTACTCCATCAGGATTTGCTTTGTCAGTATCAGTATTAACAAAAGCATGCTTCACTATGACATTTTCAGTTCTATCAGACTTTGTACTACTTTCAAACTTAGGCAATGGATCATAAAAGTTATAGTACAAATCATGATACTCTTTACATGTATAAATAGAATGCCATAGACTACCACAATGAAAACAGGACTTCTGCGGTTTATAGAGTACTGATCTATTCCTCACATCAGATTTAGGAATTTCAGCAATTTTCTTCTTACTCTTTTTACAATCAATAGCAAGATGATTAGAGTTACCACAGTTAAAACAACACTTTCTAGGTGCATTTGGGATATATTTATAACCATTCTCTTTATTGATCCCAACTTTACCATTCCTGTTTCTCTTAACAGTAGCTTCCTTTTTCTTATCTGTAACCTCACAGATTTTATCCTTAAGCTGTTTCTGAGACAATAGACCTACATTCTTAGTGACTTTGTTCATGACAGGTTTAGACTTTATAATTTTAATTCCTTGAGTAGAAGAAGATCCCTTTTCAAAAGTAGAATTGGAATCCTTACCAAAAACAAAATTAACAGGAGTAATCTTAGATTTGGTTGAGTCTATAACATGTCTATAGGTCTTTGGACTGACTGTCTCATCAATGACAATTTTCTCTGCTAATTTCTTATCTTCATCTGACTTATATCCTAGACACTCTTTCCAATTCTTAGAGGTATTAATCTCATGAAATTTCCTACCAGAGTCTGTCCAGGTTCTGATTTTCTCATTAGCATATTCAAGTTCTTTTTCAAGGGAAGTACATTTAGATGTCATCTCTAAGTGCATGTGCTTAACATTATCACATTCTTTTTGTACTTCTTGCATACGAGAAAATTCAGCTTCTAATATCTCATTCCTCTTTCTAAGGTCAGACATCTCAGATAAGATTCTAGTATTCTCAGCAGTTTGACTTCTAAAGCTAATATGTAATGACTTTAGAAAACGTCTTAACTCAGAAGCATTATCAGTATCAAAATCAAAGATAGTATTTAGTACCTTATCATCAGGAGCAGCAGTTACATCAGCATTGGCCATTAACGCATAGTTGACTACCTCAGTATCAGATTCTGAGGAAGAGTCCATCCAATCCTTGCTTGATGTGATGAGTGCCTTTGTCTTGTTGCATTCAGAAGCAAAGTGACCCATACCATTACACTTGTAGCATCTAACCTTTGACTTGTCAAATTTGCTACCCTTGCTGTCCTTTTTGATATACTTGTCTTTGTCTGCTTTGAAGGTCTTTTTCTGAAAGTTGCCTTGTCTTCTATTCTTCCTGAACTTCATCCTTCTGAAGTTTCTGACAATCATAGCAACCATCTCTTCCATGTCTGAGTCAGAAGAGTCATCACCAGTATTGGCATCAGGATTGCCATCAGTATATGATAAAGAGTCGTCAGGATCTGACTCAGCTACTCTTGCTTTCCTTCTAGAGACCTCCATAGCTTTCTCTTTTGATTTTGCTTCTACATTCAAAGCAATTGACTTTGCCTTGCTGCTTTTCTTGTTCTTTCTCTGTTGAACTTCAAGATCATGAGTTCTTAGCATCCCATAGATCTCATCAAGAGACACAATGTTCAGATCATACTGGTGTCTAATGATTGAGGTCTGAGTATCCCATTCTTCAGGTAAAGCTCTAAGAAATTTGGTGTTTGAATCTTCAGTTTCATATACTTTGTCAACTAAGGATAAGCTGTTCAATAGTGTCAGAAATCTATCATATAGATCAGTCAGGCTCTCTTCAGGTCTTGCATCGAATTGCTCATATTCTTGAATCAATAGAGCCCTTCTGTTTTTCTTAACAGATGCAGATCCCTGGCACTGAGTTTCCAAAGTATCCCAGATTTCTTTTGAAGACTTGCATGCAATCACTCTGTTTGACATAACAGCATCAAGGCTATTATGCAAGATATTCTTTATCTTTGGTTCCCTGAGTACATGAGCTTTTTCTTCTGGAGTCCATTCAGCTTTAGCTTTGACCACATAATGTTCTGGTACTGTATCTGTTCGTTCTACGAACTTTGTTGGTATATATGGTCCATCACGAATCCTGTCCAAGTAGTCAGGATCCATAGCCTCCAGGTACATCAGCATCTTTACCCTCCATGTAGGATATTCTGATATCTTCAAGATGGGAATCTTCATGCTTTCATACTTGGTTGTCGACATCTTTAGATCGTATCTGATTCAGAATTAAATCAGTTTGCTCTGATACCAATTGTTGCCCAGTAAATAACAATTGTAGAAGGGGGTTGAATACAATTGTATAAGATTCTCGACTTTATATAACACAAATATGAAAGATCAATAACAATAACAATAACAGCTTTATTAAATTTGATATAAAACTGTTACAAACTCTCTTAAGAAATTCTGATGTTCTTAAGAGCTGCTAGCTTACAAAAACTCTCTCAAGAAATTCTGTTCTTAAGAGCTTCTCTCCGATTATGTTCTCTCTCTGATAAGTACATAAATCGAAACCAAAACTGTGTTTATATAGTGCACACAGCTTCTCTATCAATAACAAGATAAGTCCTAATCATAATAAAGATAGAAACATATCTTTAATCGATAGCTGCATTCTACAAACCAGGAACAAACTTCCATGTTTATCTAGACTCTAAATATAACTCGAAGTAGGAATCCTGATCAGCTTCAAGTCCTGATGATCAAACCTGATCATAGTCTGAGTAGGAATCCTGATGATCAATAAGATACTGACGCTTGATCAAATACTGATGACCATGCAATACTGATGACGTCAGCAATCCTGATCAGTTGAGTCTAGCTTCTGACGATCATTGAATTCTGATCTAACAATGAGATCACTCAAAAACACCCTGAGAGTGTGAGAACCCCCATAGCCTCCAAGCCCCTTTCTTTTCCTTCCCCTCCAAGAAGGTTAAGGAATGGTGGCCCCTCTGCAAATTTTGGTAACAGGATCACAGCTCTGGAAGGACAATGTGCTACCTTGAACTTCAAGATGGACTCTCTCTCTCAACTGGTAGTTGATGGTTTTTCTGCCACTCAACATTCTCTACAGTTCCTTACTGACCTAGTAGCTGCCAACTCAACTAAGGGGGAGAAGGTAGCAAGATCAGAATCTATATCTATTCAGGAATCAGGTGGAACTCAGGGGGAGCAAGTAACTGTGAAGACCAAAGGGGGAGATTGTTGGGATTTATGGGTGATAGCATAGAAACAACTTAACCTTGTATGTACTTAATTCTTAATTAAGTAGAACATACTGTCACAGCCAAAGTATGTTCTTGTAATCAGTATGCAATGTTATTTTAATTGTGTAATTTGGAAGAAGTTCACTTTCTGTGTTCAAGCCTCAAAGAATGCATATTAGATGACAGCATGAATAAAGGTTACTGTCATAAGCATTAACAGTAAGATTACAAGAAGACAGAATGTTGCAAGTCATGACAGCATATTCACTCTGACAGCAACATTGGCGGAAGACTACGCGACAGCAACTTTAGCCCTCGACAGCAAGTTTGGAAACCTCGACAGCACTCTATGCGGGGAACTCATACTGTCACCAAAAGAACATTCCTGTGACAGCAAGCTTTGCGGCAAAAGTAACTGTCTCGAGAAAGATCCTTGTTCTAGGTATCTTCTCAGTCAAATCCCGTACAGTCTCAATGTTCAAGAAACAGGCGTGTTGCAGTATCCCTAAGCTGCACCAAGTCTACAAGACTATGACAGAAGCTTCAAGCACTACAAAACAAAAGCGAATCAATTCAAAGAGCAAGGTCAAGTCTCTATTTGCTAAATTGTTTTAGCTGGAAATAGAATGAATCTAGGTTGCTTTCTTTGTATTGTATATCTGACATCTTAGCAATTTAGGAAAGTCACATGGGTAGACAATCTGTAAGAAGCTGCCACTTGATAATGACAACAGCTTCACAAACCCGTGTTGACAGTGATAGGATTAGTTTATACTTAGACTATCAATTCATTCTAGATATGTAACAAAGACAAGTAAGTGTCTTGAAGAAAACCGAAGCTCAAGAATTCTCTCTTGAGGTTGTAGCAACACTTTGCAAAATAAATAAAAACATTTATTTTGTGAATCCTGTCTTCAGATTATACAGTTTGTGAATGCATACATATTATTGATAACATTAAATCTTAGTTTTGGTTGTTGAAATTGAGATTGAATTTTATCAGTATTGCATTCATCCCCCCCCCCCCCCCCTTCTGCAATACACGAGGACCAACAGACAGTAACTTTCTCATGACAGCAACTTGTTGAGGTTACTGTCACAAGCTTCAAAGTAAAATTTTAGAATGGAAAAACTAGTAAGTTAACATACCAGATTTAACATTCCCAGTTCACTTACCAACCTGTTAAAGGTTGATTCATCCAGTGGTTTAGTGAAGATGTCTGCAAGTTGCTTTTCTGTAGGGACATAGATCAACTTCACAGTTCCTCTTTCAACATGCTCTCTAATGAAATGATGTCTAATATCAATGTGCTTTGTTCTAGAGTCTTGAACAGGATTGTCTGAGATGGCTATGGCACTAGTGTTATCACAGAAGATAGGAATGTTGCTCAACACTAGACCATAATCCAACAGTTGATTCTTCATCCATAGAATTTGTGCACAGCAGCTTCCAGCAGCAATGTATTCAGCTTCTGCTGTAGAAGTAAAGACTGAATGTTGCTTCTTGCTAAACCATGACACCAATCTTCCACCAAGAAATTGACAGCTTCCTGTAGTGCTCTTCCTGTCAATTCTACATCCAGCATAGTCAGAATCAGAATACCCCACTAACTCAAATCCAGTATTTTTAGGACACCAAAGGCCTAGATTTGGAGTGCCTTTAAGATATCTAAAAATTCTTTTGATAGCAATCAAGTGTGACTCCTTTGATATCATCAACATAGATGAACCAAAAATGATATCATCAACATAGATTTGAACCAAAATGATGTCTTTGCCATGATGTTTGTAGAATAGAGTTTTATCTACTACACCTCTTGTAAATTGATTTTCCAATAGAAAGGCTGAGAGGGTATCATACCATGCTCTTGGAGCTTGTTTCAACTCATAAAGTGCCTTGAACAGCTTGTACACAAAATCATACATCTCAGCATCTTCAAAGCCAGGTGGTTGTTCAACATACACTTCTTCCTCCAACTCTCCATTTAGAAAAGCACTTTTGACATCCATTTGGAACACCTTGAAATTACAGTGTGCAGCAAAGGCTAAGAAAATCCTGATAGCTTCAAGTCTGGCAACAGGTGCAAATGTCTCATCATAATTTATCCCTTCCTGTTGACAGTAACCTTTAGCTACTAGTCTTGCCTTGTTTCTGGTCACATTTCCATTTTCATCCAGTTTGTTTCTGAAGACCCACTTTGTCTCAATAACTGACTTTCCCTTTGGCCTTGGAACCAGTTTCCACACATTGTTTCTTTCAAACTGGTTGAGTTCCTCTTGCATAGCAATCACCCAATCAGAATCCAACAATGCTTCATCAATTGCTTTAGGCTCCACTTGAGGAACTAAATCTTCACCAGGACAATTGTCTCCACCATTTTCTTCAATGTCTCCAGAGTCACCATCAATTTGAGTGTTTCCTGTGATGGTCTGTGACTGGGCTGGAGTTTGATTGACATTCTCTTCAATGACAGCATCCTTTTCTGTTTCAACAGTTTGAGTGAAAGTAGGTTCTTCATCAACAACTTCTTCTTCTTCCAAGTATCCTTGATTCTCAAATCTAAGAATCTACATTTGACCTTCTTCATGTAGTCCAGGAAACTTGGTTTCATCAAATGTGACATTCACACTTTCATCAATGATTCTGTGTTCCACAAGATAAACTCTGTAGGCAGTCCTTTCTAAAGAATACCCCATGAAAATTCCTTCAAAAGCTTTGGTGTCAAATTTCCCTTTCTTTTCATGGTTGTCTTTCATCATGAAACATTTGCTTCCAAACACATGAAAGTACTTGACAGTAGGTTTCTTTCCATTGAGCAGATAGTAAGGAGTGTTCCCATGAGTCTTGTTGATCAAGGTTCTGTTCTGTGTGTAGCAGGCTGTGTTGATAGCTTCTGCCCAGAAGTATGTAGGTAATTTTGCATCATGAAGCATAGTTCTTGCAGCTTCAATGAGAGTCCTGTTCTTCCTTTCTACAACACCATTCTGCTGTGGTGTCCTTGCAGCAGAAAACTGTTGTACAATTCCTTCATCTTTACAGAAATTTCCAAGAGTGGCATTTCTGAACTCAGTTCCATTGTCACTTCTTAGCACTTGAACTTTAGCATTTGGAGTTCTGTCAAGAACTCTTAATTGATCAATGATAACTTGAGCAGCTTCATCTTTTGATTCTAGATACTTCACCCAAGTATACCTAGAATAGTCATCCACCATAACTAATGCATATCTCTTCTTAGCTACTGATGGTACATTAACTGGTCAAAAGAGATCCATGTGAATTAGTTTGAGTGGTTCGGTGTTGGTGTTGACTTGCTTTGATCTATGCACATCTTTCTTCAGTTTTCCCATTTAACAGTCCTCACACAGTCCTTCTTGACAGAATTCCTGTTGAGGTAGTCCTCTCACCAGTTCCTTCTTCATCAGCATATTCATTGTTTTGAAGTTGAGGTGTGAGAGTTTCCTATGCCAAAGCATACTGTCACCAACAGTAGCTTTACTATAAAAACAGTAAATCTTATCCTTCTTTGTTGATCTTAAGTCAGCAACAAACAAGCTTCCTTTTCTTACTCCTTTCAAAGAAAGACTTCCATCCTTCTTGTGATAGATGTTGCACACCATCATGTCAAAATCAACCTTGAATCCCCTGTCACTGAATTGGCTGACACTGAGCAGGTTATGCTTCAATCCATCAATAAGTGCAATATCATTTATGACAACATTTCCAATTTCCAAACAGCCATATCCCACTGTGTAACCCTTACTGTTGTCTCCAAAGGTTATGATTGGGCCAGCTTTCTCTACAAATTGTGACAGCAGGGCTTTATCACCAGTCATGTGTCTAGAGCAACCACTGTCAATGATCCATGTGACTTGCTCCTTATTTTTGCCCTGCAAAACAAATTGTATTTAAGAGGCATATGGTACCCAATCCTTGTTGGGTCCAGTCACTTCAGTATCACAAGCATAATCATCATTTTCAACTTTAACCATCACATTTGGAATCTTCTGTTGGACTCCTTTCTTCACCCACTTATTTCCAGAATTAGACTTGGTCTTCTTCTTAGTGGATGAGGCCTTCTTACTGTTTCCAGTAGGCTCAGAAGTCTCAACAGTTTGCAAGTAGGTACATTTTTTAGAACATGAAATAGGCAAATTAAAACAAGTACTCATGGTAGTTATCTTGCATGGCATACAATCAATGTTATTACACACTACCATAGATCTATGCATAATGGGGGTTCTGTGTAAGTTACCATCTTGTATGGTCACATTGTTCATGACCTCCTTTGGTTTCTTACAGACATGAGTTAAGTGATATGAAGAGCCACAATTATTGCATAGCTTTCTAGGAGCATTAGTATTGCCATTTCCTAACTTACCATTCATGTTCCTAGACTTGTAGGATATTGAGTCATCAGGATGTTCTGAAGTTGCTGTCGAGCTTTTCTTGATAGTACCTTTCATACCTTCTGTTTTGACAGTAGGTTTGGAAGTTGCTGTCTTTGAAGCTCTCTTGACAGTATCTTTAGAACATTCTGTCAGATTGTTCGGCAGAGTCACTGTCTTAGGGATTATGACAGCATCTTTTCCGTCAACTGTTGTACTGTCAGTACCTTCATCCTCATCATCAAGCTGTTGCTTAATGATCATAGCTTCCTCATCAAACTCAAGTTCAGAAAGTTTAAAAATTGGTTTGTTGAGTTTCTTGAGTACATGAGGTTTGACAGTAGCATCAGTTGAACAATCCTGACTTATAATTTCCTTACCAGGTCTCTTGCCATATTCAAAACCTATTCCTACCTTTTGATCCTCTGTGTGTTTCTCATGATAATCCTGAAGTTGTTTGGATGAGTTTCTACAAGCTTTTATCTTGAATTCATTTTCACTAATTTCTTTCCTCAGAAACTCCTCAATTTCTTTAGCACAGACTAACTCATTTTTCAGTTTGGCATTCTCCTGTGATTAAGATTCTAATCGATTGGTCTTTACAAAAGCAAATCATTTTCAGAAGTGAGTTCTTCATTCAATTTAGTTAACCTAGCAATTTATTCATTAGCAGCAGTTAAACTAGTATGAACATGAAACATCTCTGCACTTAATTCCTCAACAGTTTGCTTGTATTCATCTTTAGACATATCAAGTAAGACTAGTGAGGGTACCTGACTTGGAGAGTTAGAAGAGGCTTCTTCAGATTTAGCCATGAGTGCTAAGTTTACATACTCCTCTTCCTCTTCATCATCAGAGTCATCCCAGCACTTTCCTTTAGCCACATAGGCCTTTCCCTGTCCTTTCTTGAAATGTCCACTTGACCCTTTATCCATCCTCTGATTCTGCTTTGGCCTTCTGCATTCAGTAGCAAAATGGCCAAGCTCATTGCAGTTGTAACACCTGAACTTGGATCTGTCCACCATCCCTATTTTGTATCCACCTCTTGTGGCACCACCTTCAACTTTGGAGAAGTTCCCTTTGCTGAACCTTGATGTTTGACCTTGAGGCTTATATGGCTTGTTTCTCTTGAATCTTATGTTCTTGAATTTCTTAGCCATGTAAGCCATGGTTGGATTGTCCATCTTTTCCATTTCTTCTAAGGAGTAGAAGTCTTCATCCTCAACATCAGTTATCTGCAGTACAACTTTCTCCTCATCATCCACAACCTCTTCAATCTTAAGAGAGGGTACTGAAGCAGGTTGAGAGATTTGAGCTTCTTCACTAGGTTGAGTGATTCTTGGCACATGAGCCACTAGAGCACCTGACATATTAGCCATCTTTCCTCTGGATCCAGCTAGAATAGCTCTTTTCTGGAAAAACTCAAGCTCATATGATTTAAGTACACCATATAGAGTTTCAAGGGAGATATTGTTCAGATTTCTTCCTTCTCTTATGGCAGTGACTTTGTGCTCAAGATGCTCAGGAAGTGTGAGCAAGAACTTGACATTTAGCTCCTTTCTATCATAGTACTTGCCATGAATCTGTAGCTCAGTCATAAGTTTACTGAACCTTTCAAACATTGTTGTTAGGTCTTCTCCTGACTTTGCCATGAAGGCTTCGTACTGTGAGATAAGGATTTGTCTTTGGTTGTCTTTCACTTCTTCACTTCCTTCACACAGTAGCTCGATCTTATTCCACATATCCTTGGCTGATGAGCACCCAATGACGTTCCCGCACATGGCTTTGTCCAAAGTGAGAGCATCCAGTAAGATGAGCTGCAAGTAATCATCCAAGGCCACCTTCTCTTTTTCTGGCTCCAGAAACTCAGAAGGTAGTTTGTTGACCCAGTAGGCTGGAATAAGAACGTCGTCCACAGTTGAGGCTTCAATTTCTTTACATGGCACGGAGGGACCATTCTGGAGGATTCCCAAGTATAATGGATTCGCAGCTTTGATAAACAACATGATTTTTCTTTTCCATACATTGTAGTTCTCCTTATCGAAAGCTGGAATCTTTATGCTACTTGACTTCTGCATACATGTCATGATCTCAGATTTGTTGATTAATCTGTTTGCTCTGATACCAGTTGTTGGTCCTTGACTATTGCAGAATGGGGGGTTGAATGCAATACTGATAAAACTCAATCTACGTTTCAACAACTAAAACCAAGATTAAAGATTATCAGTTTAACGATTGCAAACACAAGTAGACACTCAAGTAATTCTCACAAAATAAATGTTTTATTTATTTTGCAATGGGTTGCTATAACCTCAAGAAAAATGTTAGGTTTTCTTGAGCTTCGGTTTCTCGAGTGATTACTACAGAATGAATTAAGAGATAGACTAAGTAAACTAAACCTATCACATTCAATCACGGGTCTTGTGAAGCTGCTGTCATTTTCAAGTGGCAGCTTCTTACAATTTGCCTGCCCGTGATTGTTTCCTAAATTGCTATACAGACAGCTTATCAATACATTACAAAGCAATCTAGAAACATTCTATTTTATGCTAACACAATTCAGTAGATGTAGATTTGTCATACTCTAGAATTGGTGAGCTTTGACATGTGATCTCTCAAGCTTCAGTCGTAGTCTTGCAGACCTGTTACAGTGTTGGGATACCGCAACACGCCTGTTTCTTGAACATCTAAACTGTCACGAGTTTGACTGGATTGTTTACCAATCCAAATGTTATCCCTTCATGATAGTATCCTGATGGCTAAGCTTGCTGTCACAGGAATGCGCTTTTGGTGACAGTAAGAAATCCCCGAAGAAGGTGCTGTCAGGATTTCCAAGCTTGCTGTCAGGCTAGGGTAGAGTTGTTGTCAGAGGGCTTCCGCCAATGTTGTTGTCAGAGTGAATGTACTGTCGTGACTCACAACATGCTGTCTTCAAGTAACCTTACTGTCAGTGCTATGACAGTAATCTTTATTCTTGCTGTTCATCTTGAGTACTTCTTGAGGCTTGAACAAACTAATGAACTTCTACCAAAATGTACTAGAGTCTTATTTGCAGCAAACAAAACGGTTACAAAGACATACTCTGGCTGTGACAGTATGTTCATACTTAATAAAATTAAGTATATAAAATATTTAGTTAAGTTGTCTCATAGCTATCACCCATAAATCCTAACAGTTAGTCTTTCAGGCAAATCTCTGAACTTGTTTGTGCCTCTGATTTCACTAACTTCATCAAGGAATAGATCCATGGTTGAGTATTCCTGTATCTCTGCAATGTACAAAAAGTCTGCCTTGTTCTCAACTTGTCTGTGCCTTGTTCTCAACTGGTTTGACACTCGATGTACTGTCTGGTTCATGAGTGACTAACTGCAATGATGGTTCTTCATCTTTTGACTTTAAGCGGGTGTTCTTTTTCTTTTCCCTTTATCAAATACTGTAACATGTACACTTGCTATCACGCTATAGAAATCTCTGTCAATTTCATATATCCACTTACTTGAATACTTCACTGAGGCTTGATCAAAGAAATGAACTTCTTTCAATGTAGAATTACTTCAAGTCTGTAGATTGACTTTAATCTTCATTCTTTTGACTAATATTACCTTCTGAGATTCCTGTGATAATTGAATTATTATTTACTTATTACATTCTTGTTTAAGTTGAGTCGTATCCTTGATGTTTACAAATAGGCCTATACATATACCTTTCAGTTCCTTTCTTTTATTAGTGATAGAAGATGTGTTATTTAATACCCTATGTTGCAGTTGCAGTGTAAGTTGTCTAGGATTAATAATGTACAAATTGTCTTGTAATGTACCAGAACATTTGACTTGTTTATTCATCATAATAGAAACATTACGATCCAAACAAACATTATAACCATCCAAAGCAAGTTTAGAAACCGAAATCAAATTCCTTCTAAAAGAAGGTACATAAAGACAATTGTTCAAAACCAAATTCTTATTACAACCAAAAGATAAAGTAAAGTCTCCCACTGCAACTACTGCTACTTTCGTAGCATCACCCATGAACACATATATCTCGCCATCTCTAAGCATTCTGGATTGCTGGAACCCCTGCATAGAATTACAAACATGGTCAGTGGCTCATGTATCTGCACACCAAGTGCTCGTAGATATAGCCGCTATATATGTTTCTGTAACTAGATAAAGAGACATACCAGTTTTGTTCTTCTTAGAAAGAGGACAATCCTGTTTCCAGTGACCCGACTGCTTGTACCTGAAGCACTTGCCCTTAGGCTTCTTCACAGAATTCTGAACTCCCAATGGTTTCACAACTTTCCGTGTCTGAGCCTTTTTCTTCTTCTTTATGCCTTTCTGTTTAGAAGTAGAACCTTTCTCAGTCACATTCACTTGAACATTATGTTGAAACAATCCTCCACCCGACTGAAGCTCTGTCAGAAGTTCTGTAAGACTATACAACCTCTTGTTCATGTTGTAATTCAAGCGAAACTACTCAAAGCTTTTGGGCAAACTCATAAGGATGAGATCGATCTGAGTTTCCCCATCGATCTCAGCACCAAGGACCTCCAGTTCATTTATGTTAGCCATCATCAAAAGAACATGGTCCATTACATGTGTTTCTTCAACCATCTGAGTGTTATTAGAGATTTCATTGCTATTTGCCTAGCAGCCCTATCATGATCTCCGAAAAGCTCCTTGAGGTTAAGGAGCATACCCGAAGCAGTGTCTATAGCCTGATGCTGATGCTGCAAAACACCTGACATAGATGCCAGAATGTAACATCGCGACATCTCATCTGCCTTTTTACACTTCTTAAAATACTCTTTATCCTCATCCGAAGCATCGACAATAGGCTGATCCGGCTGGGGTTCATAAGTACAAAAATTGTATTCCTCAGCAGTCAACATTACGTCCAAATTGCGTTTCCATTCAATATAGTTAGGTCCGGTAAGTTTGTTATCCTTAAGTATGGTGAAAAGAGGATTAAAGCCCATTATATCCTGAGAATCATACATATAACACATAATTAGGATGTCACACATAAAAACTTAATACATATAGACTTCTCTAAATATTAATTAAGATTAATGTACTAACATTTAAACACTATAAGTATCTGATATGCCACGATGGGTGACATGTATACCACCTATATTTGTTTAAATGTTACTTCGGTCCTATTACTAAATAGTATGCCACGTTAGGGTGGTCTCTTACTATCTTTCATAGCTAAGTGTATACCATTATTTAGATCTTCAGTTGCCTTTAGTTAGACCCATCCGTTTGATGTATTAATGGATAAATCCCAGGTGTTTTCGGTGAAGTCATAGACAGACTCGCTTAAGAACACAACCCCTAGACAGAAATATCCATTGTCAACATCAATCATGGAATGTCCAACTTTTATCTCGAATTCCATGAAACTTGGTATGTCACGATGGGGTGATCTTACCTTTCAATATTCATGATTAACTTAAGAAGATTGTCCTAGTAATATCCTTAACACTATCTAGACACCATAAATCATACGCCACGATTGGTGACATATATACAATTCATAATTGTCTTAGTGTTAAATTACATACAACCAATAATGGATGACCATGGGATTTAATACCAAATTAATTCCCTCTCCCACTTAGTATTTTACTTGTGAGGATTTTAATTTAGATCGATGCATCGTCCTATGTTATTTCTTCGAGGTCAACATGTATCATATTAACAACAAAAATAACATATAGCATGACATGATACATCTCATGATTAAACATAATAAATATAACACTATGTCCATGTCGTTCGAGAATACTTAAGTTAGTATCAAATGACATGAAAAAACACATAAGGAACATATAATAGCAATAATAAAAAAACAAGTGGAAAATATTTAAAACATATCAATAAACCATCCACTATTATGGCCTCATCCAAACTTTAATCCAAAACACAACAGTGCAGATCGAACTTGAATTTCTGAAAACAATAAATCGATGTTTTCAGGCTGTAAATGACGTCAAACGCCTTATATCCGCGCGAATGACAAAGTCAGTTTTGTTCAGACGCCCGTTTCACTTTCTGAAAAGGTATTTTCGGAAAAATTCGGACATAGTACGCAAAATCAGCGAAACTCCTCAGAAACCAGCAAGTAGCAGCGGAAGCACTTCTGTCTCTTACAGCTCCAGTGATAAAAAAATTACATACACTACAAGAAAAGGGTCAATAGACATCGGTTTCTGGCCGATGTCTATGTTGTTTGCCAACCGATGTCTTAGTCGGTGATGTCTATCTTAGACATCGGTCAGAAACCGATGTCTATTTAGCTCTAAGACATCAATTTTCTAGCAAATAAATTGATGTCTATTGTCATCTTAGACATCATCCTATACTGATGTCTAATGAACTTATAAACATCAGTATTTACAGAAAAATGTGATGTATATCTTTGTGTTAGACATCAGTTTTTCCACAATAAAATTGATGTATATTTAGATTTTAGACATCAGTATTTATTAAAATTTTGATGTATTTGTTACGATTAGATATTAGTTTCTGAGCTTATATTAAATAAACCATTGTCTATCCAAGCGTAAAAAAAATAAAAACTGGACTATTCACTATAAATATGCAACCATTTATATTACATCATTCTGAAAATACATCCAACCACAAACACATCAATCCGCAAAACTAACTACACATCCATATCCATAATTGTTATCTGTAGAAGCTATGTTTAAGCCACTCCCAGTATCACCCCTCTGCTCAAAATCTAAATGACCAACTGGGGGAATGCTAGGCAAAACAGGAGGCACTGAAAAATCTGCGCTAACAGGGTATAGAGAGCGAAGTCCAACACCATCTGATGGATTCTGATTTACTTCCCTATCTTTTAAAACATCATCTCGAAGCCTAAGAACAATCTGGACAAGCGCATCCCTCACGCTACCAACTACACCAAGAACCTGGATTTATATACAAGGTAGTAAAGAAGGGGATGAATCTATAGAACCACAATCACAACAAAATTTCAGATAAAATGAACTAAACCTCCACAAGTTCATCATCATCATCTGCACATTTAGGCTTGTCTACTTTAGAGATTCGAACATCAGCCTTGGTTCTCTTCCTGATTTCATTAATAATTGAACCATTTTTGCCAATTATACAACCAATACCTTTGGATGGGATGAGCAGCCTGATAGATACAGTATCAGCATCCTCATCATTTATTTTTTTTCTTGTAGCAATAAAACAACTTCGACAGCCATGGATTTCACATCATCCAATTTCTGTTAAAAAAAGAACACTATTGTGACCAGGATACATATGTTGTTTAGACGTCGGCCTATAAAGTAATTATGGTTTGACAATGATCGTTTCAACAACTAATAAAAAATCAGACATTTAAGGGTATGAACCGGAAACAAAATAAAATGACTTCAATGATGACACACTTGTAGTTAAAAGAAATGATACAGATATTAAGCAATAAAAATTACAGAGTGGTATGAGATGTGAAGTTGTAAAGCTATGTACCAAGTGATAGAAGTGAAACCTGGGTTTACGATTAGAGATAGAAGTAAATCATAAAAAGAACAAAGAACTGCCTGTTCTTATGTAGTAGCAACTTAGCAAAACTAATGAAGGCAGAAGTAGTGCTTATATATATATAGACACGTTGTGTGTGAGTCTTCTGTGTGCAAAGAGAGATCTGTTTAAACCAACACATATTTTAATTTGAAATCAGAGTGTTCAATGATTATCATCAGGAACATGGCAGAAAAGCACAGACTTGTAAACTAGAAACTACAAATGTTTATTTGCAATAAGATGTTTTTCGCACACGCTGTTTGCTACTTCCGTTCCTCTTTTTTCCCGTTTTCCAGTTCAAATTAATTCACTGGCCCTACTTTTATACTATCCATAAGCTTAAGTAACCTGTGACTTTATTGTCTACACCAAACTACATTTAGATTTAAGTGCCTCTTCACTATCACTGATAAGAGTAGAATTATCTAGGGCAGGAAAAGTACCTCCAAGGAGTAGTGTCAGAAGTGGCTGTAGTTTACCATAGTCAGCCATCTGCCTAACATTGCTTTCACACCTCTCCAAATTTTCCAGAGTTTTTTCAGCCTTTTCAATAGTTAAAAGGTTTTCTGATTTGCTGCTAGTCATTCCCACTAAAATAAGGATGGCTCCATTGATAGATCCAATTTTTTCACAGAGTGTCTCAGATTTTGAAAGCTCATATAGCAAAGAGATAGCTTCATCCCTCTCGGATTTTTCATGAGACAAAAACTTAACTATTGTCCGTACAATATCCCCTGCAGCCATAATTTCCTGCAAACAATATTAAGGATAGGAACGAGTATATTCTCTTGCTATGTAGTTGGTAAATTGCTATGTACCAATTTATGGACACTAAGGAATCTGCCTGTTCAAACAAGCTGAGACTGATTACAGTATTAAATTTCTGTCTCACACTCCAGTACGTAGATGTTAATGACTTATGTGCTTAGAGAAAGGGCAAAGGATAGGAACGAGTATATTCTCTTGCAGACCAAAAGACGCAGAATCTCAGAATTGGATGCGATACACATACCTGGTGCAAATGTGATGCAAGTGGTTGATGAAAACTCTTTCTGTTCCTGGAAAATATAGGTTAACAGTGCAGCAGTACCACCACCAAGTGAATGGCCAACTATCTACAAGTACAAGGGATTGCAATTTTATTATGATATATCATTAAGCATCATTAAGTACAGACTTTAGAGAGATAAGAACTAAGATTCTAAATATATGGTAAGTGTTACACATTAAAAATTCTGATCCTGCTACATTAATAAATATACAGAAACAGTACACATAAAACATATATCTAATAATTATGCAGTTGCAAACTAGAATGATGAGCCTCAAGATCAAAGGTTCATATAAAATTTGTATATTCAACAACTTTAGAGGACACTAATGCATTTCAAATGAATCAACTATAGAAGCATAGGCTTCAACTTGGGTTGACTCTATAGGCTTCAACTTGGGTTGACTCTATAAAAATGTGTTAATCCCACAGAACAGGCCAAGTAGGAAACTAAAGATGATACCTTTAATCTCTGCTTTTATATGCTTTTCCATCAATTGCTCCTCGTTAAATTGTTTAATAAAAGGGAGAAGCATTAGTAAGATGTATTCGTAGTGCCTCTTTTTTCTTTAGGGCTGAATTCCAACTTGAACCTCTCCCTGTCCTATAACAGGCCAAAAATATCACCATATATAACTTAAAGATAACATACAGGGCTCATACATACATACATACATATAACATAAAGATCATACCATCTTCTCATACAGGGCTCACAATATCGTTTCCTATTGCAAGTAGTGCACTCCACAACCCTGCCATTATCGTTCCCTTGGCACTGATGACACATATTTGAGGTTGAAACTTTCTCATTCCCTTGCACCTACAATTCACATACAAAATTCATTTAACATAAAAAAAACTACAAAACCTCAATCAAAATTCAAACACTGAAACAAAACAAACTACCTTATCCTCCCCTCTATTAGACCTCTTTCCAACCCTCTCTACCCGATATATAACATGATTTTAAAAAATCTCCAATTTAAGAAATTAGGGTTTTGATTTTAAAAAACCCCCAAATTAAAGCTTACCAGTTTGAAATTAGTGGTGTCGGAGGTGAGTGGTGGTGGACGGAGGTAGGTGCTGGTGGACGGAGGTGAGTAGAGCAGTGGTGAGTTGTGGTGGTGAGAGACGAGAGAGAGAGAGTCGGAGGTAGAGTGAGAGAGAGAGATAGTGAGACGAGGGGGGGGATAATTTAGTTTTAGTCAGGGGAGTAGAGTGAGACGAGAGGGGGGGGGGATTGATAAGGGGGGGGGAAATAATTGGTATAATGGGGGGAATTAATCACAAAATTTTTATTAAGGGGGAAACAAATTGAAGTGGGCGCGCGTTGAATTTTTTTATTCGAACTTTAGACATCGGTTCTAAAATAAACGATGTCTTCAAACAACAAAGACATCAGATTAATGCGGGGTGATGTTATTACATCTTTTAACATCAGTGGTATTAGTAACTGATGTTTAATGTGTGATGTCTATTGAACATTTTCTTGTAGTGATACAAACAAAACTGACCTATTCTATTACAATATATCATAATCTAACTCGAATACAAATCAGATTACTTGATTACAATCATATAACAGAAATCAAGAAAACATACACGATCAACCCTCGTGATTAACAATTGCAAATACAATAACCACGATAAACCACGTGGGATCCAATCGCATAAACAATAACAACAATAAACCACGTGGGATCCATTCACATAATTATAAAAATATGGCCATAATAGTGGGTAGCAACCTGCATCACAAAATACATACGAGCAACCACTCTATACATGCATATATAATTACGACATGGACATCATATCATAAAAAGCATAACCCTAGAACCAGGATCTTGATGCCAATTGTTGGAACGTACGATATATAGGGCTTCATTTTATGATATAAATTAAAGAGTTCGAAAAGAATATTAACCTTAATCGCTACGGCGCAAGCGATTCAATTCCACGTCTTCTACTGAATTCCTTGATTCCCTTTGAGCGAAGTGTGACCTTCAACCTCCCAAAGTTTCCTCTCCTCAAAGCCTCGAAATTTCAAAACCCTAGTTGCGTGCGGCTGCCCCCAGGTCTCAATTTCGATTTTTGTTGTGTACCCAGCTTTAAGGAGAACGAGAATATATATAGGCTTCAGTAGGGATCATGGACAATTAGGTCGGGTCTTCCAATGACATTCCGGGTCAAGCCCAATGTCATTAAATATTAATTCAATCCACTAAAGAATTAAGATCTGCACTACCATTCCTAATACCATAATTCTTTTATTATTTAATTCGGCTCCTATATTATTTGCTTATTAAATTCCCCACGTTTAAGATATCGCATGTCCATTAATTAAATTAATCACTGACAATTAATTTAATTAATATCTTATTTATCCTTGATCATCCACTCAACCTTATAATTATGTCAGAAATTAATCTGCCTGCAAGGCTTCACATAATTATCTTTATGAAATTCAAAAGGACATCATCAACCCGAATATTATCAAGACATGGATTCCTTCTGTAATTAATATCCCATTCTGCATGCAATGTCATTGCTCAACACATAATATTGTAATTAATAATTAATTACATCTTATATGAATCAAAGCATGTGCATTGCATACGAGGGTCAATCACTACATCCAGATTAGAACCTTAACAATAATAATATCATAGAATCTTAGTTCTTCTTAACTGTCAGAATAGAAGAACAATTCTAATATTTTGATCATGTTCAATATACACAAAGTATACAAGTATTATTCAATAGTCAAGATAAACCATTCCCAAATAATACTTTAGTCATTCCAGTGGTTTGTCTAATACCATTTAGACTTTGAACCTTTATTATATTATATACAGACACTGATAATCTAATATTCTGTTATCCCGTTTGATACTAGATTATCCATAATATATAATAAACAAACAATGTAATAATATGCAATCAAGATTCTTAATAAAATGGACAATATTATATACTTCAAACGAATAGTTCAGTATAAAACCCAACAGAGTGGACTATTGTTCTCCTTGCGATTATAAGAAGATTTACCAGAGTTTTGTGTGTCAGATAAAATACAATTTGTTGATAGGTATTTTGTCTTAGAAATCAGTTGTTTGTTTTTCAGCGATCGATTGATTCTTGTTATGTTTTTTTTGCATGCTAGATTATGAATCCTTAAATGCACGCAATATTGTTATAATATAATCAAACACACATGAATGAGATAAAGGTTTTCACGAAGAAGCAGAAGGTCGACGCGTCTTTGCACGCCCTCGCAAAACCCGAGTTTGTGATAAACACTTTGGGAAATGAGCACATATTGCAGTCTGGAGTATTCATGTTACTAATTTGCTTCTTTTTTTTACTCTGAAATTGATTCTGCACTCATCTCATGTGTCCGTCGGCATATTAAATTACATGAACACACTTGGTAAATGCTCCAAAAATGTGTTTCAAATATCGTTTGCAGTTACAAAATTTAATCCATTTTATTTTAGATATGATCATTGTTTACGTATAATAATGTATTTTAACTTGACTATATATATGTATTTTATGTAATTATTTAAGCAAAAACTGATATCGAGTCCAATATTCAAATCTCATATCGATTAATTTGATTATATATTTTGGCGACCCAAACGTCCTTAAATTCACACTGTATTTTTTTTTGGAATCGTAAATCTAACAGTATAGATGAAAAAAGATTAAATAATTTTTTTTAAGTATATTAACTCACGTACAAATTGGTATGGTAGATAATGTAATTTGTAATTTTATAGGATATAAAATTTGAGTCATTATCTACTTGGTCCAAATAAATATAATTTACAATATTTTGTGTGCCTACTTATTTTATATGTTGTTTTTTAAAAAAATACTTATTTTTATATGTAATTATTCACGATAATTGATATTGAGTCAAAAATTTAAATCTCATATCTGTTAATTTTGATTATATATTTTTTTTTATCCAAACGCCCTCAAATTCACATTGTATTTTTTTTAAATTGTAGATCCAATCATATAAATGAAAAAAGTTGAGTAAAATTGTTAAATGTATTAAGTTACATATAAATCGGTAAGATAAATAATGCAATTTGTAATTTATAATATCAAAATAATTCTATTTGTAAGGGGCTAATTTTAAAATATTTTGCGTGTCTACTTATTTTTACGCGATCTTTTCTTTTAGTATTGTTACACGTGCAAAATATATGTTACAAACATGATATAGATGAAAACATTCGTTTATTGTTTTTAAAAATGTTTAAAAAAATTAAAAACATTTGGTTGTATATATTTTCGACCAAACGTCCTTAAATTCACTTAATATTTTTTTTAAAAAATCCTAAGTACAACCATATAGATGAAAAGATGCCATAAGAATTTTCAATTATATTACTTTGTGGAGAAATTTGTATAATAGACGTTGCAATTCGTAATCTAATACGATATGAAGTCCGAGACATTATATGTTTAATGCAAAAAATATAAAAAATAATATTTAAGTAGTCTTATTTTTTACGGATCAAATTCATAATATTTTGTGTAGCTGGTTAATTTTCTAACATCTTTTCTTTTAGTATGTTCTGATTTGCAAAAGGTTTGTTAAAAACATCAATTTAAAGCATTTGTGTAGATCATTTCCTATCTTGCCAAGTAAATTACAAGAAAAATCAAAAAACAAATGTATAACGTCGTGGGTATTCGCATATATAGATAATGAATTTTAAAATTTTATCAAAATGAATCTTTGGTGTAGTGGGTGAGATTGTCACTTCTAATTCAAAGGTCATGGGTTCAACTTTTCATGTTGTGCTAATGACGGTACTCTAGAGTTAAAACGAGGTCAGACATTGGTTGTCTTCTTCGCATATATAAATTTTGGTTACAAATATTTATTTTCTAAAAAACTATATTCGTTTAGCATATATCATATTTACTAATACTAGCCTATAACCCGTGCAAGGCACGAGCCTTAAAAATAATAAACTAAAAAATTTAATGTGAACAGAAAATTTTAAAATAAAAGTAAAAATTAGTATGATAAATTATAAAATGAGAAACTTAAATATTCATTGGAACATAAAAAAATATAAAAAAAATACAAATGAGGCCGAGGAAGATAAATGAGGTATTATTAATATTATTTTATAATAAAATAATATTAATAATAAGGACAGATAGAAAATCTAACACGTTTTAATTAAAAAAAGTAATTGACCGTGATATTTTAAGAAGTGTTTTAATTATATTAATTGTATTTATTAAAAAAATATGTTGACATGTTAAAATAAGTAAGTTTTTTTAATAAGGACAAGTAGAAAAATTAACATGTTTTAATTAAAAAAAAGTAACTGCACGTAATATTTTTAGATGTGTTTTAATTATATTAATTTTATGTGTTAAAAAAATACGTTCACTTGTTAAAATAGTTAAGTTTTTTGAAATAATTAAAAGTATTAAAATAGGTTTTAAAATATATAAGTTGCACTTTATATTTTTGGAAAAGAGATTTTAATGATAACAAATATAAAATGTAATATATTTTAATTTAAAGGTAATTGCCCGTGATATTTTTGGAAAAGAAGTAGATTTTGTTAGAAAAAAATGTTTTAACTATAAAAGGCAATGAGCTAGTTACTATTTTTATATTATTTTATTATTTATTAAATAGAGTAGTAAAATAGGTTTTAAAAATAAATAAGTAAGAATTGCACCTCATATTTTTGGAAAATAGAAATTTTAGTGATGATGTGTTTTAATTATATTAATTGTATTTGTTAAAAAAAATACGTTCACTTGTTAAAATAGGTAAAAAAAAATTTAAATAATTAAAAGTATTAAAATAAGTTTTAAAATATATAAGTAAGAGTTGCACTTGATATTTTTGAAAAATAGAGATTTTAATTAGTGATAACAAATATAAAAGGTAATATATTTTAATTTAAAGGTAATTGTCCGTGATATTTTTGGAAAAGAAGTAGATTTTGTTAGAAAAAAAATGTTTTAATTATAAAAGGCAATCAGCTAGTTAATATTTTTATATGGAAAATGCTAGAGGCACAAAATTTGGTACCAAAAATTGTTACCAAATGACATGGCAACTCCTCATTCGTTATAATAATAAGTGGATCCCTGCATTCACACCAACAACGCCAATTAAAATATTTCAAACGCCACATCACTCATGCCATGTCATTTGGTAACAATTTTTTGTACCAATTTTTGTGCCTCTAGCACTACTCTTTTTATATTATTTTATTATTTATTAAATAGAGTATTAAAATAGATTTTAAAATAAATAAGTAAGGATTGCACCTCATATTTTTGGAAAATAGAGATTTTAGTGATAACAAATATAAAAGATATTATGTTTTAATTTAAAGGTAATTGTCGTGATATTTTTGGAAAAGGAGTAGATTTTGTTAGATTTTTTTTTAATCATAAAAGGCAATCAGTTAGTTACTATTTTTATATTATTTTATTATATATTAAATAGAGTATTAAAATAGGTTTTAAAATAAATAAGGAAGAATTGCACCTCATATTTTTGGAAAACATAGATTTTAATAATAACAAATATAAAAGGTAAAATGTTTTAATTTAAAGATAATTGTAATGATATTTTTAGAAAAGGAGTAGATTTTGTTAGAAAAAAAATATTTTAATTATAAAAGACAATCATCTAGTTACTATTTTGGTAACTTGACAATAATACAATTCCATTAAAGATTTGATTTGTAGTAGTTTTCGTTATCTAAAAAAAAAAGTATATTTGTAGCAGTGTATCCTAAATTTAAACAAATTAGATCCCACATTTCCATTTTTTTGATTAGATTTCAATATTATTTGATTTTTATGTAGTAAAATATAGTGAAATATTAATGTAGAATAAAACTTTCCCGAATTTTGATTATATTATTAATTTATTAATTAGAAAAAGTACCGAAAACCAAAAACCGACCGTTAACCGAAAACCAAAACTTTCAATGTTTCAGCTTTAATAATATAGTATATATAGGTACATTTGTTAACATAATTCGTAAAGATATGTGGAAAAAAATTATTGGAAACAGGTTTGATTTTAAAAAATCCCTTAGAACTTAAAGAAAATTATCGAGTTATAATAATAATGGATTTACAACTTTTGACATAGTGTTTTCGGTGCATAGCACCGATAAAATACTAATTTATATTTAATGATCCAATCTTCTAACTAATTTAACCAAATACTAGGTACTTCAAAATTTTCCCCATAATTTTTTCCAGATGCTTATGTATTATTGTAAATTGGTAACTTCTCAAAAATAATATGGAACTCCGCGTGTATACATATCCTCAAAAAATTTATCAAATGTTTATGTGTTATTGTAAAATTGACAACTTCTCAAAAATATATGACCCATGTGTATACATATCTTCACAAATGAAAATGTGCTAAGTATCCTATTATATCATTTCATAAATAATTTGATAAAATTTTTGTGGTACCTAACACTAGGGTTTTAAGCTATATAAACCTAAAATTTGAAATTTTGAATGGTATTAAATGATCATGCAACCAAGTCATATCATTTTTTGAAAAACAAAATACCATATTTACCTATATAATTTTCAAAATTAAAATTCCATTTTCCAAACACAAATCCCAACATTCATTCCTAAATACGTGTCATGTGATAAATAATTTGATGGATCTCATTAGCATTAGCATGAATGGAAGATGATCCATTATCATTCCATTTTGTAATAACAAATCAATATGGAAAATATTTTGGTACATCTAATATTTTCACCTAATATTTTTCTATAATAAAATATAAATAGGTTGAAACACATGATAAAACAAAATTAAAATTTTATATGTTATAACCAAAAGTTTAGAGGTGGTATTCAATTGAGATTTAAAAGATTTTTCTGATTTTAAAAACCAATGTTATTCAATTTGAATATTAAAAAGTTTTTTAAAATTTGATGGTATTCAATGTAGATTGATATCTTTTATACATTAACTCGGCAAGAAGTCATATAAAATTAAAATCAGCAAAATTTTTATAAAATCATAAATTATTGTTCATCAATCAAAATTTGAATTAAATACACCCCCAAATCTTTTCTAAAATATACCCTTCCACTATCTTCAAAATTCGGATTCATATTTATTGACCTAATATCTAACTAATCAAAACAAATATTTTTAGAAAAATACCATTTTTAAACAAGATAAACCTAAAATTTGAAAAATAAATCTGCAAAAACAAATCTTTTAAAAAAGATACCATTCTAACCAACAAAAACCTAAATTTTTTCATATCGAATCCGCATTGAAGATCATGTAGCCAAACCATATCATTTCAAAAAAAATACCATTTTCATCGATACAATTTTCAAAATTAAAATTCCATTTTCCAAATAAGACACAAATCCCAACCTAAGAGATACAACTCCGAACTAACCAAACACCCCACTTTCTTGTCCTTGTTCAAAACTTTCAACAATCCTTATCCATCCCCTAACAACAATGACGCAACATCACATGCCAAAGCCAAACTAAATAAATTACCCCCAACAACAACATTGTCCCAAACAATTAAAAGTGAGAAACATAAATAACCCCCGTAGGGTTTAGATTCGAACAAATGCTCTAAAAAATCGGGGCATCACAATGGGTGTTTCATCTAAAGAAAGCGCCTCGTGTAGAACTAAAAATGCTCGTGTAGAAGTCACTTCTGAAGAAGAAGGCTTCACTGGAGCTTGGTTTCTTGCAAAAATCATTGACCCATATCCCAGAAAAAAGCCCAATCATGTTTATGTTGAGTATGAAACTCTTTTGGATGAGAAATCATCAAACCCCTTGAAGGAATTTGTGAATTGTAGTCTTGTTAGGCCTGTTCCTCCAAAAGAATTCGAAAAGGTTCGAGAATTTCAGGTTAATGATGTCGTGGATGGGTTTTATAAAGATGGGTGGTGGACTGGTGTGATTACTAATGTGTTTGAGGGGAATTCGAGGTTTGAGGTTACGTTTTCGAACCCGCCTGATTTGATTGTGTTTGGAGCTGATGATTTACGGGTTCATCGCGATTGGGTTCGAGGGAAGTGGATTCTGCCTAAGAAGAAAGAGGTATTATTTACTGCTGTAATTGTAGCATTTTACTGTGTTTTTTTATGTATTTGTGTTCGTATATGTGGTTAAATGTTTATGTATTTTTGATCGTATTAAGGAAAATTGTTAAATATGCATTGCTGTTGGAACCGGCTGAACCGGACCGGTTTAGCATATTAGGAAATGTAGGTAGATAAAGTTGAAGTGTGTGTGGTTGGATTTAAGATTATTAATTTAATTGACTGTGATTTGTAAAGGTTTAAAATCCGAATTGAACTAGAGTGAACCGTTTTTATGGCTAGTCCGGTTTAGTTACATGAACAGACTGATTCCGGTTTACTGAAAAACCAAACTGGTTCGAACGAATTGGTTTGATTTGAAGTGCCGAGGCCGAGCCGGCCAATGTTCTTCCCTAATTTTAAGTTTGGCTTCATTTATGAGGATATAGATGGAAATGTGAATGTTAGGGGAACATTGTTTATTTTTCTTTTCTTTTAGTTCTAAAGGACTTGACATTCATCCAAAAGTATGTGTAAAAATCTAATTCTTGTATCCTATTATGGAAAATATAAGGTCATGTCATGTGATAACCATAGTTACAAATTTTACAGATTCTTACCTTTCTTGCTTATTGAAGGTTATTATTCTGAGCCAGACCATATAGGGATATGTATAATCAAGCACAGACCTTGTTTTTTGTTAAGTAATAGTTGTGTTAACCCAACAAGAAAATAATATAATTAATAATGTAAAATTAACCCTTTTAAGGAATCATCTTTGGGCTAAATCACCCGAGCTTATCTTTTAAATTTTTTTAATTTCACAAGTCCATATTTTTAATTGTCGTGAACTACATCCTGATATCAAGCCCATATTTGTTTTAAGCCCATGTTATAAATAAAATAGAACTTTAAACTAGTCCTAAATTCGTAATGCCGCTTGTCATAATGCGGAAAAGGACAACTTGCTTCCCGGGTGCTAAATAAAAACGGCCTAAGCAGCCCAATGCCCAATATTAAGCCCATATTTGTATTAAGCCCTTCTTATGAATAAAAAGAAACCAAAGACAAACCCCAAATTCGTAACACAGCTTTCACCCATCTCATAACACCGCAGCGAAGGACAGCAGTGAGCTTTCCTCCGAGTTTGTCCAAGTTGGGCCTGTTTCACACCGACTTAGGTGATATTAGGTACTAATTTTTCTTCGTCTTCTCGTCATTCTTTCTTTTCTGGTTCATGTGTAATCGTGGTATATTGATTATATTGATGCAAGTATATATATAATACGATGTGTTTATATATATATAATTATCTACTAATATACCAAGTATACATATTTGGATAATTATTTATTAGTTATATGTATTATTTGTATATTCATTTTCTTTTTTGTTCAATGTACCAAATGTTGTATCTTTAACAATATTAACTTTGTTTCATCTTCGTTACTTGTTTGTTTAATAACTTTAAAGAACCAAGCACTTTTCCTCGAAAAGCAAATCAGAATAATGAAAGTGTTTGTGGTCAATTTTGTGCCCATATTAGTCGTTGCAAGTATGTTTACAGAAGAACCATATTTGCTCAAGTAGTCCACACTATCCAAAACATGAAAGCATGATCACTAGACACCCACCCAAAGTGTAGCTTCCATAAGTTGATTGCTGTAATCGAGTATATGCATGATTTATTTTTTATTAGTTGGTTGATGCAGGACAAGTATTAAAAACGATAAAAGGATAGATATTTGTGGATTAACCGCAGAAAACCCAAGCCTAAGGCGATCCAACCGAATAAGAATCACTACCTCTAGGATTTCTCAACCGCGGAAGAGAAGGATTCGTAATGGATCGCGACCCATAACAAGAGAGAACAATCTCAATTTAATATCAATCAAAGTCTATTCAAATAAGAAGATTCCAATTGTTTATATAATAAACCTAAAACTTAGTCATCAAGTAAAGATCTTCTTAATAAAGGAAACAAATCCTTCTCTTATTCTCTGCCATATCTACTAGAATAATCCTACTAATATATATAATATATGACCATATATGTATTACAATTAAATCTCTTCCTAACTAATAATATAAAATAAATGCAGATTAATATTCTAATTCTTCGTTTGGCATCATTGGTCTATTCAGCTGTCACGAAAATTAATGATAGTTACTTGCTCATTTTTTGGATAGTTGCACGTAATTTACCGTGTAGAAAAAATTGCTTCTATAACTCAGTTTTTCAAATTTCATTTTCGAATTAAAATTGAAATTCTATACTTTTATTCAAAAACAAAATCTAGAAAATAAAAAATGGAAGTGATGTTTTTTTGCTTTTCACCTTAAATTAACTGCAGAAAGTCAAAGCTACACTTATTTTTAAAACGGAAGGAGTACATTTATCAATTTGTTTGAGGTTGAGGGTTGGTGATGTATATGTTTGAGGTTCAGGGTTGGTGATGTAGTATAAACCTAAGAAAGAGAAAAGGATTAAAATTCGTGGATAAAAGATAATATTCTGTCTTGCATCGATTGGTACAGTCACAAAGAACTGATAAAATTCTTAAATATTATTTATTTGATTTAGACAAAGTAATAGATTAATTTGTATGTGTTGTACATTGTTATTCAGGATTAGTATTTGTTATTCAGGAATAAAATCTTTGATTGTGTAGGTATATTTAAGTTATATTAGGTAGATTACAAGGGATATATTCTTGATTTGTAATTATGTGGTAGATTTGTAGTTATATGGTTATAGTCACGAAAAGATTAATAAACGACCATATCTAAAAGGAAACTACTCTTTTTATGTCTCAATAATAATTAGATGAAAGATTCTTACTGAAGTACTTACCTAGTTTGACTAGAATACCTAATCAATTGTAATTCATTTCATCATTAATATTATTCTATATCCTTGTAAGAGTCCAAAGCACATTCTTAAGGTTTCGAATTTTAATAATTTTTTGATATTTTCCATAAGTACTCTATACTAAATTATATTTTATACTAACATTAAATGTGTTAATACATATCTTCTAAAGATATATAAAATTTTCTGGAGTATAAAATTACATTTTTTAAAGAGAGAGCACGAAGCATAGGCTTAGAACTAGTGTATATAACATTCAACAATATCTGTCAATTCCCTTGTCCCCCCTTTTGTTTGCATAAACTCCCCTCTTTTTAAAAAAGGGTGCTGATATATGCACATCCTACATTTATTTATGCACACATTCTTCTTTAGACTAAATTACCCCTGCTCTCTTTCCTTTTATTAACTTTTTATCAGTGGTTAAAACCTCAATATCTCATATTCTTCTTTTGTTCCATTTATCTGTACTAAACCCTAGTAAGTATCATTATGGAGAGTAAGAGCATTTTGACAGGCAAAATTAGTACCAAAAACTTTTGTGGCCAAGCTTCAAGATTTCAGAGAAGCATCAAGTTTAGAATCTGTAAACCATTAACGAGTCAAGTTTAGATTCTGTAAACCATTAGCTTGATGCCATCTGTAATCGGGATAATAAGTAATTGTGTGATTAAGAACGCATTCTGATGGAAATTAGACAGGGATTTTTTAGTCCAAAAAAGAGATAAGGTGTGCATAGTAAATTTAGGGTGTGCATATATTAACACCCTTAAAAAATTAAATTACCCTATAAGGAAGAATTTATGTTCACATGAGCTCCTCAAGATGTTGAAATATAGCATCAATTTTCAATTTGATTTTATGATTCAAGAAAAGTCAAGGAAAAATCTTCATGTCATTGGAATCCTTATGCTTAATGTCCAATATAGGATTGAGGAGTAAGCACAAGGATCAATAACGATTTGGTTCCTGATAATAATAATAGTAGTTATCACTTAGTACTTTCCGCAAAGACTATTGTTATCAGTGAGTAATTAGGATCTCCGGTTTGACTCTAAGAATAACCAAAACAAACTAATAATAGTTAGTGTGTGTATATATAGCAAGGCGGGGAGGGTAAAGATGTAAGATGTACACATACCTTACTTGTGCTCTTGGCATTTCCACAGAGACCCCCGACTTTGAAAATAAGAAAAATAGGAAGCACTAGGCTTTTAATAATAAGAAATGTGATATATATTTATCTATGCCCACACGCACGCGCGCGCGCACACACACACACACCTATATATATATATATTATAGTGCAACATGGCTGCTCAAATGAGCCATTTTATTCAATTTAATGTCAAATGTTTGCAACATCCCTATTATAATTTGTATTGTAAATTTGTAACCATAATATAGAAAGTCCTATGTTAGTAACTACTCATGAACAATTGAATTAATTCAAAATAAATGGCTTGGATTGTAACTAAAATTTATAGTAGAAAGATATCTACACTTCACATATAACCTTAAAATTTAGTACATTTAGAAAAAGACTAAGAAAAACACTAATGTTGGATAATTCCCATTTTCTTAATTTCAAATTAACACTATCATTATCTCTAAACATAGGAGAAATATCAGAAAAAAATAATTAAGACAAAAAGTCATTACAAATTACAACATATTGTAAAAAACCAAAAAGTGTAAAAAAACAAAAAGTGTAGAACACACTTTTCAAAGATCTAATGGCATGTGAAGAGGAGTTGAAGGAGAGAATTGTATAAGAGGGGGATAGTGCAATTTTTAAATTAGGTAAAGCTCAAGATAGAAGACGCAGATAGAATACATTGAAGACGAAGAGAGTTGGGCTTTGTTAGGTATATTGCGGTACTAGTTGCACATGACATCAAGAGTCGATGGAGTGTACTTTCACATGTTGTTCAATGAGTCAAGGAGTTTGGAATTAGTGGAAGAAGGTGTAGGTCAACATGCCTCACTACCTCTTGTGTTTCTACTTATTTTACTTATTTTATTATGGATGAAGTGCAAAAGATGGGAGGCTGTTGGCCGATACCAAATTCTAATTCAGGTGAGTACGAGGTGCTCTCTGGGAGAGGTTGGTGAGTAATGGTTAAGAGATCTTTTTAATACCAATGGACAACCATGATGCCAGGGGAGTGGGGACTTGGCATAGAGGTGCCTATCTATAAGAACAGAGGGGATGCTCATGAGTTGTAATTATTGTGGTATTAAAGTACTAAGCCATACTGTGAAACTTTGGAGGAGAGTTATTGAATATAAAGTGATGTGCACAAGTAGATATGTCTGCAAGAAAGAAGAGTCTTGTGGATGTTAGTGACAATATTTTAAGTTATGAAGCACGAGCAAGGACATGTTTTAGGACTCCAGTGAACTACGCTTACATGTGAGTCACATTGAAATTGAATGCCTATGACACAATTTTAGTGGGGTGAACAATGAGGAAGGGTCGGAAGGTATATCACACAAGACAGAGTAACACAAAATGTGGAGTTTCTAGTTTGTGAGATATCATTTTACAAGGAGAAATTGAAGGAGGGAACATATCGCACAAAGTTGGGATGGATGGCTAAACTGGAAGGCCGCCATCAGGGTGTTAAAGGCGTAGCCATTAGACCTGTTTTTTTGTACGGGTTCGGGTGTTAAGGCACATGAGTAAAAGTTGGAAGCCATAGAAATGAGGATGTTGCGGTGGATTTGGGAGTGCACAATGTTGAACATGAACAAGATTTCCTATAAGGCCCTTCATAAAAAGCGGGTAGCTCCTGTTGTGGAAAGAGTAATTATGGTGGTTTGGATACGTGTTTCGTAAAGAGCGAGATATGCTGGATAAGTTTGGTTTGGTTTATATACTTTACATTATTGAAATCAAGAAAAAAAGAAATATACGAAAAAGTTACACAACACAATATAGAACATAAATATTACAAAATGCACAAAAAATATTATTCCAAACACAAAATTTTATATAATATAAAAAAGTATAGAACATAAAAAATATATAGAACACAAGGAAACGCAGAACACAAACTTAGCTTATACAAGGAAAACTAAAAAAAATATAAAATAACACATCACAAAGAATTAACCCTTAATCTAGAATAATTTTATATTTTGGCTTGTAAGTTGTAATCTGTATTTTCCATCATAATTTTATGATATTCTGTAAAATCTGTACAATTTAAGTTCTGTAAAAGGTATATAAATTCTGTATTTCCATTAAAGAGTATATTTTTTTAAAGTAGAGTCTGTAAAAATGTAAAATAAAAATAATTAAATTATGCACTACTTTTTGATATAATATTCCATAAAATAAAATGTATACAACCCAACGTTTTACAAGAACCATATTTAAAATTAATTTATGGACAATATTTTTTTGGGGTTTTTTCAGAAATACCCGAGGTTAGAATTTTATTTGCAAAATACCATCTTTTTTAAAAATATTTTGCAAAAATACCGATTTTTTGGATTTTTTTTGCAAAAATACGTTTTTCAACTTTGCAACATCAACCAAAATCAACCACAAATGCAACTTTAAAATTTTTTGTAATTGAAATCATTTTTGGTTGTATAATAAGTTGCTTAACAAGTTGAATCGATTAAATAAAATGCAAGAAAAATCAACCCAAATGCAACTAAAAGCAACTTTAATTATTTATCTAAAGTAAGTTGCATTTGGTTGCAAGTTGTATTTTTCCAAATATTTTCAATAGATGGTAAAATCGTAAAACAAATATAAAAAGTAGTATTTTTGGTAATTTTTCAATTTTTTTTCGTGTTTCCAATTATTTATAAAAATAATGATGGTTCAATAAATCGCATTCAAAAAATATTTAATGAAAAATAATATGTATACCGAAGAAAGAATATTGTACTTTGGATAAAATAAGTGCATTAGTCTTGATCAAATTTGAATGTGAAATTACAGAACACATTGGTCACATTAACTTGTACTTAATTTTTGGAGATTTGAGAAAAATATAGTTTGTTGTACTACTCGGAAATTATGATTATGGAATAGTTCATGGTGAGTATTATTTCATACTCTTTTTGTATGTGTAAAGTTTTGTGTAAATTTTGTATTGCAAACCGTTTCTATTTATTTCTTTTGTTTATGACCTGAAGTTATCCGGCAAATATAAAATTATATTTTGTTGTACTATTCGTAAATTATGATTATGGAATAGTTCATGGTGAGTAGTGTTTTATACTTTCTTATATATAAAAAGTATTATATATAATTTATATTGTTATAGTTTTGTATTAGCTTATTACCTGAAGTTATCTGTTATCCTGTAAATATGAAATTTGCCGTTCTGTGAATTTTTGTAAGTTTATTTTTATTTGTTTTAAATATGCCAGGAAATGAATTGAACATGAAAGGAACTGTAAGTAACAAGGAAACCAATAAAAGAGTGGCTTAGCCTGTGCATTCATAAGTTCTCGAAGAAAGCCTGATTCTACTTGGACCGAAGATAATAACAAACTTTTATAATATCAACTGAATAATTAATTTCCTGAATCAGTTATATATTCACTGTATTATGTCAAATTATAATTGAAATTCTTCATTATTTTTTTCCTTGCCAATTTTTCGTGTAGGCATGTGTTCTAAGCATTTGGATTCTTGTAATGATAATTTGTTCTTTGTATTTTGTGGATAAATAGTATTGCCTCCTTTGTCCACTTGTTTTGTTCACGGACAGAAATTCACATTTTTAAGCAATCATATGATACTTGTGAAAATTTTGTATTTTTTTTTCTTTTTTCAAGTTTATGCTCAGCTATGAACATCTTAGTAAAACTTGAACATAGAAACTTAATATACCGATTTGATAATGCATTTTTTTAATCCCTATATGAAACAACATTTTGTTTAACTAGACTATAATAGATGTAGAGCAACTTTTAATTGGTTAATTAATATTTTGGAATAATTAATATATTTTTATGGTCCTGGTTATAATATTTTGCTAAGATTCTACTGTACTTGCTCATGTTTAGGAAGGCACATGTTGTATGCAAGTATGCACCATAGCATGAAACTAGTTCTTGGATGTTTGCACAGGTTTTTGTTAGGCGTTGCTCAAAGACTCCAACTGTTTCATTGTATTATTCATGAGTTTAGTTTCATGGTAATTGGAACGACTCTGAATATTGCACACATAATATTAAGAACGACTCTGAATGTCGCTTTCTACTTGTATCCTATATGTAAATTATATTAATATGTGTTAGGGTCATTAAATGTATCATTATAAATTAATTAAGTAATCAGTTATACTCCCTCTGTCCCCCTGAGTTCTTTACATTGGGGGATGGGGGCTCGGCGCGCATTTTAAGGCTCCTATAAAATATATTTTCATAAATTATTTTAAATATTTTTTTCTTCTGAGTAAAAGTATAATGTTTAAATTTTGATTTAGAAAAAGAAAATTTTGAAAATAAGTTGTAGAATTATACTTTATAGGAGCCTTAAAATGCGTGCCAAGCAATGTAAAAAAACTGTAAAGAAATGAGAGAGACAGAGGGAGTATGTTGTAGCATCGTTGCGGGTTCGAGTCAGCATGGACAAATATGGTCCATATAGCGACGATGCAAAAACATTGCAAAAACCTTATTTTGTATGCAATATTGGTGGTGTACGTGGTTCAGTTCGATGCCTTTATGGTGTATGTGGTTGGATGTAATACTATGTAATACTATAGAATATTCTTTATTATAATAAAGCATTCAGTTATTACAGTTTCTCATCCAAAATAACGATTATATATAACAAATTGTGTTAAGACTATTTCATAGTATTCTTATATTTTGAATAATAAAATTGTCAACGTACTGTATTTAAGCTTTTAAGCCTAGTATTTAAAACAAGTTCTGAATATCTTTTATTATTTCAAGAATAGTTCAAAACATAATATGAGGAAACATCATGAACGAAAGTTGTAGACAATTGAAAGGGTTTTTTTGTATCATAAAAAATAAAGGAATTCTGATATGAATTGAATTTACTATGAATTTTACAAGATTGCTAACTTTTCAAAAGTTATCAGAATTTTAGTTTTTTCATTTTTTTAATCGATAAATATTATTCGAAAAATTCGGGATATCATGCTTAATCTTTTACAAAATAATCCGTGTTTTCCGTTTTTTATTTGAAGATATTCTAAATTTTTGAAAATAATATGGAAGAAATATTAATAAAAGGTTGAATTGTACAATTTTTATAGTTGAGGGGCAAAAGTGTATTATTTTTTTGTTTAAGGGTTTGTGTAAAATATGTCGTACTTTAAGGATCAAATTGTAATCGGCATTACTAATTACTAAATTCCTAAATTACCCCTCACTTTTTAAATCGTAACGGTGAAAATAGATGGAAGGGGTGCACAATGCAGCGCCATAATTAGTAAGGGAAAAGTATGGGTAAGAAATGCATTTGGCCAAAATCAAAGGGACGCGAAATGCAATTAACTCTAAATATAATGTATTAGATATAGAGATTGGTAAAAATATTTATTCTTCAAAAAAAACGTATGATGTGTGTGTGTATATATATATATATATCTATATCTCTATACATTTGTAACCCTAAAGACATATCTTTAATCATTAAATAAGGCAACGCCTCAAATTTTGCCGCTTGATAAATCAATAGAAATCATTGTTGTATTTCCTCACCTTTCGCCTTGCATATACCACATTAATGCAATACTGGTTTGACTTGTGTGCAAGTAGATGCATGCATCTATTTCTCAAGAAATAGATTGTCCAAATCTGGTATTTTTTTTGTTTCTGGAGCCTATAAGCTTTCTTAATTGTTTTTCATAAGCTGGAATTGTCACCTTACCTCTTGAGATCCTCTTATTTTGCAATCAATTGTGATATTTTTTTTTCTGCTTAATTTTTTCTAAAAGAGAACAGCAGGGCTGTTATTTAGCAAAGGAAAAAAGGTAGAAGTGTCTCTTGAGAAAGTGGAGCATTGTGAAATTTGGTTCCCAGCTACTGTACAAGAAGACACAGGAAACGGCTCGTTCTTGGTAGAGTATCAATGCCTTGGGAAAAATGGTGAACCTGAGTCTGTGAAAGTGAAAGTTGATTCTTTTCATATTCGGCCTTCTCCTCCTCAGTTCAACGGAAAAAAATATGATCTGCTAGAGAAGGTGGATGCCTACACTGAGTTCGGTTGGTGGACTGGAGTGTTAACCAAAGAACTTCCTGATAATAAGTATCTTGTTTTCTTCAAGGAAATGAACAAAGACAGGTTAGTTAATCAGTCAGAAATAAGACCGCACATGGAGTGGAAGGAGGGAAACTGGTTTAGTACATCCCAGGTATGACCTCTTTTCAGTCACTTTATTTATCTTCTAGATGTACTTCTCTGGCTGTAGTCGTTCCAAGGTAAAATTCATTGCTCCGTCATGCATTTCCCATTGATTAGGGGTATGTTAGTTTTTTTTTTTTTTTTATCATTGTTGTTGTCATCCTTCTGTTTTAAAGTTGTAAAATGTTAGTGTCTAGTACTCTAGTTTTTTATTATTTTATTTTATTTTTGTATTATTTTTTCTGGTTGTAGCTAAAAGTTCTAAGTTAATTGCACTGTGGTATAGCAGGATGTACCTGCCTCACTAGTTTCAGCAGATAGCGTGGGTGCACTACAAGGAAATCCTGAAAACAGAACTTTTAATTCCTCCAACTCCCTGGACATTAGAATGGAGTGGACAACTCCTTCTAGGTTAAAAGCGTCTACAACTTCGCAAAAGGAAATTGTGAAGCTGGTAAATCCTGGTACCGAGGAGAGCAGCAAAATGATGGAACATGCAAATAACTCTGATATTCGACTTCTCCCTACAGATCATTTGAGTTCATCTTCAGTGAAACCTTTAGGTGAAGGCATACGTTTGAGTTCTACCTCAACCAATGGTGGTGCTAGAACCAATAACTTAGAACAGTCCATGGTTGATCTGCCATCGGAGAATTTCTCGCAAGAAAAGAGAGCTGTAAGTGAAATATTACTTCATCTAATATTTTCTTTATGATTTCCTTTTTATCTTGATTCATGTGATACAGAGATGGCACATTGATTGCAATTTGTTTGTGAAGAACTAACAAATGCATTGAAGGTGAAGTATTATGGCAATTATTGTCATCAAGCTGGACTTAGTATATGAGTTTATCTTAGGCTTACCAATAATCTAATTTTTACACTCAAGTATTTGATTCTTCTTTACAAAATCATTTCATTTTATGGTAAGGAGTCGCCAGTCCTCGTATACAATGATCTCTGTTTACTATTGCCTCTGGTACCGGAAAGATATCACTCGTAAGTTCTAGTTTACCGCTTCCGTATCCAAGGCTTGTTCATTATATATCAAATAATAATTGACAAAAAATCAGGAATTCTTATAAGTTACCAGAGATCATCTTATATTCCCTCCATCCAATATTAGTAGTCCCTTGAACTTTTTTCCACGTATTTTAAGGTTCATAAAAAGATAGGTCCACGTATTATTTTTTGAATTTTATTTTTTCTGAATAAAAAATAAAGGTGCATAAAAGAGATAGTTGAATTTTTCATTCCTGAATAAACGTTTATATATTAAATTTTTATTCAGAAAATGAAAATTTGAAAAATGTGGAGCTATCATTTCTATGCACCTTAAAATATGTGCAAAAAGTCAGAGTGACTACTAATTTGGGACTGAGGGATTATCTCTGAGTCATTGCTTTGAATTGTATAGCGATAGATGGAAAGTATGTGTAAGAGAGTTTACATGAATGGGTAGTTGGTGGATGGAACAATGATGCAAAAGCGATTTATTTACGGAGTGACACATGCCTGGTCTGAAATAGCCTTTTGATGGAATATTGACCAACTTTTTAATTTATTCTGATTGGTACTTCTGCAGAGGAGGAAACGACAAAAAGTTGATGAACTTGAGTACCATACGCCACAACGTTTGAGAAGTGCGGGGAGACTAAAACCGCGGATAACCGAGGCACAAGCCTTGGCAGGAGGTATTTCACTCATGCTCTACACCTTATTAGGTAAAACATGCATATATTCCTCCAACAGATGAAAAATCTGGTTAATACTTTGCCTTCTCCAGATAAAAGAGTTGGTGAACTAGAACATCGTACCCCAGAAGAATTAGGGGGGAAGAGCACAGTGCTGCCAATAGCTCAATTGAGCAATGCAGAAACACCAGGAGGCACGTAGCTGATCTGGAATAACTAGATAATATTTTTTAAACATCGGTCATAGCTGTTTAATGACAATGTTTTCTCTGCAGATAAAAATGACGATGCTGTTAAATGTACTGAACAAAGCCTTGTGGAGAAAGACTGTGTTACAGAAGTTCCAGTCACTCATAATCCAGAGAAAGCAGTAATAGAAGGCAGCCAAACTGAAATACTATCTCACCCCACTGAAGTCTTGCTAGATGTTCCTGAAGATCAGCAGCTTGTCCATGATCCACCAGTAGAGGAGATCAAGGTATGAGTGTAATTTAGGGCTCTAGTGTAGTGTTAGAGTTCATGTATGCCATATTAGCTGATATTTTTCGTGCGTGCTACAATTCTTAAATTGTTTATAAAAGGCCTTGTATAGATATCCAGTCTCTCACAAAGATGGACACAATCAAACCAATGCCTGTTGACTAATGGTTACTGTTTTGTTAGCTATATATGCTAGTCATAGGTTGAACTTGCGAACATCTGTTTTAGCTTTGTTTGAATACTTCATGACGTCTCTTGTGCATCTAGGAGGTTGATCAACTAGAACGACATATGGGGAGCACTGGGAATAGGAAAAGGGGAAGACCACCCAAGTTGCAAAAAAGCCCTAAAGTTGGTCAGCAGAAGGCCGGCAATTCAGCAAAAATCCCTGAAGTTACAGAGCGGAATGGAGGTGTTACTTCTGGAGACATGGCTTCGGGAGAAATTGTGTTGCCAGTAGTGGTCGGACTGGAAGCAACAAAGGTGGACGGTTCTGTGGTCAATAAGGAAAAGACTGAAGTTGATAAAAAGATCGTTAATGGTTTAGTAGATAAGAAAAGCAAATCAAGCAGTAAGATTGAAGTTTATACTGCAAAAAAAGATAAACTTCGAAGCAAACAAGGTATGCAAGTTTTAGTTGGAAAACAAGAAAAGGATTCTTCGAAAAGAGGAAGAAGAGCCACAAACATTGACGCTGGATCTCCAAATCAAGGTACAAAAAGTCCCTGTCATACGACTCATATGGATCACAAGATACGTATTTTACTTAACCACAAATTTGCAGTTTCTTCCATAGTGGGTGAAATCTTGTCATTTTTATTTACTTGGGGTCTGAGTCATTTATTAAGAGCATCTCCAATAGAGGCACTTGAGGGGTGTCAAACACATCAAATATAATAATTTTTTTACTTTTTCCTTCATCTATGTCACATTTAGCACCCTCCAAGTCCAATAGTTGGCACCCCATGTAAGGTGCCTAAATGGTCCCAAACAAATAATATAAAAACTAGATACAATATAATAGGTTATGAGCAATATACACTTTTGGTACTACTATTTAAAATTTTTATTCAGAGGAGGTGCTAAAGTCGGCAACTTCTCTTGGCTCTCCTCGGGCACCCTTGTACCAATAGGGAGGTACCCCGAGAGTGCCATGCCACATAGGGCTTGGCACCCCTATTGGAGATGCTCAAATAAGCTCATAGCTTTGTATTGTAACCATCAGCTTATTCGTTTTGTTTTGCAAGGTTAAATCATAGCTGGGAGAAAAGATAGTAAAAATTATACTAGGGGGATATAATGCAATGAAATTTCTTTGTATGTTTAAAACAAAACATGTGTGCTTATCTTTCTAATCTTCATCCATTGGTTGGATTCTGGAAATGGAAGCAAGGAGTTGACCATCCCACAAACTCTTGCTCCCTCCTATTCTTGTGATGAAAAATTTAAGATGGAAGAGAAGATGTAAGAGTGAAAAAAAATGATAGAGTGCAATTCTTAATTGATTCTTTTTTTGAAGGATACGAGTAGGAAGCAGGAATCAGCACTGATACCTAGATTCGTGGGATTGAGATCTATTTTAAATATATATGACTGGAATATAGTGCAACAAATTTTTACAATAGTAAAGATTTCATTGCATTCTCATTTCTTTGGATTCCCTCCAACCAAACGGAGCACTACATTACTACGTTAATACACCAGTCAGATATTTACATATGGATCTTTTTGCTGAGTCTTTTGGTCACTGGTTATTTCTGTTTCATTGTTATTTAAATCAGTTAAGTACTTTTGCCTCCTGCAGATTTTGAAGACCCAAGTGCTGGAAAAATTGCAGAGGTTAGTGGAAAGGTTGGTTTGGTGAAAGAAGCAGAAATGTCCATCGTTCGGTTACCCTTCAATATGGCCGATGATGAACCTCTCTCGATGTGGTTGGAACCTCCAAAGACTTCTGATGCCACAAGTAAGCTAGTGTACATATTAAAGGCACTTGCTCAGATGAATAGCACTTTTTTTTATACATATGTTGTTTCTGCAGGCGCCTCACAGGGGAGGAAAGTCGATCAGCAATGTATTACAAATTGTAGTCAGGACATTGTTATCCGATCCTCTCTATGTAATGATGATATTTTACCATTTGCTAAGAGCAGCTTACTCTGGAAGGCTATTGAGTCTATGCAGGTGTTTCTCCTGTTCCCACAGAATCCACACTTTCGAACTTTGTTCTCAAAAAGAGAGAGTTCTCGTGAAGGATTGGCAATAGCTTTAATGGTTGACTTTGTCAATGTTGTCGAGAAGACATCCACCTTGCAACCTGATGGCCCGAAATGCATTATAGAGGAAACTCTGGAAACTCTTCGTGAATTGGAAGATAATGGGTTTGATGTCGATGTAGTACGCGACCGTGTAGAACAGTTGCTATTAACCAAGGACAAGCGGGAAGAACTTGAGGCTAAGGCAAAGGAAGGTACAGATCAGATCGAGCAAGAAAAAGTGGAAGATTTAGATAATCACATACGTTTACTGCGAGAAGAGCTTGCCTTGGCTTTGTCAACTAAGGAGCAGAAAGATTCGATTGTTGCTCAACTGGAATCAACAGTCAATGATATTAATGATCGCATCAGGAATGTTGACCTTGAGTTTAAAGCCTTAGTAGCTTCCCCTTGGCAAGTGGGGTGATAATTTAGTGACTTGTGGAGAGTAGGCAGGCTTTGAATGAAATTTTCACAAGACCTCTGTGTCATTCCATTAACAGGATGAAAATCCAGATAATCCAAAATGATGACAGCTGGTCAATGTGGTACTTTAGTCTCAATCAGTGAGAACCATGGACTATCTATGTATAAGGGGATACTTGGCCTTTTTTTTTTTGGGGGGGGTGGTGGTGGTGGTGAGGTTCTCATTGTAGCCTCTTATCTATGAGACCATGACTTATCTCTTCCATCTTGTTCGTTAGTGCCTCATAGTGACTTCAGTAGAGTAGATTGTGTTGGCTTGAACTGTTGTTTGATGAAGGTGCCTTGTTTACATGTTTGGTTTTTGTCGAGTTGCTCAGTTTTGCTTTCTTAAATTTAGTTTTTGTATGTTTGTGTGGGAACTACTTGGCGCAGATTTTGTTTTTGTATGTTTATGTCTATGCTACTTGATGTCTATGTCTGGGACTATCTACGTATGAGGGAATACTTGGGCCTTTTTTTTTTGGGTGGGGGGGAGTGGTGGTGAGGTTCTCATTGTAGCCTCTTATCCATGAGACCATGACTTATCTCTTCCTTCTTATTCGTTAGTGTCTCATAGTGACTTCAGTAGAGTAGATTGTGTTGGCTTGAACTGTTGTCTGATGAAGGTGCCTTGTTTACATGTTTGGTGTTTGTTGGGTTACTCAGTTTTCCATTCTTAAATTTAGTTTTTGTTTGTTTGTGGGAACCATTTGGTGCAGATTTTGTTTTTGTATGTTTATGTATGTGCTATTTGCTCCAGAATAAAACGCTTGATCTGCTGATATCGACGTTCTGCTATGCAAGTGTTAGCTTACTGTAGATAGAAACCATATGCCCTTAAGGACCTTGGAAGATTAAAGCCCAAACACCTTCTAGGATAGGTGGATTGCACGTTGTAGTTGAAAAAATGTTGATACTTGAAGTGGCAATGCAAAATGTAACGAGTATATTATGATGTATATGATATATATTGCTAGTACTGAATACACCTTTACGGTGCATATCATGATTCGATAACATTTGGCAGCCATGAATAGTATTAATATGTTATACTATCATTTTGATAACATGAGCTATAGAGGGTCAGGGTAAAGGGCACTTGATATATTCAGGATTTCTAATTATTAGTTCGAATTTGATTAAGATATAAATTCTTAGTGTTGTCCTTAAAATTCAGCACGAATATGTTTAGTATCATTAGTTTCATATTTGGCTTCGAACCAGTACACCTGCAGGCGACATAGGTCGACTCTGAGCTTGAAGACGTCAAAGAGTAGACAAGACTGTTTGGAGGAATAACTCATCATCCACTGACCCGCGTAGTTGCTTTGTGTTCTTTCTAAACTAAAGCTGAAATACGAAAAAACTGGAAACGACACAACTACGATTGTATAAGCATTAATCTGTTTTCTCCAACACTTGACAACTCTCCATGGTTCCAAAACCAGCAGACAGTGGTCAATGCCTTCTATATAGTTGGTGCAACTCGCACGGGTTACAAAATACAATTACTAAATTAGAAGGGTGCATTAACTATATTTAACTTTACTTCGTGAGTTCAATATAGCCCTCCTAAGCAAGGATGGAGATTGTTAAAAAACCCAGATAGTTTAGTGGCTAAGATCTACAAAGCACAAATTGGGGAACTATTCTGTGAAGAGTGCATCTGCTTTATTGCAGGAGAACAGGGAGCGAAGTTGCACAAATGAGACATTGGTATGTGGAGGAAGCTCTGGGGTTTAAAAGTCCTACCAAAGATTAAAAACTTTCTCGAGAGGTCTTTAACTGGGTGTCTCCCCACTACAACTGAGGGAAAATCACGTGGATGTGAAGTTAAAATTAAAATTAAGCGTGTTAGTAGAAGCTAGGGGCATCCAATATTTAGGGGCAAATTTTTTTAAAGAAAAACTAGAGATATATGGGAAAAAATTAAAATTAAGCGTGTTAGTAGAAGTTAAAAATTTGATTTTAACAAAAAAATGAGTAGAAAATTAAAGAAGGCATATTTTAATTAGCAAATAGAAATAGGGGCAATTCCAGTTATAGAATATTGTTAAAAATTCCAGTTGTAGTGGCTTAGCAGAACGAGTTTTTCAAATTTGAAGTTGATTAAGTCGTATCTCGGTTCAAGTATTTCAACGGTTGAATGGGTTGACTATGTTATCAATCGAGAAGAAAATGCTAGCAAATTCTAATCTTGAAGGCTTGATTTATGGTTTTGATGGTAAAAATGTGAGAAAAATAATTTTTAAGTTGTGAGTCCATTGAAGTTCCTCGTCTGATTTTGTTATGCTATTAGTATTATATATTGATAGTTTAGTATCATTTTTATGCATTTTGATCGTATTACTTTATTTCATTTTATATCTATGTAAAAAATAATTGGGGCAAATTTTTTTGAGATGACATAGGGCATCTTAATACTCAGTCCTCTGAATGACGTGTGTGTCATGTGTAATAACGAACCGGGGACCATTGCTCATGTGCTGTTAACATGAGAGTTCTCCGGATCTTGTTGGAACAGAAATGGAATGAGTATATCTGATCATGAACCAGTTTAGTTTATTGACTGTTTATTGAGTTCAAAATTCGATTTTAACAAAAAAATGAGTAGAAAATTAAAGAAGGCATATTTTAATTAGCAAATAGAAATAGGGGCAATTCCAAAAATTCCAGTTGTAGTGGCTTAGCAGAACGAGTTTTTCAAATTTGAAGTTGATTAAGTCGTATCTCGGTTCAAGTATTTCAACGGTTGAATGGGTTGACTATGTTATCAATCGAGAAGAAAATGCTAGCAAATTCTAATCTTGAAGGCTTGATTTATGGTTTTGATGGTAAAAATGTGAGAAAAATAATTTTTAAGTTGTGAGTCCATTGAAGTTCCTCGTCTGATTTTGTTATGCTATTAGTATTATATATTGATAGTTTAGTATCATTTTTATGCATTTTGATCGTATTACTTTATTTCATTTTATATCTATGTAAAAAATAATTGGGGCAAATTTTTTTGAGATGACATAGGGCATCTTAATACTCAGTCCCTCTGAATGACGTGTGTGTCATGTGTAATAACGAACCGGGGACCATTGCTCATGTGCTGTTAACATGAGAGTTCTCCAGATCTTGTTGGAACAGAAATGGAATGAGTATATCTGATCATGAACCAGTTTAGTTTATTGACTGTTTATTGAGTTCAAAATTCGATTTTAACAAAAAAATGAGTAGAAAATTAAAGAAGGCATATTTTAATTAGCAAATAGAAATAGGGGCAATTCCAATTATAAAATATTGTTAAAAATTCCGGTTGTAGTGGCTTAGCGGAACGAGTTTTTTAAATTTGAAGTTGATTAAGTCGTATCTCGGTTCAAGTATTTCACAAGAACGGTTGAATGGGTTGACTATGTTATCAATCGAGAAGGAAATGCTAGCAAATTCTAATTTTGAAGGCTTGATTTATGATTTTGATGGTAAAAATGTGAGAAAAATAATTTTTAAGTTGTGAGTCCATTGAAGTTCCTCGTCTGATTTTGTTATGCTATTAGTATTCTATATTGATAGTTTAGTATCATTTTTATGCATTTTGATCGTATTACTTTATTTCATTTTATATCTATGTAAAAAAAAAATTGGGGCAAATTTTTTTGAGATGACATAGGGCATCTCAATACTCAGGGTATGTCCTCTGAATAATGTGTGTGTTGGAAACGTGTATGGGCTTAGGCCTTCTATTTAATCTTGATATAACACAAAAACACACACTATATATATATTGTATAAATAACGTGGAAATAAAACAAACACACTTATATTATTTCACTCAAACAGGAACAAAGCTACAGCTTTTCTATGTTACAACAAGGCTTTCTCTCTGAGCTACAGCTCGCTTTCTTCTTTATCTATTTTTTTTCTGCAATTTCTATTTTTTCACACACTACAATTAGAATACATATGGAAAGCCTTATTTATAGGCTCCAAATACAATCTGGTGTCATCCGTTACATATACATGCAGTTAATATTAGTCTACCAAAGAATACTCCATTGATTTCCAGGGTCCTCCTCATTTTCAGGGTAAATACATACCTGTTGCATTTTCATCTTGCCACCTTAGCGCGTATTTAACCATCAGCTTTGAAAGAAACCGCTGCCTATCTTATTTCCCGAAGAACTTATTACCTATTCAAATACTTAACCGCATGTATGCATATAGATATTATTACACACGTCTCTGCCCACCATATTTTCATCTGCACAACTGCAATTATTTATTTCTACAAACCGTGTATAGTGGCGTGTTCATCAACTTATTCAACTCAGCTGTGTTTGACCTATCTAACTTTTATTAATACGCGGGTTTGAAATTTTAACACTCCCCCTCAAAACCCGATTTTGCATTCCGAGCTTCTTTTTCATTTTCTGAAATACATCCGGTTTTAACGGATTTGTGAAAATATCTGCTAAATTTTCTTCCGTCCTGCAGTGCACCAATTCCACGATTTTATCGCTCACCTGTTCTCGAATAAAATGATATTTAATATTGATGTGCTTGCTTCGACTGTGTGACACTGGATTTTTCGCAAGTGAAATAGCAGATTTATTATCCACGTAAATGGTAACCATATCTTCCTTTGCAAGATTTAACTCCCTCAATAGAGTGTTTGGGTTGGATTCTTGGGTCAGGAACAAGGTGTGATTGGCCTTGTCCCATAGCATCAGAAACTGATCTATATTGAGTAGACATTTTCTCTTTCAAGAAAAGCCTGACCTCATCAGGAATATAGACAGTGCCTGTGAAACCATTTGCCTTATCACTGTTGACTAAAGACTTCAAATTGTTCTCTGTAATTCTACAAATTGGTAGAATCACATCATTCTCAAAAATAACATCAGGACAAAAGTGATTAAAGATTAACTGAAAAAATCTAAGGAAACAGACATAACCTAACTTATCTGACTTCCTATCACTTAAAGCTTTTAAAATAAAACTACCATAATCAAACACTGTAGAATGGATAAGAGAGTACCCAATTTTTAGAGATCCTGATGAAAGAGCATCAAAATTTGATGTCTTATTCAGGAAACAGCGGCTGATTGTGTCAAAGAAGAAATTCCATTCCTTCTTAAGCTTTGTTCTGAAGAGATTGTACACCTCTTTACTTCTCCATTGTAGCCAAGCTTAGAAACAAACTCAAAAAGAGTAGAGTTTGTAACCACATCAGGAACATTATCACCCAGAATTGGCAAATGCAACGCCTCTTCAATAACAGTAGGGGTGACATTGTAAGTAACACCATTGACATCAAACGTCATCAACAATGTTCTTGTTGGCCCTTTGCCAAAAACAGCTGTGTTCCATACCTGCATCACAGACTTAAGAGAAACACTCGCAGGTTCTGTTAGAGCAAACTTCAATGGACTTGAAGCTAGAAAATCCTAAATAATGTGAAACTCATTGGGCCAATCCTGATGAGATAGAACGACTACAAAATTATTAGTGGCAAAAGTAACACCACTAATTACAGTTTGTTTATTCATGAATGATGAAGATGCCATTGATACTTTGTAAAAACTCGAGAATTGAGATTGAAAAATTAGGGTTCTTGAGCACAGAGAGAAAGAAAGAAGATGAAAAACTGATGATGAGAGAGTAAACAATATTACTCTCAGTGAAAGGTGTCATGCTGTGATTATTGCATAAATGATTAGTGGACAAATTACGTGCGTAATTAAACATAACTGCACCGCTTTTTATGTGTATCTATATGTATATATCTATCAGTGTGACACACACGCATACAGTTTGTTAATCCCAAATGACCTAACAGAATTGTAGAAGGGGGGGGGGTTGAATACAATTCTTGATATTTCTTAAACTTAAAACAACTTACAAATAAAAACTGAACTTAAAGTAAAAATCACAAGCACATAAATAATTTCAGTTGGATTGTTTGATGATCCAACTGAAGTGATTTTTATTGCGGAAATAATCTGTGATACAAAATGTACACAGCTGCTCAGTTACAAGATTGTAGAGAAGTATGCTCTCAAAGATAGCTAATACAAACTATTTGTTTTTCTTCTCTTATCTCTAAAGTAACTGCTACACTTGGTTATAAATACCCAAGTTTACAATTCTACGTTTGGCTAAACTAAAGAACAATAGTAGTAACCATCAGTAGCTTGCTTTTCATTCCTTTTGTCCAATGGTCCTTGGAGATCTTTGCTTTTGTCTTCATGCTTATTTTAATCATTCCTAAGAGCCTTATTGGAAATTAGAATGTTTCCTTATTTCCAGTAACCATTTTGATGGCTTCCAATGCAAAGTACACTTCCATATCTCCTTTAGATCTGTTCAGTAAACTGTCACTATCACTTTGTCAACTGTTCAAAAAGCAATAGTGATTCGTTGATAGCAGGGAGATGTGTTTCGGTGATAGCTTTATTCTTCATTCCGTTGATGGTGTTTCCTTCGTTTCGTTGATGATGTTTCCCTCGTTTCGTTGATGGGTAAACTCCATACCGTTGACAGAGTGATCTTCATACCGTTGACATGTCTTCACTTAGGCAAAATTACAAGGCATAATATATTTACAATTAACCAACCTATTTTGCCTATCTAGTACTTAGTCAACATGACTTGGAAAATCTATCTAATACATACAACAGAATGCATATCAAACTGTGAAGTATTGTACAGTGCAATTGCTACATTACTCATTTCGTTGATGAGCTTCCTGTCAACGGAATGCTGCAAAGCATGCCATTTCGTTGACAGCTACAAAATGACTTAATACAAAATCTACTAAGTGTTTTTATAATTATCATCAAGAACAACATATTCCTAACAATCTCCCCCAATTTATGACTGATAGAATAACAGCCATAAATCAAGAGCCTTGATGATAACAAAAACACTCAGACATATTACACATGATAAAAGTAGAAATTGCATTGAGCTTCATTGAATTTAATTGAAATGCAAGGTAGAAAATCTTACAAAACAAGTGCACAGAGTTGCTCCTCTAGACTGAGCAAATTTTTCATCTTTGCCTCTGTGGTCTTGTTTTCTTCCCTTTTCTTGCATTGTTCTCCTCAATTTGAGCTTGAAGTCTTCTGTAGAAAATCTTCTCTTCTTCATCTTGATTCCCCAACTTGGATTGCATTAACCTTAGAGTTTCATTGGATGCCTTCTCCAGTTGGTCTTCTATTCTGAAGAATCTTCTACAGTTGTCCTTATCTCTGAATTCCATCATCCAAAAAGGTTGGAGATGAATTATCTTTCCTGTTTGAGGGACCTTCAATACTCTGGGAAGTGCACCAGGCTTGTTCCAGCTAGCTTTGATTTGGCAAATCTTGGAGACAACCTCAGACTTGGCTGTTTTGGTAAAACCAAAATCTTTCTTCAAACATTTAAACACAGATAGCAGTGTCTGATAGTCTTCTCCCAGAATTCTGTGTAGAGGCCAAACCTGTTCTCTCCCACCCTTGTAGACAAATACCAATCTCTCTGGTAGTTTGTAAGAAGCTGCTATTCCTCTCACTTCAACCAGGTCATCAAGATTGATATGAATGTCAGACTCCTCCCTGATATCAGCAATGTAGATGAAGTCTTCTGAGTTGGTAGGGGGTTTCTCAGCTTGTGGTCTCCTTATCAGAAATGGCTTAGCCTTGGTAGCCCTTTGCTTAGATTTCTTCTTTGGATCCATTTCAAAGAGGAATTTTGGAAAGTTGGCCTCATCAAACTCAATTGGCTCTCCCTTTGGCTCAATTGGCTGATCATGGAAATTTACAGGATGATTAGGATCACAGGCTAACTTTACCTCTGAAACTGGATCAGGAATTGTTGGAGGTGCAATTGGTACAGAAGAGTCTGATGTAATGCCCTGAGAGTCATCATTCTCAAAGGCTATGTTTCTCCTAGCTCTTGCCTTTGGTTGCCTTGTGCTCTTCTTTGCACTCCTTTCCTCTCTTGCTTTTTCTTCTAGCTGTATTTCTTCTTCATCAAGAGACTGAGCAACAGCAAGGGCTTGCATTGCTGCTCTTTCTGACTCTTCAGCTTTAGCTTCAGCAAAGTTTGGGTGACCAGCCCAAACACAGATTTCTTGTCCATTCCTGTAGACAATTGCCCTTTGCTTCCTTATCTCATAATCATTGCTTTCCTTGCTTTTTGTGATAAGAAGACCAAGAAGCTTGAGTTCATCTGGATAAGGTGCAGGATAGAAAGTCCTTGCTATATTTTTGCCCTTTGGTTTAGCAGGGGACTTGGGAGATAAGCTTCTTTGGAGTGTAGCTTGTTCCACATCCCTAATGCATGAAGTTTGTCCTTTTTCCTTCCTTGGACCTTGAGTGACTCCATGTAGAAGGGGATCTACCTTATAGAAAGAATTGGTCTGTGGCTCCCATTCCGTTGACACTAGAACCATTGCATTCGTTGATGGTTGATCCGTTGATGGATTTGAGTCCTTTGTAGTTCCAGCAATTTTCTTGACCCTTGCTTCTATGTTGGACCAATGGTCTTTGATTTGTTCTGCAAGTCTCATCCTCATAGAAGCTTCCTGGATCAGGTCAATACCATCCTTTTTCTTCTTTCCAAACTCCCCCATTGCTAATGGCTCTTCTGGCAAGGAGATGGCTGGGACCAAAACCTTTGTGATTTGTATCTCTAGCTCCTTAGTTTTCTCCCCCTTTTTGTTATCATCAAGTGAGATGATAGGGATTCCTTGAGCTGCCAGAAGCTGGGTGAGTAGGCTAGTTTGCTTCTCCTGTTCCTTCTGCATGTGAGAAAGTGTAGCCTCAACTTTGTCCACTCTAGAGGAGAGAGTTTTCAAAGATGAGGACACTTCAGGTTCCTTGGTGAAAAACCTTGACATCTTGGAGACAGTGTGAAGAGGAAGCTTTTCATCTAGCCTCCTGTCAGTAGCATCCCTAAGGTTGCTAATTGAATCCTTGATTTCTGTAGCCTCAATCCTTGTCTGCAACATTTGTAGCCTTTGAATTTCCAGAGAATCCATTATGGCCTTGTAGAATTTCTTTTCCCTTGCTTCAGCAGACTCATGAGCTAGATATGCCTCATTGTACTGCCTTGTGATAGCAGCATCCAAGTTGCATCTACCATGCATATCCTGAGAAAGCCAGTTTGGTGTAGGAGGCACCACAGAAGTCCCAGTCTGTGTAGTGGTGGCCACCTGTAGATTGTCACCAAAGCTGTCTTCATCATTAGAAAACTCAAAGTCTCCACTTGCTGCAGCTCCTGGAGGTAGATTGGTCAAGGCATCCTTTGCTCTTTGCATTGATGCAGTAGTATGAATTAAGTTGAGTGACCTTTCTGCCTCCACATTGCCCTGTTGAGCCATAACTTGATAGGCTGACACAGGATGAGTAAAGGTCTCAGGATCCAGGGAAATACTATCCAGAGTTTGTTGATAATGCTCTTGGAAGGTAAGTTCCCTTTCTCCCTCACTGACCCTCATTAACTCACTAGCAATGGCTGCTTCCATCCTTATTGCTCCTGTAGTCCCTTCTCTCTCTCCACTCTTTTCTTGCATCATGGGCTCCCCATGGCTCACACCTCTCACACCCTCATCTTCACCTACTAAGGTGGTACTCTCAATCTCTCCTTTTGCCTGGCTGGAAGAAATAGCCAGCCTCTCACTCTCAGACTCTCCTTTTGCCTGGCTGCAAGCCAGCCTCTCAATTTCACTCCCTCTCAAACCTAAAAGTGTCTCAACTACCACCAGGTCATCTACACTAGTTGTGGAAACAACTTGATTTTCAATAAGGGGTGTAGAATGACCTATCAACGGAATGGTAGTTTGAACTGTCAACGGTATGGATACTGTTGATGGAGAAACACTTGTCAACGAAAGAGGCTGTTTCGTTGATGAAGTCAATAAAGAACTTTAAGAAAGTGAAATTACAGTAGAATCTGTGGTGATTGATTTTAGAGATTGGTCCACAGATCCTCTTGCAACTTCAGAAAAAAATGGTTAATGGCCCAACAAATCACTTAACAAGTGATGGCCATCAGCTTCAGAGTGGGGCTTCTCCAAGATAAGAGTTGGAGAATCAGGAAAAGATGTATTGATCATGTCCACATCTAAAGATTGAGTTGGTGAATTGGATGGAGATAAATCAAGATTAATGTTTAGAGAATGGGATTGTAACCCCAGAGTAATAATAGGGGTTACATCAAACTGAATTTGAGAAACTGAAAGTGTTGCTTCCAGTGTGTGTGCACCCTGTGTACCCTTGGACTTTTGCTTCACTCTCCTTTGGTATTGGGAAAATGTAGACTGAGGGTTTGAAGTGTCCCTTACCCTTTTGGAGTGTGCTCTTGGAGGAGAGCTTGTTTCAATAATCACATCCTTTTGGGAGGATGCAACTAGACTTGTGTTTAAATCCATTTTACTCATTGTGCCTTGTTGGGAAGACACAATGGGGCTTGGCTGGATTTCACTCATCTGTCCTTCCTTATCCTTAGGGTTTCTTTTATGTTCACCCCTTCCCTCACCTCTCACAGCTCCAGAAACACTCCCCTTAGGTTGTGTAGTGGATTTTACAACAGGTGCCTTTTGGGAAGCACCTGAGGTTGGCTTGGAGGATTTCTTTGATTTTGGTTTTGTTGCTGGGGCAGGAGCCTGTTGGGTCACAGCTACAGACTCCACAGCAACAGGACTGGGTGATACAGTTGAAGTAACAATTATACTAGAAAGGATAGTAGTAGTTACCTCAATTACTGGTAGATACACCACTGGAACCTCACCATTATGGTTCAGCCTCAGTATGTCTGTCAATACTCTCTTCTCTTGCACAAAACACTCAAACTTGGAAACAGGGTTAGAGATTACTAATGGTGTTGGACTAACATGATTAGCCAACATCATCAGAAACCTAGCATAGTAGATATTCTTTTTCCTATTAGCCTTGTCACCCAACTTAGCACCAATTTCATACATAAGTTGGGTGCTAAAGTTGTAATATCTATCAGTTAGGAGCATGGTAAAAAGAATCAACATGGAATTAGTTAATGCATCAAAATTACTAATCTTTCCAGAAAAGACCTTGATAAATGCATCAGCTAAATAACTATATTCCCTAACCAAACCTCTCCTAATTATTCTACCCAGATTATCAGTAGGCAAAGAGTAGTTTATTGAATTTAGCATGTTAACCATTTCAGTGATTGTAGGCAAAACATCACAGTTATTTTCAGGAATATGTAGACATGCTTGCAATACATCAGAATTAACTATGTACTCATTACCTTGGAGAGTGAATTGCAGTGTGCAGTTTGTTCCACTATACTCACATGAGGTCCAGATCTCCTCGATTATCTCATTATAGAGAGGAGTTGAGTGAAACATTGCATAGCTCAACTTGCAGTTCTTCATGAAGTCCATCATCTTGAAAAAGATACTGTTCGGGTTTTCCTTGACAACAAAAGGGATGGAGTTGTTCTTCTCATAGATGAACCCTCCAGCAGACATAAACTTGACTATGGGTGCCATTGTTGTGTGAAGAAAAGCTTCGAACTGAATTGCTTGTTAGAAGAAGAAGAGAGAAAAGCCTTTGGAATCTTTGAGAACAGGTAAAAAGAAATTAAAGAAAATAGAATTTCTTAAATACTCCCCCAAAAATTCTCAGAAAAAGAGTCCAATAATAAATGTAAATTACTGGATTGGCTTAAAAATATAACCGTTACTTTTAAAGAATTACCATGATTTATACTTATAGGGGTGTATGCATAGATCGTGGTAAAAGACGTGTCAAAATTTCAACGGTTCAGATTAAAAGCGTTGTATCAACGAATCACAATTGGGCGTTTTAAGGTCCCGTTTGTTTCGTTGATAAAGCTGCGTTTCGTTGATATAAAAGAGCTATCAACGAAACACCCAGAAAAATGCTAAGACTGTCAACGAAATGGTGCGTTTCGTTGACATAGTAATTTTGACTTAGACAAAATTTCACTTTTTCCTGAGAAAAATAATTCACAGAAAAACATAGCAAATTTCTGGCTACATAGTAACTTGCAAATATCTCAAAAATAATTAAGAGAGATTTAGCATACCTAGCTCACTTACTAATCTTGAGAATGATGATTCATCAAGTGGCTTGGTAAAGATGTCTGCAAGTTGTTGTTCATTTGGAACAAAATGTAACTCCACAGTACCATTCATAACATGTTCTCTAATGAAATGGTACTTGATGTCAATGTGCTTGGTCCTTGAATGCTGCACTGGATTCTCAGTAATGGCAATGGCACTAGTGTTGTCACAGAAAATAGGAATTTTCTCAACTCTTATTCCATAATCAAGTAGTTGATTTTTCATCCATAAAATCTGTGCACAACAACTTCCAGCTGCAATATACTCAGCCTCAGCTGTGGAGGTAGAAACTGAGTTTTGTTTCTTGCTGAACCATGAGACAAGCTTGTTTCCTAAGAATTGACAGGTGCCTGTTGTGCTTTTCCTGTCAATTTTACATCCTGCAAAATCTGCATCTGAATAACCAATTAGTTCAAAGCCAGATTCTCTAGGATACCAAATGCCAAGGTTTGGTGTTCCTTTGAGATATCTCAAAATTCTTTTAATAGCAACTAAATGGGATTCCCTAGGATCAACTTGAAATCTAGCACATAGACATGTAGCAAACATAATATCAGGTCTACTAGCTGTTAAATATAAAAGTGAGCCTACCATGCCTCTGTAACCTGAAATGTCCACAGATTTTTCCTTAGTATTCAATTCAAGTTTGGTGGCAGTAGGCATGGGAGTTTTGGCAGGAGAGCATTCCATTAAGTTAAACTTCTTTAATAAATCATGAATATATTTTGTTTGACTAATGAAAATGCCTTCATTAACTTGCTTCACTTGAAGACCAAGAAAGTAAGTTAATTCTCCCATCATGCTCATTTCATATTTACTTTGCATAAGCTTGGCAAACTTTTGACAAAGTTTCACATCTGTAGACCCAAAGATTATGTCATCTACATAAATTTGAACAAGTATAGTAGAGCCATTTACAACCCTGTGAAAAAGAGTTTTATCTACAGTACCTCTAGTGAAGTGATTCTCAAGGAAGAACTGTGAAAGTGTGTCATACCAGGCTCTAGGTGCTTGTTTCAAACCATAGAGTGCTTTGAGGAGGAAGTATACATATTCTGGAAACTCATCATCTTCAAAACCAGGAGGTTGACTTACATACACCTCCTCTTCCAATTCCCCATTCAGAAAAGCACTCTTCACATCCATTTGATAGACTTTGAAATTGGCATGGGCTGCATAGGCTAGGAAAATCCTTATTGCTTCTAGTCTAGCAACAGGAGCAAAGGTTTCATCAAAATCAATTCCTTCTTCCTGTGAATAGCCTTTTGCAACCAATCTAGCTTTGTTCCTTGTGACTATGCCATTTTCATCCATCTTGTTTCTGAACACCCATTTTGTGCCTATGACACTCCTGTCCTTAGGCTTGGGCACCAGCTTCCATACATTGTTCCTCTCAAATTGGTTTAGCTCCTCTTGCATAGTTAAAACCCAATCTGGATCTAGAAGTGCATCCTCAACTTTCTTTGGCTCATCTTGAGACAGAAAGCTACTATATAGACATTCTTCTTGAGTTGCTCTTCTAGTTTGGACTTTTGAAGTAACATCACCTATAATAAGTTCAAAGGGATGATCTTTAGTCCATTTCCTTGAGGGAGGTAGATTTGCTCTTGAAGAGGTAGCTTCATGATCATGATTGCCTTGATTGGATATTTGTCCTTGAGAAACTCCCCCTGAATTTGTTGTCCCTAACTGATCACTTCTAGAAGCATTTCTATGACTGTCAACGGTATGACCATTTTGGCTGTCAACGAAACGCTCATTTTGACTGTCAACGAATCCACCATCATGACTGTCAACGAAATGACCATTTGGTCTGCTAGCAGCTATTCTTTTCAACCTTAATGCAGCAATTTCATCTTCACTGCTACTTTCATCTGTGCTAGATACAACAATTTTAGGCTGTTTCTCAGTAGCCTTAACATGATTCACTTGATCTCCTCCCTCATTCTCAAAAGAAAGACTTTCATGGAAACCTTCATCACAGAGACCTTGAATTTTGAGATCATCAAAAACAACATGTACAAATTCCATAACAATGTTGGTTCTGAGATTATAGACTCTGTACGCTTTCCCTGCTGCATATCCCACAAATATTGCTTCATCTGCCTTTGCTTCAAATTTCCCCAAATGCTCAGCTTGATTTCTCAGAACAAAGCACTTGCATCCAAAGACATGAAGAAAATCCAATAGTGGCTTCTTTCTTTTGAGTAGATGATAAGGGGTCATTCCTTTGGCCTAATTAATCAAAGAGATATTTTGAGTGAAGCAAGTTGTATTAACTGCCTCAGCCCAAAAATAAGTTAGTAACTTTGATTCATCTAGCATTGTCCTTGCAGCTTCAATAAGTGTTCTGTTTTTCCTTTCAACTATACCATTTTGCTGTGGTGTTCTTGCTGCTGAAAACTCATGCAAAATACCATTTTCTTCACAGAACACCTTCATGCTTGAATTCTTGAATTCTGTCCCATTGTCACTCCTAATCCTTCTTACTTTCAAGTCAGGATGATTGTTTACCATCTTGATGTGATTGATAATGATTTCACTTGCCTCATCTTTGGAGTGCAAAAAGAAAGTCCATGTAAATCTAGAAAAATCATCAACAATCACAAGACAATATTTCTTCTTTGAAATAGACATGACATTTACAGGGCCAAACAAATCCATATGAAGCAACTCAAGCTGATGGACAATTGATGACTCTGTCTTGCTTTTGAATGATGCCTTTTTTTGTTTCCCTTTTTGACAGGCATCACACAAACCATCCTTGGAAAACTCCACCTGTGGAATTCCTCTTGCAAGATCCTTCCTCACCAAATCATTCATAACTTTAAAATTCAGATGAGATAATTTCTTGTGCCATAGCCAACTTTCATCCTTGCTTGCCTTGCTGAAAAGACAAGTGATGGTGTCTGAACTTGTGCTACTAAAGTCAGCAATATACACATTCCCTCTTCTGAATCCAGTCATTACCACATTGTTGTTTCCTCCTTTAGAAACAACACAGGCTTCTTTAGAAAAAGTAACTAAAAATCCTTTGTCACAGAGTTGGCTGATACTAAGCAAATTGTGCTTAAGACCATCCACCAATGCAACCTCATCTATGATGACATTCTCTTTTGAAATCAAGCCATATCCCTTAGTGTAGCCTTTGATGTCATCTCCAAAAGCAATACAAGGGCCAACTCTTTCCTGAAACTCTGTGAGCAGGGTAGAATCACCAGTCATGTGTCTTGAACAACCACTATCCAAGTACCAAAGATTCCTTTTGTCTCCCTGCACACAATAAAACCAAATCAAGTTGATTTTGGTACCCAAGTTTCCTTGGGTCCTGTTTTGTTAGCCTTTGCTTTTCCTTTAATATCATTTTTCCCTTTGGGCTCAGATTGATTTAAATCAATCTTTACCCTTGGTGTTGATTTCTGAAAGTTGCTCACATTTTTATTCATAGCATGCATAGTTGGTGGAACAAACATGTTATTCATATTCCATGGCATTTGTGGCACATTAAACATATTCATGTATGGATTAGGCACAAACGGCATGCTAGCATATGGATTCTGAAATTGTGCATATGGAGCAAACATGTTAGGCATAACAGACATTGTAGGCATAGAACTATTCATTGTAGGCTTGGGAATTTTCACTTTAACAGTTTTCTTAACAGATTTGCAGTTAGTAGATAAATGACTGACACTTCCACAATTGACACATGTCTTTCTAGGAGCATATTTATCAGGTGTGTAATTGTTGTGTTTGTTAATCCCTACTTTGTCATTCCTGTTATTCTTTTTATTTCCCTTAGCCTCGATCAACTTGAACATTCTCTAACTTATCTTTCAATTGCTTGTTGGACAAGTGACCTACATTAGCTCTCTCAACAGGCTTCTCAACTTTCTTTGATTTACTAGACTCACCTTGAACAAAGTTCTTGGTGACAGGACCATACTTATTATTAAGTCTAGTGAGTTCATCTTTTCTTTTCTCTGTCAACGAAACAGCCTGATCGGTTGATGGTTCATCTGTCAACGAAACATTGCATTCCGTTGACACATCAACCTTCAACAAATGATCATTGTTGTTTGTTGACTCTCTTTCTGATTCTAAGGTTTCACCAACATACCCTAGCTTCTCTTTGTTCTTTTTCCATGATTTCTCACAGAAAGATTCCATACCTTGAACATTAATGATGTTGGTGGCAACATTCCTGGCATCTTTCCATTTTGCAATCACACTTTGTTCTATCTCAAGTTGTGTTTTAAGAATTTCTTCCCTTTGTAACACGTTCTCAAGTTCCTTCTTAGCATCCTTACTAACACATCTCATTTTCTCAAATTCAATGAGCTGTGCTTCTAACATTGCATTCCTATCAATTAAGAGCAAATTAGTCTCTTTTATTCTTGAATTCTCTTTGGTAAGTGATTTAAGAGTAACACGCAAATTATATAGTACAGTAGACATTTCATTTACTGCACTATCGCATTCCTCTTTAGAAAGCTCAGAAAGATTAGTAATTGTTACCTGGTTGCTTGAGGAGCTTGCTTCCTGCTCATGATTGTTAGCCATAAGAGCCAAGTTGACATACTCAACATCATCATCAGAATCTTCACCATTACCAGCCCAATCATACTCCTGAGACATGAAAGCCTTTTCTTTTTGCTTGAGAAGTTCAAAGTATTTCTTTTTATAATCAACAGGCTCAAATTTCCTGTTGCCCTTCTCAATCTTGGGCTTTCTGCAGTCTCCAGCAAAGTGACCAAGCATTCCACAATTGAAACATTTAGATTTAGACTTTTCAATCCAGTTACTTTTGTTAGGTTGAAAGTCTCTCCTTGGTGGCCTTGCTTCTGAGTTTCTCTTGAACTTGAACTTAGAGAATTTTCTTGACAGAAAAGCAATGTGTTCATCAATCTCATCTAAGTCATCCAAGTTGGCTGGTTCTGATTCTTCTTCTTCTGTCATCTTGCCTTTACCCTTGCTAACATCACTCCTACAACTAGCTCGACTAGTTGTGGCCTTTGCAGCTTCTTCATTGTCATCTTCCAGTTGGTTCACAGATGCAATCAATGCAATAGATCCACCCTTCTTTTGTACCTTTTCAATTTCTTCATCTTGCTCCATTTCCAACTCATATGTCTTCAGGGTTCCATAAAGCCTCTCAAGAGTGTAGTCTTTGTACTCTTGAGTGTTTCTGAGAGAAACAGTCATAGGCTTCCATTCTTTTGGAAGAGCTCTAAGAAATTTAAGGTTTGAGTCCTTGGTTTGATAGATCCTCCCATACAACTTTAATCCATTCAAAAGTTTTTGAAACCTACTAAACGTGTCATTTAGGGTTTCACCAGCTTTAAAATGAAAATGCTCATATTGTTGTATAAGGAGCTGCATTTTGTTTTCCCTAACTTGCTCAGTACCTTCACAGAGAGTTCTAACAGTGTCCCATACTTCTTTGGAGGTTGTGCAGTTTATGACATTGTCAAACATCTCTTGCTCCAAACCATTAAACAGAATGTTCATGGTTCTTTTATCTTTATGGACTTCTGCAACATCTTCAATAGTCCATTCTGAGACAAGTTTTGGAATTTCCACATCAGGAGCATCATCTGGCAGTCCAACTCTAGATGCAAACTTCATGGGAACGTGTGGACCTTTCTCAATGCAGTCTACATACCTCTCATCCATAGACATGAGATGTAAGTGCATCTTTACTTTCCAGTGAAAGTAATTGTCCTTATCAAGAACTGGTATTTTTACTCCTGCATCCTTCTTCACCATGGTTACTGTTTTGGTCTTGATCTTTAAACTTCTTGTATGTTAGAAGCTAGCTCTGATACCAATTGTTAATCCCAAATGACCTAACAGAATTGTAGAAGGGGGGGTTGAATACAATTCTTGATATTTCTTAAACTTAAAACAACTTACAAATAAAAACTGAACTTAAAGTAAAAATCACAAGCACATAAATAATTTCAGTTGGATTGTTTGATGATCCAACTGAAGTGATTTTTATTGCGGAAATAATCTGTGATACAAAATGTACACAGCTGCTCAGTTAATAGATTGTAGAGAAGTATGCTCTCAAAGATAGCTAATACAAACTATTTGTTTTTCTTCTCTTATCTCTAAAGTAACTGCTACACTTGGTTATAAATACCCAAGTTTACAATTCTACGTTTGGCTAAACTAAAGAACAATAGTAGTAACCATCAGTAGCTTGCTTTTCATTCCTTTTGTCCAATGGTCCTTGGAGATCTTTGCTTTTGTCTTCATGCTTATTTTAATCATTCCCAAGAGCCTTATTGGAAATTGGAATGTTTCCTTATTTCCAGTAACCATTTTGATGGCTTCCAATGCAAAGTACACTTCCATATCTCCTTTAGATCTGTTCAGTAAACTGTCACTATCACTTTGTCAACTGTTCAAAAAGCAATAGTGATTCGTTGATAGCAGGGAGATGTGTTTCGTTGATAGCTTTATTCTTCATTCCGTTGATGGTGTTTCCTTCGTTTCGTTGATGATGTTTCCCTCGTTTCGTTGATGGGTAAACTTCATACCGTTGACAGAGTGATCTTCATACCGTTGACATGTCTTCACTTAGGCAAAATTACAAGGCATAATATATTTACAATTAACCAACCTATTTTGCCTATCTAGTACTTAGTCAACATGACTTAGAAAACCTATCTAATACATACAACAGAATGCATATCAAACTGTGAAGTATTGTACAGTGCAATTGCTACATTACTCATTTCGTTGATGAGCTTCCTGTCAACGGAATGCTGCAAAGCATGCCATTTCATTGACAGCTACAAAATGAATTAATACAAAATCTACTAAGTGTTTTTATAATTATCATCAAGAACAACATATTCCTAACACAGTTGTCCAACTAAAACTCAAACGTTTCTCATCAGATACTGACGAAAAACCAGGCACAAATTAAGCAATGAAATACTGACATGTACATCAGGATTGACCGAATCACTTCCTGTCAGGATTGTGTCCTATCAGGATTTGATCAAAATTACATACCTTCCAGAATGACCATCAGGATTTGATAGTCATCAGGATTTCCTCTCTGTAGCTTTCCTCAGAAATTCTCAAAATTCATAATTCAAAGCTCATTCACTAACTTGTTGAAAGTAGCTTCAGGTAGTGGCTTGGTGAATATATCAGCTAGTTGTTGATCAGTAGGAACAAAATGAAGTTCAATTGTTCCTTCCAGAACCTGTTCTCTTAAGAAGTGATATCTAATACTGATGTGTTTAGTAAGAGAATGTTGAACTGGATTTCCTGTCATTGCAATAGCACTTTGGTTATCACAATAAATAGGGATTTTTGAGTATGACGGGCCATAATCTAACAACTGATTTCTCATCCACATTATCTGAGCACAACAACTTCCTGCAGCAATGTACTCAGCTTCTGCAGTTGAAGTAGAGATAGACTTTTGCTTTGTACTAAACCATGAAACTAGTCTACCACCCAAAAACTGACAACTTCCTGAAGTACTTTTCCTGTTTATCTTGCATTCTGCAAAATCAGCATCTGAATAACCACACAACCCAAAATCTGATTCCCTTGCATACCAAAGGCCAAGTGAAGGAGTGCCTTTGAGATATCTAAAAATTCTTTTGACTGCAATCAGATGAGGTTCCCTAGGTTTTGCTTGAAATCTTGCACACAGACAGGTTGCAAACATGATATCTGGTCTACTTGCAGTGAGATACAATAAAGAGCCAATCATCCCTCTGTAGTGAGTTACATCTACCTCAGCAACTTGATCAGGATCAAGTTTGGTAGCTGTAGAAATAGGAGTACTTGCAGTAGAACAATCTTGCATGTTAAACCTATTCAATAAATTCCTTGTATACTTTGATTGATTGATAAAAATACCATCATCAGTCTGTTTAACTTGAAGACCAAGAAAGTAACTCATTTCTCCCATCATGCTCATTTGATATCTTGACTGCATAAGCTTAGAAAACTTTTCACACAGCTTATTGTTTGTTAACCCAAAAATGATATCATCAACATAAATCTGAACTAAAAGCAAATCCTTACCATGATTCAAGTAAAATAGAGTTTTATCAATGGTACCTCTTTTGAATCCACTTTCCAGTAAGAATTGAGCTAGGGTTTCATACCATGGTCTTGGAACTTGCTTTAGTCCATAAAGTGCCTTATCCAATCTGTAGACATGATTTGGATACTTTGGATCAATGAAACCATGAGGTTGTTCAACATAGACTTCTTCCTCCAGTTCACCATTTAAGAAAGCACTTTTAACATCCATCTGGAAAACCTTGAATTTCTTGTGAGCTGCATAAGCCAGAAAGATCATGATGGCTTCTAATCTTGCAACAGGAGCAAAAGTTTCATCATAGTCAATTACTTCTTGTTGAGAATACCCCTTTGCAACTAGTCTTGCATTGTTTCTGATTATTACACCATCTGAATCAGTCTTATTCTTGAAAATCCATTTTGTACCAACAATTGACCTATTCTTTGATCTTGGTACTAGTTTCCAGACTTCATTCCTTTCAAATTCATTCAATTCTTCTTGCATTGCAGTAAACCTATCAGCATCTTTGAGTGCATCTTCAACTTTCTCAGGCTCCTCCTTAGATAGAAAGTTGTGATATAAACATTCATTCTGAGTTGCACTTCTTGTTTTAACACCTGCATCAGGATCTCCAATTATTAAATCAGGAGTATGATCTCTTGTCCATTTCCTTGCTGGTGGTAAACTATTCCTTGAAGTAGATTCTCCCCTGGATTGGTGTTATCTTGATTTGAAGAATTTGCTTCAGTAGAAGCTCCCCCTGAATTGTTGCTGTTACCTCCTGATGGATTATCAGGATTGTCACTTGAATCTGTATCTGAAGTATTTTCCCTTGATGATTGAGTAGACTCAATATTTGTAGTAGTTTGTTGTTGCTCCCCCCTCAACATTTGCAATACTAGATGTGTCTCCATTATTTGCATCATCAGTATTAACACCATCAGTATTTGGCGCTTCATCAGGATTTGGTGTGTCATCAGGATTTGATGGATCATCATGATATGTTGACTCATCAGTATCTGATGGTGTATCAGTATCTGAATCCATTTCTTCAGAATCCTTGGTAGCTTCATTTTCAAAAATCAACCTATCATGTGAGTCTTCATCAATTCCTCTTATCTTCTTATCATCAAAAGATACATGTATTGACTCCATGACAGTCCTTGTTCTCAAATTGAAAACTCTAAAGGCTCTTGATGCAGGATAGCCAATGAAAATTCCCTCATCAGCCTTTGTTTCAAATTTCCCTAGCTGTTCAGGATGAGTTCTGAGAACAAAACACTTACAGCCAAACACATGCAGATGCTTCAAACTAGGTTTCTTCTCCTTGAGCATTTGATAGGGAGTTACACCATGTATGTTTATCAATGTGAGATTTTGTGTATATCATGCTGTGTTGACTGTTTCTGCCCAGAAATATGTAGGCAATTTAGCTTCTTCCAACATAGTTCTGCCAGCTTCAATAAGAGTTCTATTTTTCCTTTCTACTACTCCATTTTGCTGGGGTGTGCCAGGAGCAGAGAATTGCTGAATAATTCCTTTGCATTTGCAGAACTCTTCCATCTTTGAATTCTTGAATTCAGTACCATTATCACTTCTCAGAATCTTGACTTTGTACTTTGTTCCTGTCTCAATCATTCTCACATGATCCAACAGTATTTCTGGAGTCTCATCTTTTCTGTGCAGGAAATACACCCAGGTGAATCTAGAGTATTCATCAACAATTACAAGAGTGTACCTTTTCTTATTGATGAACATAATGTTGACTGGTCCAAATAGATCAAGATTTAGCATGTGATATGGTTCACCAATAGAGGATTCAGATTTATTCTTGAATGATGTTCTTCTCTGTTTAGCTTTTTGACATGCATCACAGAGTCCATCAGGAGTATACAACGCTTTAGGCAATTCTCTAACCAAATCTTTCTTAACCAACTCATTGATATTGCTGAAGTTGAGATCAGAAATTTTCTTGTGCCAATTCCAACTTTCATCTACTGATGCTTTACTGATGCGACAAGTAGGAGAGCCATCAGTATTTGCTTGAATGTTGGCTTCATAAATGTTACCATGCCTGTAGCCAGTAAGTGCAACCTTTCCTGATGCTTTGCTGACTACTTCACAATGTGTGGAATAGAAGTTGACATGATAACCTCTGTCAGTGATTTTAATAATACTCAACAGGTTGTGTTTTAGTCCTTTCACTAGAGCTACTTTTTCAATGATGACATTGCCAATGATTATATTGCCATATCCCAAAGTTTGTCCAATGTTACCGTCTCCATAAGACACAGTTGGGCCAGCTTTTTCCTCATATTCTGATAATAGGGCTTTGTTTCCAGTCATGTGCACAGAACATCCACTATCCATGACTAACACATTTTTCCTTTTTCCCTGCAATCAGAATAACAATTCACTAGTTAGAATATTTAGGAACCCACACTTGTTGGGTTCCTTTTCCATGCATCTTACTTAATTTAGCAGCATAAGACTTTTTGACTTTAGCAGTCCTGACAGGATTAACTTCATCAGGATTTGCTTTGTTAGTATCAGTATTAACAGATGCATGCTTCACATTGACATTCTTAATTATACCAAAATTTGCACTTTTATTAAACTTAGGTAATGGATCATAAAAGTTATAGTACAAACTATGATATTCTTCACAAGTATAAATAGAATGGCATTTACTACCACAATGAAAACATGACTTCTGTGGTTTATAAAATACTGATCTACTCCTAACATCAGACTTAGGAATTTCAGTAATTTTCTTTTTACTCTTCCTGCAATCAATAGCAAGATGATTAGAGTTTCCACAGTTAAAGCAGCATTTTCTAGGGTCATTTGGGATAAACCTATAGTTATTCTCTTTATTAATCCCAACTTTACCATTCCTATTTCTCTTGACAGTTGGTAGATTTTGTTTATCAATTGCATCACTAACTTTTTCCTTAAGTTGTTTCTGAGACAATAAACCTATATTTTTCTTTTCAGTTTTCTTGACAGGTCTAGACTTCACACTAGAGACTGAGTTATCAGAAGTAGATCCCTTTTCAAAAGTAGAATTGGGATCATTACCAAATACAAATTTAACAGGCTTAATCTTTGATTTGGTCTTGTCTATAACATGTCTATAGGTCATTGGACTTACTGTCTCATCTATTACAACTTTCTTTTTCAACTTCTTATCCTCATCTGACTTATAACCTTGACACTCTTTCCAATTCTTCGAAGTATTTATTTCATGAAATTTCCTTCCAGAATCTGTCCAGGTCCTGATCTTCTCTTTAGCATCCTCAAGTTCTTTTTCAAGAGCAGTACATTTAAATTTCATCTCTAAATACATGTGTTTAGCATTATCACATTCTATTTGTACTTTTTGCATAGAAGAGAATTCAGTTTCTAGATCCTCATTCCTTTTCCTAAGTTCAGACAACTCAGATAAGATCCTAGTATTCTCAGCAGTTTGACTTCTAAAGCTAATATGCAATGACTTTAGAAAACGTCTTAACTCAGAAGCATTATCAGTATCAAAATCAAAGACAGTATTTAGTACCTTATCACCAGGAACAACAGATTCATCAATATTGGCCATTAGGGCATAGTTGACCACCTCAGTGTCAGATTCTGAGGAGGAGTCCATCCAATCCTTGCTTGAAGTGATGAGTGCTTTAGCCTTCTTGCACTCAGTTGCAAAGTGCCCCATTCCATTACACTTGTAGCATCTAACCTTTGACTTGTCAAATTTGCCACTTTTGCTGTCCTTTTTGTTGTACTTGTCTTTGTCAGCATTGAAGGTCCTTTTCTGGAAGTTGCCTTGTCTTCTAGCCTTCCTGAACTTCATCTTTTTGAAGCCTCTGACTATCATAACAACCATCTCTTCCATGTATGAGTCAGAAGAATCATCATCAAAATTGGCATCAGGATTGCCATCAGTATCTGATGATGAGTCATCATGATCTGACTCAACTATTCTTGATTTCCTCCTAGAGACCTCCACAACTTTTCCTTTTGATTTAGCCTCAGCTTTCAAGGCAATGGACTTTGCCTTGCTGCTTTTCTTATTCTTCCTTTGTTGAACCTCAAGATCATAGGTTCTCAGCATCCCATAAACTTCATCAAGAGACACAGTGTTTAGATCATACTGATGTCTAATGATTGATGTTTGTGTATCCCATTCTTCTGGTAAAGCTCTCAGAAACTTGGTATTAGAATCTTCAGATACATACTCTTTGCCTACTAATGATAGATTATTCAAGAGTGTCAGGAATCTATCATACAAATCAGTAAGGCTCTAATCAGGTCTTGCATCAAATTGTTTATACTCTTGAATAAGTAGAGCCCTTCTGTTTTTCTTGACAGATGCAGATCCTTGGCATTGAGTTTCCAAAGTATCCCAAATTTCTTTTGCAGATTTGCATGCAATCACCCTGTTAGACATGACAGAATCAAGGCTGTTGTGAAAGATATTCTTTATCTTTGCATATCTGAGAACGTCAGCTTTCTCTTCAGGAGTCCATTCACTTTTTACCTTGACCACGTAGTGTTCAAGTACAATATCTGTTTGTGCAACTATTCTTGTAGAAACATACGGTCCATCATGTATCCTGTCCAAATAGTCAGGATCCATAGCCTCCAGGTACATCAGCATCTTTACCTTCCATGTTGGATATTCAGTTTTCTTCAGGATGGGAATTTTCATGCTTTCATACGTTGTCGACATCTTAGATCGTATCTGATTCAAATTTAAATCAGTTTGCTCTGATACCAATTGTTGCCCAGTAAATAACAATTGTAGAAGGGGGGTTGAATACAATTGTATAAGATTCTCGACTTAATAAATTATGTATCACAAATATGAAAGAATAATAACAGCTTTATTAAATCTGATATAAAACTGTTACAAAATCTCTCAAGAAATTCTGATGTTCTTGAGAGCTTCTAGGTTACAAAATACTCGTGTATGTGATCGATATAAATCGAAACCTAAACTGTGTTTATATACTACACAGCTTCTCTATCAATTACAAAGTAGATTGAAACATATCCTAATTGACAACTGCATTCCTATAAACTAGGAACCGACAAAATAAACTTTCTTCTTTAACTAGACTCATAAACCAACTCGAAATAGAAATCTTGATCAGCTTCCAGTCCTGATGATCAATCCTGATCACAGTCCTGATGACAATCCTGATACTGACGCTTGAGCAGATACTGATGACCATGCAATACTGATGACGTCAGCAGTCCTGATCAGTTGAGTCTAGATCCCGACGATCATTGAATCCTGATCTAACACTCAGAGATCATCATTACACACCCGTGACTAAAAGATGCTGGATGACGATGCAAAATATGTATGGAATATGGAGTCAAAATTGTAAATATTCGAAGGCTCAAATTCCTACAAATGAAATGTGAAGTCATCTATTTTCTCTTATATCTCGATGGATAAATAAGAGTTAAGGTAGCTACCTAGATGTTTAACTTCTAACTGGACACAAAGGAAAAACTTGACAAGCATGAAGACCTATTTGAATACTACAAGTTCACTTATCTTAGCTGATAGTGACTTGACAGTCAGGTTACCGAGGAGAGGTCTCTTTCATGCAGATGTCACATGGGCTTAGAAGCTAGGTCTATTGCATGGACTTAGTAATTTTTGAAGAGAGCAGTACACTCAATCAAAAAGAACCGTTTGGGAGTATACAAGTTTATCTTTGATGCCAGCCAAGGCATTTCCCGAATCAGATAGTTTCAGATACGAGCATGTGAACAAGAAGAACCAAAATGTAATATTTTATTATGTTGTAGGTTTTGTTTGTAACACACAGTCGATGTATATAAGACTGTGTGGAGTAGCATAGAAATGCATGTGGAGAGAGCACAAAGCCAAAAGTAAAAACACTTAGGCTCTCTTCCATCATCTGTGTAAGAAGTTGGAGTTTGTTGAAAAACAAAACCAGAGAATTCATCAATATACACCTCAGGTGGGCTTTTTCCGAGAAACCCACCTGAAAAGTTTAAAAAGTTTTCTTGTCTCGTGCATGTCTTTTTAACTCGAGGAATTCATAAATGTTCATGGCTTGTTTCAATTCTTAGTTAATTTACCAACTCATATATTCATACTGAAAAAGGTTTGAAAAAGTTTTGTAAAATTAACTAGATTGTATTCAACCCCCCCTTCTACAATCTAGGTTGCGGTGTTCTAGGAATAACATTACCGAATCTCATTACTCCCTTCCAAGGCAAAACTTTTAATAATACTTTATCCCCAACTTCAAATGTTCTATCTGTTCTCCTTTGATTTGCGTACTTTCTTTGTCGATCTTGAGCCGCCACTAACTTTTTTTCTAATAATCTCTGTAGATTGATTGGTCTGCTGGAGCATTTCTGGTCCTAGTATCTTTCTCTCTCCTACTTCATCCCAGTATAGGGGCGATCTACACTTTCTTCCATACAAGGCTTCATACGGTGCCTTACCTATGCTGGAGTGGTAGCTATTGTTGTAGGCAAACTGAACCAGGGTAAATGATCGTCCCAACTTCCCTTGAAATCCAATGCACAAGCTCTTAGCATGTCCTCAACTATTTGAATTGTCCTTTCACTTTGTCCGTCAGTTTGTGTGTGGTATACAGTGCTCAAATTTAATTTTGTTCCAGGACATTCCTGAAAGATTTTCCAAGATCTAGAGGTGAACCGGGAATCTCTATCAGATACAATTGAAACAGGTATTCCATGACGAACCACGATTTCATTTAGGTATATACTCACCAACCTCTCAATCGAATACTTTTCACTAATTGGTAAGAAGTGCGCAGATTTAGTAAGTCGATCAACAATAACCCAAATTGCATCGTGACTGGCTCTAGTTCGAGGTAGACCTACGACAAAATCCATGGTTATATGTTCCCATTTACATTCAGGTATTTCTAAGGGCTGTAGAAGTCCACTTTGTTTCTGGTGTTCTGCCTTCACTTTCTGACAAGTTAAACATTTACTTACCCATTCTGCAATTTCTCTTTTCATATTGGGCCACCAATAGTTCTGTTTGATGTCCTGATACATTTTTGTACTTCCCGGATGAATAGAATACCTTGAATTATGTGCTTCACTCAGAATCTCTTCTTTCAGTTCTGCAACATTTCGTATCCAAATTCTGGAGGCAAATCTTTTAATTCCCTTATCATCTTCTGGACTTTGACGCTCTTCCCCAGTTAAATGAGGCCTCTCTTCTTCCATTGTTTTCTCTTGACAATGACGAATCTTTTCGATCAGCCCTGGTTGTAGAAAAATCTTTTAAGTTGGCTCGTTGGCTTGAACTGGAATCTTAACTTTCAGCCCCATCTTCTCAATTTCCTCAATTTACTCTTTTCAATAAAACCAATATCTTAACTCTTTATTTCCTGCTCAATGTGTCGGACACAACACTGTTTTTCCTTGATGCCAATTTATTGAATAGTCGTAATCCTTGATAATTTAAACCACCTTATTCATCTCACGTTCAATTCCTTTTTTCGTGAAAATATAATTTAAGCGGGAGTGATCCATGTAAATTCCCTACTTTTCTTCGTTTAAGTAATTTCTCCAAATCTTGAGTGTTAAATCAATTGCTGCAATATCTAAGTCAGGGGTAGGGTATCTCATCTCATATTCCTTAAATTATCGAGAAGTATAAGTAACCACCTTCACGTGCCATATCGATACGCAACCTCATCCCTAATAAAAAAAACATCGCTAATAATCACAAAGTTCTCAGCATTATCTGGTAAGGTCAAAGCTAGGGCAAAAATAAACCTCTTCTTTAATTCTTACAAATTCTCTTCACATTTGGAAGTCCATTCGATCTTTTCATTCTTCCTAGAAAGTCGGGTCAAGGGTGTGGCTATCTTTGAGAATTCTTTGACATATCTTTGATAATATCCCGGTAGTCTAGAAAACTCTAAATTATGCTGGTGTCTTAGGTCTTTCCCAATTTACTACTCCCGATAGATCTTGAAATTGAATCTTTTTCAACAGAAACATTCATTTTGAAAACTTTACATATAACCTTTATTTTCTTAAGGTCTCCAAGACTAAACGAAGGTGTTCTGAGTGTTCTTCTTGAGGCTTTGAGTATGTTAAGATGTCATCAATAAATACAATCATGAACTTATCCAAGTACTTCTTAAATACTTAGTTCATTCAGTTCGTAAAAATATGTGAGGCATTCAATCCAAACGACATCTCTAGATATTACTAGTGTCCGTTACGTGTCCCAAAAGCAGTCTTAAAAGCATTACCGGCTTCAACTTTCAGCTGGTGATATCCAAATCTTAAATCAATCTTCAAAAATTTAAGCGGTTCCTTTTAAATGGTCAAACAAGTTGTCAATTCTGGGCAAAAAGGTAATTACTCTTGATTGTCATCTAGTTCAATTCTCGATAATCTATACGTAAACTTATGGATCCATCTTTCATCTTTACAAACAAAACTGGTGTTCCCCATAAAAATAGGCTGGGTCGACTCACACCTTTATTAAGTAGTTCTTGCAATTGAGTTGCCAATTCTTTTGTCTCTCAACCGGTGCCATTTTGTAATGCATTTTAGAAATAGGTGTGGTCCTGGATTAAGATCAATAGTACACTATCTTTTTTTCCAGGTGTTTTCTTGGTAATTCGTCAGGAAAATAATTTTCAAGTCTAGTTACAAGTGCGACCCTTGTTGGTTTTAGGAGTTTCCTTTCTGTATCTACCATGTGTGCCATACTCATTGAACATTCTTGGAAAAGTAATCTGTTGGCTTGAAATCTCGTCCTAAACTTTTTGACTTATTTCTATCTATGATTATTATCTTCTAACCTCTTGGTGTTTTCAACTTTTACCCCTATGTCATTGAATGATCTACGTATCAAACTTTTGGTAATTATCTTGATTCCCAATATTACACCAAATTCTCATATCTTAAAAGAATATTTCCGTGGTAGAATTGTTGTCTTTAAACTTCCATATGGCAATGTAGACTTTTCTTATCAACATGTATCATCGTCTAGCTTGTTTTCTTCATCATAACATGCACTTCGAAAGATAAATGTTCCGTTTCAAACTTATTCCTGAAATTTGTTGACACAAGAATTCTTAGAGAAATCAAATATACACAATCCTTCGCAATTTTAATAAGGGTATCACTTATAACGACCTTAAGATCCGTGATAACATCTCTCCGGGTCATTCTAAAAGTGTGTCCACTAAATTGATTTTCTAAAGGTGCATTTAATCTTATAATTGGGTTTCTCTTAGTGGATATTAGTATTATCCCTACAAACTCACCATTCATTCCTTATTTAAAGCAAACAATTCCTTCTCTACGCAAGTTAAATGTCATTCTTACCCCAATTTAAACAATTAACAATAGTCATATGGTCTTGGATGCTTTCGTAGTGTATAACTTATTTTCTTTCAACGTGGTCGAATATGACTTGGTCAGACTATTTGTGCAATTCTAATTTCTCATGTTCTCCTTGTCCTTTATTCAGAAGGCTTCTTTTGTCATATTCTAACTTACGCATCTCTTTTCTAATTGTCCCAAAATATTCTCGAGCTTACTTTTCTTAGCACTATAATTCTTGGGATATATTCCCATTTACCTCTATTTCATTCCTCTAAACACTACGCCATAAGTGCTCATATGCAATGTTTTTTGTGAGGGTTGCAAGAAAAGAGTTGCAAAAGCTATGCTTAGTTTTGGTCTTCTGCAACACTACTCAAAAAGCATTGCATTTCATGTGAATGCACTGTTGCAGAGTGAAGGTTACTGTTGTGACGTGCAACACCATTAAAAAGCGTTGCATTATAATACACTATTTTTAAAATTATGGAAAATATACATATTATTAAAATATATACATTGACTTTAAATTTTAATCTTTTTTTATTTTGAAGTTTAAAAATAATATTTTTTAAAATAGAAACTATTTTTACATATATTTTGCATAAGTATCCCGTCATTTTCTTATTTTTTTCAAGATTTTATTAAACTTTTAAAACTAAAAAAAAATCAAAAATAAAAAAAAACAAACATAAAAGACAAATACTAAAGTAACCAACATAAACAGTCCCAAAGTGAAAATTTTGGCGGATATTTTCCATCCTTAACAAAATTTAGATAAAAAACATACCTCCCCCAAATCACTACATTCCCCCCCCCCTCAAAACCCATCTCTCTCTCTCAACCTCACACTCTGTCTCTCTCGACAAACCTCACTCACTTTCCCTTCAAAACTCAATGTCTCTCTCTCCCGACAAACTCACTTTCTCTCTCGTCACACCTCTACAAACTGGTAGTTGAACATTACATTTCTCCTTTCGGATTACGGCTTTCATTCTCGAGTTTAAAGCTATTGTGTTTGAATTGAATTCTCGGATTAGGGCTAATCTAATTAGTTTTTTTTTAATTTGACTCATTTCAATTTTTTTGAAATTGCAGGTAATTAGGGCTCTCATTCTCGGGTTTAATTAGGGTTTCAACTTTGGGGATTTAGTTCTCGCCTTCAATTAGGGCTTCAATTTTGGGGATTTCATTCTCCGGTTTACTTAGGGCTTCAACTTTGGGGCTTCCATTCTCAGGTTTGAATTCGATTTGTAATTCAAGGTTTTGTATTCAAATGTTAAGAGTTATTTTATAATTAAAGTTTTGTGTTTGTATGTTTGGGGCTCATATTTGTATTTATACTATGATTCCAAATGTAGACAAAAATTTTAAGATTAGCTCATTGATACGTGATTTTGTGATAATGAACTTTTAATAATTTTTTCATCACAACAATACTATGGATGGCCATTTTTATTGCCAGTCTAGTATTTTTACGATAATAACTTTATTTTTATAAAAAATTGGTAATGGCAATAGTTTTTAAGAGGACAACCTTTGGAAATGCAACTGACATGTATATGATGCAAAATTCCTCTGCATTTATTTTCACTAATAACTCAAAAGAATTACAGGACGAGCGAGAGGCTCCAAAGAAGGATGAAGAAATAAAATAGATAAGTTACAAAGTTTTCCGCCTGGAAAAATGAATACATATCGATATTTACTAATTTACTGTGGTCTTTTTGGCTAATGAGGCATGTCATTTTGGTGTTTTTGTTGGAGAGGTGTATGGAATATTGTTAGTGTCTGGACAGAGTCTGGTAGTGTTTTAGTAGTCATCGTATATCAGATGTTCATCACCAAACCGGTGTTGTTTCAACTGTACGAATTACGTCCGACGGCTGTTTTCTTCCACCTATCAATAAACAGAAGCACTTAGCTTCAGCAATGACAATCTGAACTGATTACCTAATAAGAATATCATTCAGTTCACCAGAGACAAAAAATATTTCAAGACTTTCTATCGTATGAAGGGTAAGAGACCGACTTATAAAAGCAGTAAGATGAGGATTTTATTCATTTTTCATTATTTGTGTGCCTTTCATAGTGCACGCACCTACATAGCAGTTGTAGTTGCCAATAAAGCCTCACATTCATCAAGCATGGCTCTTTCCTGTGTTGCTACATCAGCAAGTTTGGAAACCAGAGAATTCCTCCCTTCAACCTGGAAGTCCATGAACAGAAAAAAGAGAAAACCATCTTTAGCAGCTCAAGTAGATATGTCGGATTACCTCATTAATATGCATCTGGTACATCCTAATTTTTATATGTCGGAACTTGACTTTGTACTTTACTTACTGAACTTATAATGTATTTAGTTGTTTTGAGTGGCTCTACATCTGCTGCCTAATGTTTTCCATCTTTCGGATAAACAAGTCTCATTATTTGCTTGCTACTATTCTTATTACGTTTCCTTTACATACTATCTACCTGACATGTCTTTTTTAAGCTCTTAAGCTTAACAACAGATATTTGGAGCTTTAATTTTCAGTATATAGTATGATACCACCATGCCTCTGCTGTACTTCATTATTAGGAATAAAATGCGACAAAGGTAACTCATCGTATGAGCCCTATGCAGCTGCCCATATTATGTTGCTTGCACTTGCATCAGCTGCAAGGCTCTACAAGAAAAAATACAAGGTACTGCATGCTGTTTTTTGTAAGTAAAAACTTGGTTGATGAGTGCATTGATCTTTATTTAAGGACTCCATATTTCACGATGTTGTGATCTGCGGAATCTTGCTCAGAGAATTTATTTTAGCGCCTATAAAACAAACATACGAAGATAATGTATAGAAGAGGAAAAGTTGAGACAGAACTGAGTTGGATATAATATGGAAAGATAATTCAGATATGAGGTGCCACTACAAGGTGCTGACTTTATGTTGTTTCCTATTGATTATCTAAACCCTATAAAATGTGGATTTATATATATCAGTTGTAATATTGCAAGAATGTAGTAGCTAAAAGTGTTGCAGAATATCGGAGAATGTAATATCTTTGTCTCTCTCAGGGTCTAGCATAAACTTCGATGCTTAACGAGAGAGTGCAATATTATGCTTATACCAACTTCTCAACATATCGCTATGTGTTTCAGGTTGGCATCCCAGTGCTTCTCGACTGGATTGGTCATTTCACGATGTTGGGATACTACAGATTTCACGATGCTGGGATTTTGGATGCTGGGATTTTGGGGACGAAATTATTTGTATTATTTAAATTTTTTTGTGATTAAGTTAGGTATTTAGTATGTTGTTAGATGCCTTGGTTGTTTTGGATTGGTTTTAGGATGTTTTGGATGGAATGCTGAATGTTTTGAATGATATTTATGTATGTACAAAACTAATATTGCCTTTGATGTTTTGTATGTTTATTGAATGGTATTTAATGTTGCATTTCAAGAAAATGGTATTGAATTATAGAATATAAGGGTGTTGCATTAGTAAATATACTGTTGCATTAAAAAAAATTACTGTTTCAGAAGATAATGAAAAACGTTGCATTATGGCATGTGGGCCCCACTACTGACCTGGCACGCATGCCCCACTAATGACGTGGCATTTTAGTGGGCCCCACTGTTGACGTGGCATGATAATGGGCCTTGTGTTTAAGGCAACACTCATTGGTGTTGCATTCCCTTGATTTTGGTGTTGCGGTATACTTATAATGCAATACTTTCTCTCTGTTGCAGTAGCTGACCAAAAGTGTTGCATTACATATCAAAGGCCACGCCCGCGGATGCAACACCCGTTTCGTGTTGCATTTTTGAAAACGAAGCTGAATGCAACGCTTTTTTGGTCTACAACAACATTAAAAAAGCATTGCATATGAGCACTTATGGCGTAGTGAACCAAAGCTGAGTAATTTATATCTTTTAGAACAGTAGCTCGATTTACAACTATGGTGTTGATCCCTGTAAAAATATTTAAATCTGTCTTCATTGATATCATCATGATATTAACAATTTTAGGAGTTCAATCCACTTAGCTTCGAATACTACAACCAATATTTCCTCTTACTAGAGTTAAACTTGATCCTCATGTGATTCTTTAAAATACTTAGAAAAAGACTTGTCAAGAAACTACTCAATTAATCTAACTTAAGATCATTATCGTGCCTTTAATAGTTCTCATTTACCTTATACCAGTTTCGATTTCCTCTTTAACAGAATATGTAGCGTTGATGGTATTCTCAACTTACTCAACTTAAAATTCTCACAAGTTTTCTTCATCTCTCCAAACCATGCTCACGTTTCCTCGACATCAATAGTCCTTTTTAACTCAACAACATTTTACAGCTTAATAATGACGGTTTTCTCACCATAAGATGACCTCCTTCTCAAATGATCTTTTCTGTCCAAGGATATTCAAAGAACAACTTTAAAGTATCATGCTTAGTTTATGGTTAAGGTCTTGTTTCTGATTTTGATTTCTAATCCAAAGTATTGCATTAGTTCTCTTCAAGTTAAGATTGGGTGGTCATCCAGATATTTCACTTGGGTAATATCCTTTCCACATATACTTGTAACCACAGTTTTATTTACAAAGAATAAGTTGGAAGTCTTGTAAAGAAGTTAGGTAGAGGATATCAACCAGGTGTTCAGATAAGTATTTAAAATTACTTACGGTGGTTTCCTCAACGGGTTCAATGGACATATCTCTAATTACCTCTGCATACCTCAATCGTATCATCTCCCATTCCATTCCAAGAATTACATCAAATTCTCCTCGCTTAAAAGAAGAAGATCTGCGTCGAATCGTTGTCCTTGAATCTCGGTACCACAATCTTGACATATCTGATCTATAGGAACTGTTTCCTGATTTGCTACTTCTATAACCAAAGTTTCCCCTAATGGTACTGACTGAATATCCATTTTGTTCATAAAATTCTCTGATATAAAAGATCTTGTAGCTCCCGAATCAATCAAACAGATAGATGGCAAACTGCGTAACAGCACTAGTCTTTTTAATAGGTTCAGAATAGGTCGTTCTAGACTAATTCGTGGAATCATCTTGGAACTTCTATAAGAAAAGGCCCACAATCGAGTTAAATGTCTTAAATATTGAATCTCAACTCTTCTATAGTCAAACTATTCTTTAAGTACCATATTCAGAATTAAAATATTGGGAAAACATGGATTGTGTACTCTATCCTTTCCCAAATGAAGGACAATTACTCTGCATCATCACACAACATATCACAAGTTATCCAATATAACTTTATTTTCTCACTTCAAAAGGGTTATTCCGATAATTGCTCCATTTCCAAATTAAATTCATAGGACCTTAATACCAAACTATAAAACATTGTGTATGGGTTTTGAAGATATGACAACAAAGTAGTGTGATGGTCTCTTCCTTTTTAACGATCATTACTCAAACTTAATTTGTTAAATTCCCCATTTCTGGAAAAGAAGTGTCACCACTCTGAAATGTTAGTATACACCGTCTCAACTTTAAAGCACTAATCCTTTTTATGGTCCATTAGAACCTTGAACAAAATAATTCAGAGATGGAAAATGTTGAACAATGACATATGTATAATAAATTCTTGGTAACGATAATCTTTTATAAGGGGTTAACTGAGATATCAAAATGATCATTGAACATTTGTTCCGTCGCATGTGTCATTAGGACAACCGTCATAGCACATAAGGTGGCCAGCCTTTAATACTCTAACGACAAGCAACAGTACAAATATGTGGCGTCCCACCAGACTTCTATCACATAGACAGACAGTCATCCCCTATTATATGGTTGTTCATCTCCATATCATAAAATGGTCAAATATAAGAAGAATTATGAAAAGAACTTATATTTACGAAGTAGATAATGATAGGTAAATTGGCCTCTGAACAATATAGATACCTTACAAGCAAGAATGAAAACGTCTGAGCGAACTCAAATGATAAAAATTACCGACAATCGTAGCTAATTAGGCGCAACCGTTGATTCTAAAATGAAAACGTCACATGTAAACACTAATAGCTCTTCAGGGAAGAAAATTCTTTAAGACGATATGTATGAAAGAGTTATTGTCGGATGGCACTATCTTAACTCCTATAAGCTTCATCTTTCGAACTACTAATTTCGGTCACGAAATCGTTCAATAGCTTAGTTTCGAATTTCGGAACACATAGTTGTATCTCTTAGAGTCCATCTATGGTGCATGTACCTTGAGCTGGTTCGACTCTGGAAAATGGGTATCACGACATCTTACAAAATAATGGAACAAGTTCAATAGGGGTATCATCCGAAAATCTACATCCCTATCTCTTCTAAATCCCAAAGTAGTAACCGACAATGATATTGTTTTATGTCCGGATCACATCAGCTAGGGATGTACTACCAGAAGTCAAAGGATCATAGTCAGGAATTACTGGAAGGAAATCTACTATATCCACATCAAAAAGAAGGTAAATCTACTAAACCTATCACCTAATAGGAAGGAGGTGCAAGTATCCCAATGGAAAATCCTCAATGTCATTGTTTATGATCATATACTCTTTTGATGGTTTAGTGTCTAACTTTGAACTAGGATCTTCATGATCTCTCCGATATGAGTAGGAGATCTGTCTCGAATAGAATGGAAATCTGAGGACTCTGATGAAGACATCTACAAAAGTACAAAAAATTCTATCATAACAGGTCCTCTCTAGCGACATGTATAGGCATATTTGGCGATATACGCTTAAAACTCATCAAAGTATAGAAATCTATATGTGGAGCTATAGCTCTAAGTAATCGAAAAATCGTCTCACTATCTTAACTCTACCATCGTATTATATCCCTAGGATCTCATGTTTTCCTAAGAATATATCTACAGCTCTGATACCAAAACCGTGACGCCCCCAAATCCACTATCGGAAGACTCAGGACACCACATACCATAGTCATCTATAACACGAAAAATATAATACATATCATAAAAATTATAATCCATACAACAAGCAGTGGTTCCAGCCCACAAGTCCAGGCATCAACCAATCTCTGACTTATTACATCATTACTACTTAATACACACCAAGCCGCTAGATACATAAAGTTTATTGGTAGATAACGGTGCTATTCCATGTCGGTGCCTTACTGCGTCTTTTCTTTCCCTTTAGCCTTGTATCGGGATGGATCGCCTCTTTCCTCTTTAACTGTAAAAATATGATTAAAAACAAGGGTGAACAACTATGTGCTCAGCAAATCCACTGACTGGCTCTGTCTTACCAACACTACTATTGAGTGAAAAGGAAATAGTTTTTACAAAACTCGAAGTGTAACAATTTATTCCGACGGACTAAAAGTCCATTGGCTGACCGAATCATTTGTCTCAAAACAATCGCATTTGAAATTTGAAAGTAGTAGATACTGGTATGTCTCCTTTAGGATAACCCACGACGCGATCAACTACTGTGTCTGTTAATCCCAAATGACCTAACAGAATTGTAGAAGGGGGGGGGGGGTTGAATACAATTCTTGATATTTTCTTAAACTTAAAACATTTATAAATAAAACTGAACTGAATAAGTAAAAACACAACATATAAATAATTCAGTTGGATTGTTTGATGATCCAACTAAAGTGTTTTTATTTCGGAAATAATCTGTGATACAAATGTACACAGCTGCTCAGTTACTAGATTTGTAGAGAAGAAATGCTCTCAAAAATAGCTAATACAATCTTTTTGTTTTTCTTCTCTTGTATCTATTTTAACTGCTACACTTGGTTATATATTCCCAAGTTTACAAAGCTATTTTTGGCTACACTAAAGTACACTAAAGGTAACCGCCAATAGTTTGCTTTTCATCCCTTTGTCCAGTGGTCCTTGGAGATCCTTGCTTTTGTCTTCATGCTTATTATGATCACTCCCAAGAGCCCAATTGGAAACTGGGATGTTTCCTTATTCCCCATGTCCATTTTAATGGTTTCCAATGCAAAGTACACTTCCACATCACCTTTAGATCTGTTCAGTAAACTGTCACTATCACTTTGTCAACTATTCAGAAAAGCAATAATGATTCGTTGATAGCAGGGAGATGTGTTTCGTTGATAGCTTTATTCTCCATTCCGTTGATGAGTAAACTTCATTTCGTTGATGAGTAAACTTCATTCCGTTGATGGTGTATCCTTGTTCCGTTGATAGAGTAATCTTCATACCGTTGACATGTCTTCACTTAGGCAAAATTACAAGGCATGATATACTTACAATTAACCAACCTATTTTGCCTATCTAGTACTTAGTCAACATGACTTAGGAAACCTATCTAATACATACATCAAATGCATATCAAACTGTGAAGTATTGTACAATGCAATTGCTACAACACTCATTCCGTTGATGAGCTTCCTGTCAACGAAACACTGCAAAGCATGCCATTCCGTTGACAGTTACAAAGTGACTTAATACAAAATCTACTAAGTGTTTTTATAATTATCATCAAGAACAACATATTCCTAACAATCTCCCCCAATTTATGACTGATAGAATAACAACCATAAATCAAGAGCCTTGATGATAACAAAAACACTCAGTCAAATTACACATGATAAAAGTAGAAATTGCATTGAGCTTCATTGAATTTAATTAAAATACAAAGTAGAAAATCTTACAAAACAAGTGCACAGAGTTGCTCCTCTAGACTGAGCAGATTTTTCATCTTTGCCTCTGTGGTCTTGTTTTCTTCCCTTTTCTTGCATTGTTCTCCTCAATCTGAGCTTGAAGTCTTCTGTAGAAAATCTTCTCTTCTTCATCTTGATTCCCCAACTTGGATTGCATTAATATTAGAGTTTCATTGGATGCCTTCTCCAGTTGGTCTTCTATTCTGAAGAATCTTCTACAGTTATCCTTGTCTCTGAATTCCATCATCCAAAAAGGTTGGAGATGAATTTTCTTTCCTGTTTGAGGGACCTTCAATACTCTGGGAAGTGCACCAGGCTTGTTCCAGCTAGCTTTGATTTGGCAAATTTTGGAAACAACTTCAGACTTAGCTGTTTTGGTAAAACCAAAATCTTTCTTCAGGCATTTAAACACAGATAGCAGTGTCTGATAGTCTTCTCCCAGAATTCTATGTAGAGGCCAAACCTGTTCTCTCCCACCCTTGTAGACAAACACCAATCTCTCTGGTAGTTTGTAAGAAGCTTCTATTCCTCTCACTTCAACTAGGTCATCAAGATTGATATGTAGGTCAGACTCCTCCCTGATATCAGCAATGTAGATGAAGTCTTCTGGGTTGGTAGGAGGTTTTTCAGCTTGTGGTCTCCTTACTAGAATTGGCTTAGCCTTGGTAGCCCTTTGCTTAGATTTCTTCTTTGGATCCATCTCAAAGAGGAATTTTGGAAAGTTGGCCTCATCAAACTCAATTGGCTCTTCCTTTGGCTCAATTGGCTGATCATGCAAATTAACAGGATGTTTAGGATCAAAGGCTAACTTTACCCCTAGAGCTGGATCAGGAATTGTTGGAGGTGCAGTTGGTACAGAAGAGTCTAATGCAATACTCTGAGAGTCATCATTCTCAAAGGCTATATTTCTCCTAGCTCTTGCCTTTGGTTGCCTTGTGCTCTTCTTTGCACTCCTTTCCTCTCTGGCTTTTTCTTCTTGCTGTCTTTCTTCTTCATCAAGAGATTGAGCAACTGCAAGTGCTTGCATTGCTGCTCTTTCTGACTCTTCAGCCTTAGCTTCAGCAAAGTTTGGGTGACCAACCCAAACACAGATTTCTTGTCCATTCCTGTAGACAATTGCCCTTTGCTTCCTTACCTCAGAATCATTGCTTTCCTTGCATTTAGTGATAAGTAATCCAAGAAGCTTGAGCTCATCTGGATAAGGTGCAGGATAGAAAGTCCTTGCTATATTTTTGCCCTTTGGTTTAGCAAGGGACTTGGGAGATAAGCTTCTTTGCAATGTAGCTTGTTCCACATCCCTAATGCATGAAGTTTGTCCTTTCTCCTTCCTTGAACCTTGAGTGACTCCATGTAGAAGGGGCTCTACCTTATATGAAGAATTGGTCTGTGGCTCACATTCCGTTGATGCTAAAACCATGGCATTCGTTGATGGCTCTGTAGAAGAAGCTTGATCCGTTGATGGATTTGAACTCTTTGTAGTATCAGCTATCTTCTTGATTCTTTCTTCTATCCTGGACCAGTGGTCTTTAATTTGTTCAGCAAGCTGTAGCTTCATAGATGCTTGCTGAATCAGGTCAATGCTGTCCAGTTTAGCTTTTCCTGACTCCCCCATTGCTAGTGGCTCCTGTGGTAGGGAAATGGATGGAACAATAACCTTTGTGATTTGAATGTCTAGCTCCTTAGATTTCTCCCCCTTTTTGTTATCATCAAGAGAGATGACTGGGAGTCCTTGAGCTGCCACTAGCTGGGCCAAGAGTTGTGTCTGCTTCTCCTGTTCCTTTTGCATCTGAGATAAAGTAGCTTCCACCTTGTCCACTATAGAAGAGAGAGTCTTCAAGGAGGTAGCCACCTCAGGTTCCTTAGAGAAAAACCTGTTCATCTTGGACACAGTGAGAAGAGGAAGCTTTTCATCTAGCCTCCTTTCATTAGCATCCCTGAGATTGCTAATTGAGTCCTTGATTTCTCTAGCCTCAATCCTTGTCTGCATCATCTGTAGCCTTTGGATTTCCAGTGAATCCATAATAGCCTTGTAGAATTTCTTGTCATTGGCATTTGCAGACTCATGAGCCAGATAGGCCTCATTGTACTGCCTTGTGATTGCAGCATCCAGGGAGATCCTTCCTTGTAAATCCTGAGAAAGCCAGTTTGGTGTAGGAGGCACCACAGAAGTCCCAGTCTGTGAAGTAGTGGCCACCTGATTGTCACCAAAGCTGTCCTCATCATCAGAGAAATCAAACTCACCACTTGCTGCAGCTCCTGGAGATAGATTGGTCAAGGCATCCTTTGCTCTTTACATTGATGCAGTTGTATGAATTAGTTGTAATGACCTCTCTGCCTCCACATTGCCCTGTTGAGCCAAAACTTGATAGGCTGATACAGGATGAGTAAAGGTCTCAGGATCCAGGGAAATACTATCCAGAGTTTGTTGATAGTTCTCTTGGAAAGTAAGTTCCCTTTCTCCCTCATTGACCTCCATTGACTCACTAGCAATGGCTGCTTCCTCCCTTATGACTCCTGTAGTCCCTTCTCTCTCTCCTCTATTTTCTTGCATCATGGGCTCCCCATGGCTCACACCTCTCACACCCTCACCTTCACCTACTAAGGTGGAACTCTCAATCTCTCCTTTTGCCTGGCTGGAAGAAATAGCCAGCCTCTCACTCTCATTCTCTCCTTTTGCCTGGCTGCAAGCCAGCCTCTCAGTTTCACTCCCTCTCAATCCTAGAAGTGTCTCAACTACCACTAGATCATCTGCACTAGTTGTGGAAACAACTTGATTTTCAATTAGAGGTGCAGAGTGAACTATCAACGGTATGGTAGTTTGAACTGTCAATGGTATGGATACCGTTGATGGAGAAACACTTGTCAACGAAAGAGCCTGTTTCGTTGATGAGGTCAAGAAAGCACTTTGAGAAAGTGAAATTACAGTAGAATCTGTGGTGATTGATTTAAGAGATTGTTCCACAGATCCTCTTGTAACTTCAGAAAAGGATGATTGGTGGCCCAACAAATCACTTAACAAGTGATGGTCACCAATGTCAGAGTGAGGCTTCTCCAAGATTAGAGTTGGAGAATCAGGAATAGATGTATGGATCATGTCCACATCTAAAGATTGAGTTGGTGAATTTGATGGAGATAATTCAAGATTGATGTTTAGAGAATGGGACTGTAACCCCAGAGTAATGATAGGGGTTACATCAAACTGAATTTGTGAAACTGGAAGTGTAGCTTCCAGTGTGTGTGCACCCTGTGTACCCTTGGATTTTTGCTTCACTCTCCTTTGGTATTGGGAAAATGTAGACTGTGGGCTTACAGTGTCCCTTGCCCTCTTGGACTGTGCTCTGGGTGGAGAGCTTGTTTCAATAATTACATCCTTTTGGGAGGATGCAATTAGACTTGTGCTTAAATCCATTTTACTCATTGTGCCTTGTTGGGAAGACACAATGGGGCTAGGCTGGGAAACACTTACCTCACCTTCCTTATTCTTGGGGTTTCTTTGACTTTCACCCCTTCCCTCACCTCTCACAACTCCAGACTCACTCCCCTTAGGTTGTGTGGTAGTTTTTACAACAGGTGCCTTTTCAGAAGCACCTGAGGTTGGCTTGGAGGATTTCTTTGATTTTGGTTTTGTTGTTGGGGCAGGAGCCTGTTGGGTCACAGCTACAGACTCCATAGCAACTGGGTTGGATGAAACAATGGAAGTAACAGCTATACTAACAGGGATAGCAGTAGTTACCTCAATGATTGGCAGATACACCACTGGAACATCACCATTGTGGTTCAGCCTCAGTATGTCTGTCAATACTCTCTTCTCTTGCACAAAGCACTCAAACCTGGCAGTAGGGTTAGAGATAACTAATGGTGCTGGACTAACATGATTAGCCAGCATCATCAGAAACCTTGCATAATAGATATTTTTCTTCCTATTTGCCTTATCACCCAACTTAGCACCAATGTCATACATAAGTTGGGTGCTAAAGTTGTAATATCTATCATTTAGAAGCATGGTTAGGAGAATTAACATAGAGTTAGTTAATGCATCAAAATTACTAATCTTTCCAGAAAAGACCTTAATGAATGCATCAGCTAAATAGCTGTATTCCCTAACCAAACCTCTCCTAATTATCTTACCCAAGTTATCAGTAGGCAAAGAGTAGTTTATAGAATTTAGCACGGTAGTTATTTCAGTGTTAGTAGGCAAAGCATCACAGTTATTATCAGGAATATGTAAACATGCTTGCAAAACATCAGAATTAACTATGTACTCATTACCTTGAAGAGTGAATTGCAGTGTGCAGTTTGTTCCACTATACTCACATGAGGTCCACATCTCCTCGATTATTTCATTGTAGAGTGGTGTAGAGCGAAACATCGCATAGCTCAACTTACAGTTCCTCATGAAGTCCATCATCTTGAAAAAAATTCTATTCGGACTCTCCTTAACAACAAATGGAATAGAATTGTTCTTCTCATAGATGAACCCACCAGCAGACATAAGCTTGACTATGGGTGCCATTGTTGAGTGAGGAAAAGCTTCGAGCTGACTTGCTTGTTAGAGAGAAGAAGATAGAAAAACTTTTGGAATTTTTGAGAACAGGTAGAAATGAAATAAAGAAATTGAAATTTCTTAAATACTCCCCCAAAAATTCTCAGAAATTAAGTCCAATAATTAATCTAAATTACCTGATTGGCTTAAAAAGTAACCGTTAGAATTAAATATTACCACGATTTATACTTACAGGGGTGTATGTATAGATCGTGATAAAGAACGTGCAATTTCAACGGTTCAGATTAAAAAGCGCTACATCAACGAATCAGAATTGGGCATTTTAGGTCCCTTCTATTCCGTTGATAAAACTGCGTTTCGTTGATATAAAAGAGCTATCAACGAAACACCCAGAAAAATGCTAAGACTATCAACGAAATGGTGCGTTTCGTTGACATAGTAATTTTGACTTAGACAAAATTTCACCTTTTCCTGAGAAAATCAATTCACAGAAAAATTATAGCAAATTCCTGGCTGCATTTTAACTTGCAAAAATCTCAAAATAATTAAGAGAAATTTAGCATACCTAGCTCACTTACTAATCTTGAGAATGTGGATTCATCAAGTGGCTTGGTAAAGATGTCTGCAAGTTGTTGTTCACTTGGAACAAAATGTAACTCCACAGTACCATTCATAACATGTTCTCTAATAAAGTGGTACTTGATGTCAATGTGCTTGGTCCTTGAATGATGCACTGGATTCTCAGTAATGGCAATGGCACTAGTGTTGTCACAGAAAATAGGAATTTTCTCAATTCTTAATCCATAATTGTAAAGCATAATGTAACATAAGATGTAAAAGAGATAACTACAACTCAACCAAGAACAAGACAGACAATAATATTAACAGAAGCACAGGAATCCAGGATCAATGAAGATAAGGTAAACTCAAAAAGTCAAAATACGTTATGTATTCTTGAAGTCCGTAAACAGGTCACGGAAAGAAGTTCATGAAAATGTTCAAGCCTCAGTGACAGCAAAAGAAACAAGACTTTCAAGACGACAGAAGTATGTGAATGATTTAGAGTCAGTACCACGAGATTCCAGTGATGAAGCAATCAAGAATGCAGCGACTTGTCAATTGTATTGAAATGAAGATGTGAAGGTTTGAATCACTGTTAGTCGTCTGTGAACCAGACCGTTGCATGAGGCGTCAACACATACGAGGATGATCTACATATCTATTCTAAAGAAGAAATTGATACAGTCAGACTTGGTTCTCCCTGAAAGTTCTAAGGAATTTATAGGAGAAAACAGGTCAGAACAGGATACGTCCAAACAGCTACAGGAACCCACTGAGTTATGAGAATAATAAACCCGAAGGAAATGCAGGTTGAGATATTTGGAAAGATGGAACCCCGGTTGGAATTGATATATGGTTTGCTAAGCAAAAGGAGTCCAGTTCCAGACACTCACAGACCGCAGCTTGGACTATAAGGATTTAAATAAATAATTAAATATTTTATTTAATTAGAAAATTATATTTATAAATATCTACATATTATTAGATATTTATTTATATATTTTCTGGATTAAATTAATTATTTATTTATTAAGATTAGAAGCTGTGCGGGTCGAAAAGCAATTTTAAGGAGCTGTCAGACTACAGGACGAATTACACAAAAGGACGAAATAAGCCCCTTTGGTTTTTCAAATTGGCCAGGTGATAGTTCGATAGTTTTTGTTTAAAACAAAACTTTTGATAGTTTTTGTTTTAAAACAAAACCTTCGATAGTTTTTGTTTAAAACAAAACCTTTGATAGTTTTTGTTTTAAAACAAAACTTTCGATAGTTTTTGTTTAAAACAAAGCTTTCAATTGTTTTTTATTAAGAATTCGATAGTTTTTATTTTTCTAAAAAGTAGATTGGACACCTGTTGCATTCTGATTGGTTGAAGCAAAATCTATCGGAAGATTGGTTTTGAAAAGTCTACAAATAGACAGAAGAAGTTCATCTTCTTCAGTAGTTCATTTTTAGAGTTCATAGTTTTTAAAGAGAGAGATAGCCGGAGAAGAGTTTAAGAGCTGGAATATTTATAAATTCGTAGACAGCCTTAAACTCTAATCCGTGTTTATATTAAGTGAGCTTGAACTATTTGCAGCTAATCCTACGGATTAGAATTTGTAGCACCCCTCGAGGTTTATATTTATAAAAAGATATATTCTCCGAAACTTGATTTGGTTTGGTGTGTTTGATTTCGTTATAGAACTGAAAGAATAATCCGCGAACGAAATTAAATTATTTGTGAGTATCGTATTCAACCCCCCCTTCTACGATACTTTGGACCTAACAATTGGTATCAAAGCTTGTTAATCGACATACAGATTAGATCCGGGTATTTCAGACCAGTCAGACAAGAATTCTGAGGAGGCCAACTTCTAAATAAATTTATTTTATGAATTTATATTTTAATAAGTTTATTTTATAAATTTAAGTTAAAATGAATTTATCTTATAAATTTAATTTAAATAAGTTCATTATTTAAACTTGAATAAGTTTATTTGATTAACTTAATTTAAATAAATTTATTTTATAAATTCAAGTTAAATAAATTTATATTTTAAACTTAAGTAAATTTAATTTATGTTATGAATTTATTTTAGAGGTGCGGCACAGAGCAATTTGTAGTGTGCTAAAGAGACCCCTTAGAATTTGTGAATTGTAGTCAATTTAGGTGGCCAATTTTGGGTCTGAGTAGTATGGTGACTTCGATAGTTTTTTTTTAAAACTATCGAAGTGGTAAGCTCTTAACAAATGGTCAGCCTTTAACCTTTTTGTTTTAAAAACAATCGAAGTGCTTGGATTGGCCAGCTTTACAAAAGCACCCCGAATTAATATATTTCTGAGTTATTTATTTATTTCGAATTTTTTTTTAAAATTTTTTTTCTTAAATTCTAATTTTTCTTAAATATTAATTTACATGATTTAATTTTTAAGAAAATTCGAAATTCTTGAAAATTAAACGTTTTGTAAATATTTATTTTTGATTAATTTATTTTTAAGGAAAATTAAAAATTCTGAATATTTAAATTTTTCTTAAGTATTAAATTGAGGGTGCTCAAGGGCTTGTAGAAGAAGATTCCTCCGGGTGTTAAACTGATTTTTATCTTTCGAAGTAAAAGATGACCATGAAGCTGATTTCAGGAAGAAGTTTCTACGGATATAATTTTTTTTCTAAGGAGATTTAATCAAAAGAGATTACGAAGGGAGGAATAAAGGGTGTTAGAGAATTGAACGGACAAACAAATATCTCAGTAACGTTTATTAATGTTGGAACCTCAGAACAGAATAGAAGAATTACTAGTAGCTGAATCAGAAGAAGCTCAGGTAGAAAACCTCGAGAGACTAGACTAAAGATCAGTGTTTCACTTGTCAAGGAAGTTTAGTCACATCAGATTCAGAAGGAGTACAAAAGCCACATCCATGGATCATGCTTATTTATTACGGAGCAAAGATTCTTCAGGATTCAGTTCAGGAGGTAGTTACAGACTGAGATGGTAACAAAATCAAGACTGATAGTTTCAACTATGATAAGAACTATGTAACAAGAAGCTATCAGGGTGTGCTACACAATGAAGGAGCCTGACAAACAAAGAAGAATAGGGACTCAGTTAATTAGCTAAAACAGAAGTGGAATGCTTTGTTGAAGAAGCATCAGCACAAAACTTATGTTGCTTAAGGAAAGAGTTGGGATGGATCAGATGACGAGAAGATCATGGATATCTTGCTTTCATAGCAATCTCTGAAGATGATTAACCTCACATATCTCAGGTATCTTTTCCTTGAACCAATGCAGTATTTAATTCTCAACATTCAACGCATGTACATAGTGATCATATATGTGTGTATGAATATTTGAAGAATAAGATTTGCAAGTGAGATAGAAGCTTTCTTAAGAAACAACTCTTAGTTTTAGGGGTTAAGTTTCTGGCACATAAGACCTTAGTAAAGCTAAGTTTCAGTATCCCTAGTAGAACAAGATTTGCTCATTTATTCTAAATTGTTTGTTAAGGGATAATCAGTTTGAAGGATGGAGGAATTACCTTAGAGTCAGTAGAATTTGTAGAACACCAAGCTGTATCTAAAACTGACTTAGGTAATAGAGAAAGTTAGATGCCATACAACAACAGAATGGATTAGATAGAATTAGTGATTTAATTGTTAATTCTTTTATTCCATGTGTGCTTAGAAAATTATTGAATATCTGTAAATCTACTTGCTACCTATTACACTTGTGTATATTGGTTAAAGTAGAAAGTACTGAATTTTCTAAAACGCAGAACATGCCTAATTTGCACATCTCTTATCTGCAATGTCAAAATGCTCAATGTATGCCATTTATTCTTATTAACATGTTTACTTATTTAAATATTATGAATGCATCTCTTAGAACTTGCATTAATCATAGAAAAAGCATGTTTAAGAATTACATTAGAGCAACGACTGCAAGGTCAGTCAGAGATAAGAATAAGCATGTATAGGCTGAAGCTGTTGTTACCACTTTTAAAAGCAAAATCTCTAATCCATCTGGACCCAAGCAAATAAGTTGGGTACCAAGAACTGTCAATCCATTTGTGAGTGCAGGCAAATCAGGTTAATCGATTTATATGCTTTCTTGGTCTTTACTACTGAAGACATATGATCGAAGAAAGAACTTGCCATCAAATGTGATTGAGAAAGCTGTTCCGTCAATAATCTTTGGAGATGACAGCAAAGGTTTTCATCACGGGACATGGCAACGTTGGAAATGGAATGTCATCATGTTTACAATAATTGGTATCATTGATAACAACTAATAATTGGAGTCAAGGATAACAATTAGAAGCAACTTTCTTGTTGAAGATTCAAAGCACAAATCTTTTTATTCAATGAAGGAGCAGTGTTTTATCTCAAGCAGGAAGGTTGAGAAGCTCTCACCCTTGCATGACAATACAAGGAACTCTTTTCTAAAGATGGTGTTGGTGAGAGGACTGCCTCATCTGGGATTCAAGCTGGATGAAATATATGAGGCATGTCATTAAGGGAAGTCAAAGAAACATCACAGAAAAGCTATAATGTGATAAGCATTACTGAGCCGCTTCAGATGATACGTATGGAACTCTACGGACTAGTTAATGTCTTGTCTACAACAAAGTAAAGATATACTTCAGTGATGGTTGATGACTACTCTTAATACAAACTGGTGTTGTTCATTCAATCTGAAGGACAGGACATCACAGATGAGGTTAATCACATTTCCCAGATGGCCAATAGAAGCAAACACTGAATTTCTTTCAGGGGTTTGGAGGAAAATGTTTTACAAGTAAGCATCTTGGCAAGATTGGCAGCTAAGGCTCTTTAGGATATGTTCCTCGGCTAATCAGTGGAATAAGCCTATGAGGTAAATTTGATTAATCAACAAGAGGTGATTGAAAGTCTGAATATGATGTTCAACAACTCCAAGCTCTCAGCTGTTATGTGTGAAATTAATAGTAATGATGATTCAAATCCAAGCAGTGGTAATGGTAGTTTAACTACACAACTCAATACTTCAACAGAGCCACTCAGCAAAGATGAGGAGAAAAGGAAGGATCAACACCACAATGAAAATCAAGAGGACACTTCAAGAACATATCTGTCAAGACAAAGGGTTTAGATTCAATATCATTCCTGATGTCTAGTTCTTAGGGATCCTAGTGGTGGAGTAAAGACTGGAGCTATATAGTATGAATGATTATTTTCTTGGTTTTCTTTCTGAAGAAGAAACAAAGAAAGGTAAAGAAGCTCTGATGGATCCAGATTGGGTGATTGCAAAGCAAAATGAACTCAATCAATCTGAAAGGCAGAAAGTTTGGAAGCTGGTACCCAGGCCTAAGGGAAAATCTGTTATTGGAACAAGATGGGTATCCAGGATACTGGACAACATTGGCATTGTTATGAGGGACAAGGCCAAACTGGATGCTAGGTTACTATTAGGAAACAGTATCTAACAAGAAGCACCAGTGACGAGACTTGAGGATATCAGGATATATCTGGCACCTACTGCATATTCAAATTTTAATATCTATATGGTGAATATGTTCAAGTGCACTCCTGGTTGGTGAGATAGTAGAAGAAGTCAATGTACAACAGCTCATGACATTTGCTGTTGCAGATCAATTGGACATTGTATAACTTCTATTCACAAGATCACTACAGGTTGGTATGAACCGGTATCAATACTCAAGCAATCGTCAAAGACATGGTATGACACTCTAACTGAACTTTTACAGAATATGAATTTATTAGAGTCGTCATAAGGCACAAACATAATGTCATATATGTGCAATGATATCATGATTATATTATATGTTGGTCTACTAACGAAAACTTGTGCAAGAAATTTTCCAAGTCACTGCAGAGAATGTACAAGATGAGTAAGTTGGGAAAGTTGCAATTCTTTTTGGAATTACTTTGAGCAAGCCAGAAGAATAATTCTTTTAGGAGCACAAGTAAGCCAAAAGAGTGATGGCAATAAAAGTAAGTCAAGAATCTTTTGAATGTGCACAATTGAGAAGATTCTAGACATGCCAAGACTCCCTGCCAACAGCAGCCACTAAAGCTTGATCAGGACAAATCAGGTAAAAGACAGAAATGACAAGCTAGAGAGGTATGCGTCTCATTAAGTTATTAGCTGCAAATTGACACCACATATTTTATTCTCAAGTTGCCAATGTGCAAGGTTCCGAGTGGAAGAAAATCTAGTCTTATAGCTATTAACATGATTTTTAGATATCTTAAGGGAATACCAAATCTCAGAATATGGTAACCTAAAGATACTTGTTAACATGTTTAGCTATTTAGATATAAAATACGCAGGTTGTAAGAAAGACAGGGGAAGCATCTCTGTAAGCTGTCAACCCAAATGACAGGAGAAGCATCTCTAGAAGCTGTCAACTTCGTGGAGGAAGATTGATTTCTTTTTATGATAAAAGGAAATAAATTCTTCTCCAACAACTCTATGGACCACTCCACGACAATGCACCTTGACAACAGGTATCATTTCTTTCGAAAGCATGTCTTCAAACATCCAGTCCTCACATTAATAATTTAGTGCTAATATCTAGCTCATAGATATTTAGTATTAATTTATTATTATTTATTTTATGAAATTTGAATTATGGAAATTGAAGCAGTTCAATATCTTATTTGCTCCATAATTTAAAATACATAAAATAAATATACAGCATAATTTATTGGATTTTAATTGGTTAATATCATTCAATGATATTTAGTCGATTTTATTCTGAGAAAATTGTGAATTTTCTGTTGACAATTGATTTTGGTAAATTTGAAAAGATTTATTAGAATTAAAACTTGACAGGAAATGAAAGGTTTGAATTTTAGAACATGAACAGGTTCTAGAATTTGAACAGAAGCAAAAAATATTGAATTTAGGAAATTCGATAGTTTTTCAAGTACATAGATAAATCTATCGAAATAAATTTTCGATAGTTTTTGAAAAGGAAAAAGAAAAACTATTGAAAACATTTCTCGATACTTTTTGAGGAAAATTTGAAAAAGCATTGAATTGAATTTCTTAATTCTTTATCTAAATTCTCGATGGTTTTTGAATTAAAATGAAAATCTATCTGAGAGAATTAATTTTTCCTTTATTTTAATTCTCGATAGTTTTTCCACAAAGGATCCCTCGATAGTTTTTCAAGCTTTAAAAGGAAACAAGTTCGATAGTTTTTCAGGAAAACTTTTTAAATTTTGATTTTCAAACTCTTCGTTATTTTTCAAAATTTATCGAAGTAAAGTTGACAGTTTTACCCCCTTCTGAAAACCATCGAACATACTATTAAAAACATCGAACACTGTAAAGACAATATTGCCCCTGTCAATTCAATAAGTATTTTACAACCCCTTACGTTTTTTTCTTATTATCAGATCTAAGGGCTTTTGTTTATACTTACTAGAATACATATAACCAAGAACATCACTGCCTCAAGAACTTGTTTTTAAGAAAACTATTTTCACTATTGTTCTTTAGAAGTTAATTGTTTTCAATTGATTTCTTCAGATAATTCTGATTATTTGTGTTACCAAAAGTAGGGTTCTTGATAATAGTGATTCGAAGTTGTGTTTATTAAGAAAAAGGGGTAATTTTGTTTTAAGGGTATTTTGTGTCAAGTTTGATTAATTAGTAATAATTAATTAAATTTAGTTGGTGTTAGTTTTGGTTTAAAAGTAACCAAGACTAATCATGTCTCGTTTCAAAACTTGCAAGCCATTACGAATTTACAGTTTCGTGCATGGGCAGAGTTTCTGAACACACGTTCGTCAGTGGCATACGCCTTGAGTACTCCCGTAGTCCTTTGCTTTGATCAATTGACTGCGTTGTACACAACCGCCACGGATACAAGTGAGAATAACGTAAGATCCTTCAGTTTTGTTGTGCCAGGGGGAAAAACAATAAGGGTGACGGAACATGACTTTAACAGCATGTTCCAGATTCCACAGCTGAGGAGATACATGCTTTCTTCACTCTCATAAGAAGTCAATAACCTAACTTCTTTGTGGGAGAGTTCCTTAAGCATTACCTGACATGGGACCACTGGATGAAAGAACAGGCATAGATGATGTGCTTTGTTTCTATCCTAGGTTCCTACAGCTAATTCTCAATGATATCTTAACAGATGATGAGCGTGAGACATTCGCCGAAGAGGAGGCCATGAAGTGCATGAAGATAAAGAGCAATGCAATAACCGCTCTGATAAGAAAGAATCATCTTCCAGGGGTGCCCACTGTTCAAACTTGAATATCTAAGAACGGTGCCCCTACCACTTCTACCCCCAGGGGAACAGGTAATTGAAGGTAATTTCCTCAACCTGAACCTGAAATTGGTCCTGAACCAATGGATGTTGATCCAGAGCCCTCAGTGGCCATCCAGACCATGAGATTGCAAACCCACAATCTCTAACCACGGTCGAAGAGCCTTTGGACGAGCCAAATGAAATCACAAACGAAGCTCCTTCTCCTACTATACCCAGTATACAGACATCCCTGAGTGTAGAGGGAGATAGTGCCAAAGCAGCACCACATAAGGAGTTACACCCTTTCAACAACAGCTCTGCCTACCTCTAAAAGGAGAAGAACAGAAACCGAGGCAACTGTTGATACTTCATTTCTCTCATCCAAAGCGCCCTTTATTGATTTTTCTGATGCTGATTGGACTACGCTAACGAAAGCTATATCTGAACTAATAGCTCAATCAAGTAAGGAAGAATTGACGGAAGCAACTGGTGTTCCGACCATATTACGGTCAGGTTCACTGGTTGAAGGTTCTAAGAACCAAAGGTCTTCACAGACGTCGAGAGAAGGCTTTGACCTAAATGCAAAATCTAAAAGGTCATTGTCTACCTCCCCAGATGGAACATATCTGGATCCTGCGGGTAAAGGGTCTGACGTAGGTGCAGATCGGCAACTCGGTGACAATGAATCAATTTTAATTGAGGAGTCTGCTGAGGTAAAGTCTTCACAGACTATTGGGGAAGATTGGGATCTCTGCTGTTAAAAAGAGCCTGTTTCTACCCCCCTAGAGATTCAAACTCTAGATCCTTCAAAGGATATATCATCTAAGGATGATCAGCAACTTGGTTTAACCAAGGACGGGGACTTGCGAAGCCCCATTGCACCACCGGTGACCTCCTTAAGGACGGCTACGGTGTTTTCTTCTGCAGGTACATTGAGCACAAAGGGAATGAGTGAAACAAAAACACTTACACCTGGCCTGAGTGGGAAAGGAAAAATGAGTGAAACACTGACAGAAACGTTGAGTGTACACCCAGAGCCAAACGTGAGGAGTGACACCCTAACCCTTTCAAATATTGATGATTTGCTATTACCGAGAGGTACATGTTAAATTCACCCTCAAGGAGATGACAGTTCACAACATACAAGGAAATCCACTATGGAAGAACTGGTCGAATTGAGGACTGATGTCAAAGAGAATCAATGTGACGGGGTACAGTCTAATTGGAATATGCTGAGGAACCAACAACCCGGACCTTCACAACAACAACCTGATCCTTCTACTGCCCTTTATAATGAGGATAACTTCATCGAGGATTCCTCAACTAAGGGGGAGAAAGTTGGAGAAGGGGAAACAAATGAAGTGACTAATGAAGGTTGGCAAACAACTGGATGGGGAGTTTGGTAAACCAATGAAGCTATTCAAGTTAGACAGTACTGGATTGAGGACATTGTACTAGAAGAAGAAAGTGAAGAGGAATTTGAATTCATGCGAGAGCAACCGAATCAGGAGGAGCATGAGCCAAAGAAGCAAATTCTCTATCACTGGAAGAAAGACACCAAGCAGCTCAAAACTGCAGGTGATTCTCATCAAGATCCAAAGAACTACAAAGCTAAATGAACTGCTTCAAGAGCATGTTAAGGAGATCTTGATGAAAGTCAGTCCAGAGATTACTGAAAACCCTCCTATGGTTAGATTCATGACGAATGACTTGTTCAGAATCTGCTACATGACGGAGGACAAACTGAGAGATTACCCAAACGAATATCTAATATCAGTTGAGAAGTATCTTAGATCCACTAGATTCACATCAACGGAGAAGGACAAAAGCAGCCGACACTCTAAGAAAATATCTTATGGAGAATGTTCCCTACTATAGGAAGAGAGTGGAGAAATGATTGGAAGTGCTTCCCAGACTACCAAACATGCCAAAGCTAAACAAGAAAGATGTTAACATTGCATGGCTGTGGGCTGGAGTGGGTCAAGAGGTTGGATATATTGGAAGACACATCCTAGGAGCAATCCTTAAACCTGGAGAACCACTGCACTATCTATCAGTGATTGATTATCACGCTGCTAACTCCGATCCAATGAGCGAAGAAGGTGAGATTGGAATGGACTGAAAAACAGAAGCAAAGAACAACAGAACTATCAGCTCAGACAGGAGGAGCAACTTCAATCTGAAAAGGTTTATTGTTTCTTTGATTTATGAAATCTGGAAAGTATATATATCTGATCCAGAATGCATTAATATTATTACGCTGTCTTACTTTAAGTAGTTTCATGTTTCCTTAGTTAGTTGAGTTATCCTCGAAGTATTTGCTTGTCGAACTCTATCCAATCAAATAGGGGGAGATTGTAAAGCATAATGTAACATAAGATGTAAAAGAGATAACTACAACTCAACCAAGAACAAGACAGACAATAATATTAACAGAAGCACAGGAATCCAGGATCAATGAAGATAAGGTAAACTCAAAAAGTCAAAATACGTTATGTATTCTTGAAGTCCGTAAACAGGTCACGGAAAGAAGTTCATGAAAATGTTCAAGCCTCAGTGACAGCAAAAGAAACAAGACTTTCAAGACGACAAAAGTATGTGAATGATTTAGAGTCAGTACCACGAGATTCCACTGATGAAGCAATCAAGAATGCAGCGACTTGTCAATTGTATTGAAATGAAGATGTGAAGGTTTGAATCACTGTTAGTCGTCTGTGAACCAGACCGTTGCACGAGGCGTCAACACATACGAGGATGATCTACATATCTATTCTAAAGAAGAAATTGATACAGTCAGACTTGGTTCTCCCTGAAAGTTCTAAGGAATTTATAGGAGAAAACAGGTTAGAACAGGATACGTCCAAACAGCTACAGGAACCCACTGAGTTATGAGAATAATAAATCCGAAAGAAATGCAGGTTGAGATATTTGGAAAGATGGAACCCCGGTTGGAATTGATATATGGTTTGCTAAGCAAAAGGAGTCCAGTTCCAGACACTCACAGACCGCAGCTTGGACTATAAGGATTTAAATAAATAATTAAATATTTTATTTAATTAGAAAATTATATTTATAAATATCTACATATTATTAGATATTTATTTATATATTTTCTGGATTAAATTAATTATTTATTTATTAAGATTAGAAGCTGTGCGGGTCGAAAAACAATTTTAAGGAGCTGTCAGACTACAGGACGAATTACACAAAAGGACGAAATAAGCCCCTTTGGTTTTTCAAATTGGCCAGGTGATAGTTCGATAGTTTTTGTTTAAAACAAAACTTTTGATAGTTTTTGTTTTAAAACAAAACCTTCGATAGTTTTTGTTTAAAACAAAACCTTTGATAGTTTTTGTTTTAAAACAAAACTTTCGATAGTTTTTGTTTAAAACAAAGCTTTCAATTGTTTTTTTATTAAGCATTCGATAGTTTTTATTTTTCTAAAAAGTAGATTGGACACCTGCTGCATTCTGATTGGTTGAAGCAAAATCTATCGGAAGATTGGTTTTGAAAAGTCTACAAATAGACAGAAGAAGTTCATCTTCTTCAGTAATTCATTTTTAGAGTTCATAGTTTTTAAAGAGAGAGATAGCCGGAGAAGAGTTTAAGAGCTGGAATATTTATAAATTCGTAGACAACCTTAAACTCTAATCCGTGTTTGTATTAAGTGAGCTTGAACTATTTGCAGCTAATCCTACGGATTAGAATTTGTAGCACCCCTCGAGGTTTATATTTATAAAAAGATATATTCCCCGAAACTTGATTTGGTTTGGTGTGTTTGATTTCGTTATAGAACTGAAAGAATAATCCGCGAACGAAATTAAATTATTTGTGAGTATCGTATTCAACCCCCCCTTCTACGATACTTTGGACCTAACAATAATCAAGTAGTTGGTTTTTCATCCATAAAATCTGTGCACAACAACTTCCAGCTGCAATATACTCAGCCTCAGCTGTGGAGGTGGAAACTGAGTTTTGTTTCTTGCTGAACCATGATACAAGCTTGTTTCCTAGAAATTGACAGGTTCCAGTTGTGCTTTTCCTGTCAATTTTACATCCTGCATAATCTGCATCTGAATAACCAATTAGTTGAAAACCAGATTCTCTAGGATACCAAATGCCAAGGTTTGGTGTTCCTTTGAGATATCTGAAAATTCTTTTAATAGCAACTAAATGGGATTCCCTAGGATCAGCCTGAAATCTAGCACATAGACATGTAGCAAACATAATATCAGGTCTACTAGCTGTTAAATATAAAAGTGAGCCAACCATGCCTCTGTAACTTGAAATGTCCACAGATTTTTCCTTAGTATTCAATTCAAGTTTGGTGGCAGTAGGCATGGGTGTTTTGGCAGGAGAGCATTCCATTAAGTTAAACCTCTTTAACAAATCATTAATGTACTTGGTTTGACTAATGAAAATGCCTTCATTAACTTGCTTTACTTGAAGACCAAGAAAATAAGTTAATTCTCCCATCATGCTCATTTCATACTTACTTTGCATAAGCTTGGCAAACTTTTGACAAAGTTTTTTATCTGTAGACCCAAAAATTATGTCATCTACATAAATTTGAACAAGTATTGTAGAGCCATTCACAATCCTATGAAAAAGAGTTTTATCTACAGTACCTCTAGTGAAGTGATTCTCAAGAAGGAACTGCAACAATGTGTCATACCAGGCTCTAAGTGCTTGTTTCAAACCATAGAGTGCTTTGAGGAGAAAGTACACATACTCTGGAAAATCATCATCTTCAAAGCCAGGAGGTTGACTCACATACACCTCCTCTTCCAGTTCCCCATTCAGAAAAGCACTCTTCACATCCATTTGAAAGACCTTGAAATTGGCATGGGCTGCATAGGCTAGGAAAATCCTTATTGCTTCTAGTCTTGCAACAGGAGCAAAGGTTTCATCAAAATCAATTCCCTCTTCCTGTGAGTAGCCTTTTGCAACCAATCTAGCTTTGTTCCTTGTGACTATGCCATTTTCATCCATCTTGTTTCTGAACACCCATTTTGTGCCTATTACACTCCTGTCTTTAGGCTTGGGCACCAGCTTCCAAACATTGTTCCTCTCGAATTGGTTTAGCTCCTCTTGCATAGCCAAAACCCAATCTGGATCTAGAAGTGCATCCTCAACTTTCTTTGGCTCTTCTTGAGACAGAAAGCTACTATATAGACATTCCTCTTGAGTTGCTCTTCTAGTTTGAACTTTTGAAGAAACATCACCTATAATAAGTTCAAAGGGATGATCTTTAGTCCATTTTCTTGAGGGAGGTAGATTTGCTCTTGAAGAAGTAGCTTCATGATCATGATTGCCTTGATTAGATGTTTGTCCTTGAGAAACTCCCCTTGAGATTGTTGTCCCTAATTGATCACTTCTGGAAGCATTTCTGTGACTGTCAACGGAATGTCCATTTTGACTGTCAACGAAACGCTCATTCTGACTGTCAACGAAATGACCATTTGGTCTACTAGCAGCTATTCTTTTCAATCTTAATGCAGCAATTTCATCTTCACTGCTGCTTTCATCTGTGCTAGATACAACAACTTTGGACTATTTCTCAATAGTCTTATCATGATCCATTTGTTCTCCTTCCTCATTCTCAAAAGAGAGACTTTCATGGAAACCTTCATCACAGAGACCCTGAATTTTGAGATCATCAAAAACAACATGTACGGATTCCATAACAATGTTGGTTCTGAGATTGTAGACTCTGTAGGCTTTCCCTGCTGCATAACCCACAAATATTGCTTCATCTGCCTTTGCTTCAAATTTCCCCAAGTGCTCAGCTTGATTTCTCAGAACAAAACACTTGCAACCAAAGACATGAAGAAAATCCAATAGTGGTTTCTTTCTTTTGAGTAGTTGATAGGGTGTCATTCCCTTGGCCTGATTAATCAAAGAAATATTTTGAGTGAAACAAGCTGTGTTGACTGCCTCAGCCCAAAAATAAGTAGGTAACTTTGATTCATCTAGCATTGTCCTTGCAGCTTCAATAAGTGTTCTGTTTTTCCTTTCAACTACACCATTTTGTTGTGGTGTCCTTGTTGTTGAAAACTCATGCAATATACCATTTTCTTCACAGAACACTTTCATGCTTGAATTCTTGAATTCTGTCCCATTGTCACTCCTAATTCTTCTCACTTTGAAATCAGGATGATTGCTTACCATCTTGATGTGATTGATAATGATTTCACTTGCCTCATCTTTGGAGTGCAAAAAGAAAGTCCATGTAAATCTAGAAAAATCATCAACAATCACAAGACAGTACTTCTTCTTTGAAATTGACATGACATTTACAGGGCCAAATAAATCCATGTGGAGCAACTCAAGCTGTTGAACAATTGATGGCTCTGTCTTGCTTTTGAATGATGCCTTCTTTTGTTTCCCTTTTTGACAGGCATCACACAAACCATCCTTGGAGAATTCTACCTGTGGAATTCCTCTAGCAAGATCTTTCCTTACCAAATCATTCATGACTTTGAAATTCAGATGAGATAATTTCTTGTGCCACAGCCAACTTTCATCCTTGCTTGCCTTGCTGAAAAGACATGTGATGGTGTCTGGACTTGTGCTGCTAAAGTCAGCAATGTACACGTTTCCTCTTCTGAATCCAGTCATGACCACATTGTTGTTTCCTACCTTATAAACAACACAGGCTTCTTTTGAAAAAGTAACTAAAAATCCTTTGTCACAAAGTTGGCTGATACTAAGCAGGTTGTGCTTAAGACCATCCACCAATGCAACCTCATCAATGATGACATTCTCTTTTGAAATCAAGCCATATCCCTTTGTGTAGCCTTTGCTGTCATCTCCAAAAGCAATACAAGGGCCAGCTTTTTCCTGAAACTCTGTGAGCAGGGTAGAATCACCAGTCATGTGTCTTGAACAACCACTATCCAAGTACCAAAGATTCCTTTTGTCTCCCTGCACACAACAAACCAAATCAAGTTGATTTTGGTACCCAAGTTTCCTTGGGTCCTGTCTTGTTAGCCTTTGATTTCCCTCTCAGATCATTTTTCACTTGTGTTGATCTTTGAGGGTTGCTCACAGTTTCATTCACAGCATGCATAGATGGAGGAACAAACATGTTATTCCATGGCATTTGTGGCATGTTAAACATATTCATGTAAGGGTTAGGCACAAATGACATACCAGCATATGGATTTTGATACTGTGCATATGGAGCAAACATGTTATGCATAACAGGCATTGCAGGTATAGAATCATTCAATGTAGACTTAGGCATTTTCACATTAGCAGGTTTCTTAACAGACTTGCAATTAGCATATAGATGATTAACACTACCACAATTAACACATGTCTTTCTAGGTGCATATTTATCAGGTGTGTAATTGTTGTGCTTGTTAATCCCTACTTTTCCGTTTCTGTTATTCTTTTTGTTACCTTTAGTCTGAACTTGAACTTTCTCTAACTTGTCTTTCAATTGCTTGTTAGACAAGTGACCTACATTAGCTCTTTCAACAGGCTTCTCAACTTTCTTTGATTTACTAGACTCACCTTGAACAAAGTTCTTGGTGACAGGACCATACTTTTCATTAAGTCTAGTGAGTTCTACTTTCTTTTTCTCTGTCAACGAAACAACATGATCGGTTGATGGTTCATCTGTCAACGAAACATTGCATTCCGTTGACGTATCAACCTTCAACAAATGATCATTGTTGTTTGTTGACTCTGATTCTGATTCTAAGGTTTCAACAGCATACCCTAGTTTCTCCTTGTTCTTTTTCCATGATTGCTCACAGAAAGATTCCACACCTTGAACATTAATGATGTTGCTAGCAACATTCCTGGAATCTTTCCATTTTGCAATCACACTCTGTTCTATCTCTAGTTGTGTTTTAAGAATTTCTTCCCTCTTTAATACTTTCTCAAGTTCCAGCTTAGCATCCCTACTAACACATCTCATTTTCTCAAACTCAATGAGCTGTGCTTCTAACATGGCATTTCTATCACTTAAGAGCAGATTTGATTCTTTAATCCTTGAATTCTCCTTGGTAAGTGATTTAAGAGTAACACGCAGATTGTATAGTACAGTAGACATTTCATTTACTGCACTATCGCATTCCTCTTTAGAAAGCTCAGAAAGATTAGTAATTGTTACCTGGTTGCTTGAGGAGCTTGATTCCTGCTCATGATTGTTAGCCATAAGAGCCAAGTTGATATACTCAACATCATCATCAGAATCTTCACCATTACCAGCCCAATCATACTCCTGAGACATGAAAGCCTTTTCTTTTTGCTTGAGAAGTTCAAAGTATTTCTTTTTATAATCAACAGGCTCAAATTTCCTGTTGCCCTTCTCAATCTTGGGCTTTCGACAGTCTCCAGCAAAGTGACCAAGCATTCCACAATTGAAACATTTAGATTTAGACTTTTCAATCCAGTTACTTTTGTTAGGTTGAAAGTCTCTCCTTGGTGGCCTTGCTTCTGAGTTTCTCTTGAACTTGAACTTAGAGAATTTTCTTGACAGAAAAGCAATGTGTTCATCAATCTCATCTAAGTCATCCAAGTTGGCTGGTTCTGATTCTTCTTCCTCTGTCATCTTGCCTTTTCCCTTGCTAACATCACTTCTACAACTAGCTCGACTAGTTGTGGCTTTTGCAGCTTCCTCATTGTCATCTTCCAGTTGGTTCACAGATGCAATCAATGCAATAGATCCACCCTTCTTCTGTACCTTCTCAATTTCTTCATCTTGCTCCATTTCCAACTCATATGTCTTTAATGTTCCATACAGCCTTTCAAGAGTGTAATCTTTGTACTCTTGAGTGTTTCTTAGAGAAACAGTCATAGGCTTCCATTCTTTTGGAAGAGCTCTTAGAAATTTAAGGTTTGAATCCTTAGTTTGGTAGATTCTCCCATACAACTTTAATCCATTCAGAAGCTTTTGAAACCTACTAAACGTGTCATTTAGGGTTTCACCAGCTTTAAAGTGAAAGTGCTCATATTGTTGTATAAGGAGTTGCATTTTGTTCTCCCTTACTTGCTCAGTTCCTTCACATAGTGTTCTGACAGTGTCCCATACTTCTTTGGAGGTTGTACAGTTTATGACATTGTCAAACATCTCTTGCTCCAAACCATTAAACAGAATGTTCATGGTTCTTTTATCTTTATGGACTTCTGCAACATCTTCAATAGTCCATTCTGAGACAAGTTTTGGAATTTCCACATCAGGAGCATCATCTGGCAGTCCAACTCTAGATGCAAACTTCATGGGAACGTGTGGACATTTATCAATGCAGTCTACATATCTCCCATCCATAGACATGAGATGTAAATGCATCTTTACTTTCCAGTAAAAGTAATTGTCCTTATCAAGAACTGGTATCTTTACACCTGCATCCTTCTTCACCATGGTTTCTGTTTTGGTCTTGATCTTTAAACTTCTTGTATGTTAGAAGCTTGCTTTGATACCAATTGTTAATCCCAAATGACCTAACAGAATTGTAGAAGGGGGGGGGGGTTGAATACAATTCTTGATATTTTCTTAAACTTAAAACACTTATAAATAAAACTGAACTGAATAAGTAAAAACACAAGATATAAATAATTCAGTTGGATTGTTTGATGATCCAACTGAAGTGTTTTTATTTCGGAAATAATCTGTGATACAAATGTACACAGCTGCTCAGTTACTAGATTTGTAGAGAAGAAATGCTCTCAAAAATAGCTAATACAATCTTTTTGTTTTTCTTCTCTTGTATCTATTTTCACTGCTACACTTGGTTATATATTCCCAAGTTTACAAAGCTATTTTTGGCTACACTAAAGTACACTAAAGGTAACCGCCAATAGTTTGCTTTTCATCCCTTTGTCCAGTGGTCCTTGGAGATCCTTGCTTTTGTCTTCATGCTTATTATGATCACTCCCAAGAGCCCAATTGGAAACTGGGATGTTTCCTTATTCCCCATGTCCATTTTAATGGTTTCCAATGCAAAGTACACTTCCACATCACCTTTAGATCTGTTCAGTAAACTGTCACTATCACTTTGTCAACTATTCAGAAAAGCAATAATGATTCGTTGATAGCTTTATTCTCCATTCCGTTGATGAGTAAACTTCATTTCATTGATGAGTAAACTTCATTCCGTTGATGGTGTATCCTTGTTCCGTTGATAGAGTAATCTTCATACCGTTGACATGTCTTCACTTAGGCAAAATTACAAGGCATGATATACTTACAATTAACCAACCTATTTTGCCTATCTAGTACTTAGTCAACATGACTTAGGAAACCTATCTAATACATACATCAAATGCATATCAAACTGTGAAGTATTGTACAGTGCAATTGCTACAACACTCATTCCGTTGATGAGCTTCCTGTCAACGAAACACTGCAAAGCATGCCATTCCGTTGACAGTTACAAAGTGACTTAATACAAAATCTACTAAGTGTTTTTATAATTATCATCAAGAACAACATATTCCTAATAGTGTCTCAAGTACCGCACACTCGTGATACCCCATAGCACGATCACTACTATGTCGCAAGTATCACAATTTCATTTTGCTAGCAAATAGTGGGTTGTAGATTCAACCCGACATCCATTGTGCCAAAAATATATATATTCCTCTCTTGATACCACGAGTTTATATCTCGTGTTGATCAAAAAGAAAAATCTATGGGCCACTCCCACGTTGACAAGTTGGAGTAAAGATTATTCCCCTAGAAAAAGATTATTCCCCCAGAAAAAGAACAATGGGTCGTTACAATATTTTACAAGATTAATAATGTTGACATGAACAATATGGCAACCCAAGACGAACAAGTTAACAAACCTCGAGCAAAAGAGATTCGTTGAATGAAATAAATTATTTGGAATCGTCCCGAATGATGGGAACGACTCGAATCAACCAAACAATATATCAATACGCTAGAATAATTATTTAAGAGTTGGTTCTGATGAAATTTTTATCCAACTTTCCTCTATTCTGAATGTATATAATTTGATCCGAAGAATGAATCAAATTTAGAAATTTAAAATAAAAATTATCGGATCGGAACAATAAATCCGACTGAAGTAAATAAATTTTAACTACCTCGATATAAGAGAGTAGCTATAACTGAATGACTTTTAAGGTCATCTTGAACAAATAAGATGCCCATGAAATTGAATTAAATACGCTTTAGGGACAAGATTTTTTTTTAGAGGTGTCTTTGAAATGAATATAATGATATTACTCATTTATAACAAAATAAACTGACAGAAACTATTCAATAAACATTTTAAAAAAAAATATAACCAAAATTTAAAAATTAGTACTTCTCAAAATAATGTAGTAGGAGTGAGGGTCAGAAGAACTTGCCTCGATCTCGATGTGCACAAAATCAAATAATATTAATACTATACCCGCGTGATTGCCTTCAATTTAGGAGTCAGGGAAATATTCTCTAAAAGAATAAATCACAAGTATGTGAGCAATTCGTCGCAAATAAATCGGGTCGAAAATAAATAAAATAATAATAATAATCAAAACAAACAGGACATCTACTTTCCTTAAATCTGCACTACTCATTTCCCCCTTAAATATTAATCCGGGTGATGACTCTATATGTCTATTCTCTAATTTAAACTAATTAAATAAATAAATCCTCGGGACGAAATCTCGTCATAATATAATCCCGCTCAACTCTCAAAATTACTCGAATATTTCAAAAATAATAATTAACGAGAAATATTCAAAATAATCCTCGATTAAACAGTTCTATTTTATTCAATTAAAAACTCTCAAATCAACTCTAAGAAACGTTATTCTATTTTTAATGCCCATAAATATCCATTTTTTAAAACGAAAGGGTCATTTTTAAAATCTCTACGATAATCTATTTTCCCCCTCTCTTTCTCTCCTGTCGAAACCCCCACCCCTCCACTACTGCATCGTATCCGACGACCATCCACTACCGCCGGCCGCCGTACCGCAACGGTGGTGGTTCCATCTCGACAGGCAACACCAACTATCCCCTCAAAATATAATCCCCCACCCGATTACACACCCGATTCAATAAAACCAAACCAAGAATCATTGAAAGTAAACACCAAAATTAAAACCCCCAATCCAAACAATTCGTAAAACCTAATTTAAACATCAATAACACAATACTATGAACTCAAATTCATTTTAAAGAAACGAAAATAATAATTTTAAATACTCAAAACTCATACCCCTTTTTGAAGAACCCTAGTTTTTCCCCTGCCGTGAGGAAAAAAAACGATACTGATGAAAACAACAAAATGAGCCCAAATCCTTTCTTTTGTATGTTGTAAAAACTTTTTAACAATCTGGGCCCTAAAGCCCATCAACTTTGGGCTTAAAAAAAATTTCGCCTTTAAAACAAATTAGGCTAAAAAAATAATTCAGCCCATAACTATTTTATAAATCCTATAATTAATATCCTAAAAATATATTTTATTCCTAAATTTTAATAAGTCTATCTAAATTTAAATATGGCTGTAACACACGAAAATATTATTAAATAAAACGTAACAGCGTGTAGTAAATTAAAAATAATAATTTACGGGTATTACAATTACATTATCTACAAGCCTATAACCCGTGGACGACTTTAATATTAAAATTTGAAATTTACTTTTAATTTTTTTGAGATTTTTATACTTCTGAAACTGCTACCTTTTTAAAAAGAATTAAAAGTACTCTATTATTTTAAATCTAAAAAAATTTATAGATTTTATAATAGTTTATTAGTTTAGTAAGCATGTCAGTAAAAATAACCGTCAAAATCATCAATATATTTTGTTGTAATATATATAAATATAAATATAATTTTTTTCTAAAAAAGGTAGTGTTTTTGAATTCTAAGTAAAGTATAATTAAAAGAGTTTGTAGTTATGTTATATATGTGAAAAAATCGAAAATCAAAACTTTCAATGTTTCGGCTATTATATAATAGTACAGATAAGTAGATAGATTAAAGAGAATAAATTACCGAAAATTGAAATCAAAACTTTCAATGTTTCGGCTATTATATAATAGTATAGTATAGATAGATATCGTCTGCGATCATTTTAGAAAAGGAGTAATTTTAGTTAAAAAATATAAAATAAAATATACGCTTTGGCTAACAAAGGTAATCGGTTAATTATTAGTATTTATAATATTACTATTTTATGTTACTAAATGAAATTGCATGTGATATTTTTGAAAAATGTGGGATTTTACTTCGGAAAAATTTTAGTTAGAAAATATAAAAAAAAATATACGCTTTCGGAAAAAAAAGTTAATCGGTTAGTTATTAGTAATTATAAATATTATTATTTTATTTCATTAAAAAGAACTGTCCGTGATATTTTTGGAAAATGAGAGGTTTTAGTTAGAAAAAATAGAAAAGTAAAAATTTTAGTTAGAAAGTATAAAAAAGAATATACACTTTGGCTAAAATAGGTAATTGGTTAGTTATTAACAATTATTATTTTAATATTTTATTTTAATAAATGAAACTGTCTGTGATATTTTTGGAAAATGAGATGTTTTAGTAAGCAAAAATAAAAAGCTTATATGTTTTAGTTAAAAAAGGTAATTGCGCGTGATATTTTTGAAAAAATAAGGGAATTTTTTAGAAAAAATAAAAAAAGTAATATATTTTAGGTGTAAAAGGTAATTGGTTATAAATAGGTAATATTATTATTTAATAATATTTTTTTATAAATAAGTAAGGGTAATTAAGTAAAAACACGAATTACAATTAAGTAAGGACAATTAAGTAAAATCACAACATACCAAAAAATATTTAGTATTATATCCAATGGCTCTTATTAATTTAATTTAAAAGATTTAACGGTTAGAGATTGAATGACCAAATTATGGAGGACGAGACTACAAACTGACTACAAAAACTTTTAATGTTTCGTCTTTAATATAATAGTATAGATTAATCAATTTTTCATTGTTTAAAATATAGGTACTCGAGAAAATAAATGAAAAGAAAACAAGGTTTCTATATTTTATTTTATTTTACAGAAACTTGCATTTTCTGTAAGTATTATCCTCTACATAATTAGAACGTAAAAATTTAATAAAATGATTTTTAATTTATATGTAAAACAGATAGTTAAATTAAACATGGGTTTTTTTACAAAAATATTATCAGAACATAATTTCTAATAATTATTTTAGCAGAATGTAAAGATAATTGATATGGATAGAAAAGTAATTATAGAAATATAATTGCTGATTCTTTGGAAATGCCAAGTATTTAAGGCCCAAAACCCAGATTATTTATTAATTTCGTAATTAATAAATAGGGAAAATATACAGCTCATAAAAAGAGTCCAAAATATGGTAAATTCATCAAAGAAGGATCCAAAATCCCAATTAAAGGAAATAATGAGTCACAGTCCTTATCAAGGAAAAGACTTGTCCATCAAGAAATACAATGTTTATCCATTATCAAAAAGGAGACTTATTCACTAAGACTCCTAAACATACTCTAAATACGAGGCTCCAGACGCCTATATAAGGACCCTGATCCTTCACATTAGAACTACGTTTTGGACACAGCTCCATACGTCATCTACTACGTTTTGGACACAGCTCCATACGTCCTCTACTACGTTTTGGACACAGCTCCATACGTCCTTTACTACGTTTTGGGCACAACTCCATACGTCACAACGCCTCGAAGGCGCAACAAGCCACAAAGGCACCCCTAGAACTACGTTTTAGACTTCATCCTCGAATAAGGACATACAAGTCACTACGTCCTTGGTGTGCCCCTGCCGCCATAGCCCCGAGGGCAATACCAAGAACTACGTCTTTGGCTTGATTCTCAATAACGATTTGAGATACGTAGGCATCTTGTGAGGACCGATTTAGTCTCGAAACACAAGTGCAGCCATAAAAGCTCGAAGCTCATTAAACCCTCGCATTAAATTCACAAGCACATTTTTTAATCCATAACATATGGCGCCGTCTGTGGGAAGACAACATCAACCATGGCAAACACACGAAGAACAACTCGAGGTCCTCAAACTTCTGATGGAGTTCCTCTTACTTCTGCAACATAAACTCAGGGCAGCCAACCACCGCCAATCACTGGCACTGAAGGGGCAGATGCCCCCATCACCACCACTCAAGGACCGGAAGTCCCGATTACTGCTGAAGGGACGAATCCCCTACAAATGGTTGTTCATGGACGAGATCCACCAGAGACCACTCTCCAGCAACCAATCATAACCACTCCATTGCTTGCAAACGCACCACGTGGTCTCCAACTTCACACCACGTATCTCCCCCAATATACTACCCAAACTCTCGGTATGCCAACTTATGGTATGCCACCTCAACCCCCGATGGGCAGTAGTGGTGCCAACCTCATCTATCACGAGGCCTATGTGCCCCCATGTATTCAAGGTCTGGGACCCCAAAATCAGCGAACCCCTTTTCAAGACTACTCAGGTCCCTACACCGAGGATGAGAATTACTCAACAGGAGATGAGAGGGATGTTGCCCCAAGAAGCAGACGTTCCTCCCAAACCAATCGAGAAACTACTAAGGAAAAAATTGCGTCCCTTGAAGCCGAGGCTGCAAGGCTCAAAAATTTATTGGCAGAAGAGGATGCCACAAGGACACAAAATCAAGGAAAAGTCCTGGTGATCAACCTCGACCCAACACCAAGGAGAAGCAGTAGGGCTGAGGCCCCAATGGGTGATCCTACTAATTTGTTGCCCCTAGGAGATCCTGATGATCCAACACCACCCTTCACTCAAGACATCATGAAAGCCAACATCTCTAGAAAATTCAAGATGCCGACGATCAAGGCTTATGATGGAATGGGAGATCCCGCTAACCATGTGAGAACCTTCTCCAACGCATTGCTGTTGCAACCGACCAACGATGCGGTCAAGTGTAGGGCGTTTCCCCAAACCTTGGCAGGCATGGCACAACGCTATTGGGTCTTTTAAGGAACTAAACAAAGCGTTCATCAACCAATTTGTTAGTGGAAGGGTGCATGAGAAGAGTTCTGCATCACTCATGGGAATTCAACAAGGAAAGAATGAAGCTCTAAGAGATTATATCAATCGATTCACCCGGGAGGCCCTGAAAGTCCCAGACTTGGAGGACAAAGTAGCTATGATAACCCTGCAACAAGGAACCACTGATGATCACTTCAAAAGGTCCTTGGAAAAACATCCACCCGAGAGCATGTTGAAGCTCCAAGATAGAGCCGGAAAGTACATCAAGGCTGAAGAAAGCATGAGAAAATATGAACCCACTGCTGGTGGCAGTGGAAATTCAATGAAAAGAAAGGAAACTCAGGAGTACAACGTCAAGGAAAAGTTTCCTAGAACGTCAAAGGATTCTGATTCTCCACTCAAGAGGAACAATTTTGGGCCAAAATTTACGGAGTATGCAAGATTAAACACTCCTAGGAGCCAAATTCTAATGGAAATAGCAAGGGAGGATGTTAGATATAATTGCTGATGATTGTTTATCAGTGTTTAAGCAACAGGTACTCATCAGAGTTTATGATAGAAGCCAGTCAGAGTTTGTTAAAGTCTGACGGGGTGAAAGTTTGTTGAAGCTGTCGGTGCTAATATGAAGATTCTAGAAGCAATATATCTTGAAGATGGAAAGAAGCAAGATAGATTGAGATAGCTAAAGAAACAGGACAGAAGACTGAAGCAATCCTAATTTGATATAAATTGTATAGCTAATTTGTAGGAATATCAATTAGAGATTTAATCTATGTAGCTGTGTACTATATAAACACAGATAGGTGAACCCTAAAAGGAATGCGAAGACTGAATACATTATTCTTGTAACCTAGCAGCTCTCTGTGATATTTTACATCACTGAGAGAAGAGTTATTTAATATAATTCAGTTTATTGATCATAAACAGTGTTCTTGATTGTTCTTCTCATACATATATTGATTATATATTGTGTATTCGGCCTAACAATTGGTATCAGAGCCAAGGTTGTTTAATATATACAGTTTTACGATTCAAACACAAGTATAATCATGGCTGACAACTCTCAGGAAGGTTCTAATACAGGTTCTAATGCACAAAAGGTTCAACCAACTTCTGTTAGTCGATATGAGTCAATCAGGGTTCCAATTCTCAAACCAGTGGAATATCCAATATGGAAGGTTAAGATGACCATGTTTCTGGAAGCCACAGATCCAGAATATCTTGATAGAATTTATAATGGTCCTCATAAACCAACTAAACTGTCTACTGTTGTTGCTAGTGAAGAGCAAAAGATTATTCCAAAGGAAAAGAAAGATTTGACTCCTGAAGACATCTCATAGATTGCAAAAGATGCAAAGGTTAGACATCTTCTCCATAGTGCCTTAGATAATGTTATGTCTAATAGAGTTATTGGTTGCAAAACTGCCAAAGAAATTTGGGATGCTTTAGAAGTCAGATGCCAAGGAACTAGTGCTATAAAGAAGAACAGAAAGACCATACTGACACATGAGTATGAGCACTTTGACTCAAGATCTGGTGAAACTTTGACTGAAACATATGACAGATTATGTAAACTGTTGAATGATTTATCTCTGGTTGATAAAGAATATGATCTTGAAGAGTCTAATCTCAAGTTTCTTTTATCTCTACCTGAAAGATGGGACTTAAAAACAACAACAATAAGAGATAATTATGAGCTTGCAGATACAGAGCTTGATGAAATCTATGGGTTGATTAAAACTCATGAACTGGAGATAGAACAAAGGAACAGAAGAACTAGTAAGAAGATAAAATCTGTTGCTCTAAAGGTTGAAGAAAAACTCATGAAGAAAGAAACATCATAGAAGAAAGCTAAAGGAAAAGCTTTGGTCATAAAATCTGATAGTGAGTCATCAAACTCTGATGATGATTCAAACACTGATGCCTCTTCTGAATCTGAGGATGATGAAGAACAAATAATGCAAATGGCTGCTTCGATGGTAAAGACTTTCAAGAAGATGGGTTTCAAGAACTTCAAGAAAGGAAAAAGATTCTCAAGGAAAGATTCAAACTCTGAAAGAAAGAGTTACAGAAAGTTTGAAGGAAGGGATACCAAATCTGGAAAGAAAGACAAGTCTGAGATCCAGTGCTACAAGTGTAAAGAGATGGGTCATTATGCTCCGGAGTGCAAGAAAGGAAAATCTGAGAAAGCACTCATCACTAAAGGAAAAGACTGGGCAGACACTTCAGATTCTGATGAAGACGTCAGCTATGCTCTCATGGCAACTGTTGAAGATGAATCTGAAACATCTGAGAATAAGGTACCCCTAACAACTTATGCTTATAATATTGATAATATATCTGAATTGAGAGTTTATCTTAAAAGCATACTTGTTAGTTATAGAGATCAGACTTTAGAAAATGAGAGAATTAAATCTGAGAATCTTAAGCTTAAAGATAGAAATAAAATTCTTGAAGAAGAGCTTGTTAACATGCAACAAGTTCAAAAGGAAAGAGATGATGTTGTTTATGTTGAACAAGAGTTGTTAAAGAGATATAGGCAAATTGAATCTGAATTAGAGAAAGAGAGGAAAGTGATTAAAACCTGGACTAATTCTGGAAAGGACACACATCAGGTTTTTCAAACAGATACAGTTGGGTTAGGTTACTGTGAGGAAGATGAACTTAGGTTTAAAGATAAAGTTAAAGTCAAACCACAACTTAAACCTGTGAAATTTGTTTCTGAATCCAGTAAGCTAAAATCTGTAGTTGTGAAAGAAGCTGTTATGGAGCCAGTTGAAACTTGTGAAAAACAAGTTAATATTGGTTTAATAACAGAAAATCAGATTGAGATAGAAGCTGTTAAAGAACCAGTAAAAATCTGTGATAAACAGGTTAATGTTGGTTTGATGACAGAAAAACAATTCAAACATAAGCTCAAAGAGGTAAAGTCTGTTAACAAACAGAAAGTGTCTAAGAAAAATAGGAATGGAAAAGTAGGCATTAATAAAAGAAATGATTATCTGCCTAATTCTGATGCTCCTAGAAAGACATGTCATAGTTGTGGTAGTACTAACCATCTTGCAAGTTTCTGCACGAAAAACAAAGATATTAATTCTTTACCCTCAAAGTCTGGAGTGAAGGATGATCATGTTAGGGTTAGACCACAGACTTTATGCACTCACTGTGGGAGCACTTGGCATTCCATTTATACTTGCAAGAGTTATCATGCTATTTATCACAATTATTATGAGTTGAAGCCCAACTTGAAATGGGTTAGAGCAAACTCTGCAAGTGTAAAGTCTGATACTGTTAGCTTAAACTCTGTTGATAGTAATTCCGCTACAAAAGCTAACAATGTTAAGAAAGCCAAAGGATCCAAGCAAGTCTGGATCCTTAAATCTAACTCTTTGTAATTGTTTGTGATTGCAGGGCATAAGGGAAAGCACCCTAGTCTTGGACAGTGGATGTTCAGGACACATGACTGGTAATAAAGCCCTGCTATCAGACTATGAGGAGAAGGTTGGCCCAAAAGTTTCCTATAGAGATGGCAACATAGGACGTACTATGGGATATGGCAATATCAATCTTGGAAGTGTCATCATCACAAATGTAGCTCTAGTCCCAGGACTCAAGCATGACTTGCTTTATGTGAGTCAAATCTGTGACAGAGGTTATCATGTAGATTTTCAACCTGAATACTGTGAGGTTATCAGCAAATCTATAGGGAAAGTTGTTCTAGTTGGACACAGATGAAATAATATATATGAAGCAAGTTTGGTAACAAACTCTGAAGGAAAAGCTGTGTGTCTGTCTGCAAAAATGTCAAATGAAGAGAGTTGGAAATGGCATAAGAAGCTCTCTCATCTAAACTTGAACAACATCAATTAGCTAATTCGAAAAGATCTTGTAAGGGGACTTCCAAAGTCAATACTAAGCTTAGATGGTCTGTTTGATTCTTGTCAAAAGGCCAAGCAAAGGAAGTCATCTTTCAAGAGTAAATCTGAATCTTCAGTTGTGGATCCTTATCATCTTCTTCATGTTTATCTATTTGGTCCAGTCAATATAATGTCTCTTGGCAGAAAGAAATATGCTCTAGTCATTGTTGATGAGTACACTAGGTACACATGGGTGTATTTCTTAGCAAAGAAGGATGAAACTGCCTTAATTCTAATGGATCATGTAAAGCTACTGGACAAAGGATCACAGTATAAAGTAAAAATTATCAGGAGTGATAATGGTACTGAATTCAGAAATGCAATAATGGAAGAATTTTGTAAAGAAAGAGGAGTGAAGCAAAAAAATTTTGCACCTGGTACTCCACAGCAAAATGGTGTAGTTGAAAGAAAGAACAGAACTCTAATCGAAGCTGCCAGAACAATGCTTGAAGAAGCAAAATTGCCAACCTACTTCTGGCCAGAAGCTGTTCAAACAGCTTGTTTTACTCAAAATGCTACACTGATCAACAAGCATGGGAAAACACCATATGATATGGTGAAAAATAAGAAGCCAAATTTGAAATATTTTCATATTTTTAGATGTAAGTGCTTTGTGTTGAAAACTCATCCTGAACAGTTGACAAAGTTTGACTTAAAAGCTGATGAAGGAATTTTTGTTGGATACCCACTATCAACTAAAGCATTCAGAGTCTACAATCTGAGAACTAAAGTAATCATGGAATCTATACATGTGTCATTTGATGACAAGAAAATAACTAGAATAGAAGATGAAGAATATCATGATCAAATTCGCTTTGAAAATGAAGATCTAAACTCTGATGACGTAAACTCTGATGAAGCAAATCCAACAAACTCTGATGAAGCATACTCTGAACCTCTACTGGTAAACACTGAGGAAGTTTCTCTGACAGAACAAAATAGAGAACCAGTTGAGGGGGAGCGTGAAGATACTTCAGCAACATCTCAAAATGATGACTCAAATTCTGAAAGTGAGTCAGCTGAAGAATCAAATAGAAACTCTGGGTTAAACTCTGAAAGTTCAAATACTGAACAGTCAAATTCAGGGGGAGTCTCAGAGAATGCAAATGGTCAAGAAGAAAATCAGGAAAGCATGGATCAAGGGGGAGGATCTAATAATAATAATAGAAGCCAATTACCTACAACAAGAAGGAGGACACAAGCCCATACACTTGACTTGATAATTGGAGATCCAGAAGCTAGTATAAGAACTAGAAGTGCTACAACTAATGAATGTCTGTTTCATGCATTCTTGTCTCAAACTGAGCCAAAGAAAGTGGAAGAAGCTCTTCAAGATGCTAACTGGATAACAGCTATGCAGGAAGAGTTAAATGAATTTGAAAGGAATGAAGTACGGACCCTTGTACCAAGACCCAAAAACAGATCTATTGTTGGTACAAAGTGGGTTTTCAGAAACAAAACAGACAGTGATGGAGTGATTACAAGGAATAAGGCTATACTTGTGGCTAAAGGCTATTCACAGAAGGAAGGAATTGATTATGATGAAACCTTTGCTCCAGTTGCTAGATTGGAGGCAATAAGTATTTTTCTGGCTTATGCTACTCACAAAAAGTTTAAAGTCTTTCAGATGGATGTAAAAAGTGCTTTTCTAAATGGGAAACTTGAAGAAGAAGTGTTTGTTGAACAACCACCAGGGTTTGTGGATCCTAAGCATCCAGACTATGTCTACAGATTGGACAAAGCATTATATGGATTAAAGCAGGCACCTAGAGCATGGTATGAAACTCTGGCTCAATTTCTTTTATAAAGTGGGTTCACTAGAGGTACAATTGACAAAACCTTGTTCTATTTTAATTCTGGTGATGATCTGCTGTTAGTTCAAATCTATGTGGATGACATAATTTTTGGGTCTACTAATGATAAACTCTGTAAGAAGTTTGCAAAGCTAATGCAGTCGAGATATCAAATGAGCATGATGAGAGAGCTTAGTTATTTTCTAGGCTTACAAGTAAAGCAAAGAGATGATGGGATTTTTATCAATCAAGCAAAATATACCAGAAATCTTCTCAAGAAATTTGGTATGCTTGATAGTTCATCTGCAACAACTCCCATGGCAACTGCAACAAAGCTAGACAAAGAAACATGAGCCTCAGTAGATATGACAAACTACAGAGGGATGATAGGGTCTCTTCTTTATCTAACTGCAAGTAGACCAGACATCATGTATGCAACTTGCCTTTGTGCAAGATTTCAAGCAGATCCCAGAGAGCCTCATCTAACAGCTGTGAAGAGAATTTTTAAATATCTCAAAGGAACCATAACTCTTGGTTTGTGGTATCCTAGAGAATCAGAGTTTAAATTAATTGGTTACTCTGATGCAGATTTTGCAGGCTGTAAGATTGATAGAAAGAGCACAAGTGGAAGCTGTCAATTTCTAGGTCACAGATTAGTTTCTTGGTACAGCAAGAAACAGAAATCAATTTCCACATCCACAGCAGAAGCAGAGTATATTGCTGCTGGTAGCTGTTGTGCACAGATTTTATGGATGAAGAATCAATTGTTGGATTATGGATTAAGGTACTCTAAAATACCTATTTTCTGTGATAATCAAAGTGCTATTTCTATGACAGGTAATCCAGTACAGCACTCCATGACCAAGCACATCAGCATAAGGTATCATTTTATCAGGGAACATGTGGAAGAAGGAAATATTGAGCTTCATTTTGTGTCTACAGACCAACAGCTTGCAGATACCTTCACCAAGCCTTTCAGTGAAGCTACCTTTACAAGATTGGTAAATGAACTTGGACTGGTCTCTGGTTTTGATTAAAGATACTGGTTAGACTCAAAATCTATACTTCTGTGATTTATTGCTCATGATTCTTTGCATATGTTAACTGTCATTCATACCAGTTTGTCAAACTCTGAACTCATACTCTGTTAGTCATACTCTGTCAGTTATACTCTGATGTTAAACTCTGATTGTGATTTTGTCTGAAACATATGAACCGATGAAGAAAATTGTATGAAGCATGATTTTCAGTAAGTAATCATGAATCTTTCTGAGTGATATGAATTCTGATTTCAAAATGTGTAGAAATTTTACAGAGCATGATACTGTCTCTATATTTATAGCATCTCTTAGTTTATTGATCCTATACATTGAGTCTGTAATAGCTGTTTGCACTTTCTCTCATAAATTAATTGTATTAACTGATGAAAAGTCTAAACTCTGATAATTAGTTGTAAATATTTCACCCTTAAATTAAAAGATGCAAAATAAGCACAAATTCCTTTGAGATCATGTTGTGCCTAGGAAGACCCAGGAACTTATTGTATGAAATAAGGGCTAAAATCTTTGATTTTTGGTGACTAGTGCCAACCACTGATTACTGGAAAAATTATTAAAAAAAATAAAAAAAATAAAAAAATAAAAATCGAAGGGGGTGAAAATAATAAATTTAGAAGTACAGAGTTTAGATGAGATCAGATTTTATATTAAACATGAGAGTTTGGGCAACCAGTTTTTACTGATTTATTTTGTGGATTTTATGCACTTTGAGATGATCTAAATATTTATATTCAGTAAACTCTGCTAAGTCGCACACAATTATTCACACCTGTACAGTTTGTGAAAAGAGTTTATGAATAAAGAAGGAGGATTGGTAAACACTGATGAACTGTGTACTCTACGCCGAGGTAATTTAATTTTAATCTCTGATGATAAAAATAAATTTTGTTTGTTTCAGACATATTATGATTTTGAGAAAAGACATTTGTTTTGAAAATTCAAAAGAGAATGATTGGATAGTTGTTCAAGAGTGTATTAAACAGAGGAGAAAGGTTGAGTGTCTAGGAAAGTGTAAAAGGCGGTAATTATTGCTATTTTTACTGCGCATGCGCATTGGAAACTGCCAATTACTGATGTCAGTCATTGCATATGTGCCACGTGTCCCACTCACACGATTCACGGAGTAAGACAGTTGTGTGTATTGATTAGAAACTGTTCAGTTTTTAATTCTTTCTTTTTGTATTAATATACAATACACAAATTCGTTTGAACTTTTCACAACTTACTCTAATTCATACTCTTACTATCACACACACATTTTCACAAACACTTTTCTGCATACATCTCTCAAACATATTCTTGAAGCATAAACACTGTTTTCTTTGAAATATTCTAATGGCAACAACTATGTTAAAGTCTTTTGGTCTCGATTTTGTTCCTAACAACTATGCAGCACCACTATCTACTGAAAACGTCCCAGAGGCGTTTCACCTGTTTCAAACTTTTCTTGCTCAATCTGATATTGGCCAAGCTTTAGTGGAACCAACAAGGTTATCTGGTACTCAAATCAAAGCCTTCTAGGAAACAGGTGTATATGATGATGGAGGTGAATCGGGCACTCCCTTGATTGTCTTTGAATTTGCTGAGCAAGAGTATGTGGTTACTCCAACCACTGTTAGAGATGCTCTTGGATGTGAAGATTTCAATGCGTTCACCATTTCTGTTGGTGACTCTGATCTCCAGCGTATGATGAGGGAGATTGGTTACTCTGGGTCTTTGGCAAGGACAGGTAATCTGAAGCGACCATTCTTGAGGAAGGAGTGGAGTTTCTTTTTCGACTGTATTACAAGGGCGTTTGGAAAGAAGTGTACAAATTGGGATGCTATTCCAATCGATAGTCTACAAATTGGGTATTCTCTTCTCTATGGTACTCATTTTGATTTTGGTAGACTAGTTCTTATTAATATTGGTGAAAAGATGACAGAGAATAGGAATGTAGTTTACTTTGCTCGTTTCTGTCAATTAATCTTTTCTTTGTGTGTTGATGGGCTTGAGATAGCTGAGGAGGAGGTAATTCCATCATTTAAATTGCATAAGAGAATATTTTCTGATCTCACAAATAAAGATATCAAGAAAGGAAATGTTGGTGACTTGATGCTTCCTGCTTCAGTCCAACAATTCTTAAACCCTCTACCACAACCACAAGCACAACAAGAAACTGACCAGCCTCTAAACTCTGAGCCTCTTCCATCTACATCTCAAAAGCCAAGGGCTGGGGGTAGGATTAAGCATAGAGCGTTAAAGGCTGTCCAGACTGCTACAACTCTAAATACTGATGATGTTACAATATCTGTTGGTACTTCAAGAAGAAAGAAGAGAGCAAATAGACCTATTTCTGATGCTAATGTGCTTTCTGAAGAAAATGAAACTGCTAATGCTAAGAAAAGGAAGCTTGTTGCTGCTTACCTATTTGATGATATAGTTCAAACTTTGGCTTCAAATTCTACAAATGTTGAAGTTCCTGAGGTTGTAATTGAAGATGCTACTGTGCCTGAGGAAGCTAGAGCAGATACTGATAATAATGATGCTGTTAATGATGATTTTATTGAACCCATCTTAGAAATGGATTTTGAAAATGAAATTGAAGCACATCCCTCTGCAACTCTAGAAGAGTTTGGAAGTATAAATGAAATAGAGGATGTGGCAGCTGATCAACCTACACTTATCATAGATGAGTCACTAGCTACTCATACAGAGATTCTCTCTGTTAATCACCAGGTAATTGAAAAAGGTGAAGAGGTTGATCAGACAGCAAAGGCTGTAGATGCAGAAAATATTGTTGAGGAAACTGCAGAGAATAATCTTGAAGCAACTGCAGATATTGTTGTTGAATCTACTGCTGTTCATGCTGAAAATGAAGACAATGCTCAAGACAAAATAAACTCTGAACAGATCGTAAATGCTGATGCTCAAGAAACATTTGCTGAGAATATTCCTCATTCTTCAAATGCTAAGTCTTCTACAAAGTCTGATGATTATCATGATGATTCATCTTCTCAAAGACTTTCTGCTCAACCAAATCAAAAGGACATTCAGCATGCCACTGAACTTCATTATCAAAATATGTACTTTTCCAAGTGGTCAAACAAGGATTGCATATTCACTAATCAAAGGGCTGCTGACTTTGTCACAAAATCTGCTGAATCAATTACGAATCCAGAACTTCTTACACATCTCAAGGCAACTATTGTTCAAGTCAAATCTCTTCACAATCGTTTTGATGAAACTCAGAAGTCAGTTACTGGGTTGAGAAATGATGTGGTTGCTAGAGATATGTCTCTAAAGCAAGATAAGTCTATGCTGCTTACTCTGGTCAAAGATCAAGAAGTTCTCAAGAACAGATTGACTAAGGTTGAAGACAATCAGACTGTAATGTCTGCTAAGCTTGATACTATTGCTGCTTCACTGGAATTGCTCACCTCAGTGTTACTTCAAGATGATGTCAAAAAGGGGGAGAGAGTACTTAAAGACAAATGCAAAAAGTCTCAAACTCTGAGTAGACAGGATGATTCTACTGATGGTGGTGCAAAGGGAAAAGATTCCAAATCTAAATCTACTCTACAGCAAGGAAAGCTAACATCAAACTTTGATGCTACAAACTTTGAAAGGACAAACACTGGTGCTCAATCTTCTTCAAGAGATAGAAGCTTATTGCTTACTTCTCAACCAAACACTGATGAAGAGATTGCAGCTCAGCTGTTTATAGAAGAACATGGTGCTGATGCAACCATAGAAGACATTCAAGCTGAAGAATTGATGCTAGCTGAAGAGCATGAAAAGAAGTTAAAGTCTGGGAAGTTGAAGAAAGTCAAGAAAGCTTTAAGGCCAAAGGAAAAAGGAATTGTAATCAAGGAAAATGTAAACTCTCAACAGAGTTTACAATATTCAAGATGGCCTGTTGAAGCTAGCTCAGATAAAGGTAAAGGGAAGCTAGTTGAAGAAAAACTAGTACAGAAGAAAGCTCAAACAACCTCTGACATTGCTCAAGTTGTTCAAACAATAGAAGCTGTGACAACCTCTGATACTACTCAAGTTGTACAGACACAATTATCTTCACAATTACAAAGGACTTTTGCCAAGCCAATCACTGTTCAACACTCTTTGATTCCAGCAAATATAAATCTTCTCCAAAGCAGAACACTCATGGGAAAAGAATCAAGAGATAAATCTGGGCTTGGATCTCATAGAGAGAAAAGAGTGAACAATAGTCCAATGGATCACACTTCTTTAGCTGAACCTGGTGTTGGGGTAACTCAAGAAAATCTTGAAACTCTAGAATCAGTTCAGTTAATATATCACAGAGGGTTAAAGAAGGATTTTCTGTTATACTTCAAATCTGATGGCAGAGTATACAGAGTTAGTGAAGATGATATTGGTTTAAAGATGAAAGAAGAACTGGAATATGTGTTGTATCTGTTGAAAGTTAAAAATCAAAGAACTCATCAAGCAGCCGAGGTGTTAAGAAGCAGAATGATGAAAGCTAGAATTCTTTCTGGTTTAAAGTCTGCTGGCTCTTACATACCAAGGTTCAGAGATTACAATGGAAAGCTTGTTGAGATGCAAAGAAACAGTGCAAGACTCAGAACAGATTTTGGCATAAAGGTGTTGGAATTTAATCTGGAATCAGATAAATCCTTCATAATAAAGCTAGGAAATGATATGAGGAAGAACAACATTTATTCACTAAGGGCAGCTATCTACCAAACTGGAGAGAGTGATCCAGAGTTAAGGGAGATAAAGAAAATAATGATAGCTGAGTTAGAAAGAGCTGAAAGAAAACTACTACAGGACTACATCAGGACTGTGCCTGACATTGAAGAGATTAAGTAACTGAAGTCTGTAAGTTTTTAAAAGTTTTCTGTTCTAAGTTAAAAATAAACTCTGTTATGTTATAAACACTGCATTTGTTGTATGTTTTGACATCATCAATTATCTTTTAACTTGTACATTTTTGTTATGCACAAGTTGGGGGAGATTGTTAGATATAATTGCTGATGATTGTTTATCAGTGTTTAAGCAACAGGTACTCATCAGAGTTTATGATAGAAGCCAGTCAGAGTTTGTTAAAGTCTGACGGGGTGAAAGTTTGTTGAAGCTGTCGGTGCTAATATGAAGATTCTAGAAGCAATATATCTTGAAGATGGAAAGAAGCAAGATATATTGAGATAGCTAAAGAAACAGGACAGAAGACAGAAGCAATCCTAATTTGATATAAATTGTATAGCTAATTTGTAGGAATATCAATTAGAGATTGAATCTATGTAGCTGTGTACTATATAAACACAGATAGGTTAACCCTAAAAGGAATGCGAATACTGAATACATTATTCTTGTAACCTAGCAGCTCTCTGTGATATTTTACATCACTAAGAGAAGAGTTATTTAATATAATTCAGTTTATTGATCATAAACAGTGTTCTTGATTGTTCTTCTCATACATATATTGATTATATATTGTGTATTCAGCCTAACAGAGGAGGATCTCCGATGGCCGAAGCCACTGAGGACTGACATGTCCAAACGGAATCAAAACCAATTTTGTCGGTTCCAAAAAGAAGTTGGTCACGACACGGATTATTGCAGACAACTGAAAGATGAGATTGAGTTTTTGATACGAAGGGGAAAGCTCAATAAATTCACTAAGGATGGAAACCAAGGGAGTGAAAGAGGAAACTACGAAAGGAAGGATTACGACAGAAGGGACAACGATCAAGATCGTAATCCCAAGCCCCGAGGGCCAGTCACCAACATGATACTCGGAGGACCAACTGCTGCTGGGTCCTCCCGAAACTCAAGGAAAGCATACACCCGAGAGGTAATGACCGTGGTTGGAGAAGCACCGAAACATTCCCGAACAGAAATATCAATAGGTTTTGATGATTCTGACTTGGAAGGAGTGAAGTTTCCCCACGATGATCCATTAGTCATCGTACCTGTGATAGGGAATTCTGAAACAAAGAGAGTTTTGGTCGACAATGGAGCTTCAGTGGACATCTTGTTCCATGATGCTTTCATCAAGATGGGCTATACTGACTCTCAGTTGACACCCTCGAATATGCCCATATATGGATTTAATGGAGTGGGGTCAAAGGTGGAAGGCACTATCCAACTCCCAATGACAATGGGGCAAGGGGTAAATACGTCTACTCAGATGTTGAACTTCATAGTTATAAAGGCAACTTCGACCTACAATGCAATTCTGGGAAGGACGGGTCTTCATGCATTCAAGGTCATTGCCTCATCTTATCATCTGCAAATCAAGTTCCCAATGAGGAATGGAATTGGTGAAGAACGGGGAGACCAAAAGATGGCTAGAAGCTGTTATGTAGCCGCGTTAAGGCCTGATGGAATCGGGGGGCATGTTCTCCCCATTGAAGACATGGATACTAGTGATAATGAGGACCGATGAGGGAAACCAGCTGAGGATTTAATCCCAATTCCCTTAGTCCCTGGTGAACCAGAGAAGGTGACTTATGTTGGAGCACTATTGTCTGAACCATTGAAAATCAAGCTCATGTCTTTTCTTCAAGAGAACAATGACGTTTTTGCTTGGACAGCGGCGAACATGCCATGGATTGATCCCCAGTTGATAACCCACAAATTAAATGTGAATCCTGAAAGGAAGACGGTGAAACAGAAGAAGAGAAATTTTGCTCCAGAAAGGCAAGAGGCCATTAAACAAGTAGTTGAAAAGCTTTTGGAAGCCGGTTTCATTGAGGAAATTCAATTCCCAGAATGGTTGGCTAACCTAGTGATGGTCAAAAAGGCCAATGGGAAATGGAGGATGTGTGTGGACTTCACTGACTTAAATGATGCATGTCCTAAGGATTGTTTTCCCTTACCAAGGATTGATGTACTAATAGATGCAACAGCTGGGCACGAGATGCTAAGTTTCATGGATGGCTTTAGCGGATACAACCAAATCAAGATGCACAAAGATGACATCTCCAAGGTATCATTCATCACTGACTTTGGTGTTTTCTGTTACTTAGTCATGGCATTTGGACTAAAGAATGCAGGGGCAACCTACCAAAGATTGGTGAACAAAATTTTTGAACACCTAATTGGAAAAACCATGGAGGTCTACGTAGATGACATGCTAGTCAAGAGCCTCGATAAGGCCGATCACATTGAGCACCTCCGAGAGGCATTTGAAGTGCTAAGGCACCACAAGATGATGTTAAATCCAGCTAAATGTGCCTTTGGTGTAGGCTCGAGAAAGTTTTTAGGCCTGATGGTTTCCAAGAGAGGAATCGAGGCTAATCCCGACAAAATCAAAGCAATTCTAGACATGGAACCACCATAGACTATTAAGGAAGTCCAGAAACTAACTAGAAGAGTGGCAGCATTGGGAAGATTCATCTCCAAGTCAGGAGAGAAGTGCTTACCTTTCTTCAAAGCACTTAAGAATGTGAAATTTTTTGAATGGACAGCTAAAAGCCAAGAGGCCTTGAAGAAATACATGGCTGAGCCACCACTATTGGCCAAACCAAAACCAGGAGAGGTTCTTTATCTATACTTGGCAGTATCCAACGCTGCCCTTGGAGCTGTTTTGGTAAAAGAAGAGTTAAAGGTTCAAAAACCCATCTACTACGTGAGCAAGATCCTACATGGGGCAGAAATAAACTACTCTACCATAGAGAAGTTTGCCTTAGCCTTGATTATGGCCTCAAGAAAACTACGTCCATACTTCCAGGCACACAAGATAGAGGTCTTGACTAATCAGCCTCTAAGAAACATTTTGCACAACCCTCAAGTAAGTGGAAGATTGATTAAATGGGCCATTGAACTAGGGGAATTTGACATCAAATACAAGCCTCGAACAGCCATAAAAGCTTAAGCACTTGTTGACTTTATGGTTGAATGTACCATTGACAACCAAGAAGTCGGGGGCAGGAAGTAATAGTGGAGGATGAGAAAGATCAAGAGATGGATTTCAAAGAATATTGGGTGCTCTATTTTGATGGAGCATCAAAAACAAAATCAAGTGGAGCCGGTTTAGTGCTACAAAGTCCTGATGGATTCCTCATAGAGTATGCACTAAAACTTGACTTCCCAACGACAAACAATGAGGCTGAGTATGAAGCTCTGATAGCTGGCTTAGGGCTGGCTGGAGCCTTGAGAGTTAAAACTCTGAAAGTATGTGGAGATTCGAGGCTAGTGGTTTCCCAAGTAAATGGGGAGTTTGAAGCTAGAGATGAAGTCATGGACAAGTACCTAAAACTTGTCAAGGCCATCATGACTCAGTTTGATGAATGCTATGTGGAACACATTCCAAGGGAAGAGAACATGAAGACCGATGCCTTGTCTAAGTTTGCCTCTTCTGAAATTCAAAACTATGAAAGAAGTGTATACTTCCAAGTCTTGAAGACCCCGAGCATCAATGGAAAGTTGGTAGCACCTATTGATGTTGCCAGCTGTTGGACGGATCCCATCAAATCTCATCTGGAAACTGGGTGGTTACCCAACGACACTTCAGAAGCACGAAAGTTATATGTGAGAGCACTAAGGTATACCCTGATTGAGGGAATCCTATACAAAAAGTCTTTCATCATCCCATACTTAAAATGCTTGAGACCCCAAGAAGCAGAATTGGCCCTAAGGGAAGTACATGAAGGAATTTGTGGGCAGCACTTGGGGGGCAGAGCCCTTACTCATAAAATTACCCGTTTAGGTTTCTATTGGCCAAGCATGCTAGCAGATGCTAAAATCTATGTGAAGAAATGTGAACGGTGCCAAAAGCATGCACCAGTGGTTAGGCAACCGCCCGAGATGTTGACATCCATAAACTCACCTATCCCATTTGCCATGTTGGGGATGGATATACTTGGACCATTTCCAATGGCAAGTGCGCAAAGAAAGTTCTTGATAGTGGTAATCGACTACTTCACTAAGTGGATTGAGGCTAAACCATTAGCCAAGATAACCACCAAGCACGTAATGCATTTCTTCTGGGAAAATGTGATATGCAGATACGTGATTCCACGTATCTTGGTCACAGATAATGGAACTCAGTTTAACAACGAAGAATTCAAGAAGTATTGTGACGAGAATGATATCAAGTTACGTTTCACTTATGTTGCCCATCCTCAAGCAAATGGGCAAGCTGAGGTTGCCAACCGAATTATCCTAGATGGACTGAAAAAAAGAGTTGAACGCTCTAGAAACACTTGGGATGAGGAATTGATCCCCATACTTTGGGCATATCGTACTACCTGCAAAGTCACCACTGGAGCAACCCCCTTTCTGTTAGCATATGGGGCAGAGGCAGTGGTTCCAGTGGAGATTACTCACACATCTCCAAGAATTGAGGCCTATGAGCCAGAAACAAATGAAGAAGGCTTGAGGCTAGCCTTAAATCTAATTGACGAAGTTAGAGATGAAGAAAATGCCAAGATAGTTGAGCATCAAAAGAAGGCATCTTTCTACTACAACCTAAGGGTTAAAGAAAGGTTCTTTCGACAGGGAGACTTGATTCTTCGAAAGATTGAGGCATTCGGAGTTGGACAAAAAGGCAAGTTGGCCCCAAATTGGGAAGGACCATATCGCGTTAAGAACGTATTTGGTCAAGGCTCATACAAGCTAGAAACCCTCGAAGGGCATGAGGTTCCAAGGACTTGGCATGCTACAAACTTGAAAGTTTACTATGTTTAAAGTGTTTCCTGAATGGACTCACTACTAGAAATAAGGTTTGATAAAACCAAATCCATGTTTTTAAACTTGAGTATTATGTAAGGGTTGAAACCCCATAAACCTAAGACATTCAGCCCAAACCCCATCATTCGATATGCTCAATGAAAGGCTTGAAGCCAAAACAAGATGGTATAAGACATAAAAGGCTTATGCAAATGTCAAGTTAGCCTCAAATAAGGCAAAATCGTCGTAAATGTGTAGGTCGTTCCACACTTTACACCAAGACGATACTCGTGAAACACTAGTGTATATTAAAATCCCCAAAAAAGGGTAATAAGTCCCAGGTAAGGGATAAAAAGACCCCAAGTCTCGAAAAAGACCGGTATAACTTCTATGAAATCCTAGTGCATTATCATAGATGTTGGGAAGCGCGATCAGCCATTTTAAACCCAGAATCTTCAAAGAAAGCCCAGAATTTTCAAAGAATTCTTCAAAACTTCAAGTAAGAAACCCAGAAAACGATGAGATTCAACAGAAAATCTCGCCAGGAATCGCCTAGTGACTGGAAACCCATCCGGTTAAGGAAGGGCAACCGTCTATAGCCAGTTAAGGCCCACAAATCCATTTATGGATTATAGATGTTAGATATAATTGCTGACGTTTGTTCATCAGTGTTTAAGTAACCGGTACATATCAGAGTTTATATAGAAGTCAGTCAGAGTTTGATAAAGTCTGACTGGGTGAAGAGTATACATAGAAGCCGGTCAGAGTTTGTTATAGTCTGATAGGGTGATAGTTGAATTAGCTGTCGGTGCAAAGATAAAGATTCTAGAAGCAATATATTCTGAAGATGGAAAGAAGCAGAATATATTGATACAGCTAAGGAGACTGGACAGAAGACTGAAGCAATCCTTAATTGATAATAATTGTATAGCTGATTTATAGGAGTATCAATTAGATAAGGATTGTATGTAGCTGTGTACTATATAAACACAGATAGGTTATCCCTAGAAGGGACGCGAACATTGAATATATTATTCTTGTAACCTAGTAGCTCTTTGTGATTCATTAACATCACTAAGAGAGAATTATTTAATATAATTCAGTTTGTTGATTTACAAACCTGTGTTCTTGATTGTTATTCTCATACATACTTGATTATATATTGTGTATTCGGCCTAACAATTGGTATCAGAGCCAAGGTTGTTTAATATATACAGTTTTACGATTCAAACACAGTAATAATCATGTCTGAAGAAAATCAAACTGCTCCCAAGGCTGAACAGGTTAAGCCTAATTCTGTGAGTCGATATGAAACAATCAGGGTTCCAATACTCAGGCCAGTAGAGTATCCAATTTGGAAGGTGAAGATGACCATGTTTCTGGAGGCTACAGATCCAGAATACCTTGACAGAATCTATGATGGTCCTCATATGCCGACTAAATTGTCCCCTGTTGTTGATGGTCAAGAACAAAAGACTGTTCCAAAGGAAAAGAAAGATATGACTCCTGAGGACATCTCATCAATTGCAAAAGATGCAAAGGTTAGACATCTTCTCCACAGTGCTTTAGATAATGTTATGTCTAACAGAGTAATTGGCTGCAAAACTGCCAAAGAGATATGGGATGCTTTAGAAGTCAGGTGCCAGGGAACATGTGCTATTAAGAAGAACAGAAAGACAATACTCACACAGGAGTATGAGCACTTTGATTCAAGACCTAATGAAACCTTGACTGAGACTTATGACAGATTTTGCAAACTATTGAATGATCTGTCTCTGGTTGATAAAGAATATGAGCTTGAAGAGTCTAATCTCAAGTTTCTGTTATCTCTACCTGAAAAGTGGGATTTAAAGACAACCACAATAAGAGATAATTATGAGCTTGCTGATACAGATCTTGATGAAATCTATGGGTTGTTAAAAACTCATGAACTGGAGATAGAACAAAGGAATAGAAGATTAAGCAAAAAGACAAAATTTGTTGCTCTCAAAGTTGAGGAGAAGCCCATCAAGAAGGAATCATCAAGGAAGAAAGCCAAGGGAAAGGCTTTAGTCATTAAATCTGAAAGTGAGTCATCAAACTCTGATGATGACTCAAACTCTGATGAAGCTTCTGACTCTGAGGATGATGAAGAACAGATGATGCAAATGGCTGCTTTAATGGTGAAGACTTTCAAGAAGATGGGATTCAAAAACTTCAAGAAAGGAAAGAGATTCTCAAGGAAAGATTCAAACTCTGATAAGAGAAATTTCAGAAAGTCTGATGGAGGATATACCAAGTCCGGAAAGAAAGACAAGTCTGAGATCCAGTGCTACAAGTGTAAAGAGATGGGTCATTATGCTCCAGAGTGCAAGAAAGGCAAATCTGAGAAAGCACTCATCTCTAAAGGCAAAGACTGGGCAGATACTTCAGACTCTGATGATGGAGAAAATTATGCTCTTATGGCAATTGTCAGAGATGAGACTGAATCATCTGAAAATAAGGTACCTCTAACTACTTATGCTTATGATACTGATAATATATCTGAATTAAGAGTATATCTGAAAAGCGTACATGTTAGTTATAGGGATCAGACTTTAGAAAATGAGAGAATTAAATCTGAGAATCTTAGTCTTAAAGATAGAAACAAGTTTCTTGAAGGAGAACTTAAAAATATGAAGCAGATTCAAAAAGAAAGAGATGATGTTGTTTATGTAGAACATGAGTTGCTCAAAAGATATAAGCAATTAGAATCTGATCTAGAAAAAGAAAGAAAAATAATCAAGACTTGGACAGACTCTGGAAGAGACACTCATCAAGTGTTTCAGACAGATTCTGTAGGTTTAGGCTATTGTGAAAATGATGAACTTAGGTTTAAAGACAAGGTTAAGGTTAAACCACAACTTGAACCTGTGATATTTGTTCCAGAAACCAATAAGTTAAAATCTGTTGTAATAAGAGAAGCTGATATGGAATCAGATGAAGCCTGTGAAAGACAGGAAAATATTATAACAGAAAAACTTATGGAAAGAGAAGCTGTTAGAAAGCCAGTAAAAACTTGTGAAAAACAGGTTAATGTTGGTTTGATGACAGGAAAACAGTTCAATCATAAGCTCAAAGAGGTAAAATCTGCCATGAAACCAAAATGGTCCAAGAAGAATAGGAATGGAAAGATAGGCATAAATAAAAGAAATAATCATTTGCCTACTGCTGCTGCTCCAAGGAAAACATGTTATAATTGTGGTAGTTCTAATCATCTTGCTAATTACTGCACAAAGAATAAAAATATCAATTCTTTACCTTCTACATCAGGGGTAAAGAATGATTATGTTAGGGTTAGACCACAGACTGTATGCACACACTGTGGGAGCTAAAACCCAATCTGAAGTGGGTTAGAGCAAACTCTGCAAGTGTAAAGTCTGACAATGTTAGTTTAAACTCTGTTGATAGTAATTTCGCCGCAAAAACTAACGCTGTTAAGAAAGACAAAGGATCCAAGCAAGTCTGGGTCCTTAAAACTAACACTTAGTGTTTGTTTGTGATTGCAGGGTATAAAAGAGAGCACACTTATCTTGGACAGTGGATGCTCAGGACATATGACTGGAAATAAAGCCCTGCTATCAGACTTTAAGGAAAAGGCTGGCCCAAAGGTTTCCTATGGAGATGGCAACATAGGACACACTCTGGGATATGGCAATATTAATCTTGGAAGTGTTATCATCACAAATGTAGCTCTAGTCTCAGGACTCAAGCATAATCTGCTATCTGTGAGTCAAATCTGTGACAGAGGAAACCATGTAGATTTTCATACTGAACACTGTGAAGTTATCAGTAAATCTACTGGAAAAGTTGTTCTAGTTGGACACAGGCGCAACAACATTTATGAAGCAAGTTTGGTAACAAACTCTGATGGAAAAACAGTGTGTCTGACTGCAAGAATGTCAAATGAAGAGAGTTGGAATTGGCATAAGAAGCTCTCTCATCTCAATTTGAACAACATAAATGAGCTTATAAGAAAGGATCTTGTAAGGGGACTTCCAAAATCAATACTCAGTCTAGATGGCCTATGTGATTCTTGTCAAAAGGCAAAGCAAAGGAAGTCATCTTTCAAGAGCAAATCTGAATCTTCAGTAGTGGAACCTTATCATCTTCTACATGTTGATCTCTTTGGACCAGTGAATGTGATGTCTATGGGCAGAAAGAAATATGCTCTAGTAATTGTTGATGAATATACTAGATATACATGGGTGTATTTCTTATCAAAGAAGGATGAAACTGCTCAAACTCTGATGGATCATGTAAATCTACTGGACAAAGGATCACAGCACAAAGTCAAAATTATAAGGAGTGATAATGGAACTGAATTCAGAAACTCAATCATGGAAGCTTTCTGCAAGGAAAGAGGAGTGAAACAAGAATTTTCTGCACCTGGAACTCCACAGCAAAATGGTGTAGTTGAAAGAAAGAACATAACTTTAATTGAAGCAGCCAGAACTATGCTTGAAGAAGCAAAATTACCAACTTATTTCTGGGCAGAAGCTGTTCAAACTGCTTGTTTTACTCAAAATGCTACACTGATCAACAAGCATGGGAAAACACCATATGAGATGGTGAAAAATAAGAAGCCAAATTTGAAATATTTTCATATATTTGGATGCAAATGCTTTGTGTTGAAAACTCATCCTGAACAGTTGACCAAGTTCGAGTTAAAAGCTGATGAAGGAATCTTTGTTGGTTATCCATTGTCAACAAAAGCATTCAGAGTCTACAATCTGAGAACTAAAGTGATCATGGAATCCATTCATGTGTCATTTGATGACAAGAAAATAACTGGACTTGATGACTTAGATGGACAGATCAACTGCGTTTTGAAAATGAAGGTTTATTCTCTGATGATGTAAACTCTGATGAAGCAGTACCGACAAACTCTGATGAAGCGGTTCTGACAAACTCTGACGAAGCATACTCTGAACCTCTACTGGTAAATACTGGAGAAACTGGAAATTCTCAAATTGAACAAAATAGAGAACCAGTTGAGGGGGAGCGTGAAGAAGCTCAACAAGACACAGCAAGTGAGTCAGTTGAGGAAACTGATTCAAACTCTGACAGTTCAAACTCTGAGCCATCCAATTCAGGGGGAGCCTCAGATACTGCAGAAAGTCAACATATGAATCAGGAGAGCATGGATCAAGGGGGAGGATCCAATAATGATGCAAGAAACCACTTACCAACAGCAAGAAAGTGGACACAGACACACACACCTGATCTCATAATTGGAGATCCTGATGCTAGTGTGAGAACTAGAAGTGCAACAAATAATGAGTGTCTGTATCATGCTTTCTTGTCTCAAACAGAACCAAAGAAAGTGGAGGAAGCTCTTCAAGATGCTAATTGGATTACAGCAATGCAAGAAGAGTTAAATGAATTTGAAAGAAATGAAGTCTGGACACTTGTACCTAGACCAAAGAATAGATCAATTGTAGGTACAAAGTGGGTTTTCAGAAACAAGACTGACAGTGAAGGTGTGATTACAAGAAACAAGGCTAGACTTGTGGCTAAAGGTTATTCACAACAGGAAGGAATTGACTATGATGAAACCTTTGCTCCAGTTGCAAGATTGGAGGCCATAAGAATTTTTCTGGCCTATGCTGCACATAAGAAGTTTAAAGTCTTTCAGATGGATGTAAAAAGTGCTTTTCTCAATGGGAAGCTTGAAGAAGAAGTGTTTGTTGAACAACCACCAGGATTTGTAGATCCCAAGCATCCAGATTATGTCTACAGGCTTGACAAAGCATTATATGGAATAAAGCAAGCACCAAGAGCATGGTATGAAACTCTTGCTCAATTTCTTTTAGAAAGTGGGTTCACAAGAGGTACAATTGATAAAACCTTGTTTTATTTCAATTTTGGTGATGATTTGCTTTTAGTTCAAATTTATGTAGATGATATTATCTTTGGATCTACTAATGACAAACTTTGTAAGAAGTTTGCAAAGCTTATGCAATCCAGGTATCAAATGAGCATGATGGGAGAGCTTAGTTATTTTCTAGGCTTACAGGTCAAGCAAACAGATGATGGTATTTTTATCAATCAAGCAAAATATACCAGAAATCTTCTCAAGAAATTTGGTATGCTTGATAGTTCATCTGCTACAACTCCCATGGCTACAGCAACAAAGCTAGACAAAGACACAGGAGCCTCAGTAGATATAACAAACTACAGAGGAATGATAGGGTCTTTACTGTATCTTACTACAAGTAGACCTGATATCATGTATGCCACATATCTTTGTGCAAGATTTCAAGCAGATCCCAGAGAGCCTCATCTAACAGCTGTAAAAAGGATTTTCAAATATCTCAAAGGAACCATAACCTTGGGTTTGTGGTATCCTAGAGAATCAGAGTTTAAGCTAATTGGTTACTCTGATGCAGATTTTGCAGGCTGTAAGATAGACAGAAAAAGTACAAGTGGAAGCTGTCAATTTTTAGGTGATAGATTGGTTTCTTGGTATAGCAAGAAACAAAAGTCAATTTCCACATCCACTGCAGAAGCAGAGTATATAGCTGCTGGTAGCTGTTGTGCACAGATTCTGTGGATGAAGAATCAGTTGCTGGATTATGGTTTGAGGTACTCTAAAATACCTATTTTCTGTGATAACCAAAGTGCTATTGCTATGACAGGTAATCCAGTACAACACTCCATGACAAAGCACATCAGCATAAGATATCATTTTATCAGAGAACATGTGGAAGAAGGAAACATTGAGCTTCATTTTGTGTCTACAGACCAACAACTTGCAGATATCTTCACCAAACCTTTGAGTGAAGCTACTTTTACAAGATTGGTAAATGAACTTGGAATGATCTCTGGTTTCGACTAGAGATACGGGTTAGACTCAAAAACTATACCTGTTTGATCTTTATGCTCATGATTCCTTGCATGTATTAACTGTTATGAGTACCAGTGTCATAAACTCTGAAAGTAAACTCTGATGCTAAACTCTGTTAGTCATAAAGTGTTGGTCATACTCTGTCGGTTAAAGTCTGATGTTATACTCTGATTGTAATTTTGTCTGAACCATAAGGACCAATGAAGAAATTTATATGGAACATAATTCTCAGTAAGTAATTGTGAATCCTTAAGAGTTATATAGATTCTGATCTCAAATATGTGCAGTAAGTTAACACAGCATGATACTGTCTCTATATTTATAGCATCTCTTAGTTTATTGATCTTATACACTGAGTCTGTATTAGCTGTTTGCATTTTCTCTCATAAATTAATTGTATTAACTGATGAAAAGTCTAAACTCTGATTATTAATTGCAAATAATTCACCCTCAAATCAAAAGATGCCAAAAAGAGCACAAATTCCTTTGAGATCATGTTGAGCCTAGGAAGATCCAGGAACTTATTGTATGAAATAAGGGCTAAAATCTTTGATTTTTGGTGACTAGTGCCAACCACTGATTACTGGAAAAATAAAAATAAAATAATAAAGGGGGTGAAAAATAAAAGATATATCCAAATGAAAAGGATATCAGAATACAGAGTTTAGATATAAAGAATCAGATTTTATTTTATACATGAGAGTTTAGGCAACCAGTTTTTACTGCTTTAGTTTGTGGATTTTATGCACTTTGAGATGATTTTAATATTGATTTCGGAAAACTCTGCTATAGCACACACAATTATTCACAACTGTACAGTTTGTGAAAAGAGTTTATTGACAAAGAAGGACAAATGGTAAACACTGATGTATTGTGTGAAATACGCCGAGGTAATTTAATTTTAATCTCTGATGATTAAAATAAATTTTATTGGTTTCAGACATTTTATAATTTTGAGATTAGACATTTGTTTTGAAATTCAAAAGAGTATGATAACAAACGGTTCATATTTGTATTAAACAGAGGAGAGAGAGATTAAGTATTTTGAACAATGTGACATGCGGTAATTATGGCTATTTTTACTGCGCGTGTGTATTGGAAGTTGTTACATACAGCTGTCAGCATATGCACGTTTGACATCTGTCCCACTCACACACTTTTCAAAGAAGCCTGCTGTGTGTAGTAATGATTAAAACGTTTGAGTTTTAATCTTCACAGTTATTATTTAAATATACTACACATAAACGGTTCAATCTTTTACACACCTCAACTTTTCATAAGCTTTTACTCACACACATTGTCTCAAACACTTTCACTGCATACACTATAATCTATTCTCTGTTTGTTTTCTTCTAAACTGTTCTAATGGCTACAACAATGTTTATTGCGTCTGGGTTAGAATTTGTTCCTAACAATTACTCAGCTCCTTTAGCAAATGAGAACGCACCGGAGGCGTTTCATTTGATTCAGAGTTTCTTGTCAAACTCTGATATCGTCACTGCTCTCACCGCACCGTCGAAGCTGTCTGCGTCACAAATAAGGACTTTTTGGCAGACAGGTACTTATGATGATGGAGGAGAGTCTGGATCTCCATCTATCATTTTTGAGTTTCAAGGAGAAGAATTTGCTGTTACTCCTACTACTGTTCGTGATGCTTTGGGTCTTGAAGATTTCAATGCATTCACAACTGTTGGAGACTTTGAGTTAGTTAGAATGATGAGGGAGATAGGATACTCTGGACCTTTGACAAAGATAGGTCAACTCAAAAGGCCATTTTTGCGCAAGGAGTGGAGCTTCTTTTTCGATTGCATTACTCGGGCTTTTGGAAAGAAGTGCACAAATTGGGATGCGATTCCCACGGATAGTCTACAGATCGGGTATTCTCTTCTCTATGGCAGTCAATTTGATGTTGCTAGATTAGTTTTAACTAATATTGGTGAGAAAATGCTAGAGAATAGGAATGTTGTTTACTTCTCTAGATTTTGTCAGTTAATATTCAACTTTTGCTGTCCTAATGTTGAGATTTTAGAGGATGATGTTATCCTCTCATTTAAATTGCATAAACGCATATTTTCTGATCTCACTAACAAGGATAACAAGAAAGGAGATGTTGGTGTGTTACTGTTGCCTGAGTCTGTGCAACAATTCATGGTCAACTTACAACAATAACAACAACCACAACTGGCAAACACTGAAGCTGGACCTTCTGTGTCTCAACCACAAAGGTCAAAGAAATCTAAAGTAAGGGCTGTTAAGTCTGTCAGGATAAACACTGAAGCTGGGGCATCAAATGCTGATGATATGCCTCAGAAGAGAAGAATGAAGAAAAGAAGAGCCAATAGGGCAAAGTCTGATATTGTTGATGAAGAGACTGAAACTGATGAAGAAACTCTTCATCAGAGAAAGAGAAGATTGGTAGCAGCACATCTGTTTGGTGCTGAGAATATCTCTTCAACTGCTGTTGAAGATCTTGAAATTGAGATTCCCGAAGATGAAATTGTTCCTGAGGACAGAGTTTTTATGGAGACTGTTCTTCAAGAGGAAGCTCCTACATCAAAGTCTGATGATGTAGTTGAGAAAGCTGCAAATGAAGCTCCTATGCCCACAGAGGATAGAGCACATGTTGAGATTGCAGATGAAGAGGCCACAGAGCCACAAGGCTTTTATATGGAAATTGAAGCAAATCTCTCTATAAACTCTGAACATTTCACAGAGGGTTTGGAAGTTGATCAAGATACTGTTGAACTTGCAGAATCTATGGCTTCTCACACTGAAATAATTTCTTTTGATCTTGAGAAAGGTGAGGAAGTTGATCAGACTTTGGATGCTAATGCTACAGAAACTGTTGCTACAAATCCTGATGTTGCTGATAAGGATGCAACAGAGAATGTTCCTGTTGAAGCAGAGTTTGTTGTAAACTCTGAGGATGTTATTGTTCTTGAAGCTCTACAACAATCTGTTGTTGAGATTGTAACAAAAGAAGCAGAGTTCCTGCATACTGCAAACTCTGAAATTCCAGAACCTGATGCTGAGAATATTCCTGCAGAAAATATAGCAGAGAATGATAATGATAATGATAGTTCTGATCATTCTCAAGAGGAGTTATTTGAGAGTCAAGCAAACTCTGATGAGCTAAGAGAGGTCAATCGAGCTACAGCTGAGCATTTTCAAGATATGTACTACAATAGATGGGCTGCTGCGGATTGTATCTTTTCAGCACAGAGGGCTGCTGATTTTCTTGGTGATTCTGTGAAGACGATTTCAACTCCTGATATTCTTACAAGTCTGAAGGCTACTGTGATTCAAATTAAATCTCTCCACAACAGATTTGATGAGTCTCATAAGGAAGTCACTGCTTTGAGGAATGAAGTTGGTCTGCGAGATCTCACTCTGAAGAATGATAGAACTTATTACAATTCCATGTTTAAGAAGCAAGCTAAGGACTCTGATGACATTCAGAAGAGGCTTGGGAAAGTTGAGGATAATCAGACTGCTATGTCTGCCCAACTGACATCAATTTCTAATGCTATTGAGTTGTTGACATCAGTACTACTTTCTGATGATGTCAAAAAGGGGGAGAGTGTACCAAGTGACAAATGCAAAGACACTCAAACTCTGAGACAGAGGGATGATGGTAATGATGGTGGACACAAGGGAGATGGAAAGAGCTTATGGTCAAATGCTGATAGCAGACTACTTTCAAGAAGATCAAACTCTGATAAAAGATCAAACTCTGGAAAGGGACATGCAAACTCTGCCAGTGGTTCAAGATTCAAAAGTTTGATAATCTCTGATAAGCCTACTAAAGATGAGGAAATTGCTGCCAAGGTGTTTATGGCAGAACATGGAAAAGATGTTACAATTGAAGATATCCAAGCTGAAGAGCAAATGCTTGCTGAGGAACACAGGAAGAATCTTGAAGCTGGAATCTACAAGAAGAAGGAAATCAAGGCTCCTAGAAAGAAAGAAAAAGGAATTGTTATCAAAGAGAATGTAAACTCTGATCAGAGTTTACAGTACTCAAGGAGGCCTGTGATTAAAAATACTGACAAAGGAAAAGGTAAACTGGTAGAAGAAGAACAGTTACCTAAGAAGATTTATTCAACCTCTGACATTGCTCAAGTTGAAACAAGATTAGCTAAATCAACCTCTGACGCTGCTCAAGTTGATGTTATTGTTAAGAATATGCCAACCTCTGACAATGCTCAAGTTGTGCAAACTCAGCTATCTTCACCACTCCAAGGTTTCAAAAGATCTTCATTACCTGAAACTCTGAAGCCTAGCCAGGTGAACTTTCTACAAACCAGAACAGTACTTGGAAAACAATCTTATGATAAATCTGGTTTGGGTTCCCACAGAGAGAAAAGAGTTAATAATAGTCCTTTAGATCATACATCACTGGCAGAACCTGGTGTTGGGGTTACTCAAGAAAACCTTGATAAACTAGAATCTGTTCAGATGATTTACCACAGAGGCTTGAAGAAGGAGTTTTTATTATAATTTATGGCTGATGGCAGAGTTTACAGAATTGGAGAAGATGATATTTGTCTAAAATTCTGGGAAGAGCTAGAGTATGTTCTCTATCTCCTGAAGATCAAAAATAGAAATACTCATAATGCTGCTTTGGTTTTAAAAGACAGAATGATGAAATCGAAAGTTCTTTTTGGAGGAAATGTTTCCAGTGCTTATATTCCTAAGTACAGAGATGCACATGGAAAGTTGGTGGAAATGAAGAAAAATAGTGCTAGATTCAGGACTGCACTAAATAAGAAAGTTCTAGAGTTCAATCTAGAGTCTGATAAGGCTTTTTATATCAGACTTGGCAATGAAATGAACAAGAACAGCATCTATTCTTTAAGGGCTGCCATTTATCAAATTGGTGAAGATGAACCAGAATTGAAGGAGCTGAAGAAGGATATGATTGCTGAACTAGATCGAGATGAGAGAAAGTTACTGTCAGATTATATCAGGACTGTACCTGATATCCAAGAAATTCAGTAAAGTCTGACTGTAAGTTTTTAAGTTTTCTGTTCCAAGTTAAAATTAAACTCTGTTTTAAAATTAAACTCTGTTATATTTTAAACACTGCATTTGTTATATGTTTTGACATCATCAATTATCTTTTTAACTTGTACATTTTTATTATGAACAAGTTGGGGGAGATTGTTAGATATAATTGCTGACGTTTGTTCATCAGTGTTTAAGTAACAGGTACATATCAGAGTTTATATAGAAGTCAGTCAGAGTTTGATAAAGTCTGACTGGGTGAAGAGTATACATAGAAGCCGGTCAGAGTTTGTTATAGTCTGACAGGGTGATAGTTGAATTAGCTGTCGGTGCAAAGATAAAGATTCTAGAAGCAATATATTCTGAAGATGGAAAGAAGCAGAATATATTGATACAGCTAAGGAGACTGGACAGAAGACTGAAGCAATCCTTAATTGATAATAATTGTATAGCTGATTTATAGGAGTATCAATTAGATAAGGATTGTATGTAGCTGTGTACTATATAAACACAGATAGGTTATCCCTAGAAGGGACGCGAACATTGAATATATTATTCTTGTAACCTAGTAGCTCTTTGTGATTCATTAACATCACTAAGAGATAATTATTTAATATAATTCAGTTTGTTGATTTACAAACCTGTGTTCTTGATTGTTATTCTCGTACATACTTGATTATATATTGTGTATTCGGCCTAACAATAGAGATTAAAACCCAAATAATTTGGGTCTCAGGCAAATTCGAAGCCCAAACAATAAAGGCCCAATAAGGCCCAAGGCTGGAATAATTTAAGTCCAATTAAAAATTGGGCTAGTTAAGGCCCAAGAAAAAAATGAAATTTGAAATATAGCCAAGGCAAAATCAAAGATTTAAGGTCGAAAAGACATTAAATCGAAATCGTACGACCGAGGTCGAAAACATATGGGAAAACGAGGTCGATTCCAACGACCTCGCTCCCAAATAAAGTCGAAAAATAATGAAATTGAGGTCGAAAAAACCTTAGAACGACATCGAAGGCTCGAAGTCGAAAATATACGAGGAATTGAGGTCGTTTCCATCGACTTCGCACCAAAAATCCAGTCAAAAAATTGAAAATTCGAGGTCGAAAAGACCCTAGATCGAAGTCGATTGATTGAGATCGAAAATACACTATAAATCGAGCTCGAACCCCTCGACCTCACACCCAAGTGAGGTCGAAAACAGAAGGATTCAAGGTCGAAGGAATGAGGTCGAATATGACCTAGAAAACGAGGTCTAAGCGTTCGACCTCACACCAAAATGAGGTCGAAAACGACCTAGAGATCGAGGTCGATATTGACCTAGAAATCATGGTCGAAAAAGGCTGGAACGAGGTCGAATGACCCAGGTCGAAAATGACCTGCAAAATGAGGTCGAAAGTTTGAGGAATCGAGGTCGAATGACCCAGGTCGAAAATGACCTGTAAATCGAGGTCGAAAGTATAAGGGATCGAGGTCGAATGACTGAGGTCGAAAATGACTGGGAAGTCGAGGTCGAAACCATCGACCTGGGACCAATCAAGGTCGAAAAAAGGCTGGATCGAGGTCGAAGGCTCGAGGTCGAAAAAGACTTAAAAATCGAGGTCGAAACCTTCGACCTCACTCCAGTCGAGGTCGAAATTCAGATCGAATTTCAGGTCGAAAATGACATGTTTCCTGGTCGAATTTGAGGTCGAAAATGACTTGTTTCCTGGTCGAAAAGGAGGTCGAAAATGACCTAATTTGAGGTCAAAAATGCCCTTAAAATGGAAAATTTTGAGGAAAAACACGTTATAACTTCTACGAAAACCCCAAGGAGATTTTCCCAGAAGTTGGGGGGAAAATGATATGGATAGAAAAGTAATTATAGAAATATAATTGCGGATTCTTTGGAAAGGCCAAGTATTTAAGGCCCAAAACCCAGATTATTTATTAATTTCGTAATTAATAAATAGGGAAAATATACAGCTCATAAAAAGAGTCCAAAATATGGTAAATTCATCAAAGAAGGATCCAGAATCCCAATTAAAGGAAATAATGAGTCACAGTCCTTATCAACAAGGAAAAGACTTGTCCATCAAGAAATACAATGTTTATCCATTATCAAAAAGGAGACTTATTCACTAAGACTCCTAAACATACTCTAAATACGAGGCTCCAGACGCCTATATAAGGACCCTGATCCTTCACATTAGAACTACGTTTTGGACACAGCTCCATACGTCATCTACTACGTTTTGGACACAGCTCCATACGTCCTCTACTACGTTTTGGACACAGCTCCATTCGTCCTCTACTACGTTTTGGGCACAGCTCCATACGTCACAACGCCTCGAAGGCGCAACAAGCCACAAAGGCACCCCTAGAACTACGTTTTAGACTTCATCCTCGAATAAGGACATACAAGTCACTACGTCCTTGGTGTGCCCCTGCCGCCATAGCCCCGAGGGCAACACCAAGAACTACATCTTTGGCTTGATTCTCAATAACGATTTGAGATACGTAGGCATCTTGTGAGGACCGATTTAGTCTCGAAACACAAGTGCAGCCATAAAAGCTCGAAGCTCATTAAACCCTCGCATTAAATTCACAAGCACATTTTTTAATCCATAAGAATAATAATCTGATTTCAAGTTATCATATTAAAATGGTAACTTTAAGTTCAAAAGAAAGTTTAAGAAAATATCAACATGGTAATTTTACTTGAAGATAAATTTTAGGGCAATATTACGATTTAAAAGCTAATTTAGATTTAAAAGCTAATTTAGATATTTTCTACTCAAATGGTCTGGAACCTCTCAAATCGTCTTCTTTATTATTTCCTCGATTAAAAGATATATTAAATAAAACTTAGTAAATAAATTGGACTCGTGGAGTAAGTTTAGGAGAATATTAATATAGTATACTTAGTTTCCTCCATTTGAATATAGTAGGAAGAAATTAGTAAATAAAATGTACTTAAAAGTTTAGGAAAATATTAACATAACATATTTAACTTCCTTCCTTGAAAGATAGTATTAAACAAAAGGGATAATTATCAAAGTCATCACTCATTTGGTTCAAATGTATCAAATTAGTCACTCATTTCAAAACTAACTCAATTTGGTAATTAATTTGAAAACTTGTATCAATTTAGTCATTAAAAGAGTTAAATTTTATATCAACTTAGTCACTGGCAGATGGTCTCCTTGATACTAAATTTCTAATTAATGACTAAATTAAGTCATTTTTGAAATGAGTGACTAATTTGATATATTTGAAACAAATGAGTGATGATTTTGATAATTATCCTATTAATAAAAAAATTAGTAAATAAATTGGATCAGGGCATTTAGGAGAATATCAACATACTATATTTAGTTTACTCGGTTAGAAAATAAAAAACAAATTGAGAATGTATCTAATATTATAAATGCAAGAATAATAAAATTGTATATTTACTTTCCTCCATTACTAAAATTTAAAAGGCAATTAAGATATTTTCTAATCAAATAAATTTAGGAGACTATTAAAATTGTAAATTTAATTTCTTCCATTAGTAAAGATTTTAAAGGCAAAAATATTAGAATTTTATATTTAGTTTCCTCCATTAATAAAGATTTAGAAGGAAATAATATTATAATTGTATATTTAGTTTTCTCTATTAGTAAAGATTTTAAAGTCAATTGAGATATTTTCGAATCTTTAACATTAATTATTCAAAAATTTGAGAAAATTAGAAAAGTAGATCGAAGCGATTTGAGAGCCGTCACCTCACCGTCCTCGTCTTCTCCTTTATATAAGTACTAGTCGACTAAGCCGCCCTTCGCGACAACCGTATAATATTTTTTGTAAAATTTTAAATCTTATTATTTAAGAAAAAAATTGAGAAAAGTATATATAAAATATCATATAAATAGTGAACACTATATTTTACATAGTAAACTTACATAACAATAAAGTAAACTATTTACATATATTTTGTGCCGATTTTTTGTCATTTTCTTGAGCCGACACCCATTGCAATAAATACATATAAATGAAAAATACTCAAAATATGTAATAATAAAAAAATTAAATATTAACCACCGCTTCAAACTTCAACCATTCGATGATCACAAATTAAAATTTTCGTAAATATCCCTCAACTTTATATGATGATTTTGTGTCATATCATTAGTATTATCACAAAAATTACAAATGTCTTAAATATTGTTGTACTTTATATGCCGATTTTATGTCATATTTTCTTGAGCCCACGACCATTTCTTAAATATGTGTATACTTTATATGCGATGCCATATTTTCTTGAGCCGACGACCATTGCACAAAATACATAACTATTAAAAATACTAAAAATAAGCAATGATAAAAATTTAAGTATTAACAACTGCCACAAACTTCACCCATTTGTATTATCACATAAATTACAAATTTCTTAAATATCCATATACTTTATATGCCAATTTTGTGTCATATTTTCTTGAGCACTACATAGAAATTGAAAATACTAAAAATAAGCAATAATAAAAATTTAAGTATTAACACCACTTCAAACTTCAATATTATCACAAAAATTACAAATTTGTTAAATATCCCTGGACAATATAATAATTTTTTTGGGTACATACATGTGCATAGTTATGATATAAAAGGTTAATCATGGAAACATAATTGATTTTTATCTAATCATTGTCTTCCCTATGAATTTGAATGTAAATAAGGGAATTCAATTTTATTTTAGTTAAGAAAAAAATTAACATTTGTTTAATTGAATTCTAAAGATGATTTACTTTTATATATTTATTATATTTAGTATGAATTTGAATGTAAATAAAGAAATTGAATTTTCTAAACATGATTAATTAAAAACCAAATATATAAAATTTTGAAAGTTATCATGTCTCTCATAAAAATGAGATTGAATATAACTCTAATTAATTATTAAATTCACAAAAAAAAATATCAAAAACTATATACAAAGATGACATTCAATAAATTATTATTAGCTACAGAAATCAATCAAGTATAACTATATGTATGTAATGTTAATCGTCACATGCTTACATGCCGCTATTACAATTGATATGTTTATCTTCTTATTATGAGTATGTAGTGTTATTAATGTATCCTCAAATAAATCCACAAAATGGTAACTTGAGAAAAAAAAATCAGCCATGATTTTTATAGACAATTTAAGATATAAAAAATATAATAAAGAAAAAAATTCTAAATAGGATTTAAATAAGAAAATTTAATTTTTCTTGAATAAAAATAGAGGAGTTCTACAGAAAAAGAAATTTTTTTTTTGTTTAATTGAATTCTAAACATGATTGACTTTTATATTTTTATTGTTTTTAGTATGAATTCGAATATAAATAAAGAAATTGAATTCTCTAAACATGATTAATTCAGAAACAAATATATAAAATTATAAAGTTATCATGTCACTCATAAAAAAATTAATGAGATAATATTATTGAATATAACTCTAATTAATTCGCAACATCAGAAAAATAATATATCAAAAACTATATACAAAGATGACATTCAATAATAGCACTGACTTTTTTATTTCTATTGTCTTCTCTAATAATTCGAATGCAAATAAAGATTTTTTTTAATGAAGTAAAGTTTTGGAGCTATAGAAAAATAAATAAATATTTTTGAGTAAAGTGCATTATGTGTACCGACATTTTTCAATACTAGATTTCAAAAACTCTCACTTGCAATACTGATCTATGAAGATAATTAAATAATGTGTACTACCGTCAACTTCTGCTAACTCCGTCTCTTTTTGCAGGGGCATTCTCGTCTTTGTTTACTGAGGGCATTGGACAGTCGTTCACTTTACTAATTTCATTTTGTATTACACAATTACTCTTAATGTGATCATTCTTCTCTTTCTCCTGTCTATCTCTTACAAACAGTCTCCCGCCTTTCTCTTATAGTCCTCTAGCATCACTGGTGTTGTTGCTGCAATGGTGTGGTTAGTTAGAGATCGTAAGGACAAAGACGTGTTTCATTCACTTGAGTGTCCCGATTACGGAGGTAAGTCTTCTCCTTTATAATTAGGGTTTCAAAAGGGGTTTCAAAAGGGGTTATCATAGTGATGTATATATATAGTCGTATGTTAATTACGGATTCTGGTAGTTGGATTATGAAAAGTTTCTCTGTAATGTGTTGCATGTGATTTCAATTGTATATGTTCATGTGGCCCCTGTGTTTTGTATGAAAAGTGCCCTATGACGTTTGTGGTGGTCCCTTGTGTTTCTTTATGTCTGTATAGTGCTTCGATTGTTAATTTTTGTTTCTTTCTGTGTTAGGGTTTATGTCTTTCTGTTTTAGGGTTTATGTCTTTATGTTTTGTTTCTTTATTTTCTGTTGCAGCTCACTCAGATCTTTTTAGCATAAAAATGTATCATGGGGGTCAATTTGAAGAGAACCCTAAGCGTTATGTAGGTGGAGAGATTGATTACATAGACTTGTGTGATGTTGACACCATGAGCCTTATTGAGCTAGTTTTAATGCTTAAAGAATGTGGTAATTTTGGAGGTCACACCTTTTTCTACAAGTGGCCAAAGACTGATATGAGTAAGGGGTTGTGGTCATTAGATTCTGATACTGAAATAATGGAAATGTGTGAATTGATCCGTGATGAGAGGATACTATATGTGTATTCAGTTACTTCAAAAGCTATTTCAGCTATAGATGCTGATGGAGTACCTACCCAGGAGTTTGCTCCTTCACAGGATTGCAACATGCAATATATTGATCCTACCTCTGAAAATGATGACATAGAACAGATGATTCAACTTGAAGAATTGTTAAGGGATGGGGGTGATGTTAATGATGAACAAGAAACAGGTGCAGGTAATGTAGAGAGTGATGATAATAGTGATGAGGAATACAATCCAGACAAGGACCAAGAAGAGATGAGTGATAATAGTGTTGCTAGGAAAGTGTATACTGGTTGTAAAGTAGGCATATCATGTTCGAAATTCTTTGGTCGTCTCTACATTAATTTACTTGTGTGATGCATAATAGATATTGACGTTAATGTAAATATATAAATGAGCTAAATTTTACAGCGAATGAAAATCTTTTCAAATAGAAGATATACACTTGAGATTAAACCATTTACCTTCTCATGAAAAATAGTTAAAATGATGAATCTGCTATAATATCAATTCAAGAAAAAAAATAGAATTGATCTATGAGATTAAAGTGTTTGCCTTATCGTGTAAAATAGTTTAAAAGATAAATCTGCTATCGTGTAAAATAGTTTAAAAGATAGACACTTGAGAGTAAACCATTTGCCTTATCATAATGGTTTGTTCATATTGCAGACTATTCACTATTTATTAACTGCGGAGGACCCAAAATAGAGATAGGGGGTAAGGAGAATGAAGAAGGCTTGGAAACAGAGGGGCATCATATTTTCATCCTACAGGTGGATGGGTACATGTGCTACTATTCCAAGCGAAGATGATGAAAATGCAACCCCGTTCAGTGTCGGGACTTCCACTTAATTTCTTCTCTGTTTACAGAAGTAGCATGGACAGGGTTTTAAAACTTTGGTTATCTTTTGTCGTAATTTATATTTTGTACTCTATCTTTTGTTTCTTGGTAATGTGGTAATTATGGTGGATGATATTATGGTGGAGTGGCGTAGTTGTGGGGTGAATGATGGGAGGAGTTGGATGACTTGGTGGAGTTGGAATATATTTTGGTTAACCTTTGGAGTTGTATTACTTTGCACTTTGAATTGGTTGGTTTATTTTGTAAAGGGATCTGATTATGTACCAATCAGGTCTCGCAATTTTTTGAATTTAAGTGTTGTAGTTGCTATTATTACTAATGTTGCAATATTTCATTTTCTGTTGCCCTAGTATGTATAATTAGTGTTACATTAGCTATTTATAACAATATCTAGTGTTTCATTAGCAAAAGATTTAGTGTTGCAATAGAATCTGGGGTCCACCAGTGACGTGGCACTAAAGTGGGACCTAGTGATGATGTGGCACAGTGGGACCCACACAAGTGACGTGGCACAGTGGGACCCACAAGTGACGTGGCACAGTGGGACCCATAGGTGACGTGGCAATATTGTGGGCCCCACAAGTGACGTGGTAATATTGTGGGCCCCACCGGTGACGTGGCAATATTGTGGGCCCCACTGGTGACGTGGAAATATTGTGGGTCCCACTGGTGACGTGGCAACATTGTGGGCCCCACTGGTGACGTGGCATTTCTGTGGGCCCCACAGGTGACGTGGCATTTTGTTGTGGGCCCCACATGTGGGCCCCACAAGTGACGTGGCATACACCTGGCACCTGGTTAGGCTGAGGTAACACAATTATTGTGTTGCATTTGTTTGATTTAGTGTTACTCTATGGGCCTAATGTAATACTTTGCCCTGTGTTACCATTGAGAAGGAAAGCGTTGCATTTGATGTCAAAGGTAACATTGGCGGATGAAATGGTAAAAGTGCGTTACCTTAGGCCTGATGCAACAGAAATTGTGTCTAAGGTAACAGTAGGTGTGTGTTGCATCCGGCCATCTATGGCGTAGTGTTGATAGCACAGATGATGAGGTTTGTCATTACAAGACAGAAAGAGAAAAGAAGAGCAAGGAGAAAACACAAAAGAAAGCTAGTGGGAAAGGTAAAGACACAGCTAGTGATGATGGTGCATTGATGACAGAAGGAACATGTCAAACAAACAATGACATTCAACAATATAATGTAAGTGAAGATGAAGGCGGGTATGCATCTGATGTCTCTAGTCACTATGCAGATAGTGAAGAAAAAAGGATGGGTTGTAGTAGCACTGATGAGGATGAGATTTCTTATCCTGTTTTCAATTCCAAGACAGACATGAAGGAACCAAAATTCCAATTGGGTATGATGTTTGCAACATCAAAGATTTTCAGAGATGCAGTGAGAAAACAAGCTATTTTAGAAAGGAGGCCAATAAAACAATGTAGGAACTATGGAAGCAGAGTGAGGTTCATATGTGAAGGAGATTGTGAGTGGAAGATATATGCCACAAAGATGCAGAGAACAGACACCTACCAGATAAGGGTATACCAGGCTAAGCACACTTGTACACAAACTTTTCATCAAAAACAGATAAATTCAAGGTGGATTGCAGAGCAGTATGAGGATGATATAAGGATGAACCCCACCTGGCCACTATCATCATTCCTGGAGAAGGTAGTGAATGATTGGAATTGTCATGTTTCTATATATGCAATAGCCAGGGCTAAGAAAAAAGCATTGGAGAAGATCAATGGTAAACATGTTGATCAGTGTGGGAAGTTGTGGGAATATGGGAAAGAATTGTTGAAGGTTATGCCTGATAGCACTATACAACTCATGACTGAGGACCAAGAATTGAAGGAGGGAAGAAAAAGGTTTAAAAGATTCTACATATGCTTTGGACCAGTGAAGAAGGGGTTTAGGTCTGGATGTAGGCCTCTCATTGGATTGGATGGATGCCATTTGAAGGGGCCATATGGAGGTCAATTACTTGCTGCAATTGGTACGGATGCCAATGATGGCATGTACCCCATAGCTTGGGCTGTTGTTGAAGCTGAAAACAATGACAGTTGGAATTGGTTTCTGAAAAATGTCAAGGATGATCTGAACATTGCAAATGATGGAAGTTGGGCATTTATATCAGACAGGCAGAAGGTAGTTTATACAAGGTCTACATTTAATTACACACCTAATATGTATTTATAGTAGTTAACACTTTAACCTATTTTTGCAGGGTCTTATAAATGCACTAGAAGCTGTTTTCCCCAATGCAGAACACAGATTTTGTGTCATGCATTTATATAGAAATATGTGGAAAGATCATAAAGGGATTGGAGTTAGGATGTGCCTATGGTTGGCAGCTAGGGCCACCACAGACTACACATTCAACAAACACATGGAAGAATTGAAGAAGGTATATATTTCACTCTTAACTTTAATTCATGTCAATATATTACATACTTACTTTGTATTTATTTTTTTACAGTTGTCTAAGAAGTGTTATGAATGGCTAAGTCAGAAGCCTAGATCACAATGGAGTAGGAGTGCATTTAGGACAATCTGTAGGAGTGACATTTTTGTGAATAACCACTGTGAGGTATTTAACAGTAGCATCACAAAATATAGGGATCTCCCTATTATATCTATGCTGAAGGCAATTCACAAAGATGTCATGAGGAGGATTCAACAAAGAAGAGACAAGATGCAAAACAGTTATGCTCTGAATCCCATATGTCCTAATGCAATGAGGAGGCTACATAAGTAAGTTCTCAGTAATGCCTTTTTACATATATTAAACAATGTAATTTTTTATTTATGTATTTAGTTACTACTTTTCTATATTATAGGGCAATTGACCAGAGTAAAGGATGCCATGTTGTTTGGAGTGGTGGTGCAAGATATTTAGTTACAATGACAACAGGGGGATATGAGATGGTTGTTGACCTAGATGCACATAAATGTGCCTGTAGGAAGTGGGAATTATCAGGTATCCGATGTTATCATGCTTGTGCATGCATAGCATGGAGTAGAAAACCATTTGAACCTTTCATTCATACCTGCTATACAAAGGACCTTTTTCTAGAATGTTACAAATACATTGTGGAGCCTATTTGTGGTGAAGAGGAATGGAAAGAGCTACCATATCCTAAACCTCTTCCTCCAGAAGTTAAACCTCAGACAGGAAGGCCTAAGAAAAAGAGAAGTAAGACAAGTGACATAGTTGGTTCAGATGCTACTAGGCTTAAAAGACAAAACACATCTGTGAAGTGTACCTACTGCACAGAGTTTGGTCATAATACAAGGACTTGTCAAGCAAAGGTAACATTTACTTTTTTACTTATGATGCCATGTACCATAATCATATGTCTTAACTTATGTTGTTTTATGTTAGGCTTCTGATATAGCCAATGGATGTGAGAGGGTAGTTAAGACAAGGAAGAAGTATACCAAGAAGAACAAACATGCTGAAACACCTGATGGGAATGCAACCAATGCACCTGAAATTCCTCCTCCAGAGGTTGAGAGAGATGCTCCTGATGTTGAGAGAGATGCTCCTGATGTTGAGAGAGATGTTCCTGAGGTTGAGAGAGATGCTCCTGATGTTGAGAGAGATGCTCCTGAGGTTGTTAACCATCCTCCTACTCGAGGACCCTTTGAGGGTACTCAAGGTGGGGTATTGAAGAAGAAGCAAGTTCGTGCAAAAGTGAAGAACACTCCCCTTGGTATTCAGCCTCAAACATTTAACTCCAATAACAATGTCACAACCACTAGCTATGAAAATATTCAGGCAAAACGAAGGGAAATGCAATCCAAGTTAAGGAATAATCCAGTGTGGAAGATATAGTTATCTCATGACTTTGTTGTATCTTAATTATGTACTTTGGTGTTTGACTTTGGTGTTTGAACGTATTTGGTGTTATTAACCATCGTAGACAATGAACTCATTTTGCATGTTATTCGCATAATGCTAATCTTTTATGAAGTCAACTATCTCAATTTCGTATTTGCTTTTATATTTTACTTGCTAAATAAAAGGGTACCATTGACAACAACAACATCCATAACAACAAACAACAACTTTCAATAAGCTTAACAAAAGGAAATCTAAACAAAGCACAAACAGCCTAAACATAAATTCACTCATCAAGCGAGTCATACTCATCATCCTCAACTACGGTATCATTCTGGATTGTGTTGAGAGCCATATTCGTCATCAGATTAACAAGCACAAACATGCCAACAGCTATACACTGCTGCTTCATCTTCAGTTCATTCATCCTAGCTTGATGCCTTTCACTCATACGAACCATCCTGCGCCTATACTTCTCATCCCTTTCCGAAGCACGATCTTGTAACTCCTTTATTATCTCCAACGTCCGAGGTCCAAGTGGTTCCTCATCAATCCACACTCGGTAACCACATGTATTGTCCCAACATGCCCTGAATCTCCTACCTGCGTTGGGGCCATACCATTCAGTCTTCATTACACTCATCTGGTCGCAGTAGCAAGCGAGGTCCAAGATAGTATCAATCTCAGCTTCTGTACGATCCACTGTTCGCGCCATTTTCTTTTTGGGGAGAGATGAAATTGTAAATTAGGGTTTGCAATTAGAGGATAGGATGAAATGGGGATGATGTGCTGTATATAAACATGAAATACCCGTTACAATATTGTGCTTACGAGAATGCCCCTGCAAAAAGAGACGGAGTTAGTAGAAGTTGACGGTAGTACACATTATTTAATTATCTTCATAGATCAGTATTGCAAGTGAGAGTTTTTGAAATCGAGTATTGAAAGTGGTCTGACACGCATAATGTAGGTACACATAATGCACTTTACTCAATATTTTTTGGACGATCTGAGAGCTCGTGAGAGTTTTCTTATATATATATAAAGAAGAAGATAAATAAAAGGAGAAAGAAGATAAAAATTGATAAGATAAAAAGATAAAGATGTTAAATATTAAAATAGTATATTCACCTTCCTTCATTATTAAAGATTTTAAAGGAAAGAATATAAAAATTGTATATTTCGTTTCCTCCATCAGTAAAAATTTAAAAGGCAATTACTATTTTTAAGGAAATTTAATTTTATTGAATTAAAATCCACAAGCTGTAGCAAAATAGATAAATAGATTTCGTACGATCTGAGAGCTCCTCGGGTTTTCCTTTATATATATAAAATAAAGATATTGATTAGTTTTACTTGAAAAGGATGTTTAGAAGAATATTTATATAATATGTTTAATTTTTTAATATTAAACAATATTTAAAGCAAATATAGAAAAATTAATAATTTTAAAAAATCTGACTTGAAGATATAGCTTAAAGGATATTTATCAAAAATACCACTTTTTTAAAGTTTTTTTGCGATTTTACCATCTTCTCAAAATATTTACAAAAATACCTTCTTTTTAAAAATAATTTGCGAAAATACCATCTTTTAAAAAGATTTTTGCAAAAATATGTTCTGCAACTAAATACAACCTACGTAGGTTGCATCCGGTTGCATGTGTTATTGCAACTGGATGGAACTTTCCAAATACAACCTACGTAGTTTGCATCCAGTTGCATATGTGGTTGAAACTAGATGCAACCAGATGCAACTTTTTAAAAAATAATTGAAAAAACAGCTAAGAATTCAAAAACAATTATTAATAAAAGGGGTAAACTTGTGGTCTTCGTTTACCTTGGGGTTCAATAGTTAACTTTTGGGGTTCAAAGTTTCTATTTTGGATTTTAGAAATATTAAGAATGACGAATAATTCGTATACGGACTTAGGGTTTAGGGTTTAGGGTTGTTTACAACCCTAAACCCTAGACTCTAAACCCTAACCTACCCTGATCTTAGGGTTGTTTACAACCCTAAAATCAGGACGCCGGAAAAACACCATTATTAACAAGTTGCATCTGTGGTTGATTTTGGTTGCAGTTTGCAGAAGGTATTTTTGCAAATAAGATGGTTTTTTCGCAAAATATTTTTTTTTGAAAAGGTATTTTTGCAAAAATATTTCTGGAATGGGATATTTATGAAAAAAGCCCTAGCTTAAATTAGAACTTATATAAAAATTGCAAGAGAAAATTAAAAAAAAAATTGAAGAAAAAATCTGATACTGCTTGTATAACAAATTAAACTGTAGTAATTCTCAAACGTGTAACTTCACTAAATACTAAGAAATTAAGATCTCAAAAGATTAGATTGATGTTTCCCTTGCTCATCTTGACCATCTGGTCCATCTTAATTTGTTTTTAAAAATAAACACAACACATTGAAAGACGCATCTTCTAAAACACATGCATAACAAATAAACTTCAGAACCAATCCATGAGACATAAACCTGTTAATATAACCATCCTAGCGAACCAAATCTTGCAAAATAGATTCAAAAAGACATTTTCGTCTTACAAAATTAATGATTCAATGACGCTACAACTTACAGTCTTGTATCCCCATACTTATTGGAATTACTTAATCAATGAAAGATGTTTTTATAAAACTGAGAAAAGATAAAACGAGCTTACTTCGTTCAATTAGAAAAGATTACAAACTGCATATATAAACACAAAGTCCTATTAGAAATACACAATACACACGCACACTGTATGTAAATAAGCTGTGGAGAAAATACTTGTTTTTATAATTTAATAAACTAACGTACAGACTTATAAATAGACTAAGAAACTGAAAGCCCAAAACTACAAAATAGGAACTACTTCTAGACATACTCTCCACAACGCCACTACTATTATTCAGTTCCTAGAAACAAGTTAGCACTGAAGACTAGTTCCACAAGTGACTAGTTCCACGCCAACAGTCATATTATTTGAAATATGTTTAGATTAAATTAAATCCAACACATCCCCCCCTAATCTGAACATGTTCCCAGATCACTACTCAACCGACTGCTGCAATATCTTCGACACCAATTACCTTCTTCATCTCTTCAAATTTAACTCTTCCCAACGCCTTAGTTAAAATGTCAGCTCTTTGTTCGTGCGTTGCCACATACTCGACTACTAGCTCTCCTCGTTCTATGCACTCACGGATGAAATGAAAACGGACATCAATATGCTTACTTCTTCCATGATGAACTGGATTTTTCATCAGCTCTATCGCAGATCTATTGTCCACACGAAGTACCACAGCTCCAACTTGTTGCCCAGAAATTTCTTCCAACAGACCCCGGAGCCAAATGCTTTGACAAGCAGCTATTGTAGCTGCCATGTACTCTGCCTCGCAGGACGATAAAGCAACTACCCTCTGTTTCTGTGAAGCCCAAGAAATCAAACTTTCATTCAGATAAAAACACATCCCACCTGTGCTCCTCCTATCTACAACGTCGCCAGCTAGGTCACTGTCTGAGAAGCCGAGTAAACACCTCTCCTTTTTCTCCTTCCTGTATACTAACCCATGATTGAGTGTACCTCTCACATATCTCAATATATGTTTTATTGCCTGTTGATGCTTGACAGTGGGCTTCTCCATAAATCGACTCACTACACCTACTGCATACGAAATGTCAGGACGTGTATGCGTCAAGTATCTCAAGCCTCCAACTATGCTTCTATACTCAGTTGCATCAACTAGTCCACCCCCTTCGTCTTTATCCAACTGCAATTTAAATTCCATAGGATACTTACATGGGTTACAGTTCAACATACCTGACTTTTCCAGCAATCTTTTGGCATATGCAGATTGCTTCATCGTGGTAAAGTGGCCTGTTTGATTAACTTCTATGCCCAAATAAAATGATAGTAAACCCAGATTACTCATCTCAAACTGTTCACTCATCTGCAGCTTGAACTCCTCAATCTCACGTCTATTTGTGCCTGTCACTAACAAGTCGTCGACGTAAAATCCAACAACCACCACATTTCCTCTGTCGAACTTTGTGTACACAGCCTGTTCATGCGAGCATCTCTTGAACCCCAGTTCTTTCAAACACTTATCCAGCCTAGCATTCCATGCCCTTGGCGCTTGACGTAGGCCGTAAAGAGCCTTGAATAGTTTATACACCTTTTGTTCATTTCCCTCTTTCACAAATCCCTCGGGCTGAAATACATATACTTCTTCTAGAAGTTCACCATTTAAAAATGCCGATTTCACATCAAGATGATGAACCTCCCAATTTTCTTTTGCTGACAAAGCCAACAATAATCGAATCGTGTCAAGACGAGCCACAGGTGCAAACACCTCGTCGTAGTCAATCCCCTTTTGTTGCACATAACCCTTTACGACTAGACGTGCCTTGTGCTTCACTACATTTCCTTCAGGGTCCTTTTTCAACTTGAACACCCACTTCAATCCAATGGCTTTATGTCCGGGAGGCAAGTCTGTAAGAACCCAGGTGTTGTTTCTTTCGATTGAGTCAAATTCTTGCTTCATCGCGTCCTGCCATTCTTTTTCCTCCACTGCTTCTTTGAAAGATGTTGGTCCTTCAATCTTTAATAGCATCAATTCATCAATCATGTTGAGGACCTCCGTCTTGTTATAGATTTCACTTAGAGACCTATAGCGTCTGGGTTCACTATTTTCAGTAGACGACACTTCTGTTGTCCCTCCGGTCGAATTAACTGCAGCAGTTGGTGATTGTGAAGACGATGTCCGTGATTGTGATGACTGTAATGGTGTCGTTGGTGGGTCAGGCTCTGTTTCACTGCCATCTCCTTTATCACTGACACTACTCATTTCAACATACTAACTGGGGAAGCTCACCTCTTTCTCTTCTTCTTGTTCCCACGACCAGAATTTTTCTTCCTGGAATACCACATCTCGGCTTACGTGCACCCTCTTTGTTTTCGGATCATAAAGCCTGTTCCCTTTCGTGCCTGGTTCCCTTCCGAGATACACAACCAATTGACCACGATCGTCCATTTTCTTTGTGTGGATCGAAGGAATCTTCATAACTGCTGTACACCCAAAAATTCTTATGTGTGACAGGTCCGGTTTTTCATCGTACCAGGGTTCATACGGGGTTCTACCTTTCAATGCACGAGTTGGTAAACGATTTAGTACATAAACCGAGTGTCGCACTGCCTCCCCCCACATAAAAGCTGGCAAACCTGATTCTTTCAGAAAGCTTCTAGTCATGGCCGTGACAGTCCGATTTCTGCGCTCAACTACCCCATTTTGTTGAGGGGTGTAGGGGGCTGTGTAGTGTCTCCGGATGCGGACCCTTTCGCAAAAACACGTGAATTCCTTCGAACAAAATTCCCCACCTCGATCCGTTCTCAATATTTTAATCCTTCGTTCAGTTCCGTTCTCGACCAAAGCCTTGAAGACCTTGAAAGCTTCAAATGCACTGTTCTTTTCTTTCAGTAGATATACCCACATCTTCTTGCTAAAATCATCGACAAATAACAAGAAATAGCGGTTACCTCCGGGTGTCGTTGGCGTGATGGGTCCACAAATATCGGTATGCACTATCTCCAATGTCTTCCTGGAACTGAGCATTGCTTGGGATGGAAATGGTTTCCTGGACTGTTTTGACATCAAACACCCTTCACACCTTTTCAATGGTTTTATCATTTCCGGAATTCCCACTGCCATTTTTTCTTTTGACACGAGCTCTAGTGCTTGAAAATTGACATGCCCGAGCCGAGCGTGCCACAGCCAAGTATTCTCTTCCATCTTCGTAAGTAGGCATGAAGATTTGCTCTCCTCAAGACTAATCTTGTATAGTCGATTCTCGGATTTTTTCACTTTCATCAGGAGCCTTCCATCGCTTTCATAGACCCACAAAAATTCTCCCTCGAGTATTACCCTATTCCCTGCCTCCGATAATTGACCCAGGCTTATAATATTGTTACATAGATTAGGAATAAAGTATACCTCCTGTAAGATTCTTTCATCGCCATTTTTACACTGGAATGCAACTGACCCCTTTCCTTCAATATTCACTGTAGACCCATCTCCGAACTTCACCTTTCCGGTCACGCTTTCATCAAGCTCTTTGAATTTCCCGCGTTGTCCAGTCATGTGATTACTCGCCCCGTTGTCGAGGTACCACACTTGCGACTCCCTTTGTCCATCGACATTTGTGCGAAGTTTCGGAATGACTGAGTCCTCCTTCAAGAGCAATGATCTTTCTTCGATTTCCCCTACCTCGGCGATCAGTAAAGCCGGCTCATCTTCAAGAATTTGGGAGAAATTTGCCTCATGTTGCATCTCTTTTTCTCCTCTTTTTGGCTTTCGACACTCCCAGGCATAATGCCCATATGCCTGACACTTAAAGCATTTTACTCTGCTTTTGTCCTTCCCTCCACGAGTCCCATCACTTCGAGTCCCGTTTCTGTTGGTTCGTCTCAACAACTCCTCGCGAGTCAGAAGTAGCTTCTCCTCATTGCCTTCTCGCTTTCTCCACTCTTCATCAGTCAAGAGGAGTTGTCCTTGGCTTGTCTGTCCTTGGCTTGTCTCCGTCGTTCTTTTTAGCCTCTCCTCGTGGGCTTTGAGTGATCCAACAATCTCTTCGACTGACATTGTTTCCACCTCACCGAATTGTTCTATCGCAGATGCAATCGACAGAAATTTAGAGGGCACTACTCTGAGCAACTTCTTAACAACATAAGCTTCTTCCACCTTTTCTCCCAGGGCTCTAATATTGGTCACCAGGCTGTTTAGTTTCAAACAGAAATCTTCCAACGGCTCACTTTCTTTCATACACAAAGCTTCAAACTCGCACCTCAGTGTTTGTGCCTTCGCCACTTTCACCTTATCAGCTCCCAATGACATCGTTTTGATTGCGTTCCATGCCTCCTTAGACGTTTTCTTATCTGCGATAGACAATAGAATGTCCTCGGGTACTCCTTGATAAACAACGGCTAACGCTCGCTTGTCTATCTTCTCTTCGACCGCCGCCTTGGGATCTTTAGGTTCAATGGCCTCCCACACACCATGGGCCTGCATGAATACTTTCATCTTGAGAGCCCATGCTGTATAGTTCGTCTTTGTCAGCATCGGGTAGCTTAGGCCTATCGAGTTCTCTTTGGTTTTGGTTGTCTCCATTTTGACACTATTCTGGGCTTTTTGAATACCTTAGCTCTGATACCAAGTATTAGAAATACACAATACACACGCACACTGTATGTAAATAAGCTGTGGAGAAAATACTTGTTCTTATAATTTAATAAACTAACGTACAGACTTATAAATAGACTAAGAAAGTGAAAGCCCAAAACTACAAAATAGGAACTACTTCTAGACATACTCTCCACAACGCCACTACTATTATTCAGTTCCTAGAAACAAGTTAGCACTGAAGACTAGTTCCACAAGTGACTAGTTCCACGCCAACAGTCATATTATTTGAAATATGTTTAGATTAAATTAAATCCAACAAGTCCTAGTTGGGTAAGTGGGTAAAAATTAGCAACCTCCCTTATTTGTCTCCATACGTACTGGCAACGATCACTTCCTAGAAACTAGCCAAATCATATGACCAAGTCATATTACAAATAAAATACTACATCAAATTTATTTCAAAGACAGAAAACATGTTTTGATTAAAATAAAACCAACAAACACCCCCTTAAACTAAATTGGTTTTCTGCAAGTTTTTCACGCCCAGTAGCTTCCTCATTTGCTCGAACTTTGCTGCACACATGGCTTTAATCAGTACATCAGCTTTCTGTTGCTCAGTCCTTACGTGTTTAATGATAATATCACCTCGCTCCACACAGTCACGAATAAAATGAAACCAACGGGATTATTCGCCAAGTCAATAGCTGATTTGTTATCGCCATACAAAACTATTGGACCTGTTCCACCATCTGTTATCTGATCCAGCACAGTCCTTAATCAAATTGCCCGACAAGAAGCTGATGTCACCGCCATAAACTCGGTTTCGCAAGATGAAACAGCTACACAACGCTGCTTCTCGGAAATCTAAGTCACCAGACTATCATTCAAATAAAATGCCAAACCGGTCGTGCTCTTCCTATCATCCAAGTTCCCAGCCAAGTCACAATAAGAAAATTGACAGCAAATAATTTCCTTGTCCTCCCACTCAAATAGAGAAGACTAAATTCGACTGTACCCTATACATACCGTAGTATTCTTTTTACTGCATTTAGGTGCATCGTGGTAGGTCTCTCCATGTACCTGCTTACCACTCCAACAACATACGCTATATCAGGTCGTGTATGAACACGATATCGTAATCCTCCCACAAGACTCTTGAAAGCAGTTGGATTCACTGCTTTCCCATGCTCGTCTTTGCTCATCTGAATCTTTGACTCCATGGGATACTTCACTGGTTTACATTCTTTCAAACCCGCTTTCTCTAGAATTTTCCTTGCATAAGCAGATTGCTTCAACTCTATGTAACCCTTGCCTTGCTCAACTTCAATTCCAAGGTAGTAGGATAATTTACCCAAATCACTCATATCAAACTCTGCAGATCTGGTTTTTAAACTTCTTTATGTTAGTGACGCTAGTACCCGTGATTAATAAATCATCGACGTAAACACCAACCAGTAGTGACTCATTCCCTTCACGATGACAATACACTACATGCTCGTACGGGCATTTGACAAACCCAAGCTTTGTGAGACACTTATTTAGTCGAGCATTCCAAGCTCGTGGCGCCTGGAGGAGTCCGTAAAGCGCCTTTAGCAATTTATAAACCGTTCGTTCCTCTCCGTCCTTTATGAATCCTTCTGGTTGTAATACGTACATCTCCTCTTGTAAATCGCCATTAAGGAAGGCAGACTTTACATTGAGATGGTGTACTTCCCATCCGTTTTTGGCAGCTAAAACAAGCATTAACCTCACTGTTTCCAGCCTGGTGACCGGAGCGAACACCTCATTATAATCCACTCCTTGTTTTTGTACATATCCTTTCGCCAAAAGGCGAGCCTTGTACTTTATGATGTCCCCATTCGTATACTTTTTCAACTTGTAGACCCATTTTAGTCCAATCGCTTTTTGACCCTTTGGCAAATCAGTTAGCTTCTAAGTTCCGTTCTTTTCAATCGATTCTATTTCACGTTCCATTTCTGCTTTCCACTGTACATCTTTCTCAGCTTGCTATATATAACAGGCTCCTCAACACTGAGCATCAGCATCTCATCTGCAATTTCTATCTCCTCAGTCTCGTTATAAACGTCGCTTAATAATCTAAAGTTTCTGGGTTCTGAAGATTATGAACAGTAACCACTGTTTTCCTCGGATTGTGACACAGTCTTAGTTGCAGAGTTTCCGGGACTTGACTCTGCATTTGTTGTTTCAGACTCATGTTCTTCCATGCCACTATCTTCATATGTATCGTTTACTAAAACAAATGAACCTGAGCTGTCTTGGTCCATCTCCTCAGTTACATCCCATTCCTAGCTCTTTTGCTCTTCAAATACAAGGTCTCTACTCACGTGCACTTTCTTTAAGACTGGATCATAAACCTGATACGCCTTGGTTCCTGGTTCCTTACCAAGGTGGATTACCGGCTTGCTTCTATCATCCACCTTCCGTATATGCACACTTGGGATTTTCATATAGGTTTTACACCCAAATACTTTGATATGATCTATCAGTGGCCTTTTCCCCGACCAAGCCTCATAAGGTGTCACACCTGTTAGTGCTCGAGTAGGTACTCGATTCAGAATATAAACTACGTGTCGAACCGCATCTCCCCAGAAACATAGTGGCATATTTCTCTCTTTAAGTAGGCTCCTTGCCATTGCTACTACGATCTTGTTTCGCCTTTCAACAACTCCGTTTTGTTGAGGTGACTAAGGGGTCGTGTAGTGTCTCTCAATGCCATAGTTATCATAGAAATCCTTGAACATGGATGAACAAAAATTCACCCCCCTATCCGTCCGTAGCACTTTCATTTTCTGATCTCGACCTTTTTCCACCAACAACTTGAACTTTCTGAACGCTTCAAGGGCTTCGTCCTTGCTCTTGATGAGTAGGTACACCCACATTACATGAGTGAAGTCGTCTACTAAAAGTAGGAAATAACGATTTCCAGAAGATGTTGATTGAGTTATGGGGCCAGATATGTCCCCATGAATCAACTCAAGACACTCATTTGCTTTGAAGCTTGACTTTGACGGGAACGATTTTCGTGGTTGCTTTGACATTAGACAACCACCACAAAAAAACTTGAGTTTTGGTACCATTGGTAGACCAATAACCATTTCATTTTCGGACATGAGCGACAGGGCCTGGAAGTTTACATGTCCTAACCTCGTATTCCACAGCCATGCGTTCTCCTCTACACTTGTTAGTAAACATTCATTTGCATGATTATCAATTATAATTTTATATACTCGGTTCGAGGTCCGCTTTACTTTCATCAATAAGATCCCATTCTCATCATGCACCCATAAAAAGTATAATTTTATATACCCGGTTAGAGCTATTCCGATTTATAGACATTTTAGAAATTTTCACTTTGGTTTTTGTATAATTGGTTGCCGGACAAATATACTGATTATTTTAAATTATTAATTCAATTTTTGTTTATTTCAAATTTTATAAAAAGTAGATTTTACTTATTAGATTATAACCTTTTAAATTCTTTTAAATTTAACCTTTCCCTAATAAATATATTTTAATTTTTACATATCACATTAAAGTTTATATAAAAAAATGAACTTTTTAAATTGTAGATACTTTTTTTATACAAAAATGACAAGATAAAAATGACTGCAAATTTTATATGTGATTAAGTCATATATTTTCAGTTAAATTAATCTGGTTTTTTTATGGAAAAAAATATAATATTTAAATAATTAATTAAAAATTCAATTGCATGGATATGAATTTGTACTGAACATGATTTAGTGATTTGAATCAAACATTTTTAACAAAATGTAATCCATCAATTTCTACCATAATCAAAATATTATCGATCCATTATTTTTATCGCTATGAGATAGCATATGTGGTTAGTGTATCTTCAACGACAACCTCTAATGGTTCACTAAATTATAATAAAATAATGATTATCTAGGGAATTAAAAAATTATTTTAATTTACTCCAATAGTGTTACTTATATGGTTACTTATAACTTTAAATAATTATATATAATCAATATTTTAGGTACCGTGAGAGAAAGATGAAGGTGTTAAAGTATATATATATATTATATTATATTATATTATATTATAAATCAATATTTTAGGTACATTGGGGATAACATGAGGTTGTTAAAGTACATTGGGGATAACATTAGGTTTGGATACGAAAATCAAGAAAATGTATAAAAAAATTAGTAAAGTTACATGAAAAGTGGGTATAGTGGTGGGACTTATCAATATTTAATAATAAATTTGAGTTAGTGAAGTAAAATAGTGAGAGTAATAGTATTTTATATTATTATAGAATATAAATAGTGAAGAAAAATAGTGGGTGTAATAGTGTTTTATATTATTAAAAGTTACTATTTTTGGAATGTATAGAAACGAGAAAGACATCCAAAATAGAAACTGTATAAAAATAAATATCCATAAAAATGAATGGGACAGGGAAGTATATTATAACTAAGGAATGATGAGGTGGTATTACAGTAGTTTGATTTTTTGTCCCTAAATATGCAGTTGAGTTTTCTCTCCCCTAAAAATTTAAGATGGGGAGGACGGGTGGAGCTTAGAATTTGAGTCTCAACCCCTAAATTTTGTCCACATAGCCTCACCATATTAATATTTTTTTAAACTTTTTTTTTAACTCAAAGTTATCTTCTTTATATTTCCCTCAATTTTATCTACAATTTCTAAAAATTCGCGAGTAATGTTAGGGGTACAAAATTGAATACCAAAAATAGTTACAAAATGATGTGGCATTACTGATATGTCATATTGGAATGTTTCTATTGGTTGATATCGGTGTTAAACTGTTAATGCACGCGGGTCCATTATTTTTATTAAAATATTATAACCAATCAAAAACTTACACATATCATTTTGTAAATTTTTTAATATCCAATTTTATACTTCTAGTATTTTCCTATTGTGTTAGGTCCTGATAAGTTTGTAGAAGGGGGGTTGAATACAAACGATACCGTTTAATCGAATTTGTCCTTTAAATGATTTAACTGTTTAGAACAAATTAGTGCGGAATAAAACTGAAACAATATTCAAGTTAAATAAAACTCTATTAAACTTGAAGGGTGTTACAATTCTGATCACTGATTACAAAGAACTTGATAAAACAAATCTAGAATAAATTCGACATGAATTTATCTATTTTTGTAATAAAAAGGATCGAATACTAAAAAGTAGTTCGATATAAAATCTAGGGATTATGATCCGCTAGAAAGTCAAAGCAGTACAAGAGAATCACTTCTTATGAATTAAATAATTAAGAACAATCAAGAAGTAAATATATCCTGCAGAATTTGAGCTTGACAGTTGAAGAATGAAGAAGACAGTTATAGGAGTTTAATGTTTCTGATGCTCTGCCTTTTTCTTTCTTTTTGTGTTGTAATTGTATTATCTTGAATAAGTCTTTGCCTTGTCTTTATAATAAACCACACAACATTTCTTTTTGTTAACCCACGTGCAAGCCACTTGAATAGAATTGCCTTTGGAAGACTTGTAGGAAAACAATGCAAATGGCCTTGGAAGACTCTGGGGAAGACAATGTTTGTGAAGGGAAGACAACCGGGAAGACAGCCCTTTGGCCTAGGAAGACATTCGGGAAGACAAGGCTTGACCTAGGAAGACAATCGGGAAGACTCACTTGTGAGTCTTCCTAGTTCATTTTTCTAAGTGTTCCTAGTTCAAACCTAAGTCTTCCTAGTTCATTTTTATTCTAATTTAAATAATTAACTAAATAAATTATGTATTAAATTAATTCTTTTACAGAATTAATTTAATAAATAATATACTTGATAGTATTAATTATTTATAAGAGAATAAATAGAATTAGTAGACTTCTCAATTAAATTCTTTTTATTCTAAGTTAAATAATTAACTAAATAAATTATGTATTAAATTAATTCTTTACAGAATTAATTTAATAAATAATTTACTCAATAGTATTAATTATTTATAAGAGAATAAATAGAATTAATTGACTTCCCAATTAATTCCAGAATCACTAAAAACTTAGATAAATAACAAACACAATAGTACGTTGACACTCGATGCACTGTCTGGTTCATGAGTGACTAACGACAATGTTTGTTCTTTATCTATTTGACTTTAAGCAGTGATTCACTTCCTTCTCATTGAAGAACTCCGTAATCAGTATCTTTTTCTGTCACCACTTGAAATCTCTGTCACTTTAATAAATCCATTGAGCTTGAATACTTCATTGAGGCTTGATCAATAAATTGAGCTTCTTTCAATGTAGAATGTAGAATAACTTCAAGTCATGACTTTAATCTTCATTCTTTGACAGATATAATCTTCTGAGATTCCTGTGACATCTCATCTAATATTTACTTATTACATTCTTGTTTAAGTTGAGTAGAATCCTCGAATTACAAATAGGCTAAATCATATGCCTTTCATATTGTCTTAATATCCACCTAAATTGTATTTTTCAAGTCAAACTTGCCATCTTTAAAATGTTCTAGATTTTCTCTTCAAATTAAATTTTAAATTTAAAAAAGTTAATTTTCTTTTCAGAATCAACGAGAAAATTGTTTTAGTAATAACAAATTGCAAACGAGAACTCCTACAAATTTTAGGAGAAATTTTTTGTTGTACGGGGTAGAATTCAAAGAAGAAACTCCTACAAGATCGGACAATTTTTGTTGTACGTGGGTAGCACTCAAAGAAGAACTCGTACAAGATCAGACGATTTTTGTTGGACATGGGTAGCACTCAAAGAAGAACTCTTACAAGATCTGACGGAAAATTACATACTTATATATAGTACATATTTTTATCTGGTCTTTTTATTAAATATATTCATAAATTTTAATTAGTAAATCAAAAAATGAAATTACACAATTTTAAAAAATATGGAATCGAAAATTAATCAAATAATTCAAACTTGATTCTACAATATATTCAAAATGATTTTTCACTAGAATCAAATTTGAAATCAATGTTGTTGTTCAATTTTTAAATATTAAATTTTAAAAATATAATTTATATATAATTATATTCTACATTAGAACTAAATTTCATATTATGTGAAATTTTATTAAAATAATTTATATAATAGTTTTATGTGAGAGAGTTTTCTCCGTAACATTCACCATTATATTAATATTTACATTACTAACAATAAAATATAAATACTTAAAAGAGGCGGGTTTCTAAGGATAAATCATGCTATTTATTTTACAAAAATTGGAATGTCCCGGGCTTTTTTTTTCATTGAAAAAAGAGGCGGGTTTCTAAGGATAAATCATAAATATGATAACCGCTTCCACCTAATCTTTCAATAGTGGCCCATTTATAGAAATTTAAAAGTCGGAAAGCAAGATGAAATTCAATACTATCTTATCAATCTATGAAACAAATCAGAATTCATATGACTCTCCTACTATCTCCTAATCATGTTGCCTTGTCACTTACACATGCAACCGCATCTTTTCGGTGATTGTCCACGTCTCAGATCAGAATTAGTACATCGTTTATGTTATTTCCTAGAATCAAATTGTTCTTATAAATGTTTTTGTCGTACTTTCGATATGATGTTATTGTTAATTTTCTAAATTTGAGATTTTATGCAATGCAGGACTTTTTTAAAGCAACATGGCCAAGACGATCGGCTAATTCTCATTATTGCCGTATGTTTTTATATGCTTGAATCTGGTTAAATTGAAGGTAACATGCCTTATACTTTCCAAGTTAAAATCCTTTCCGAGTTCTTATATTTTGTTGTTACTTTTTAGACTTATTTGAATTCTGGATCAAATAAACATTCTTGCTTAGACTATTTTATTTTTGTGATATTATAAAAAATTCCCATTATCCTGGCTACCTTTATTACTATATGTTTGTGTTTATTTTGTTTGGGTCTTTCAAAAATGTGAGCTTGTCTTCATGTTAAAGAACCTCTTTTTGATAGTTTCATTAGTCGTTTTTTTAATACACATGTATGTACGCTCTGTTATTTAAATAATTTGATTTGGGAGGCATTTATAACTTAACAATTTATTAAGTTCTTATATAAATCACTGTAGTAGATAGCATTAAGTTTTATGAACTGCAATTGTATTCAAACAAGAATACCACGAGTGTATAGCTAGCAATTTCACTAATATCATGTTTTAAAGACTTTTTGGGTACAGTAGTACTAAAACTAAAGTTTTTTTTTTTTTTTGAAACTAAGTACTAAAACTAAAGTTACATTAATGTTTCCGGTTGCTACAATAATATATATATGTTGTATAGTCATATTTTCGACATATAACTTAATAACTTATTGAAATTATTTATTTGAAATTTCTCGGTTCCCCACATATAAGTCAATTTTTGTGCTGAAGTAGTCTATCTGTGAAGGCATTATTCCTCAGTTTCTTACTCCTTTTTTTGTGAATTCTCTTGTTTTTACAGGTAATTTGGTTCAAGCGGAGAGACGAAGTTTTTTATGGAGCGAAGTCTGAGAAATGAGAAGGGGCATCACTTCTTCTACGAAGGAACAAGTTTTAGACAAAATTATGAAAATTTATATTTTGCTTCATCTGTACAATTTGTAATTGTGACAAAGTTATCTTGTAGAAGTTATATATCCGAAAATTATGAATTTTATATAGAATATACAGTGTTCTATGTTATTTATGAGCAATAAAAAATATAAATTGAGTTTCTTTCAATTTGTTTATTTACAAAAAAAAAAGAATCTTTCTATTACAATATTCTTTTTATTTTTCCTCCAATAAATATATGCCACATGGATTATTCGGGAGGTGCCACATGGATTGCTAGTAAAATTCCAAGTGGCCTATCCAGTAAGTGTCAGGTGTGCCACTTGTTTGGTTGCCACATGGATCGTTAATGAGATGCCATGTGGACCACTAATGTGATGCCACGTGGATGACATGTAATCTGCCACATAGGTGACCATGTCCATGTAGGTTGGTGACACGTCAGCTAATGACTAGGCACTAATTATCTAAGAGAATGGGACCCACATAATATTTTACCTACCAATATCAACAAGTGTAGATAAAGACTCTTTCTTTACTAACTTTTACCTACCACCCGCTACCAATATGATATTGGTAGGTAAAAGTCTTCACCTACCAATATATTACTTTTACCTACCCTTACAATTGGTAGGTAAATGACAAATTTCTTGTAGTGTACTGATGTTGAGGCCATAAAGTGGGAAGAGATGAAGTTACGTGCGGTATCGAAGATCGGGTTGGCCCTTGCACCGGAAATCAAGTATGATGTTCTTGAAGAGAATAACTCTAAAAATTTATGGGAGAAGTTGACGAAGACGTATCAATCAAAGTCGTTAGGAAATAAGTTGTTGCTCAAGAAAGATTTGTTCGGGATAAAGATGGAAGAAGAAGGAGATCTGACAGATCATCTGAATCGTTTTAATGGCCTGATCAACCAGCTGGATAATTTGGATGAAAAATTGAAGGATGAGGACAAAGCTGTTCTTCTACTTGTGTCTCTACCAAAGAAATATAGTACTGTGATTACTTCTCTGTTGGTTGGGAAAACGAAGTTAGCTTTGGATGAGACCATTGTCGTTCCTCTAGAGGCCAAAAGATTTATGAAGCAAGGATCGAGTGACGCATCAGATGGAAGTGCACTCGTGGTGGATGCGCATGACAAGAAAAAAACGTATGGTAAGAAACATAACCCAAATATCAAGTGCTTTTATTGTGAAGAATTTGGGCATATATAATCTATGTGTTCAAAGGCAAAAGAAGACTTAAAGGAGTTGAAGAAAACTCGAGTAGGGGGTAATGTTTCTCTTGTGGCAACTGATGATGATGCTCTTTTGGTTCAAGAAGATAAATGATCGAAAGAAGAATGGGTGCTTGACTCGGGATGTTCTCATCACATATGTGCTAGGTGGGAGTGGTTCTCGCCCTACAAGAAGTGTGAGGGAAAGATGGTAGTTTTACCAAACGGTAAAAGGGTAAAGGTTGTTGGAATTGGTGAGGTAATGATGAAACTTCACAATGGTCATGTTCGGACCTTAACTCAAGTAAGGTACGTACTGGAGTTAAATCGAAATCTAATTTCATTGGGTAAATTAGTTGATTTGGGATATAACTGTTATGATGGAGAACGGAATGTTGGAGGTCACTTAAATGGATTTAGAGATATTCAAAGGTTGGAAGGACAAAAGAAATCTTTTAGTGCTAGAAGGAGAGGTTACCATTCAACCTGATATGGGTATTGGGTTTAAGGGGAGGATTGTTGGGTTTAAACCCAATACAGTAGTATGGATGAGTCATGGTGATATGGGATATTAAGACTGTTTTGGTAATAATTATATGTGTAGGCAATTATTATATATGGCATGTCTTGGTCATGATTAATTTAGGAAATTACGTGCCAAGAATAAAAAGTCTTGTATAACAAGTATGGTAAGTCTTGTATAACAAGTATGACAAGTCTTGGTGGCTATGTTTTGGGTGGCTATATAAACATAGTCATATTATGTTTGATGTATGCTTTAGCATTGTTTGGCTTGAGTATCGTGTGAGTGATACACCGTTGGAGAGATTTATTGTATTATTGATAACTATTTTGATTAATAATGCAAATTGGGATGTGGTTGTTTCAGCATCATATATATTGTGTGCGCGCTTTGCTTTGTTTGTTTGTTTGAATCTCGTATTGGTGTGTAGCCCCTAAACCTAACACTCTCCCCATTGAGTACAATATCAATAAATTTTGTGATTACAATAATCAAATTTAAACTCTTTACCTGTATTGATTGACCATGATCATCTAACAACGCCTGTCTTGTTCTTCTATGTGATATTAGATATTTTGTGAATCTTAAAAGTTCAATCATAAAATTCTACGACATAAACCTGGAAATAACATGCAATACATTAGAGGTTGTTTGGAAAACGAAGATAATATACCCAAAAAGTAATAACATAAATAGTGAGAGCATCAATTATAAGTTAATATATTTATTGGTATTTATGTTTGCTATGTATGGCAATCTGCTTTCTTGAGGAAAAAAAATCATAAAAAAAGTAATGGATAAATTTTTCTTGCAACTGAATCATTGTCGAGATAAAAAAAAATTACCATTAGTGACTTGCTCATGATATATTATAAGTAAGGTCAACGTGTTGGTAAGAAAAAATTTCCTTAAAAAATAATAAAATAAGAGATTTATTGTTAGGTCCCGATAAGTTTGTAGAAGGGGGTTGAATACAAACTATACCGTTTTATCGAATTTGTTCTTTTTCTGATAATACAATTATAAGAACAAATAATTGCGGAATTTATATGAAACAAAATTCAAGTAAAATTTAACTTATATTAAACTTGAAAGGTGTTACAAATTTTGTACTGATTACAAGATTGAATCTCAAACTAATTAAAATAAATTTAGAATAAATTCAACATTAACTTATCTATTTTTGAAATAAAAAGATAGAACGATAAATTATAGTTCGATATAATTTCTAGGGATAAAGATCCGCTAGATAGTCAAAGCAGTACAAGTAAATGATTTCTAGTGGTATGATATAACAATCAAGACTAGAAATGATTAACTTGAATCAAAGGATTTGTCCGCTAGTGTTTTGAGCTTTGACATAAACTTTTTGTTAAGATATTATGTTGTGTAGATAAGCCGATGTCTTGATCTTTTCTTAAGTGTTAATCCACTAGCAAACTGCACGTGTCTTTTCTCCAATGACTATCAAATTAGGCTGGCATGACTACCATATTAAGAGTAGAATGACTATGAGAATATTAGAAATGAATTAGAATGACTACCATTAGAATTGGGATGACTATCAGGATGACTATCTTGATAGTCATTCCAGTTCATTTTTATGATAAAATGAGGATGACTATACTACCCTTGATAGTCATTCCAGTTCATTTATCATAGTCATTCTAGTTATAATTCTAATTCTAACTTAAATTAATTCTTATAATTAATTAATTTAATAAATTAATTATGATGAATTAATTTATTCAATAAATAAATTTATTTGTTAAATTAATTCTGATGAATTAATTTAATCAATAAATTAATAACTAATTTAAAAGAGAATTTATATCCTTTCATGATAGCATAAACAATCGGTTCATAAGTCACTAACTACAATGTATGTTCTTCATCTTTGACTTTAAGCTGTGATTCATGTCTTGCTTTTTACTTTTGTCAACCACTATAATATGTACCCTTGGTGTGATCCATTTGTTGCTTTTTATAATCTTCGCCCTTATAATAATTTCTCTAAATTTTTTAAAATATTCTACGAAATATATTTTTAAATAATATTTCTAACATAAGTTTTTTCTTTAATTTTCCGCGTCGTCTTTGATCATTGACAAAATTTTTGAATAAATATAAAAAATGCAATTGTTTAATATTTTCATTATTTTAATATTATATAGAATATTATTATATTGATTAGCTTTTTTTTTTCAAAATCTAAATCTCAACTTAAATTTTAAAAGATCCTGATCCTTTAAAAGATCCTGTGGGTTATGAAGCTGTGAAAGCCCTTATGATGCTTAGAGAATCTGAAACCTCCATGCATGAAAGGTTTTCAATGTATCCGACACTTTCCTAAGAAGTTAGTTTCCTCTATTCCACTTTTCTGTACATTATTACGTAGAGCACAATGAAGGGAACAAATGTGAGTTCAACTAACTATATTTTTTTAGTTACTCTCCACGGACTATTTTTGACGAGAGTGGTTTCCCAATTTACAAGCGTCGGCGGTAGAACATCACCATATAGAAAGGAAAAGCCTCTCTATTATAGGAGTTATTTCCATATCATAACAGACTTGTATTTAAACAAGCCCACTTGTATTAGAACAAGCCTATATTGGACGTCTCCTAATACAGGTTGTACTTCTAGCACAAATATTAATTACGAAATTAATATTTAATTAGAGTTTCGGGCCTTCTTCATGGGCCTTATTTATGGACCATCTAGGTTTAATTAATGCAATATTAATTATATCTTTAGGGTTATTTTTAACCCAGATCATTTTCCCCCCAACTTCTATGATAATGCACTAGGATTTCATAGAAGTTATACCGGTTTTTTTCGAGACTTGGGGTCTTTTTATCCCTTACCACAGACTTACTACCCTTTTTTGAGGATTTTAATATACACTAGTGTTCCACGAGTATCGTCTTGGTGTAAAGTGTGGAGCGATCTACACATTTACAACAATTTTTGCCTTATTCGAGGCTAACATTGACATTTATATGAACCTTTTACGGTGTATATTGTCTGAATCTCATGGCCATTCTTACAGAGAACCCCTTGTTTTCAAGATTTTTGGGAAAACGATCCTTTATTAGTGTTTTTCTCAAGCAACCACGGGGCTTTTTACGTATTATCTACGTCAATTATTGCCCTTTATTATCAAGGAAATATTTAGATAATTTCTCTTGTATTTTTCCTAATTTTTTAGGAATTTTATCTTACCTTCAAGTATTTTTCTTTATTTTTGATTATTTTATCAAAAATATTTATTTATGCTTCAAACATGGAAACAATTTTTATAAATTATTTCCTAATTATCCGGATTTTTTGGAATTTTTCTTCCTTTTTTATCCTTTGGAAATTGATTCATAATTATTTTCTCTTTATTTTCTATTTTTCAGAAAATAAAGTGGAAAGCTGATGAAAAATGGTCTTGGAGGGGGTACCCCCGCCAAGGAGACATCTCTAGGCTTCCACGCCTAGAGAATATGTCTCCTAGGCGTGGGTGTTTGAACGGCTCCCCAACTATGGCCTAGGCGTGGCTTTATCTATTTTATGTTTTCGTTTATCTTGAACTCACCCTTCGGGATTCATTATGAAACTTTATTTATTTATGCATTCTCTACTTTTTCAATCTTGCATTCATTTATTTTTTTCTTATCTTTCGTAAGGTAATTCCTAGTACTTGGCCTTTTAACCGGGCTCGCACTTTGCTCGAGTGCTTTGGTACAACTTGCTTTCTAGTTAAAACAATAAGGAAATACTCAAACGATAATAAGAAATAGGGAAAAAGAACTTGAAATATCTTTGAAAGAGGGTTCCACCCTTACATAATACTCTGTTTCCTACTAAGAGTTTAAAACCTCAGAATGGTTTCATCGACCTTATTTTTACTTGCCTACTAGCGGATCCTTTTAGGATGCACTAAACATAATAAAGTTTTAAGTTTGAGGCATGCCAAGTCCTTGACACCTCATGCCCTTCGTGGGTTTCTAGTTTATACGAGCCTCGTCCAAACACATTCTTGATTTTTTAGGGCCCTTCCCAATTAGGGGCTAATTATTCTTTATGTCCAACCCGGGATGCTTCAATCTTTCTGAGAACCAAGTCTCCTTGACGAAAGAACCTTTCTTTAACCCTCAGGTTGTAGTAGAAAGATGCTCGCTTCTGATGTTCCACTATCTTGGCATTTGCCTCATCTCTTACTTCATCAATTAGATCAAGAGCCAACCACATACCTTCTTCGTTCGATTCAGGCTCAAAGGCCCCTACTCTTGGGGAGGTATGAGTAATCTCCACTGGCACCACGGCTTCTGCCCCATAGGCTAACATGAATGGAGTTCCTCCAGTAGTAACCGTGCAAGTCGTACGATATGCCCAAAGTATGGGGAGCAACTCGTCCACCCAAGTGTTCCTTGAGCGTTCAACTCTCTTCTTAAGTCCATCAAGGATGATTCGATTGGCCACCTCGTCTTTTCCATTTGCTTGAGGATGAGCAATGGAAGTAAAACGTAGCTCAATGTCATTCTCCTCACAATAATTTCTGAAGTCTTCATTGTCAAACTATTTTCCATTATCCGTAACAAGGATCTGTGGAATTCCATATCTGCACATCACACTTTCCCATAGAAATTGCATCATGCGTGTTTGGTGGTTATCTTAGCTAAAGGTTTAGCCTGAATCCACTTAGTGAAGTAGTCAATTGCCACTATTAAGAACTTATTTTACGCAATTGCTACGGGAAATAGTCCAAGTACGTACATTCCCCACATGGAAAACGGGATAGGTGAGTCAACGGATATCAACATCTCAGGAGGTTGTCTCACAATAGGGGCATGTTTCTGGCATCGTTCATATTTTTTCAGACATTCTTTCGCATCAACCAACATGTTGGGCCAATAGAAGCCTAGACGGGTGATTTTATGAGCAAGGGCCCTGCCCCCCAAGTGTTGCCCACAAATCCCCTCATGAACTTCTTTCAGGGCTGACTCTGCCTTTTGAGGTCTCAGACACTTTAGGTAGGGGATGACAAAAGACTTTGTGTATAAGATCCCCTCAATCAAGGCGTACTTCAATGCTCTTACTGTCAACTTTCGTGCCTCCAAGTAATTATTCGGTAACCAACTGGTCTCCAGATGAGCTTTAATGGGGTCTATCCAACAGCCACTAATGTCAATAGGCAGATGAGCTTTAATGGGGTCTATCCAACAACCACCAATGTCAATAGGTGCTATCAGTTTCCCATTGATGCTTGGGGTCTTCAAGGCTTGGAACTATACGCTTCCCGCATAATTTTCTATTTCAGAAGAAGCAAACTTAGATAAGGTATCAACCTTCATATTTTCCTCCCTAGGAATTTGCTCCAAATAACATTCATCAAACTGAGTCATGATGGCTTTCACAAGCTTTAAATATCTGGCCATGGTTTCGTCTTTGGCCTCGAATTCTCCATTCACTTGGGAGACTACCAACCTTGAATCTCCACATACTTTGAGACTCTTGACTCTCAAGGCCCCAACAAAGCCTAAACCGACTATCAGGGCTTCATATTCAGCTTCATTGTTTGTCGTTGGAAAATCCAACTTTAGTACATACTCAATGAGGAATCCGTTGAGACTTTGTAGCACCAAACCCGCTCCACTTGATTTTTTTTTGATGCCCCATCAAAATAGAGCACCCAATACTCTTTGAATACCATCTCTTCATCTTGTTTCTCAGTCAGCAAATGCTTGTGCTTTAATGGCCGTTCGAGGCTTGTACTTGATGTCAAATTCTCCTAAATCAATAGCCCACTTGATCAACCTCCCACTGACATTTGGGCTGTGTAGGATGTCTGTTAATGGTTGATTAGTGTGGACTTCAATCTTGTGTGCCTAGAAGTATGGGCATAACTTTCTTGAAGACATTATCAGAGCCAACGCAAACCTTTCTATAAGTGAGTAGTTTACTTCTACTCCATGCAATATCTTGCTCACGTAATAGATGCGTTTCAGAACCTTTGACTCTTCCTTAACCAAAACAGCTCCCAAGGTGGTGTTTGAAATAACCAAGTATAGATAGAGTGTTTCTCCGGGTTTTGGTTTTGTCAACAATGGTGCTTCAGTCATGTATTTTTTCAAGGCCTCAAAGGCTTCTTGGCTTTCTGTTGTCCACTTAAAATTTTTCATGTTCTTCAATGCTTTGAAGAAGGGTAGACATTTTTCCCCTGACTTGGAGATGAACCTTCCCAATGCTGCCACTCTCCTAGTGAGTTTCTGAACATCTTTAACAGAGTGCGATGGCTCCATATCCACAACTGCTTTAATTTTTTCGGGGTTGGCTTCAATTTCTCATTTAGAGACCATCAGACCTAAAAACATACCTGACCCTATGCAAAAGGCGCACTTGGCAGGATTCAACATCATTTTATGGTGTCTCGATACTTCAAATGCCTCTTGGAGGTGCTCTATGTGATCGGCCTTATCGAGGCTTTTGAATAACATGTCATCCACGTAAACCTCCATGGTCTTGCCGATGAGATGTTTGAAAATTATGTTCACTAACCTTTTATATGTGGCACCTGCATTCTTGAGTCCAACGACCATAACTAAGTATCAGTAAACACCAAAATCAGTAATGAATGCTACCTTGCGAATGTCATACTTATCCATCTTGATTTGGTTGTATCCGCTGAAGGCATCCACTAAGCTTAGCATTTCGTGCCCTGCAGTGGCATCTATTAAAGTGTTGATCCTTGGTAGGGGAAAACAGTCCTTAGGACATGCATTGTTCAAGTCCGTAAAGTCTACGCACATTCTCCACTTTCCATTGGCTTTCTTGACCTTTACAGGGTTAGCCAACCATTCAGGGAATTGAATATCTTCAATGAATCCTGCTTCCAAGAGCTTATCTACCTCTTTCTTCATGGCCTCTTGCCTTTCGGGGGCAACCTTCCTCTTCTTTTGCTTCACCGTCTTCCTTTCGGGATCTACGTTCAACTTATGAGTTATCAATTGGGGATCAATCCCTGGCATATCAGCTGCTGTCCAAGCAAAAATATCTTCATTCTCTTGGAGGAAAGATATAATCTTGCCCTTCCAAGGTTCAGGCAACAGTGCTCCAATGTAAGTGACTTTATCTGGTTCTCCTGGAACTAAGGGGATAAGGATCAAATCCTCAATTGGCTTTCCCCTTCTATTTTCATCATCCCTTGAATCCATGTCCTCAATTGGGAGAACCTGCCCCCGACTCCATCAGGTCTTAGTGCAGCTACATAGCAACTTCTAGCCATTTTCTGATCTCCTCGCTCTTCACCAACCCCGTTCCTTGTAGGCAACTTTATTTTCAAGTGGTATGTTGAGGCAACAGCCTTAAAAGCATGAAGTCCAGTCCTTCCAAGGATTGCGTTATAAGTAGAGGTTGCCTTTATAACCAAGAAGTTCAGTATTTGAGTCGTTGTCTTCGAACCTTGCCCTATAGTCATGGGGAGCAGGATTGTAACTTCTACCTTTGATTAGACTCCACCGAATCCGTAGATAGGCATTTTTGAGGGTGTCAACTGTGAGTCAGTATATTCCATCTTGATGAAAGCATCGTGGAATAAGATATCCACAGAAGCTCCATTGTCAACCAGAACTCTCTTGGTTTCAGAATTGCCTATCACAGGTGTGATGACAAATGGGTCATCATGAGGAAATTTTACCCCTTCTAGGTCAGAATCATCGAAGCTAATGACAAATTCTGTTTTGGCACGCTACGGTGCTTCTCTAACAACAATCATTACCTCTCTAGCATAAGTTTTTTGTGAATTCCTGGAAGAGCCAGGAATAGTCGGTCCTCCAAATATCATGTTGATAACTGGACCTCGGGGTCCAGGATTACGATCTTGATCATTATCCTTTTTGTCATAGTCTTTCTTCTCATAGTTTCCTCTTTGGTTTCCTCGATTCCCATCCTTGGTGAGCTTATCAAGAATTCAATTTCGTCCTTCAATTGTCTACAATCGTCGGTGTCATGACCAACTTCTTTTTGGAACTAACATAATTGGTTCTTGTTTCTTTTCTACATATCAGTCCTCAGTGGCTTTGGCCATTGGAGATCAACATCTTTCTCAATTTCCATCAGGATTTGACTTCTAGGAGCATTCAATCTTGCATACTGCATGAATCTTTGTCCGGGATTACCCTTCTTTGGTACAGGATCAGAATTCTCTGTTGTTCTGGGGTACTTGTCTCTTGCATCATACTCTTGAGTCTCCTTCCTCTTCTTTCCATTTCCATTACCCCTAGTATTTGGTTCATATTTCCTCATGCTCTCCTCAGCTTTAATGTACTTTCCAACCCTATCTTGTAGCTTCAACATGCTTTCAGGGGGGGTGCTTTGCCAAAGACCTTTTAAAGTGGTCGTCAGTGGTTCCTTGTTGCAGGGCTATCATTGTAACGCCCCCAAATCCGGGGTCAAGGGATTTGGTCGTCACACTGCACTCTTAATCCAAACAACCTGTTTAACATAAAATCAACACAATAATAATATCTGTGACCCCAACTCTACCAAGAATCTTTAAAGGTTATAGTGCTAGAAACAAGAATCCAAAATTTCATTACAACAATCTTTCTTCTTTACTACCATTCTCTTTACAAAAATTCTAATGCATTAGTATAACTTCGATAAGAAGTATACCAGGAAACTAATCCTATACAATATATTATTCAATGGAATTCATATACAAAACCTCTCACTAGCTCCAAATGCTCTGGATCAAAACGTCTTTACGCTAATATCTTTCCCCATCTCTGATCAGCTACGCGGACAACTCTCGCCAATACACCTTCTTTCTGGTAGGCTAAAATATATATAAATAAAACAAGTATGAGCGAATGAATTGCTCACCAAGCGCATTATTAAATATAATACGAAAGGTTCCCAAAATAAACTTTGGATTTTCAAATAAACAAGCCTTTGGCTTAAACATTTGTAATCTCTAATATTTTCAAATCAAGTTTGGTAATTTACCAGAATTTCTCATTCTTCTTTTCGCAATTGAATAGTTTAAAACACAAAAAGATTTATATTGGTCGTTACGGCGACCGAATCGACAATAACTACAATAGTAAGTAGAAAATATGAAATAAATATAACTCATACGTCTTCAAGACCATAGTTTGTACAAAGATACTAATTTGAAGATAACAGATCTATTCATAACATTTTCTGAAACCAACAACTCTGGAAGGTTAGAATAATCAAGGGGTAAGAATGAGCCAACACGCTCGGTCATGGAACAAAGAACGCACTTCAAGACTTCAACATGGTACCGACTGGATACGCGGTATGAATAAAACTCATCAGAATAGATATCTCACGACTACCAATGGAATCAGGGAAGTGGATTTTGACTATTTGGATTCCAAATGAATTAAGAGTAAGTGATTTCAGCAAGATTGAAACCACCATTTATTAATCAACAACCAACAATTTTACGTAACGAATAAACATGAATATCAGGTCATAACTCACAAGTACAAAACATATGGATGTAACTCATCCCAGAAATAAGAATTGATATTAGAATTGGATTTTTAACATTTATCAAATCAAAGGTTGTGCTGCTGGCCAGCCACGCATCAACCCCGGACTTGCTTATAGCAAAGTCCTCTATTGGATCCTAGGCCAATCTGGGCCTTAATTTATTCCGACCATAAATATGGCCCAACCAATTACTGGTCCCATTTAAAAACATTCCAATCCTATATTATATACGTCAGGTGTCAGAACAATTGACAACCTTACTTCGACAATCAGGTGTCGAAAGAATCGACAAACCTAATACAACAATTGCTGGAAAACTCACGTTCCAGGAAACAGTTCAATTATGAAGAATCCATTAAGGAATAACAATATAATCTAGTATCGACGAGATAGACACAATATGGGGAGGTGCACATGAAAAGTGACAATATAATAAGCATCGACGAGTTCGATGTAACAACTGGGATATAATGAAGAATAAAAAATGACATGTTTAACAAGATTAAATCTGATATGAAACAGACATTATGATATCAACAGAATTTGCAGCAACTCAATATAGATTAGGGTTCAAAGAACAGGCTCTAGATGGCCTTAACAGTTCAAATCATCACATTATGGAAGAATTAATTAAGATTTACCAATCTGGTAAGTGACAAGAAAGTCAAGTTCAAGTTTAAGGAGAATTCAAGGTGAAGTTTACAAATGAAGAAAACAAGGGTTTATTAACTTCTGACAGAAATAGCTCAAGTCCTTTGTTAGATCAGAATTCAATGATCGTCAGAAGCTAGACTCAACTGATCAGGATTGCTGACGTCATCAGTATTGCATGGTCATCAGTATTTGATCAAGTGTCAGTATCTTATTGATCATCAGGATTCCTACTCAGACTATGATCAGGATTGATCATCAGAACTTGAAGCTGATCAGGATTCCTACTTCGAGTTATATTTGGAGTCTAGATAAACATGGAAGTTTATTCTATTTGTTCCTGGTTTGTAGAATGTAGCTATCGATTAAGGATAGGTTTCTATCTTTGTTATTGATTAGGACTTATCTTGTTATTGATAGAGAAGCTGTGTGCACTATATAAACACAGTCTTGGTTTCGATTTATGTATTCATTCGAGAGAGAACATAATCGAATAGAAGCTCTCGAGAACATAGAATTTCTTGAGAGAGTTTTTGTAAACTAGCAGCTCTCAAGAACATCAGAATTTCTTGAGAGAGTTTGTAACAGTTTTATATCAGATTTAATAAAGCTGTTATCTTTCTTTTCATATTTGTGATATATACATTAAGAAGTCGATTATCTTACTCTATTGTATTCAACCCCCCTTCTACAATAGATTATTACTGGGCAACAATTGGTATCAGAGCAAACTGATTTAATTCTGAATCAGATACGATCTAAAGATGTCGACAACCAAGTATGAAAGCATGAAGATTCCCATCTTAAAGATATCAGAATATCCTACATGGAGGGTAAAGATGCTGATGTACCTGGAGGCTATGGATCCTGACTACTTGGACAGGATTCGTGATGGACCATATATACCAACAAAGTTCGTAGAACGAACAGATACAGTACCAGAACATTATGTGGTCAAAGCTAAAGCTGAATGGACTCCAGAAGAAAAAGCTCATGTACTCAGGGAACCAAAGATAAAGAATATCTTGCATAATAGCCTTGATGCTGTCATGTCAAACAGAGTGATTGCATGCAAGTCTTCAAAAGAAATCTGGGATACTTTGGAAACTCAGTGCCAGGGATCTACATCTGTTAAGAAAAACAGAAGGGCTCTTTTGATTCAAGAATATGAACAATTCGATGCAAGACCTGAAGAGAGCCTGACTGATCTATATGATAGATTTCTGACACTATTGAACAGCTTATCCTTAGTTGACAAAGTATATGAAACTGAAGATTCAAACACCAAATTTCTTAGAGCTTTACCTGAAGAATGGGATACTCAGACCTCAATCATTAGACACCAGTATGATCTGAACATTGTGTCTCTTGATGAGATCTATGGGATGCTAAGAACTCATGATCTTGAAGTTCAACAGAGAAAGAACAAGAAAAGCAGCAAGGCAAAGTCAATTGCTTTGAATGTAGAAGCAAAATCAAAAGGGAAAGCTATGGAGGTCTCTAGAAGGAAAGCAAGAGTAGCTAAGTCAGATCCTGACGACTCTTCATCAGATACTGATGGCAATTCTGATGCCAATACTGGTGGTGAATCTTCTGATTCAGACATGGAAGAGATGGTTGCTATGATTGTCAGAAACTTCAGAAGGATGAAGTTCAGGAAGAATAGAAGACAAGGCAACTTTCAGAAAAAGATCTTCAAAGCAGACAAAGACAAGTATATCAAAAAGGACAGCAAGGGTAGCAAATTTGACAAGTCAAAGGTTAGATGCTACAAGTGTAATGGTATGGGTCACTTTGCTTCTGAATGCAACAAGACAAAGGCACTCATCACATCAAGCAAGGATTGGATGGACTCTTCCTCAGAATCTGATACTGAGGTAGTCAACTATGCGTTAATGGCCAATGCTGATGTAACTGCTGCTCCTGATGATAAGGTACTAAATACTATCTTTGATTTTGATACTGATAATGCTTCTGAGTTAAGACGTTTTCTAAAGTCATTACATATTAGCTTTAGAAGTCAAACTGCTGAGAATACTAGAATCTTATCTGAGATGTCTGACCTTAGAAAGAGGAATGAGATATTAGAAGCTGAATTTTCTCATATGCAAGAAGTACAAAAAGAATGTGATAATGCTAAACACATGCACTTAGAGATGACATCTAAATGTACTTCCCTTGAAAAAGAACTTGAATATGCTAATGAGAAAATCAGAACCTGGACAGACTCTGGTAGGAAATTTCATGAGATTAATACCTCTAAGAATTGGAAAGAGTGTCTAGGATATAAGTCAGATGAAGATAAGAAATTAGCAGAGAAAATTGTCATTGATGAGACAGTCAGTCCAAAGACCTATAGACATGTTATAGACTCAACCAAATCTAAGATTACTCCTGTTAATTTTGTTTTTGGTAAGGATTCCAATTCTACTTTTGAAAAGGGATCTTCTTCTACTCAAGGAATTAAAATTATAAAGTCTAAACCTGTCATGAACAAAGTCACTAAGAATGTAGGTCTATTGTCTCAGAAACAACTTAAGGATAAAATCTGTGAGGTTACAGATAAGAAAGAGGAAGCTACTGTTAAGAGAAACAGGAATGGTAAAATTGGGATCAATAAAGAAAATGGTTATAAGTATATCCCAAATGCACCTAGAAAGAGTTGTTTTAACTGTGGTAACTCTAATCATCTTGCTATTGATTGTAAAAAGAGTAAGAAGAAAATTGCTGAAATTCCGAAGTCTGATGTTAGGAATAGATCAGTATTTTACAAACCACAGAATTCCTGTTTTCATTGTGGTAGTCTATGGCATTCTATTTATACATGTAAAGAGTATCATGATTTGTACTATAACTTTTATGATCCATTGCCTAAGGTTGAAAGTAGTACAAAGTCTGATAGAACTGAAAATTTCATAGTGAAGCATGTTTTTGTTAATACTGATACTGACAAAGCAAATCCTGATGGAGTAAATCCTGTCAGGACTGCTAAAGTCAAAAAGTCTTCTGCTGTTAAATTTAATAAAATGCATGAACAAGGAATCCAACAAGTGTGGGTTCCTAAACATTCTGACTAGTGTTTTATTATTCTGATGCAGGGTAAAAGGAAAAATGTGTTAGTCATGGATAGTGGATGTTCTGTGCACATGACTGGAAACAAAGCCCTGTTATCAGAATATGAGGAAAAAGCTGGCCCAACTGTGTCTTATGGAGATGGCAACATTGGACAAACCTTGGGATATGGCAATATAATCATTGGAAATGTCATCATTGAAAAAGTAGCTCTAGTGAAGGGACTAAAACACAACTTGTTGAGTATTAGTCAAATCACTGACAGAGGTTATCATGTCAATTTCTATTCCACACATTGTGAAGTAGTCAGTAAAGCAACAGGGAAGATAGCACTAACTGGCTACAGGCATGGTAACATATATGAAGCCAACATTCTATCAGATACTGATGGCTCCCCTACATGTTTCATCAGTAAAGCTTCAGTAGATGAAAGTTGGAATTGGCACAAGAAGCTTTCTCATCTCAACTTCAGCAACATCAATGAGTTGGTTAAGAAAGAGTTAGTAAGAGGATTACCTAATGTCTTATATACACCTGATGGACTCTGTGATGCATGCCAAAAAGCAAAACAAAGAAGGACATCATTCCAGAGTAAATCAGAATCCTCTATTGAAGAACCATATCACATGCTACATCTTGATCTGTTTGGTCCAGTCAACATCATGTCCATCAGTAAGAAAAGGTACACTCTTGTAATTGTTGATGAATATTCTAGATTCACCTGGGTGTATTTTCTACATAGAAAAGATGAAACTCCTGAAGTTCTGTTGGATCATGTGAGGATGATTGAGACAACCACAAAGTACAAAGTCAAGATTCTGAGAAGTGATAATGGTACTGAATTTAAGAATTCAAAGATGGAAGAGTTCTGCAAATACAAAGGAATCATTCAACAATTCTCTGCTCCTGGCACACCTCAGCAAAATGGAGTAGTAGAAAGGAATTATAGAACTCTTATTGAAGCTGGCAGAACTATGTTGGAAGAAGCTAAATTACCTACATATTTCTGGGCAGAAGCAGTCAACACAGCATGCTATACACAAAATCTCACATTGATAAACAGGCATGGTGTCACTCCTTATCAGTCACTCAAGGAGAAGAAACCAAGTCTGAAGCATTTGCATGTGTTTGGCTATAAATGTTTTGTTCTCAGAACTTGTAACAGCCCCAAATCCGGGGTCAGGGATTTAGAGTAGTCACGATCCATTTACTCCTTGCCTTATCTGTATTAGTCACACCGTTCATAATTCACCTGCTCATGACCCCACAACATATGTCTCACACACACACACACAGGTTAGAGTCTCAGAAACGACACAATACAACAACTGCGGAATAAATAATTTTTATTACAATACCCAAATGTCTTTTGAATCTGTCACTGATACAATTTCTAAGTAATGTTACATTACCAACTTAATCTTCTGATGCTTACAATCCTCTAATACCATTCATGTCTATACATAAGTTGAATGCCCAAAAGCCGTAGCCTGATTCGATTGGTTCGTACTACTCTTCGGGATCACTGCTAGAAACTGTTTATGGAAACGCCTTGTGGGGTAGGTGTCGTCCCATTGGCATCCTGCTCCGCTGGCCTAATTCTGCCTTTAACTCAACCCAGAATAAAGCGGGTATAAGACAATAATTTGTCAAAATATCTCGATACTGAAATTATTTCCTTATCGGAAGATATTCCAAAAATAGTACCTTTATTGTAATTCAAATATCATTTCATAATATTTCTGCAACTCTTTTGCTATATTATGAACAAAGTTCTGGTATACAAGATGAGGTTTCAAAATAAACCAAATATAACCTTCCAAAAATATCTGCTATGTAAGCAGAATATCAACACATAACTTAAAAGAAGTTATAAGATGATTCAGTATAAACAACTCCCTTACCATAACTCATGTTATGTAAGGTATCCACAGAGTCATATGATATAAAAGAGGAAGTTACGAGGAAAATTAATATAACATTTCCGTAACCCAAAATCCACTTAGGCATATATATCCTTAATCAGGTTTTATCAGAGTCATAACTCAAAAGTAAAAGATGGAGTTGCACAAATTTATTGTCACTTCATTTCCAAACACTTTTCAACCCCCTGCCAACATGGTTGGTTCTTCACCCCAATACATGTTGCAGGACATATCCAAATTGGATGATGAACTAATACTGGAGTTGCTACCGCGTCCGCTGTGCCTAACCTTGCTATGATCAGTAGCAGGTCGCACCGCTCAAATAGTTTTCTACATGTAGATGGAAGTATCACGACGGCCTGACATTGTCTACCGCCTTACTATGACCTCCCGGCCCATTTGGGGCAATATAAAAGTTGGATGGGCCCACGCAACTTGACCACTTACACCACTCCTAGTTCAGATGAAATCCATGACTCTGAAACGTAAAGATCGTCCTCCTTTCCCCAAGTGTAACACTTGTTGATACGACTCCACTAAGTAGTTATATCTAGGTTGGAAAGGAAGATCCTCCAATATTTCCCAAGCTATGCTTGTTAATGGATATCGACTTGTTCCATGAATTTACCCCTCGATCATTGAGGTGGTAACACAACATTAGACTGGCAGCAATTAAATTGCTCCAAGAAAATATCTGTCCCTTGACAGTTTTTGAATTGAGAGTTTAAAAAAAAAAAGAGTAGTAGTCACTTAAATCAGGCTTCCCATATTTTTGATAGTTGAGCGAGCATTTAAATCTTCTTAAAAGACAGATTCAAATGGAAAACAATGTTTTGGGAACCTCTTTTGATTTTAAAAATAATCAATGACATTGATTAAGTAAGTAAAGCTTAGATGAATATTCGGAATAATATTCCTTAAGTAAATACTGATTAAATGAATATTCGAAAATAATATTCATTAAGTAAATATAGATTAAATGAATATTCAAAGGTAATATTCATTAAATAAATAACTCTTAAATGAATATTCTAAAATAATATTCATTAAATAAATAAACCTCAAATGAATATTAGGAAATAATATTCATTAAATAAATAAGCCTCAAATGAATATTCAAAAGCAATATTCATTAAATAAATAATTAATCCTCGAATGAATATTCAAAACTAATATTCATTAAATAAATAAATAATCCTCGAATGAATATTCAAAACTAATATTCTTAAAGTCAATAGTCCTCAAATGAATATACATAAATAATGTTCATTAAATACATAATTAACCCTCGAACAAGTAAGCCTCAAATGAATATACATAAATAATATTCATTAATTAATAAATCTCAAATAACAGTCACCCGATGTCTTTATCGGAAAAATAATCTTTAGCATATACAGAAATACAATCACTTCTGATCCTTAATGAAAATCACACGCCCTTATCCTAGGGCATATATAAGAATACTGGCTTATAACTGATATCCCATATCTAACTCATAAGCCCCAACTTCAAGTCATAACCTCAAGTATTGCTATACATAGCAATTCGAAGACAAGTATGCAATAACACATGTATACTTCTCATTTGCATATATAACTGAAATAGTATTCAAATAGTATTTCTCGACCGAGATAATACTCAAATAACATTCCTCAAAACACATAGTATTCTGCCGATGGAATCCCTCCGGGTTTCCACGGCTATCTACATATCTCAAAATATCGACTCCCGGTCTAGAGTCGAAACAATAAACCTGCTCTTATCTATAGAGCTACAAGGTACACCGGTTTATAACTACTTTATCTCAAAGCTCATATATAAACCAAAATCAAACTCTATTTTATACAATATATAACATGTATCGCAAAACTGTATAACTCCACACATGGCAAAAACAGTAATATATAATCAATACTTCAAAGTATAGATTTAGAAAACTTGCCACAATACTTGCAACAAAGATTTGGTATATAAATTGGGAATACACAAGTATTGAACATAGGAAAATATACATACTCTGAATAATAGAGTAAGGTTTAGTAAACTTGCCTGATGCTCGAGAAGTGATAGGGGTTCGCGACGATGCCGGATAATCTAGACAAAGTCAAAGAAAACGTACGATTAATCCCCTGGATAATCCACTTGCTCAATGCTTAAACACGTAAGCGAAACACAACCAAGGCATTACTAGCTCGTTATAGGCTCATACTAAGTCCATATTAATCGACAATTTCTTAAGTCGTAGGTTTAGTCCGAAATCGATCCTCGAATACAAGTTATACCTAATCATTTACAACATTGGTTTCTAAGTCATGTTCTTAGTGGTTTTCACTTGCGCGACCTCGACTAAAACATTTTTATAAAATCGAAAAATAATCTTTTTAGTACGAATCTTTTTCGTGAGCCTTCCTAACTGTCTCTAGTATTATTCCGCAAAATTGCACATTTTAATACGGCTCCAAAGTGGTCCAAATATAGCCTCAAAGTTTCTGGACAGAGATGAGTCATTCTTCCGAACGGCGTTTACTAAAACTCACTTTTCTCCTAAACCGTAAATCGTATAGGCATGATCTTTATACCAAAACAAACCTTTAAACAAGACCTACAGGCTCCTGGTCAGTTCTGCTCAAAAATATTCCAAGAACAGTTCGTAATTCTTGCTCAAAACAACCTTAAATCAAATGGGCATTACGACGGCTATAATCGTAACGTTTTCCATTTCCAAAACACAACCAAATCAATACCAATTAATCCCAAACTCACCATCTACCTTATACACCCTCCACTCAGTCAAATCCTCCATGAATAATCAAAACAAATTCATAACCCATCCTCCAAACTCAACCAACAATTCATATAATTACTTAATCATGATCTTAACCTTACATAAACATCAAAACCACTTCAAAACTCATATAAACAAAAAGGGGCAGGGGTTTTTATACCTTCCTTGGTGCTTCATATACACTAACAATGGTTTATAATGCTTCCTTGAGCTTTGAACAAACCTTATCAAGCTTAATCCTTAAGAAACAAAATCAAGAATCATGAAAAGTTACTATTCATCATCACTTTGTAAAATCCATATAAAATCGAAAAACAAGAGTTTGGTTCTAAGATTTTTACCAGACCTTGTACTCTTCATAAGCTTTCTCTTGAGCTATAGATCGCCACATTTAAAGCTTCCTAGCTAGGGTTTTGAGTCCCATCTTTCCGCTGGACACAAACTGCACAGTTTGGGTTCTCCAACTTGGGGAAGGGATTTGACTAGGCTACACTCCTTTGTTGTCCATGAAATTTTGAACGAATGTTACCCATGGAGTGGAGAAGCTATGGTCAAAATATGGTGATTTAAGGATGGATAGAAATGGAGTTATGGATTTTTCTTTCCTCCTTGCACAAGCTGAGCCGAAAATGGGGGGAAGAGTTCTTCCTCTCCTTTTTCTTTTTGTTTTGATAATTAGATAAGGATGCTGATTTTTATGTCAAAAGTGGTGAGTCATCACCCTTGGTTGCTTCTCCTTCCGACACATGTCACACATGCACTGGCCCAGATAAAGTAGTTTTACTGGTTCGCTTTACTGGTTCGTTTCCTTTCACATGGATGATCCAAATGTTGCATTCCTCAAATTAATCTTGTTACATGTTACTTCCATGTCCATATTTAATCCGGTAGATGTTGCCTTGTTCCTCTTGAAACGATTCGAAATATTTTCCAAAAAGAGCGAATAAAACTTTACGCGATTCTCGCAGTGAATAGTAACTATTCACTATTCATTCCAACAATCGAATCCTTAAATCGACTTTAATAAAATAATAAAATTCCAAAATATTAAATCCTCAAATCCTCAATTTTAATATCTCATTTCTTGAATATAATAATATATAATTCGCTGCCCGGTCGAATATTACACCAAAATAAAATTTGGAATTTCTGAATTCCGATCGTCTTTGCATTCACTTATTTACTCCGTAGATCACTAATATGACTTCGGAATATCCATACTACGTCTCGTACATAGGTGGCATGAAAAACTTTGTTACTCCTCAAAATCACTATTCATTCACCAAATTCACTATTCATTGATGCACTTAATCATAATAAGAAAAGTTTTAATTTTTCCAAAAATTCGGGTTATTACAGTCTCCCCTCCTTAAAAGGATTCCGTCCCGGAATCAACTTAGGAGTAACTGGGGTACGTCTCTTCTATTGCACTTTCTAACTCCCAGGTGGATTCTTCCACCTCTTGATTTTCCACAAACCTTTCACTAGCTTGTCAACCTCGTCACTTAGCACTTGCTCTTTTCTATCTGTGATTTCCACAGGTTGTTCTTTATAAGTCAGACCAGGTTGTATATCTACCTGCTCATACTCTACATATGTCGGGCATCTATAGTATACTGACGTAGCATTGACACATGAACCCCGTTATGACCATTCTACAAGTTTGGGGGGCAAGGCTGGCTCGTAGGCCACCTTCCTGACGCGTTTTAAAATCTCAGATGGCCCAATGAATCTCGGGCTTACTTCCCTTTCTTTCCAAATCTCATTAATTCTTTCCATGGATATCTTTTAGCATCACGGATCTCTAACCTCATATTCCCCATCTTGTTTGTACAGAAAATACACCAACATAAACTTGCTTGTCATCCATCAACATGCCATTTAGCTTATCAATAGCAGTACTATCTCTATACTCGCGGGCTTAGTCCGCATGCTTCCTCTGTCTGTCTTGGTTGTCACTAGCCACTTGTTGGTGAAATCTTTTGTCTTTCTAGTTTGTTGGACTAACTTGGGTTTTGCGTAAAATCTCATCCTTTAATTCCCGATTATTCGAAATCCATCTCTGTCTCATTTTAATTAAGGGTATCGGCCACCACATTGGCCTTCCCCGGATGGTAGTGTATCTTACAGTCATAATCCTAGGTCAATTCTAGCCATTTCTCCATCTCATGTTATCTACTGTCACGGGTAACTCAAAGTCCATTAATTACATTCCATAAAATTTTGTGGGTGCATTAGTCAACCCAAATAACCTCGCTGAAAATTCGAAGTGTCTATTCCTAGTATGAATCGCAGTCTTGGGTATATCCTTGGATTTAACTTCCAACTGGTGGTATCCAGTTCTTGAATAAATTTGGAAATACACAGCATCTTTCAGCTGGTCAAACAACCATCTATCTTAGGTAACGAGTACCTATTCTTAATGGTAATGCTTGCTCAACTCTCTATAGTCGATACACAATCTCCTACTACCGTCTTTCTTTCTTACGAACAACACCGGGGCTCCCCACGGTGATACATTGGGTCTTATCATACCTTTATACAACAACTCTTGTAACTGAGTCACTAACTCTTTCATTCCCACTATACTCGGAATACTCGGTATTCATTCTCATGTCATCCAAATCGATATCTGGTAGCTCCTTAAAACCTTGTACAATCTCCCAAAACCATTGTAGTTCCCTTAATACTTGGTATCTCTTTTCTTGGCGGCAACCATAAGAGCTAATTAAGCCTCGCATTTCTGGCGTAATAGTTTCTTAGTTTAAACTATATTCAAGGATCTCTGAATCTGTCTCCATCCTTTATTTATTACTCTCTCTCTCTTACAATCAGTCTGGACTCCATTGGGTGTCAACCAACCCATCTTTATAATAATATCAACTTCTCCCAAGTCACAATACCAGCTCCCTCTGACTCCATCGCCAGTACTTATCTTGCTAACCCAGAGGTAGTGTCCATTCGTAAACAACTCCTCCAAAATCTTAATTCCATTATAGGGCATCTATCTAACACCGTTGTTACTGGAGTACACGACACATCGCTATTCCTTTCACACATGTCGATTGACACGCTTTCCATTATCATAACATCCTTGGGAGAATAACCCAATTTCGTTGATACGTCACTAACATTCTATTCGTCTTAGGGATTCGCTCCTGTCATAGGCGATTTTGTTGCGAATCTAATTCCTATCAGCGAATTTTTGACTTATTTGACCTGGTTCGCCTCCCCTTAGAATTCAATGAGGATAACAAAAATCATGGGGCCTTGAAAAGACAGCTCCCATATCAAGGAAAACGTCACACACTGGTGATCATAAGGTTATGAGTTTTAAGGTAACCTTATTGGAGGTAAGAGAATTTACCAAGAGATCAACATGATCATAAGAACTCAACGTTGTGTGCCTCGATTGAGACATTACTAAAGGTAATTAGCCTTCTTGTATTTCACAACTTACAAGTGATGGCGTCCCATCCGACTTCTATCACATAGATAGATAGTCCTTGTAGCCCCTATAAGTATAGGGTTGTTCGTCTCAGTGGAAGTTGAAAAGTACGAAAGCAATTCGAGATCAATTTAATGATTATCGTCTTTCGACAATATTTCTCAAAGGAACACCTCGGATTAAAATTGAACAGATTCCAAAGGTGCGGTTTCTAAAGAAAATACAAGGAAAAGAATAACCAAAAAGATATTGGTACTTTAACAAACAAGTGGTGAGGTATCACCATAGGGTCATTCATTATTCGAAGAAAAGTGAAAGCTTAAATAACATCATTTGACAGGGCTTCGAAAACCTGAAAGCAGGCATTGTGACAGCCTCTGGCACAAGTGAAACTGAATATGGTTTAGCACAAGTGTTATAAAATAACTTCGAAGAGGGAATATACCCTTTATCAGAATTCTTTCTTGGAAAGAGGTCAAGATAGATCATAGATTGGGGAAATATCCCACATAATTTGCAAATGGGGAGGGTACTACCAAGGTCTCTACGGATGCCTTTTTATGTCGGCTCCTCTGATGGATAATCGTTCAATTCCAAAGCTTTTCTTTTCCACGCACCCTAAGGTGTTCGATACTTACGTCATTGCCAACTTATAATAGTCGCTAAGGATTCAACCATCGACCTTTGCAATCGCAGGGAGTCCTATTCGACTAGGCGCAAACATCCCAAGTAAGCGTTCTGTTCTATAAGAAGACTTCGATACCGTTGTCGCCCATAGCAATGACAATTCCACATGTCGACTGGGCAGTACTACGGAAGCTCGTTAGAAACTACAAGCTTAAACCCGGTCTCTATTTCAATCATCATTATATCCAATATTACTTTTTCCCATATCAATCCCGTGTGCTACATAAGCTTAACACTTTTGGCACAATAGCCTTTTCATTTAAGTCAATCCCGGAACTTCTCAGTCTGTCTTGGTCCTTAAATATATTTCGCCTTTACCGTCCAATCTCAACTTCATCATTTTATCTCCATAATCAATTATAGCAATCAGGGTCTGTCCACCAACCCATATAACGGCTATCTTACCCAATCCACAGGGTTCGCTCTAGTTTCCACTCTCTTTGGTGACATCCTCTGGTAATCAGAAAGACAAGGTTTGCCAAAATTTGCTGAATTTCTTTCCAAAATCAGGGAAACTCGATCAATCTATTTACCTACTAGTAATGCTCGAATATGATTTCCGACCTTTAGGTTCTATCCTCATAATTCCTTCCTGGTTTCCTGAGGGTGGTAAATCTTGTTCTCGATTCTGCCTTAGCGTGCTTGTCTTATAATAACATTTGTATGGTACATATACCCAAAATTCTCCTTGAGATAATAAAATCCCTCAATGATGTAATAGACACTATTTCCAATGGAATCGCTGGTCGTGGGGGATTGAAACCTCATAGCCAAAGAAATAACTTTCACTATTCTAGGCAACTAAGTACCCTTAATCGTTCGTGAAAATCTGAACATCTTGGTTCTTACGTATGCTGCCTCCTTATGGGCAACTATAACTGACTACGAGTAACAGGTTTCGTTCGAGTCGAATCAATCCACTGATACTGGCTATACTGCCTCTACCTCTTCTGCTTTGGAGATTCCACTCCATCTTCTTTGTCATATCTCTTGATAAATCATGAACGATCCTTAGACTCTCGTCTCGTCACTTATTTATCCTCTGAAGGTTCGTCCGGTCTTTATTATACGACCTCAAGTAACATACTACATCTTTATCAATCAACACGTTCTCTACAAGATTCTTTCCTTGACCCACTATGGGGTCTTCCTCTAGATCCTCCTATGGATCTTCCTTTATCGGGTCTCCGTCCATTTCAAGGAACGCATCATCAATTGCCTACTCGAAGGCCTCGGGGTCTGGTATCTCAGAATCCCATCACTCTATAACTCATACGAATCGAGGTGACTAACCATGAAGTCCTAAGTACGGTTTCCCAGAAGAAGTCCCATCTCGGGCTTCATCTTAAACAGTCAGGGTCATGTCCTCTAACCCGACTACGAACTCAATTTGGGCTCTAGATGTTCTTATCATTCTTAAGGGTATTGTAAGACTCGATCTCCTATCGTTTCTAAGGACTGTAACCTAACGCTCTGATACCATTTCTGTAACAGCCCCAAATCTGGGGTCAGGGATTTAGAGTAGTCACGATCCATTTACTCCTTGCCTTATCTGTATTACTCACACCGTTCATAATTCACCTGCTCATGACCCCACAACATATGTCTCACACACACACACACAGGTTAGAGTCTCAGAAATGACACAATACAACAACTGCGGAATAAATAATTTTTATTACAATACCCAAATGTATTTTGAATCTGTCACTGATACAATTTCTAAGTAATGTTACATTACCAACTTAATCTTCTGATGCTTACAATCCTCTAATACCATTCATGTCTATACATAAGTTGAATGCCCAAAAGACGTAGCCTGATTCGATTGGTTCGTACTACTCTTCGGGATCACTGCTAGAAACTGTTTATGGAAACGCCTTGTGGGGTAGGTGTCGTCCCATTGGCATCCTGCTCCGCTGCTATATAATATATATAAAACAATAGCAAGAGTGAGCGATAGCTCAGCAAGGTAATGAAAGTATGGCCTAATTCTGCCTTTAACTCAACCCAGAATAAAGCGGGTATAAGACAATAATTTGTCAAAATATCTCGATACTGAAATTATTTCCTTATCGGAAGATATTCCAAAAATAGTACCTTTATTGTAATTCAAATATCATTTCATAATATTTCTGCAACTCTTTTGCTATATTATGAACAAAGTTCTGGTATACAAGATGAGGTTTCAAAATAAACCAAATATAACCTTCCAAAAATATCTGCTATGTAAGCAGAATATCAACACATAACTTAAAAGAAGTTATAAGATGATTCAGTATAAACAACTCCCTTACCATAACTCATGTTATGTAAGGTATCCACAGAGTCATATGATATAAAAGAGGAAGTTACGAGGAAAATTAATATAACATTTCCGTAACCCAAAATCCACTTAGGCATATATATCCTTAATCAGGTTTTATCAGAGTCATAACTCAAAAGTAAAAGATGGAGTTGCACAAATTTATTGTCACTTCATTTCCAAACACTTTTCAACCCCCTGCCAACATGGTTGGTTCTTCACCCCAATACATGTTGCAGGACATATCCAAATTGGATGATGAACTAATACTGGAGTTGCTACCGCGTCCGCTGTGCCTAACCTTGCTATGATCAGTAGCAGGTCGCACCGCTCAAATAGTTTTCTACATGTAGATGGAAGTATCACGACGGCCTGACATTGTCTACCGCCTTACTATGACCTCCCGGCCCATTTGGGGCAATATAAAAGTTGGATGGGCCCACGCAACTTGACCACTTACACCACTCCTAGTTCAGATGAAATCCATGACTCTGAAACGTAAAGATCGTCCTCCTTTCCCCAAGTGTAACACTTGTTGATACGACTCCACTAAGTAGTTATATCTAGGTTGGAAAGGAAGATCCTCCAATATTTCCCAAGCTATGCTTGTTAATGGATATCGACTTGTTCCATGAATTTACCCCTCGATCATTGAGGTGGTAACACAACATTAGACTGGCAGCAATTAAATTGCTCCAAGAAAATATCTGTCCCTTGACAGTTTTTGAATTGAGAGTTTAAAAAAAAAAGAGTAGTAGTCACTTAAATCAGGCTTCCCATATTTTTGATAGTTGAGCGAGCATTTAAATCTTCTTAAAAGACAGATTCAAATGGAAAACAATGTTTTGGGAACCTCTTTTGATTTTAAAAATAATCAATGACATTGATTAAGTAAGTAAAGCTTAGATGAATATTCGGAATAATATTCCTTAAGTAAATACTGATTAAATGAATATTCGAAAATAATATTCATTAAGTAAATATAGATTAAATGAATATTCAAAGGTAATATTCATTAAATAAATAACTCTTAAATGAATATTCTAAAATAATATTCATTAAATAAATAAACCTCAAATGAATATTAGGAAATAATATTCATTAAATAAATAAGCCTCAAATGAATATTCAAAAGCAATATTCATTAAATAAATAATTAATCCTCGAATGAATATTCAAAACTAATATTCATTAAATAAATAAATAATCCTCGAATGAATATTCAAAACTAATATTCTTAAAGTCAATAGTCCTCAAATGAATATACATAAATAATGTTCATTAAATACATAATTAACCCTCGAACAAGTAAGCCTCAAATGAATATACATAAATAATATTCATTAATTAATAAATCTCAAATAACAGTCACCCGATGTCTTTATCGGAAAAATAATCTTTAGCATATACAGAAATACAATCACTTCTGATCCTTAATGAAAATCACACGCCCTTATCCTAGGGCATATATAAGAATACTGGCTTATAACTGATATCCCATATCTAACTCATAAGCCCCAACTTCAAGTCATAACCTCAAGTATTGCTATACATAGCAATTCGAAGACAAGTATGCAATAACACATGTATACTTCTCATTTGCATATATAACTGAAATAGTATTCAAATAGTATTTCTCGACCGAGATAATACTCAAATAACATTCCTCAAAACACATAGTATTCTGCCGATGGAATCCCTCCGGGTTTCCACGGCTATCTACATATCTCAAAATATCGACTCCCGGTCTAGAGTCGAAACAATAAACCTGCTCTTATCTATAGAGCTACAAGGTACACCGGTTTATAACTACTTTATCTCAAAGCTCATATATAAACCAAAATCAAACTCTATTTTATACAATATATAACATGTATCGCAAAACTGTATAACTCCACACATGGCAAAAACAGTAATATATAATCAATACTTCAAAGTATAGATTTAGAAAACTTGCCACAATACTTGCAACAAAGATTTGGTATATAAATTGGGAATACACAAGTATTGAACATAGGAAAATATACATACTCTGAATAATAGAGTAAGGTTTAGTAAACTTGCCTGATGCTCGAGAAGTGACAGGGGTTCGCGACGATGCCGGATAATCTAGACAAAGTCAAAGAAAACGTACGATTAATCCCCTGGATAATCCACTTGCTCAATGCTTAAACACGTAAGCGAAACACAACCAAGGCATTACTAGCTCGTTATAGGCTCATACTAAGTCCATATTAATCGACAATTTCTTAAGTCGTAGGTTTAGTCCGAAATCGATCCTCGAATACAAGTTATACCTAATCATTTACAATATTGGTTTCTAAGTCATGTTCTTAGTGGTTTTCACTTGCGCGACCTCGACTAAAACATTTTTATAAAATCGAAAAATAATCTTTTTAGTACGAATCTTTTTCGTGAGCCTTCCTAACTGTCTCTAGTATTATTCCTCAAAATTGCACATTTTAATACGGCTCCAAAGTGGTCCAAATATAGCCTCAAAGTTTCTGGACAGAGATGAGTCATTCTTCCGAACGGCGTTTACTAAAACTCACTTTTCTCCTAAACCGTAAATCGTATAGGCATGATCTTTATACCAAAACAAACCTTTAAACAAGACCTACAGGCTCCTGGTCAGTTCTGCTCAAAAATATTCCAAGAACAGTTCGTAATTCTTGCTCAAAACAACCTTAAATCAAATGGGCATTACGACGGCTATAATCGTAACGTTTTCCATTTCCAAAACACAACCAAATCAATACCAATTAATCCCAAACTCACCATCTACCTTATACACCCTCCACTCAGTCAAATCCTCCATGAATAATCAAAACAAATTCATAACCCATCCTCCAAACTCAACCAACAATTCATATAATTACTTAATCATGATCTTAACCTTACATAAACATCAAAACCACTTCAAAACTCATATAAACAAAAAGGGGCAGGGGTTTTTATACCTTCCTTGGTGCTTCATATACACTAACAATGGTTTATAATCCTTCCTTGAGCTTTGAACAAACCTTATCAAGCTTAATCCTTAAGAAACAAAATCAAGAATCATGAAAAGTTACTATTCATCATCACTTTGTAAAATCCATATAAAATCGAAAAACAAGAGTTTGGTTCTAAGATTTTTACCAGACCTTGTACTCTTCATAAGCTTTCTTTTGAGCTATAGATAGCCATATTTAAAGCTTCCTAGCTAGGGTTTTGAGTCCCATCTTTCCGCTGGACACAAACTGCACAGTTTGGGTTCTCCAACTTGGGGAAGGGATTTGACTAGGCTATACTCCTCTGTTGTCCATGAAATTTTGAACGAATGTTACCCATGGAGTGGAGAAGCTATGGTCAAAATTTGGTGATTTAAGGATGGATAGAAATGGAGTTATGGATTTTTCTTTCCTCCTTGCACAAGCTGAGCCGAAAATGGGGGGAAGAGTTCTTCCTCTCCTTTTTCTTTTTGTTTTGATAATTAGATAAGGATGCTGATTTTTATGTCAAAAGTGGTGAGTCATCACCCTTGGTTGCTTCTCCTTCCGACACATGTCACACATGCACTGACCCAGATAAAGTAGTTTTACTGGTTCGCTTTACTGGTTCGTTTCCTTTCACATGGATGATCCAAATGTTGCATTCCTCGAATTAATCTTGTTACATGTTACTTCCATGTCCATATTTAATCCGGTAGATGTTGCCTTGTTCCTCTTGAAACGATTCGAAATATTTTCCAAAAAGAGCGAATAAAACTTTACGCGATTCTCGCAGTGAATAGTAACTATTCACTATTCATTCCAACAATCGAATCCTTAAATCGACTTTAATAAAATAATAAAATTCCAAAATATTAAATCCTCAAATCCTCAATTTTAATATCTCATTTCTTGAATATAATAATATATAATTCGCTGCCCGGTCGAATATTACACCAAAATAAAATTTGGAATTTCTGAATTCCGATCGTCTTTGCATTCACTTATTTACTCTGTAGATCACTAATATGACTTCGGAATATCCATACTACGTCTCGTACATAGGTGGCATGAAAAACTTTGTTACTCCTCAAAATCACTATTCATTCACCAAATTCACTATTCATTGATGCACTTAATCATAATAAGAAAAGTTTTAATTTTTCCAAAAATTCGGGTTATTACAGAACTCATCCTGAACAGCTAGGGAAATTTGAAACAAAGGCTGATAAAGGAATATTCATAGGTTATCCTACATCAAGAGCCTTCAGAGTTTTTAATTTGAGAACAAGAACTGTCATGGAGTCAATTCATGTATCTTTTGATGATAAGAAGATAACTGGAATCATTGAAGACTCGCATGATAGATTGTTATTTGAAAATGAAGCTTCCAAGGAACCTGAAGAAAGTGAATCAGATCCTGTCAATTCATCAGATACTGATGGGTCACCAAATCCTGATGACTCACCAGGTACTGATGGTGCTAATACTGATGATGCAAACAACAGTGATACAACTAGTAGTGCTAATGTTGAGGGGGAGCAACGGCATTCAACTACAAGTTCAGAGTCAACTCAATCATCAGGACAGAATTCTTCAGATACTGATTCAAGTAAAGATCCTGATAACACATCAGGAGGGCATAGCAATAATTCAGGGAAAGCTTCAAATCAATCAAATTCTTTCAATCAAGATAACACCAATCCAGGGGGAGCATCTACTTCAAGAAACAATTTGACACCAGCAAGGAAATGGACAAAAGATCATACTCCTGATTTGATAATTGGAGATCCTGATGCAGGTGTTCAAACAAGAAGTGCAACTCAGAATGAATGTCTATACAATAACTTTCTGTCCAAGGAGGAGCCTAAGAAAGTTGAAGATGCACTTAAAGATGCTGATTGGGTTACTGCAATGCAAGAAGAACTGAATGAATTTGAAAGGAATGAAGTCTGGAAACTGGTACCAAGACCAAAGAATAGATCAATTGTTGGTACAAAGTGGATTTTCAAGAACAAGACTGATTCTGATGGTGTCATAATCAGAAACAAAGCAAGACTAGTTGCAAAGGGGTATTCCCAACAAGATCAGGGAATTGACTATGATGAAACTTTTGCTCCTGTTGCAAGACTAGAAGCCATCAGGATATTTCTTGCTTATGCAGCACATAAGAAATTCAAGGTTTTCCAGATGGATGTTAAAAGTGCTTTCTTAAATGGTGAACTGGAGGAAGAAGTTTATGTTGAACAACCTCCTGGTTTCATTGATCCTAAATATCCAGATCATGTCTACAGACTGGATAAGGCACTTTATGGACTAAAGCAAGCTCCAAGAGCATGGTATGAAACCTTAGCTCAATTCTTACTGGAAAGTGGATTCAAAAGAGGTGCTATTTGATAAAACTCTATTTTATTTGAATCATGGTAAGGAGTTGCTGTTAGTTCAGATTTATGTTGATGATATCATTTTTGGGTCAACAAACAATAAGCTGTGTGAAAAGTTTTCCAAGATTATGCAGTCAAGATATCAAATGAGCATGATGGGAGAAATGAGTTACTTTCTGGGTCTTCAAGTTAAACAGACTGATGAAGGGATTTTTATTAATCAGTCTAAATACACAAGGAATTTACTGACAAGGTTTAACATGCAAGACAGTACTCCTGCTTCAACTCCCATAGCTACAGCTACCAAACTTGATCCTGATCAAGGTGAAGAGGTAGATGTAACTCACTACAGAGGAATGATTGGCTCTTTATTGTATCTCACTGCCAGTAGACCAGATATCATGTTTGCAACCTGTCTATGTGCAAGATTTCAAGCAAAACCTAGAGAACCACATCTGATTGCAGTCAAAAGAATTTTCAGATATCTCAAAGGCACTTCTTCACTTGGCCTTTGGTACTCAAGGGAATCAGATTTTGGGTTGTGTGGTTATTCAGATGCTGATTTTGCAGGATGCAGAATAGACAGGAAAAGTACTTCAGGAAGTTGTCAGTTTTTGGGTGGAAGACTAGTTTCATGGTTCAGTAAAAAGCAGAAATCTATTTCCACTTCAACTGCAGAAGCTGAGTACATTGCTGCAGGAAGTTGTTGTGCTCAGATAATGTGGATGAGAAATCAGTTGTTAGATTATGGCCTGTCATACTCAAAAATCCCTATTTATTATGATAACCAAAGTGCTATTGCAATGACAGGAAATCCAGTTCAGCATTCTCTTACTAAACACATAAGTATCAGATATCACTTTATAAGAGAACAGGTTCTGGAAGGAACAATTGAACTTCACTTTGTTCCTACTGATCAACAACTAGCTGATATATTCACCAAGCCACTGCCTGAAGCTACTTTCAATAAGTTGGTGAATGAACTTGGAATGATGAATTTTGAGAATTTCTGAGGAAAAGCTACAGAGAGGAAATCCTGATAAACTGTCAAATCCTGATGGTTATTCAGAAAGGTATGTATCTTTGATCAAATCCTGATAGGACTCAATCCTGACAGGAAGTCAACTGGTCAATCCTGATGTACAGGTCAGTATTTCATTACTTAATTTGTGCCTAATTTTTCGTCAGTATCTGCTGATGGACGGTTGAGTTTTAGTAGGACAACTGTATGCGCGCGTGTGTTGCACTATTATAGATATATCAATACATACACATAAAAGGCGGTGCAGATTTATTTAAATGACACACGTAATCTGTCCACTAATTCTTTGTGCACAAATCATATTTTGCCACCTGTCTTTGAGAGTAATATTTTATTTTAACAAAATACTTTTCATTGGTCTACATCGTTACTTACTCTCTTATCATCAGTTTTTCGTTTTCTATCTCTCTCTGTGCTTTCATACCCTAATTGCTTCAAATCTTAATTCTCGAGTTTTCTAAAGCATTACAATGGCATCTTCATCATTCATGAACAAACAGACAGTGATTAGTGGTGTTACATTTGCCACTAACAATTTTGTGGCTATTCTAAATCATCAAGATTTACCCAATGAGTTTCATATCATTCAAGATTTTCTAGCTTCAAGCCCATTGAAGTTTGCTTTAACAGAACCTGCAAGTGTTTCTTTTAAGTCTGTAATGCAGGTGTGGAACTCAGTTACTTTTGATAAAGGGCATTCTGATACAATCTTGATGAGTTTTGAATATAATGGAACTACTCACTATGTGACTCCTGCAATTATGGAGGCAGCCCTGCATTTACCCGTTCTTGGTGATGCTATTCCTGCTAATGTTTCGGACTCTACTCTTTTTGAGTTTGTTACAAAGTTGGGCTACAATGGTGAAGTAAAGAGATATGGAAATCTCTTCAGGACAAAGCTTAAGAAGGAATGGAATTTCTTCTTTGATTCAATCAGCCGCTGTTTCCTGAACAAGACATCAAATTTTGATGCTCTTCCATCAGGATCTCTTAAAATTGGGTACTCTCTTATCCATTCTACAGTGTTTGATTATGGGTCTTTTATCTTAAAAGCTTTAAGTGATAGGAAATCAGATAAATTGGGTTCTGTCTGTTTTCTTAGATTTTTACAGTTGATATTTAATCACTTATGTCCTAATGTTGTTTTTGAGGATGATGTAGTTCTACCAATCTGTAGAATTACTGAGAATAATATTAAGTCCTTAGTCAACAGTGATAAGGCAAATGGTTTCATAGGAAATGCTTTTATTCCTGATGAGGTTAGGTTTTTCTTACATCAGAAAATGCCTACTCGTTATGGACTACTTTCTAATGCTATGGGGCAAGGCCCAACCCACCTTGTTCCTGACACAAGCATGCAACCTAAACAGTCTAAACAGTTAACAACCACCTCTACTGTCTCTCAAAAGACTTTAGTTGTAAAATCAAAGAAATCAGCTAGAACTGATGTGTCTGGAAGGCAATCAGGTTCAAAGGATTTTTCCTCTACACCACTCACTAAAAAGAAGATACAAGGGGGTGTACAAGGGGTCCTGGTGAAGAAAGCTGCTAAGGTTGTTAAGAATGTTCTTGTAAAAAGGAAGTTAAGGTTGATTGATGAAAGTGATTCAGAGGATGACTTACCTATATCCTCTGTGATGAATGTGAACACGGAAGTTGCTGATACTGCTACTAAAGCTGTGGTACCTTTATCAAAACCACAAAAGACAAGGAAATTATCAAAGAGCAGGTATCATATTCCTTTGATAGTGCAAATAAAGGATACTGATATTCAGACATCAAATCCTGATGAGTCATCTACTCCTGATGCTCTAGCAAATCCTGATGTTAGTATTCCTGATGCAACAACAAAAGTTGTCTCTATATCAGACTCTCCAGCCTCTCCATCTCAGATTAGAGAAATTTCTTGGGAGAAGGTTTCTACAACTGCTTCCTTGGTTGGTCTTACACCTACATCAAAGAAAAAGAGGAATGCAGAAGAGTTAGTCTATCAGAGACAGAAGAAGCTGAAAGGATCAAGCCCACAAGAACCTGAATTTCAGAGTAATTCAGCAGCTACTGTTGATCCTGCCACACAAGAACCACTCAATCAAAGTTTGGGTGAAGGCTTAGCTAGTGGAATGGTCACACAAGAACCATTTTCTCAAAGGGAGAATGAAGACATCAACATTCCAGCTACACAAGAACCATCTTCTCAAAGTGAAGATGCAGGCAAAGCTACAGCTTCTGTTGAAAGATTGGTCGAGAACATTGTCAATGAGGGAAGCACACAAGAACCTTTAACTCAAAGTGTTGAAGAAGCTTCTGAACCTCAAGCTCCACAAGAACCATTGGTAGCAAATACTGATGCACGCATATCAAATCCTGACGATGTTCATCCTGACGCTAGTGGTGCTCCTGATAATGAACCTATTTTGATACAGCCACTTCGTTCAAGACCAATGGATCATCCTATCTCAGAACCACAGGATAAACTGAAAGGTATTGCTATTCCTGATCCTGATATTACTCATGATACTGCTGATGATACTTCTGATGATAGTGATGATGATAATGAGAATCGAAAAGAGAAGGAACAGCTTGCTACAGCACTCAAAATTAGTCTTGGAACTAATTTTGGTTCATCAAGTACATATATGGCTAGCAATGCTTTCACTGGGAAAGATCAGAGACAAGATTTTTCTACTCCTTCCTTTGATCCTGCAGAGGCATTTAGACAGAATGAATGGAACAATTCATGGCACCAATCTGATGAATCTATCAGTTTTTCTTCTGCTATTGAACATGCCTATAATGCAGTGAAGTCTATAGAGAATCAAGACTTGAAGAATCATCTGAAGGCTACAACTCTGTTATCCAAAAGCCTGAAAAGTGAGATTGATTCTATCAAGGGCTCAACTGAAAGGGTGAGGACTGATATCTTTAATAATTTTACAAAGGTGCCTACTACTTTACAATTGAGGGTAGTGGAATCCCAAGTGAAATCTGTTGTTTCAGAACAAACCTCCATCAAACAACGAATTGATTCTCTGGATATTAAGGTAACTGAAATTCAAGCCTCTCTTTCCTTAATTTTGCAATTATTGTCAAATCCTGATGTCAAAAAGGGGGAGAAGGTTATTCAGACAAAATGTACACCTGATCTAGTATTAAGAAATAATGATGATGATACTGGAGATGATGGTGGTGACAAAGTGATACAAGGAGAAACCTCTGATGCTGTTGTTATGAAGACAATCCAAACTTCTCAAAGTCAAACAACGCAGTCAACTCATGTTTCTGATTCTGGAGTTAAGACAGTAAGAACATTGGTGCAATCTCAGATCCTGACGGAAGATCAAATCCTGACACCTGGTCATGGACACATTCTTGCTACAATTCCTGAAGGTGATGAAGATGTAATTATTGATAATCCTGAAGATGCATCAAATTTATTCCAGAAGTTTTCTACAAAAGATGGCAGAATTGTTACTCTATATCACACTGATAAAAGAGTTCAACAATTATATGCAAGAAAAGCACTCTCTACAGCAAGTGAAGAATATCCAGATCTCTCACATGAAGAATTCTTGAGACTACAAAGAGAGACAATGGAAAGCTATACTACTCCTGCTAGAGGTAGAGGAAGCAGAGGTAGGAGAGGTGCTAGAAAAAATAGAAGAGGTTCTTCAACTCAAACAGTACCTAGACAGACAAGGTCTAGAGGGTTAAGAATTGAAGAAATTCCTGAAGCTTCACAAAATCTAATAGATCCTGTTATCAAGGATATCATGGAGAAAGAAGACAAGGAATTTGTTGAAGAAGAACCTGAATTGAGAAGAAAAACAAGTAAATCAACTCTCAGCAATACAAATCAAATTGAAGATTCTAATCCTGACAATATTCAAGATCCTGACGAATCAGAAATTCTGCAAGAGGTTGATTTGATAATCTTATCTACTGTTGTTGATTGTCACAACAAAGAAGTAGATGAAGAAGAAGAAGCCAGAAGAAGAGATATTACAAAAAGAACATATGAAGATTTCAATCTCTATCTACAAAGGCTTAAAGTTTCAAATGAAAGACAATGGAGAAATACAAGCAGGCAAGAATCTTTACTTGAAAGAAGCTACACTCATGAAAAGGAGAAAGACAAGAAGTGGGAACACATAAGTACACTGAAGTGTGATACACCTATCAATTTTCAGACTGGTGGAATTATTACAAGTGCTTCAAGTGTTGTTGATTTGTCTGATATGGCTAGATCAAAAACACTCTGGTTAAAGATGTTTTCGAATCTGAAGCAAATGTCAAGTTACACAAGAGGAGGTATTGGACACAGGGATGCTGAATTTCTAAACATGACTTATGTTGATCCTTACTCCTTAACTGAAATTGGAGGTACTTTAACTTCTGAAAATCTGAACAATTTATTAGCTGTTGATATAGTTATAGATTGTCATGATGGTTTTGGAAAGAAAGAAAAGCTTATGTACTTCATGAAAGATGGTAGTGTGAAGATTCTATCTATTCAAGATTTGCTGATGAAAACTACACAGGAACTGAAATATGTTCACTATCTGTTAAGATGGAAGAACCAAGTGTACAAAGTATGGGCTGACATGATTTTGTCAACTATAAGAAGAAGACTGCATGGAAACAGTAATTTCGATGGTAATTATATTCCCATGTACTTAAATCAAAGAGGTCAGGATGTGGAAATGCAAAGAGGTACTGCTGTTAAAGAAGTAACTTTTGGTATGACCCAACTTACTCTCAATCCTGATGGGAAGGAAATTGCTTATCTTTTGCTTGAAGAGCACAGTCTATAGAAAAGCTCCATACAGAATCTCAGAGCAGCTATCTACCAGATTAATGAGGAAGATGAAGAACTCAGAAATCTTAAGGAAAGACTGATTCAAATTCTTGAAGAAAAAGAAGAAAGTTTATTATCCAACTTCTTGAAGATGAATCTGTTCTATCAAAAAGCTTAAACAGATAAGTTGTTTCTGAAGATACTCGTACATTTTGATACATGTTTTTGACATCATTGAATATTTGGAATCTATACTTTATTTCACAAAGTATGAGATTGGGGGAGATTGTTAGATCAGAATTCAATGATCGTCAGAAGCTAGACTCAACTGATCAGGATTGCTGACGTCATCAGTATTGCATGGTCATCAGTATTTGATCAAGCGTTAGTATCTTATTGATCATCAGGATTCCTACTCAGACTATGATCAGGATTCACTACACCAAAAATGACCTATTGTAACCCCATAAAAGTGTATTGTTAGACCCCAAAAATGTTACAGTAGATGTTTATGTAACGTTTTGGCCAAAATTCGGCGTTACATTTACTGGCGTTGCCTATGGCCTCTATTGCAACATTATGTGTACTTGTTGCAACATTTTTTGAAATATTACAATAGCACTTTTTTGTAACACTTTTGTCGGTTTTAGTAACATTTTTAAGGTGTTACAATAGACTAATGCAACACTTGTTTGCAACATTTATTAAGTTAAAATGTTACAAAGTCAGTTTATTGTAACATTTTAATGCAACATTTTGATGCATTTTGCAATACTTTTTGGTTTTTTTGCAACAATTATGTGCAACTTTTTTATCCCTATTGTAATACTTTTAGATTTTATTGGCAATTCTTATTTGCAACACTTTTTATTAGTCCAATTGCAATGTCCTACTTGAAATTTCAAAACACCAATCACAAAAGCATACCAAACCACAAATCACATTCCAAAATTTTCAAATGGCAAACCAACAAAACATATGTCAATAAAGCCCAAAGTCGGGTTGTAGCACAATATCATCTTACATCTGGTACTTAAGTCAAATCGAAGTACATGGTCGACTTACACCAGAATTCTACATTAAACATAGTCTTTCATGTCAAATTACCAACCTACTAAAAAAAGTAGGCACATACAAAGTAAAAGAATTGATCATCAACCATCACTTTTGTCATCCTCATGATTGTCGGCTCATGATCATTGTCTTCCAGATTGTCTTTCCTATCCATTGCAACATAGTAAACAACATTCTGTTTGGAACAATCCCTGTTTTTCAAAGCATTGGAGATCAGAGCTTGCAGATGTATATCATAATTAATATCAAAACATAAAATAGTAAAACCTTTTTTTAGTACCTACCAATAGCTCCATGGATAGTTTTCAAGAGTGCATTATGTTTGTTGCAGAAAGCTAACTTATAGCTAGACGTCTATACCTTTGTAAAGATTATGTTACCACATACACACATTATGGTACTAGCTAAAAAGAATGGTACCAACTAAAAAGAAAAGGAAACTGATTACCATATTTTTAGAATGTGAATCATTGCTGGACTATTAAAAGTGAAAGGACAGTCTCATGTGAATCATTGCTTGGCTTTTAAGTAGAAGCCATTTAGTTGGTGTCTATATGCATAAGACTTTTGTTACTTACCCTGTCTGAAATAATTGGTAGCTTTTGTAAAGATTGAAGAATGGCATCAATTCCTTCACCAGCAGTTTCAACTAGTTCAGAACCCAATTCAAATCGCCCAGGTTATCAATATTATTTTTTAATTATCATTTATTCATAGTTTCTTAAAGCTGTTCTGCATCATTAAGGATGTAGATCGATGAACAAAGCAGTTGAGCAAAAGTATATAAGCAGATATATGTTAAAATGTTAGTTTGATCATTGAAATCATGAAAATGTGTATTAAAAACTTATAGAAGCATGCAAAACAACTTGCATATTGAATAAGTACAAGAAATGTGAAGATCACAGGGCCAGAAATACATACTTGACAATGCCTCCTCCATGGCTCTCTGAGGTTGAAAAACCTGCTTCTGCTGAAGCTTTTGAAGCGTTTGCTGCATGCCACGGTGTAAGAGATTTGGCTGAAGTTGCAGACCTAGTTGCTGCGGAAACTGTACTGGCATTTGAATCATCATTTGTGACTGCTGTTGTGTCTCAGTTTGGTTTGGGAACTGATTGTACATCACCTGCTGATGTGACTGTTGAGCTTGATTTGGCAACAAATTTGATGCGCTCTGATAGTACTATGTTTACATATAATTAAGAAGCACTATTTTGTTCTAACCATCAATCATCACTTTCTTTTTCTTATTTCCTCTGTTAAAGAGATTTGTGATTTCAGCAACCTCTTCTTCTTGTATAGAAAAAAATATCATGAATCCAGCAGATATCTGCACAACCCTTCGGCTGCCTGCATGCGTCAATGCTAGCAAACCAGCATTTTCCCTGCAAGTTGAAATAAAATGTAGTGCCCTATCAGTCATGAAGTTCGTTTTAAGGTAATTCCATAAACACGGGCTTTATAAATCTTACACTGCCCTATCAATTGTATGCATCCTGTATCAATGACAATGTAGCCTTGCAAAGGAAAACTCGAACACTTTGCAAGGGCTGACAGCTAGGACAAGCAAACAATCAAACATACATGATTGTAAAGAAGTTATGAATATTTGTCTAAATTTCTAGTGCGGGAATGGGCCTGGATTCATTAAAAAAATGGGAGACAGCAGAAGTGAAAACCTCGATAAGAGCAACGAGCGAAGCAGCCATCATAGCAAAGGCTTCTCCAGCATCGAAGGTGGGAGCTCCCCACTGGAACGGGTATGGGACTCTTATCCTGCATGAAAGGACGTGCATCACAGGACATTAGCACCAATAACCGAGGTACAGGTCCAACTTGTACCATGCTTTGTAAAGTAAATACTTATGATAGTAACATACAAAATCCATAGGTGCAAGTAGCCTACCACAGGAGTAAAAACACAACACATATGATCTATTTACGCTACCTTTCAACATACAACTATACAAGATAGTAATATGTGGATCTAGTAATAATTGGTTAGGAATCCATAGCCACTTCAAAAAAAATCAAATTATAACTAGTCATTTTCATTTAATTTCTAATGTATTAACTCAAATCAATTGATCCTTTTTTTCTAAGTAATCTATACATTGCAGGTTACAATATATCCAAAATTCAACTTATAAACATGTCTAAGCTATTCAGGACATTTATTCTAAATTAGCTTTGCCGCTTGATCAAATCAATCTAAATTAACCATACTTAATCAACTAGTACTCAGACTCCATAGGTCTGGGGCACACCATATTTGACAGCCACCAAGATCAGACAGTAGGCCACAACTTTTATTATTTAACAAACAGGAGATAAGGCCATTACCCTCTTCAAAACAACTCCCCAAAATAGTGCAGTCATCCTGGAAATTAAAACGCTGCTACGCATAGTTTACCTAAACATTTTTAAAAACTTAAAAAATAATCTTTTGATCATGAAACTTTCCAGATATCATACTGAATACCAAGTCAATCTATAATAAAAATTTCATCTCCAAATATCTTCAGTAACCCTAAAAACGAAATGCATCTTTTTTTAGTATTGCACATAAACTTCGGTTATGCGCTATAAAAAAACATATTAGTTTGACGGCCATTACTCCTACATAAGCCATTCGAATTTACATTTTGTAGTTTCTTTTCCATTTCTTGTCTCTCCCTCAGTTGCTCACTTAAAGCCAACTCCATTAAGGTCTGCTTGGTTATTTTTTCCTAAATGCCAGATCAGAAGTTAGCTAAATTCGACAAAACTATGTATATTCTGTGTGCACACATGTGTGAGTGTGTGCGTAAAGTAAAAAAACACAATATGCTCACTCCATCTATAATTGGTTTCTTCCCCTTCTTTTTACTTCATTTTTCAGCTTCCTGAAGCAATGCTCTGGCCTCTTCAAGTTCCCTCTCCTCTATTTCCCTAAGAATCCTTTGGTTCTTTCTCCTCTCATACTCAGAAGCAAGCCTTCTCTGTTCCGCCTCTTCTGTTATCTTCTGCAATTTTAGTCACCTTGACTCCTCTCTTTCCTGTATCAGGCATGAAGAAGCCTTGTAATTCGTAAATAAAGAAAAACTTACAGTAAGAAACTATCTGCTCACAAGTTGTAAATAAGAGAATACCATCTCTAGAAGGTGTCGTTCTTGTTCTTCTTTACGTTTTTCAATTATCGACTTACGGGCAAGAATTCGTTTGTGTTCCTATTCTACCACATCTGGTAAACTTGACAGTGTTTCCCCAAGTTTAGATGTTTTTTTTACCGGAGAATATATCAAGTTCCTGACCTTGCTCATGCATTCCACAAAACTGCTCAAATGGCTCTGTAAGCCCTCTGATTCAAGACCCTGTAAATAAATATATGTGAAAGACAATATAAATTGTCAGTATTAAAGTAGTCATATGTCATTAACTATATCTAAAACGAAATATGATGGAAAACAAAGCTTAAATAAACCTAATTTCCTCAACTTCAAGTTAAAAAATCACATCTCATGAGGAAATACATGCAAGTTACTTTTTTAAGAAAACATCTTCAATAGTAATAAAACAAAGTTGTCAGAAAATTTCTTTATTCGACTTTAACAAGATCATTTAATCAAACAGTTCACAATGCTGAAATAGTTAGAATCTGTTGAGTTACTGAACAAGAGCCACACCCAACAGCTACCCCAAAATTATCTTTTCAACTTCACCTCCCATACTTTTTACTGCATTGCTTACAAATTCAATTACTTTTTCCCCTCTAATATGTGTTGAGTTTCCATATGACCAGAACAAAAATATGTCTCTGTCTACATAGAATTTCTGCATTGCAACAGGATTTGAAATTTATTCGAAGTTAAGTGACCTAGAATACTGGAACTGTCAGTATTCATAGGATGCTTACCAGCTCTCCTTCTGAAATCGACCGTGTTCATCTCCAAATTAATACAAACAAAATAATCAAAACAAATTCACATATAATCAAACAAAATACACATATAATACACATATTATTGAGCATACACATATAATACACATTTAATCGAACATACACATATAATCTAATTCAATAAAATAGAACAAAGTTGGGTAGATTACCTATAATTGAAGCTTTACTTTAATTGAAGTTTTGGGGGGGTTTTGGGTTTTGAAGTCGATTTTAGGGGTTAGGTTTTGAAATTGATTTTGGGGGTTTTTGAGTTTTCAGTGAGGTGTGAGATATGAGTGAGGTGAGAGAGGGGTGAGGCCGAGAGAGATGGTCGGGAGAGAGGTGAGAGAGAGGGTGCGGCGGAGAGAGAGAGCGAGAGCCTGAGAGAGAGAGGTCGGGACAGTGTTTTAGAGAGAGAGGTCGGTGTTTTAGAATGTTTTTGTGTAATAAAATTTTGGTACTAAAATTGCCCGCCCGATAAAAAAATCAAACTCCCGCCTACATATTTCGGTCAAATTGATCAAAAGTGTATCATGTTATTGTAACGCTTTTCTGAAGTATTGCTATAGTTCTAAAATTTCAAAATGCTTATTCGGCTTGCAACACTTTCCCATTTAAAATAACATTTTTCGAAAGTGTTACAATATATATGGACATTTCTTGTCTATAGCAACATTTTATGCAACACAACCATATGATGGGGTTGCAATAGGTCATTTTTGGTGTAGTGATATTGATCATCAGAACTTGAAGCTGATCAGGATTCCTACTTCGAGTTATATTTGGAGTCTAGATAAACATGGAAGTTTATTCTATTTGTTCCTGGTTTGTAGAATGTAGCTATCGATTAAGGATAGGTTTCTATCTTTGTTATTGATTAGGACTTATCTTGTTATTGATAGAGAAGCTGTGTGCACTATATAAACACAGTCTTGGTTTCGATTTATGTATTCATTTGAGAGAGAACATAATCGAATAGAAGCTCTCGAGAACATAGAATTTCTTGAGAGAGTTTTTGTAAACTAGCCTCTCAAGAACATCAGAATTTCTTGAGAGAGTTTGTAACAGTTTTATATCAGATTTAATAAAGCTGTTATCTTTCTTTTCATATTTGTGATATATACATTAAGAAGTCGATTATCTTACTCTATTGTATTCAACCCCCCTTCTACAATAGATTATTACTGGGCAACATCCTCGAATGAATATCTAAAAGTAATATTCATTAGATAAATAATCCTCAAATGAATATTTTAAAATAATATTCATTAAATAAATAATCCTCAAATGAATATTCTAAAATAATATTCATTAAATAAATAATTCTCAAATGAATATTCTAAAATAATATTCATTAAATAAATAATCCTCAAATGAATATTCTAAAATAATATTCATTAAATAAATAATTCTCAAATGAATATTCTAAAATAATATTCATTAAATAAATAATTCTCAAATAACAGTTACCCGATATCTAGCTTATAAGCCAATTACCAAATCATTTCCAAGTAATAAATTCTTTCCGGAACATAAATAATGATTATTAATAATACTCCTCAAGATGAATAGTAATCTGCGGCTGGAATCCCTCCGGGTTTCCACGACTATCTATATAACAAAAATATCGACTCCCAGTCTAGAGTCGAAACAATGAACATGCTCTTATCTATAGAACCACAAGGTATACCGGTTCGTAAGTACATTATCTCAAAGCTCGTATAATATCCAAAAGTCAAATTCTATTTAACACGATATAATCATTTATCTCAAAACTATACAACACTATACATGGCAAAGGCAGTGTTATATAATTAATACTTCAAAGTATGGATTTAGAAACTCGCATGCATCTATCATATGCATATATTTCATCTCAACAATTTTATACCGTCACATCTATATACGACGTGAGGTTTGAAAGCATGCATAATACCATATGCATCATCAGAATATTATAACTTAAAATAAAACATGGAATGAAAAAACTTGCCTGGAAATCCCGAAGTAGCAATAAGTCTCAGGTTGGTCTAGTAATCTAGAATCAACACAAGGTTCAAGATTAATAACTTAAACGCTTTCACCATCCTAAGTATATACTATCTCAAGTACAAAGTCCATTTTCGAGTTAACTCCTTAAGAATTTCTACTCGAGCATGCTCGCTAACGCATTTTTATAAAATTGAAATATAATCCTTTTAACATGAAATCTTTTCGAGGGTCTTCCTAAACATACCTCGCATGTTATCACAAAGTTTCACATTCTAGTATGACCTCTAAGTGGTTAGATCATAGCCTCAAAGTTGACTAAGTGGTATCGTTCGGTTTCGCGAAACATCATTTACTAAAACACTCGTTTCTCCTAAACCGTAAATCGGATTCACATGATCTTTATACCAAAACGAACCTTGAAACAAGACCTACACTATACTAGGCAGTGGTGACCTTGGACAGAAGGTATTATGTTCGAACATCACAAACAAAACAAGGCTAAGGAAAATCAGGCATTATAACGGCTATGTTTTAACGATTCCAAAGTTTAATCATAAACTTTACATAATCAATCCAACCAAATCACCAAGTCAAATCCTCAACATCATTACTAACCCATAATCATCATCAACCAGTCAAAACCAACATCTACTTGTTTATCCTCAAAACCACAACAATCATCCACCAAAACCAATCATCCATCCTTATAACCATACTAACATAAACTAACTCAAAACTCATCATATAATTCGATTTATAACTAAGGGTTTCAAGAGTTTATACCTTCCTTGATGCTTCATATACACTAACAATAGTTTATAATCCTTCCTTGAGCTTTGAACAAACCTTAACAAGCTTAATCCTTAAGAAACAAAATCAAGAATCATGAAAAGTTACTATTAATCCTCATCTTGTAAAATCCATAACAATTCGAAAAATAAGAGTTCGGTGCTAAGATGTTTACCAGACCTTGTGCTCTTCATAATCTTTCGTTTGAGTTATAGATCGCCAAATTTAAAGCTCCCTAGCTAGGGTTTTGAGCCCCATCTTTTCGCTGGACAGAAACTGGACAGTTTGGGTTCTCCAACTTGGGGAAGGGATTTGGCTAGGCTACACTCCTTTGTTGACCATGAAATTTTGAACGAATGTTACCCATGGAGTGGAGCAGCTGTGGCTACAATTTGGTGATTTTAGGACAAGTAGATTTGGAGTTATGAATTTGTCTCTCCTCCTTGTGCAAGCTGAGCAGAAAATCTGGGAAGAAAATGGGGGAGCTTTTCTTTGCTTTTGCTTGGTTACTTTGATGAGATATTTGTATAAAGTGGTGAGTCATAGCTCTAGGTGTCTCATCTTGTGACACTTGTCCAACATGCACTGGCTTAGATAAAGTAGCTTTACTGGTTTGCTTTACTGGTTCGTTTCCTTTCACATGGATGATCCAAATGTTGCATTCCTCGAATTAATCTTGTTACATGTTACTTCCATGTCTATATTTAATCCTGTAAATGTCGCGTTGTTCCGTCACCGTTTAATCTTGTATTTAAATCGATTCGTGTCTCGTTGTTCGGTTACGGCTTAATCTTGATGAACGTTCGCAGGGATTCCTTAAGGGTTCTATCGAAGTAGTTTGTCGTAAACGTTCTCGATATCTCTAATTCTTTTATTAAATCCATATCCATGGAATTGATAATTTAAATCCTCCAATACTTTCAAATAATAATTAATCCGTCCGTTATTGGTGAAATTTCGGAGAAAACAGAAATGCTATTTTTCCGATTCTGACAGCTTTTGCATTCCTTCATTTACATCGCATATCACTAATACGACTTTGAAAGTTTATTATAACGCCCCGTATATAGGGTGGTCTGAAAATCTTTTTCGGCTCAGAAATTTACTATTCATCAAAAAAAAAAAAAATTAACTAAGTCCAAAATTTGGGGTTATTACAACCTAGCTCTCATGGCTAGCACTGATGAAGTAACATCAACATCTTCAAGTCAGGGCAAGAAGAAAGATCAAGTCATATGGATCATTGACAGTGGTTGCTCAAGACACATGACAGGTGATAAAGCCCCGCTATCATAATATGTAGAGAAAGCTGGCCCAATCATAACCTTTGGAGACAACAGCAAGGGTTACACAGTGGGATATGGCTGTCTGGAAATTGGAAATGTTGTCATTGAAGATATTGCTCTTGTGGATGGATTGAAGCACAATCTACTCAGTGTCAGCCAATTCAGTGACAGGGGATTCAAGGTTGATTTTGATATGATGCTGTGTAACATCTATCACAAGAAGGATAGTAGCCTCTCTCTAAAAGGGGTTAGAAAAGGAAGCTTGTTTGTTGCTGACTTAAACTCAACAAAGAAGGATAAAGTTTACTGCTTCTACAGTAAAGCAACTGTTGGTGACAGTTTGCTTTGGCATAGGAAGCTCTCACATCTCAACTTCAAAACAATGAATATTTTGATGAAGAAGGATATGTTCGTCACATCGTCCTCCTCATCAGAACTATGACCTATAATTGAAATAACACAAAAACACATAAGAGATGTACATATTGAGGTAAAATAATACTAATTATGTGAAAACACTTGGATGGAATTTACCTCTTTTGTCCTGGCTTGATACCTTTTGAACATGTCATCCACAAGGTATTCCGCAAGATAAAGTACTTCCTTAGAAATGAAGGGAGAGATTTGATCACGGTTTGCAGGATCACTAAGATCAATAACAGCTCGAGCAAGATTTTCAACTTCTTTTTCATTAAGTTCTCACTCATAGCTGGATGTATTATTGGTTTTAAGGATCTCAATGACTCTGCCGACCACATTTGAGAATATCTTGCTCGGGATGTTACCTCTATTATGAGCGGCACCCACTTCTGAAGTTTCAACCATGTCCTCCAGTTCTTCATCAGATTGAATTAACAAGTCTTTAATTAGTCGGCGAGATGGAATCCTCAGATAACCAGTAAACTGATTTTTCTTCGACTTCTCATGGTCATGTTCTGTGGCCATCAACAACCACTGAAATGGCTCTGCAGCCTTATCCATTTACATAGGATCAAAATTATTCACGTGTAGTATATTCACATACCTCAACTGCAATAATTTATATACATCTGGAGATTAATAACTTGGCACAAGATGAATGCAACAATATTATGTATAGAGATATATGTATTAAATTGAGATTACAAAGTAAATTATTTAATACAACGATTTCATATTTTAACTCGAGCAAGTTCTTTCCTTGTTCTCATTAGCCAAGATATATCTAACATATGTTGAAATTAATATTGCATACTCCCATAGGCATTAGCACAGAATGCAATCATATGAGACTGTGTCCTTGTGTCAACCTTCATTCTGATACACAACTCTTTCTACTCTTTGCATATCGAGTATTGACCCTGTTTTAACACTATATAATACAAATTTAATGGCATACAACTAGAGTAGAAACTGTTCGCACAATTCCTCTCAGACCTAGGCCACCCATTAAAGAAAGATAATGATCCAAGATATACATGGTTACTCATGGGCCGAATCCCATTTCCGATCCATGAGCACACCAATGATGATTGTGTCAGTGCAACAGTGTTTGGTTCTCAATAGTCCGTGTAATTGGAAATATGGTTTTGAAAGCTCTAACTACAAATTGATGTAAACAATAGTAATGAAATATGGGGTCTTCCAAATCCTCCCACCCCTTCAATCGAATTATGAACCGTTGATATCCCCTTGTCTCTGCCTAAGGTCTACATGCAAATCCGGGACACGAAACTGAAATTGGACCACTTCACGATGGCCTAGCCATCCCTGTTTCACCCATCCAATGAGGTATGATGTGTCGTAGTCATCGGTTAAGCTCTAACCCCCAATCCCTCAATGAATTAAGCCTTTAACTAGATTTTGACGCACAAGTCCTACTTAGATCTCATGTGGTAAGTATTCATTCTTGCTCCTACTTACGAGTTTTACAGTCCACACCAAGGCCACATGCTAGACTAACTAGTTCTATCAATGACTCAAACTCCGGTTTTATTGTTATCGATTTAACAAGTAATAAGGTGATCAATCTCATATGTATTATATATTCTAGGTTACTCTAGGCATGCATCACCTACGTTTTGTGTTATCGATTTTACAACTCAATCGCAAGTGCACATATGAAACAAGTAGTATATAAAATTCGTTCCCACGAGGACTAATTTAAAAAGTTAAATACCAAGCACTATCGTTCTCACAATTATAACACATTATGAAAATTATATTAGAAACTACTACTAAAATATACAAATCAACTCAAGAATAAAACAAGAGTAAAGACATTTAGGCCTTTAACTTCCTTTAGAGTTTAACAAGTATCTTCCGTCATCTCTATTTTTATGTTATAATCCTTAGTCTAGGGTACACATATATTCACAAGGATCTTACGATTCTCAAGTGAATTTAACTCACAAGATTAACTCACATATTCGTATGGAGAATTTAAATCTATGAGCTGAATTAACAAATAGCCCTAATTTGACTACTCGAGCTGATTAGGTATCTTCCTATCCTAAACACAAATTAACAAATATGTTAATCTCAAGTGATATTGGTTGATTCTAAATTCAGGCTATCTCTTTCAAATATCACCCAAATTAATAAATCGATGTCAAAGTTAATTACTATTTGAGAAGCATTACACCCAAATCAATATAAGTGATCATAAAGAACATCAAATAGAGAATTAAAGAGAAACACTTGTATATGATCTCAAGAATCCATGAAAGCCCTAGAGTAATAATTAGTTTAACATTTTAAAGAAAAACACAACAAAGGAATATAGAAGATGAAGAATACATAGAACTTGTTGTTCATGGCTTCAATCTTCAATCTACATGGCTTGTGTTTTCTTCAAGATTCTATTACTTTTCTCCTCTAGTTTTCTTCTCTAGGTCTAAACTACGTGTCTATTTTTCTACTAACTGCTATCTAATGTCCCAACTGATATATTTTATAAATACCAAGTGTTTTAATGAATTATTAGGAAATTCGTAGGTTATTGTTCCTGGACTTTTCTGAGTAGTTCTGAGCAAATTAAAATTCTAAGCCCATAATAGAAATATTAGTCTTCTTCCCAACTTTCCAATGACTATTTACTAGCCTCAAACAGACTTGTGAAACTCGCCATAGAGCCAAAATAACAAAGAATGCGAAAGTTGCCAAAAATCCTAATTTTCCATGAATCAACTCCAAAATTTCAAATTTAAGCTCCAACCCGTTATTTATCGATTCGTACAATGAAAAATTAAAACACGTTAAATAAAATTTTAATTTCATGCAAAATAACTTAAAATATAGGGACAAACTAATAATAAATATTTACTTATCAACTATTTCCACACTTAAGATTTTGCAGGCAAAGAAAGAAAACCAAGCTACATCCTAATTTATTAACACCACTTTCATAGATGACACGATTGCATTGATCATATGCAACAAGCCATAACATGCTCTCTAATAAAAGGATATCTGATGTCAGTGTGCTTGATTCTCGAGTGCTGAACAGGGTTGTTGGAGATTGCTATGACACTTGTATTGTCACATAAAATTAGAATTTTGTTCAATACAAATCCATAGTCCTTCAATTGATTCCTTATCCATAAGATCTGAGCACAGCAGCTTCCAGCAGCAATATATTCAGCTTCTGCTGTTGAATTGGAAATTGTTTGCTGTTTCTTGCTATACCAACAAATCAATCTACCACCTAGGAAATGACAACTCCCAGAGGCACTTTTTCTATCTACAACACTTCATGTATAATCAGAATCTGTATATCGAACAAGATTAAACCAGAATCTTTAGGGTACCAAATACCTAATTTAGGTGTACCCTTAAGATATCTCAAGATTCTTTTAACAGCAACGAGATGTAAATCTCTAGGATCCGCTTGGAACCTTGCACATAAGCATGTAGCATGCATAATATCATGTCTACTTGCAGTAAGATAGAGTAAGGAGTCAATCATACCTCTGTAGCTTGTAACATATACCTTGATAGAATTATCACAGGTTCCAACTTTGACAGCTGTAGCTGATGGAGTCCTTGCTGATGCTGAATCCTCCATATGATACTTCTTGAGGAGTTCTTTGAGATACTTGGATTGACAAATAAATATTCCATTTAATCTTTGACTTACTTGTAATCCAAGAATCACAAGTGCATATTGTTTCTTTGACAAAGACATCACATTAACTGGACCAAACAAATCCATGTGCAGTAGCTGATGTGGTTCAGTTATTAATGATGTGTCAGTGCCCTTGTGAGATGCTTTCTTTGACTTTCCTTTCTGACAAGCCTCACACAGTCCTTCCTGCAGAAATTCCATTTGAGGTAGACCTCTCACCAATTCCCTAGGAGTTCATTGTTTTGAAGTTCAAATGAGACATCTTCTTGTGTCATAACCAACTTTCATCTGATGAAGCTTTAGCATAAAAACAATTAACTTCATCTTTGCATCCAGAATATAAGTCAGCTATGAACAAGTTCCCTTTCCTAATTCCTTGAAGAGCAGGCTTTCCATTCTTCTTGTGAAGGATCTGGCACTTCTCTTTATCAAATGAAACAACATATCCTCTGTCACAGAATTGACTGATACTGAGAAGATTATGCTTTAGACATTCCATAATGGATACATTTCCTGATTCTAAACAACCATATCCTTCAGTTATACCCTTGCTGTTATCTCCAAAGGTAACCAGTGGGCCAAATTTCTCAACCACATTTGATAGCAGAGCTCTATCTTCGGTCATATGCCTTGAACAACAACTGTCCAGAATCCACACAACACGGTTTATCTGTACCACACCCAGCAATATCAAATTTATTAGTCCTTCCTCGGAACCCAAACTTGATTGGGTCCGGCATACTTAAAGAATTGACCTTTGTCCGGCAAAACAACATTTTTAATCTTAACTACTTCAACCTCTTTAACAAAAGAGCGTTTCCATTCATAACCAGCCTTAACACATTTTTGAGAGGACTTAGGTATGAATGTGTCCACTCTAGTTTTGGGAAGACTAGCAGTTTTGGATCTAACATGCCTCTGATAATTAACATGTTGATGAGGAGCAGTCTTATCATCACATACATGCTTAATATTAAAATAAGCATACATAACATTAAATGCACAAGACATGCAATTCACCTTACCACATGCCTTATGAGACAGATTAACAATAGGCAAGTTAGAGTTGTTGTTGTTTTGTTTCAGTTTATGAATGTCTATTTTGGTCTTGGTTGCTGGAACAACTTTGACACAACCCTCAAACACACATTTGTTGGACTGTGCAATTTCATTAATAAGGTCCTCAGTACACAATTCCTCTTGAATAATGATGGATAATTCATTCAAAGGTTCTGCTACTGATTCTCTAAAGAGAGGGTCTTTAGAACCCTTAAGCACCTGTGGTATACCCATATCTTTAGCACTGACTCTGTTAGGGGTATTGATGTCTAACATTCCAACAACCTCATTATAGCCATAACCTATACTAAAAGTTTTGCCTATAGCTTGCTTGTTGAAAAATTCTTTAGATTCTTTACAAGAATTATAGTAGGTTCTGACCTTGGTTTCCAGTTTAGTGATATTATCTTTAAGAATAGTTTCAAGTTGTTTATAGAAATCCGAAAATCAAAGTTTATCAAAATCTTGGACCCTATTCTCAAGAAAAACTACTTTATCTTTCAGTTCATCCTGATTAATATGCACTAGTCTTAATTTTTTAACCACCTCTTTTTCTAGAGCATTGTTCTGAAGAATTATTCGATCATTTTCACTACGTGCACATTATAAAGTTCTGCTAAGATGATATACCATTTATGCATCAATAAAAGTTACCTCAAACTTAGGAGATGAAGAACTTCCCTCATTAGCCATAAGTGCAAGATTGCCAACTTCTCCATCTTCTTCATCGCTGTCAGTATCATCCCATCTCTTTCCTTCTACAAGATAAATCTTCCCAATTATGTTCTTCTTGTTTGAGTCATATGAGTTCTTCTTTGCTTGTCTAGGTTTTTTACATTGTGTAGCAAAGTGTCCCTGAGAGACTCTCAAAGTATGTGGAGACTCAAGGTTAGTCGTTTCTCAAGTAAATGGAGAGTTCGAAGCCAGAGATGAAGTCATGGCTAAGTATCTGAAACTTGTCAAAGCCATCATGACTCAGTTCGATGAATGCTATGTGGAGCACATTCCAAGGGAAGAAAACATGAAGGCAGATGCTCTGTCTAAGTTTGCCTCTTCTGAAATCGAGAATTATGCAGGAAGTGTATACTTCCAAGTCTTGAAGACCCCGAGCATCAATGGAAAACTGATAGCACCTATTGATGTTGCTAGTTGTTGGATGGACCCCATCAAAGCTCATTTGGAAACTGGGTGGCTGCCCAATGACATTTCAGAAGCACGAAAGCTATACGTCAGAGCACTAAGGTATGCCCTAATTGAGGGAATCCTATACAAGAAATCTTTTGTTATTCCATACTTGAAGTGCTTGAGACCTCAAGAGGCAGAATTGGCCCTAAAGGAAGTACATGAAGGAATCTGTGGGCAACATTTGGGGGGCAGAGCCCTAGCACATAAAGTCACCCGTCTAGGTTTCTATTGGCCAAGCATGCTTGCTGATGCTAAAAGCTATGTGAAGAAATGTGAACGGTGCCAAAAGCATGCACCAGTGGTTAGGCAACCACCTGAGATGTTGACATCCGTAAACTCACCCATCCCCTTTGCTATGTGGGGAATGGATATACTTGGGCCATTTACAATGGCAAGTGCACAAAGAAAGTTCCTGATAGTGGCAATCGACTACTTCACCAAGTGGATTGAGGCTAAACCCCTAGCCAAGATAACCACCAAGCAAGTAATGAGTTTCTTCTGGGAGAATGTGATATGCAGATACGGGATTCCACGTATCCTGGTCACGGATAATGGAACTCAATTCAACAATGATGATTTCAAGAAGTACTGTGAAGAAAACGATATCGATCTACGCTTTACTTCAGTTGCTCACCCTCAAGCCAATGGGCAAGCTGAAGTAGCAAATCGAATCATCCTGGATGGACTAAAGAAAAGAGTTGAACGCTCCAGAAACACTTGGGTAGACGAATTACTCCCCATACTTTGGGCTTATAATTACCGTACCACTTGCAAAGTCACTACTGGGGCAACTCCATTTCTACTAGCTTAGGGAGCAGAAGCAGTGGTTCCTGTAGAAATCACTCATGCATCTCCTAGAGTTGAAGCTTATGAACCAGAGGCGAATGAAGAAGGCTTGAGGCTAGCTTTAGATCTAATTGACGAAGTTAGAGATGAGGCGAATGCCAAGATAGTTGAACATCAGAAACGAGCATCTTTCTACTACAACCTAAGGGTTAAAGACAGATTCTTTCGTTAAGGGGACTTGGTCCTCAGAAAAATTGAAGCATTTGGAGTTGGACAAAAGGGAAAGTTAGCCCCAAACTGGGAAGGGCCCTATCGGGTCAAGAAGGTGTATGGACGAGGCTCATACAAGCTGGAAACTCTGGAAGGGATTGAAGTGCCTAGAACTTGGCATGCTGCAAACTTGAAAGTCTATTATGTTTAAGTATGTCCTAACTGGACTTACTAGTAGGAAAAGTAGAAATAAGGTCGACGAAACCAATCCAAGTTTTTTAAACTTGAGGTAGCAAGTAGAGTATTATGTAAGGGTTGAACCCATTTTACAAAGTTATGAACTATTCATATTTCTGCAAAGCATTACTTATTGAAATATAAGTGCAAGGAATGATAAATAAGCGCGAAAGGCAAGAATATGAAGAACTGCAAATAAATAAAATTAAACTTACAATGAGTTTAAGTTAAAGCCCGAAGGCTGGAAATACATAAATAAAAGCCACATATGGCAATAAAAAACAACAACAACTAAGGAAAGTAAAACTAAGTCTGCTGCTCCTTTTCCTGACTCCCGGAAGCAGTCTCCTCCTCAGAACTAGAAATAGAGCTAGAACTGGAACGGGTAGCCTCAGACTCCCCACCTTCGGCATCCTTCCCAGGAGGAGTTGCATGCCCAGGACTCAAAATCCTCTCATCCTCCTCCATGGCATCCTTCCCCGCTAGAGTCTTCTCTAACGGAGTTGGAGGGAAAGGACTGGGAAAGAGAGATGGATCAAAAGCACATGGATGCTTGTCTAGGACAGCATTCAGAGCCTCGTCCCATCCAGCAGAATACTGGACTGGGAACAGAAGATCGTCATGCTTCCCTATCAGGTCATAGTACTCTTGCGAGTCCATATACTCATCGATCATGACATCTTTCCCCTTCCTTAGCTCCACCAACTCAGCATGAGCATCCCCCAGCTCCTACTCTTTCCTAGCCAAAGCCTCCTTCAAGGCAGCTACCTCCTCTTTAGCCTTGTCCAGCTTAGCCTTGTTGGCCTCGGAAGAAGTATGCCAAGATTTGGCTTGAAACAGGGCCCCTTGGAGGTTAGCATTCACCTACAGAAAGTTGAGTATAAGACGAGAACAAATAACAAATGAATAAAAGTTGAGGTAAAAAAGCTTACCGCAGCCAAAGCCTGACACCCAAGAGTCTCAGCCCCTTCGATAGTAGACCCAGAAACAAAGTCTTTATAATCGCAAGGGGTCTGAGAGTGGTAAGACCAGTCAATAGCATGCCTAGACACCCCGGTAATGGTGTCTTTCTTCCTAATACCCCAATTAGGGCGCCATACCGAGGATTTGGTCGAAGGAGGAGCCTCAGCTTGAACCTCAACCCCTCCAGTGACCTCCCCAGTAAGGTCCACATGGGGCATCAGAAAGGTCGGAGCGTCAAGCCTATTCGGAGGGTCAAGCCCTAGGCGAGCCCTCTTCATCATGGTCATCTCGCCATCCTTTGGCTCATTTGTTGAGTTGATAAAGGTAGCAGCTGCAAAACAAACATAAAAATAAATATTAGAAGATATTCAAAAAATTGCGAACAAAAAGGTCAAGACAAGAGATTTACCCTTGTCAGAAACCTTAGAAAGGCCCACAGACTTGAGAACAAACTCGTCCAAGAGCTCCCAAGCCACGGTAGTGCCATCATCCTTGGTCAACTCAGCGTAGGCATGAGCCTCTTCTTCATTCAGGACTATGTCCGCAGCACTACCGTCCGTAACCCTTCCGAATTATTTACGGAATAAAGACCCCCAGTCCCCACCTTCCTAGACAAGGTACACGAACTCGTCCTTCCATTTGGGATTGTTGTCAGGAATGGACTTGGGGTGAAAATTTGGGGGAACACCAATACGATGGTTAATATAAACCCATCCTAAATTATTGGCCGCGCTATTCTTAAACTGAAAGATTTTCCTAAATAAAGGAATGGAAAGGGGGAATTTGTTTTGAAGACATCTAACCATAAAACAGTTTATAATCCTCCAAGCATTAGGGGGCAATTGGCAAGGATTTATCTGAACATCTGCCAAAAGCCTAGGAATAAAATCATGAAAAGGGAACCTAACACCAGCTACAATGGTATCCCTATAAACACATAAAGCGTCAGAACGCCAGTGACAAGAACGATCACCGGCGTCTGCGAGAACTAGCTTCAAAGGAGGTTTAATCCTATACATTTTGTGATAATCTTTAAGTTTATCTGCCTCATGGAACTTATTACTATGGTCGTATGAGTCTAAGGCAGACACAAATGGGTACTCATCCCCACGTTCGTTAATCATATCATGCAACGACATGTATTTAGAACGAATAGGTATGGGGGTACCTCGTTTAGATGCGTTTGACATCTTCAGAAGGCGAGCGTTAGTGCGATCAGCCATTTGAAAACCTAGAAAATCTTCAAATCTTCAAAAGAAACCCAGAAATCTTCAAATCTTCAAAGAATAAAACCCAGACTCTTCAAACAAAAACCCAGAAACCGTTGAAGATGGACGAAAAGGCTCGCCGGAAATCGCCTTACCGCAGAACCCTAGCAGAGAAATTTTTTAGAAATATTTTTGGCAGAGTGACACTTTGGAAATGAGAAGTGTTGAGTGACAAATAAAGAGGGAATGACACTCTTTTATAGCCACCACAGGCGGTCACCCAACCGGTAAAAGGAAGGGCAACCGCCAATGGCTGGTTAAAAGCCCATAATGATGAGATGGGCCAAAAAGCCAAAGCCCAAAGGCTAAGGCCCAAGTAACGGTATAAAACCACTAAAAAGCCAGGGCCCAAGTAACGGTATAGAACCGGTAAAAGGCTAAAGGCCCAAAAGGTTAAAACCCACAAGATTAAAAGCCTAAAAGACTTGAGACCCAAAGTAAGAAAGTCCAGAAGCCAAAATGGCCAAAATATTCGACTAGAATCCTAGTCGAAGGAATTCTGGTCGAAATCATTCGACTAGAAGCCAAAATGGCCAAAATATTCGACTAGAATCCTAGTCGAAAGAATTCTGGTCGAAATCATTCGACTAGAAGCCAAAATGGCCAAAATATTCAACTAGAATCCTAGTCGAAGGAATTCTGGTCGAAATCATTCGACTAGAAGCCAAAATGGGCAAAATATTTGACCTGAATCCTAGTCGAAGGAATTCTGGTCGAAATCAATCGACTAGAAGCCAAAATGGCCAAAATATTCGACTAGAATCCTAGTCGAAGGAATTCTGGTCGAAATCATTCGACTAGAAGCCAAAATGGCCAAAATATTCGACTAGAATCCTAGTCGAAGGAATTCTGGTCGAAATCATTCGACTAGAAGCCAAAATGGTCAGAATGTTCGAACAGAATCCTAGTCGAAGGGATCCTGGTCGAAACCATTCGACCAGAAGCTGAAATTGCCAAATTGTTTGACCAGAATCCTAGTCGAAAGGATCCTGGTCGAAACTGTTCGACTAGAAGCTAAGGTGCCCCTACTTTTCGACCAGAATTCTGGTCGAAATTTTGTAGAGTTTTAAAAAAAAAAAATTATTAAATGGAATAAATCTTCGAAACCCCAGTGAGATAACTTCTATGAAAATCCCGAAAGGTTTTCCCAGAAGTTGGGGGGCAAATGATATGGGCTGAAATATAACCCTAGAAGTAATTAATGATATATTAATTAGACCTAGTGTGGTCCAAAAATTAGGCCCGACAAAAGGCCCAAAACCCTAATTATTTATTAATTTCGTAATTAATAAATGAGGGAAAAACACAGCTCATAATTAGAGACCAAATCAAAGTAGTATCTTCATAGAAGGATCCAGAATCCCAATCAAATAATATGATGAGTCATAACACTTATCAGATAAGGATAATACTTGCCTGCCAAGTAAAACACTCCTTATCAGTTATCAATAACAAGACTTATCCATTAAGTCTCCTAAACCTACCTTAATTGCAAGGCCCCAGATGCCTATATAAGGACCCATGATCCTACAATCAGAACTACGTTTTATTGGCTTGATTCTCTATACAGCAGAGATACGTAGGCATCTTGTGAGGACAAGTTTAGTCTCGAAACACAAGAGCAGCCATTAAAGCTTGAACGCTCACAAACCCTAGAATTTAATTCACAAAGCACGTTTTTTAATCCATAACAAGTATGTACAAGGAATTTTGAACTTTAACAAATAAACTATTGACACCAAATTTAAAATAACATTATTCATTAGATTTAATCCTTAAACTATCATAATGGTGGCTGGAGTTGGTTTTGCAAATGAAAAATATATAATCTAATGGGTTGGAGTTAACTTCACACTTACAAAATTGTAAAAATCATGCTATTATACTCATCCCAACACATATAGTAGCACCTCTAACATGAAACAACCTAAAAGCAATATAGACCACAAATACTTTCACTACAAGAAAAAATGAGACGACTCAGGCCCGTTGTCTATTAGGAAGTATGGTATAACAACCAGAAAGAACCACAGTTTCCTACCATACATCCCTTTGTATAAGGTGATGATCACAACATACTGGTAAATCTAAAGTGTTGTATAACAGCTAGAAACAACAATTGGTCACTGTAGAATCCGTTGTAAGAAGGCATTGGTATTAACAGATTTGTTTACGTCGCCCGTTGTGCGAACTTTTACCTACAATGGTTTGCTTTTTAATAAATGTTGTTTAAATGTTTTTGCACAATGGTTTATGTAACAGCCCCGGATCCGGGGTCGGAGATCCGGTCGTTACGGTCTCAATTCCCATCAATAATACTTGCACTTGAATCAAAACAATTAAACTACATGCTGTGACCCCACAATACATCACCATACACACTCAACTAGTTATAGTCCCAGAGATGAAATTGAAACAAGTATCTAGTCATAGGATCCACAAGTTATAAGTTATTACAAACCCAAAAGATTACAGAGTGCATTTAAAAGTTCTTGCCGTTGATTACATTAATCATAAATATAATAAGTCTGATACACAAAAGCTGAAGCTTAAAACACTGGTGGTTACTACCTCAGCTATGGCGGCTACGACATCAACGGGTAAATCTCTGACGACTGCTACCCGCTTTCGCAGGGTGTGACTGTTGCGGGCCATCTGCTCTAGCTGTTGTTGTGATATAGATAAATAAAGCAAGGGTGAGCAATAGAGCCCACCAAAAATAACTTATAACTGATAATCAAACTATAACAATTCAAAGATATATTGTAGCCACATGTTATGCCTTCAACAGATAAGAAACAAGTATAACGTAAAGGATGAAGTTACGAGGAAAATTAATAGAATATTTTCGTAACTAACAATCCACTTATGCATATATATCCTTAATCAGGTTTTCTCAGAGTCATAACTCATAAAAGATGGAGTTGCATGAATTTATTGTAACTTCATTTTGAACACTTTTCGACCCTCTGCCAACATGACCGGTAAACCTGTACCACGGTGTCATCCCTGGTCCCTTTCAATACATGTTGCAGAATCCCTCTGCCAACATGATCGGTAAACCTGTACCAGCGGAGCCATCCGTGGTCCCTTTCAGTACATGTTGCAGAATTATCCAAAATGGATGATGAACCAATACTGGAGCCTTCTCCGCGCCCGTCGTACCCCCTTACTATGATCAGTAGCAGGTTGTACAACGAAAATATGTTTTCTACATGTAGATGGAAGTATCACGACAGCCTGACATTGTCTACCGCCTTTCTGGATCTCCCGGCCCATTTGGGGCAAATAAGTGATGGATCGGCGCGACTCGACCTCTTACACATGCTCCTAGTTCCGATGAAATCCATGACTCTGAAACGTAAAGATCGTCTTCCTTTCCCCAAGTGTAATACTTGTTGGTACGACTCCACTCAGTAGTCATATCTAGGCTGGAAAGGAAGATTCTCCAATATTTCCCAAGCGATGCTTGTTAATGGATATCGACTTGTTCCAGGAATTTACCCCTCGATCGTTGAGGTGGTAACACAATATTTGACTTGCAGCAACTAAATTGCCTCGAGAAAATATCTGTCCCCTGACAGTTTTGAGTTGAGAGTTTAAAAAGAGTAGCAGTTACTTAAAACAGGTTTCCCATATTTTTGATAATTGAGCGAGCATTTAAATCTTCTTTAAAAGACAGATTTAAATGGAAAAAAACATTGTTTTGGGAACCTCTTTTTGATTTGAAAATAAGTAATAATATTTACTGAATAAGTAACCTTAAACGAATATTTGAAAATAATATTCATTAAATGAATATTTGAAAATAATATTCATTTAATAAATAATTAATCCTCAAATGAATATTTAAAAGTAATATTCATTAAATAAGCAATCCTCAAAGGAATATTTGAAAATAATATTCATTAAATAAATCATCTTCAAATGAATATTTGAAAATAATATTCATTAAATAAATAATCTTCAAATGAATATTTGAAAATAATATTCATTAAATAAATAATCTTCAAATGAATATTTGAAAATAATATTCATTAAATAAATAATCTATCCCCGAATGATTGCTCAAAGGTAATATTCAATAAACAATTAAATAATCTTCAATTGAATATTCAGAATCATACTCATTACTAATTAACCCTCAAGTGAATATTCAAAAGTAATATTTCTCAATAAATAATCCTCGAATGAATATTCGAAATTAATATTCCTTAAATAATTAAATCTTAAATGAATATTCAAAAGTAATATTCATTAATTAAATAAATAATCTTCTTAAATAAAAATAATTAATCCTCAATAACGGTTACCCGATATCCTTATCGGAAAATAACCTTTCACATATACCGAAATATAATTACTTCTGTTCTTAGAGAAAATCAACCGCCCTTATCCTAGGGCATTATATACAAAACTGGCTTATAACCGATATCCCATATCTAGCTTATAAGCCCCTCATCAAATCATATTCTCAAGTATTGCTATATATACATAGCAGTTCAAAAGCAGCATGCAATTTATATATCGCATTTACATCACATATATGAAAACAGTTTATTATCACAACAACAGTAGTATAGGTTTTGAAAACTTGCCTGGTGGTGAGGTAGGGGTAGTGTGCCTCGAGTCAATCCGGCGATCTATACATAGTCAAAAGATCCAAGGTTAATCACTTGAATACTTGCACGAAACTAAGTATGTACTTCACTTAAACCAAGACATGATTTCTAGTTAACTCCTTAAGAATCCTCTTGCGCACGCTCGACTCGAACATTTTTATAAAATAGAGATTAAATCCTTTTAACACGAAATCTTTTCGAGGGTCCTCCTAAACATACCTAGCATGTTAACACAAAGTTTCACATTCTGATTGGTCACTTAAGGGGTTTGATCATTGCCTCAAAGTTGGCTAAGTGGTATAGCTCGGTTTCTCGAAACATCCTTAACTAAAACACTCGTTTCTCCTAAACCGTAATTCGGAATCACATGATCTTTATATCAAAACGAACCTTGAAACAATACCTACACAATACTAGGCAGTGGTGACTCTGGACAGAAGTCCTTATGTCCGAACATCACAGACGAAACAGAGCTAGGGAAAAACGGGCATTATAACGGCTATGTTTTAACGATTCCAAAGTTTAATCATAAACTTTACATAATCAACCAAACCAATACACCAAATCAAATCCTCAACATCATTACCAATCCATAACCATCATCAATCTGTCAAAACCAACCTCTACTTGTTTATTATCAAAACAACCTCAAACTTTCATCAAAATCACTTAATCGTTCTTACGATTACACCGACTAAACTATACTTAAAACTAATCATATAAATCGAATTTACAAACAAGGGTTTCAAGAGTTATACCTTCCTTGGAGTGTGTATGAGCCTATTAGTCCTTGTATAGCTCTTATATAACCTTAATATAGCTTGAATCAACTAAAGAAATCAAGAAACAAAAGTTAGTTCTTGAAATTACTATTCACTCCTCAACTTTGAATGAACATTTGATCATGTTATCCTACTTGGATAGCCATGAAACTTTGAGCGTACCTTGCCTATGAGGTGAGGAAGATATTGTCCAAATTTGGGGATTTTAGGATGAATAAATCTCAAGTTATGAATTCTTTTCTCTTCTACTTTCTTGCTGGGCAGAATTCTGAAAATGGGGTGGGGGAGAGAGTTTCTTTCTTTTCTTTTGTCTTGGTTGATTAATTAGAATGCTGATTTTTTTGTGTTAAAATGGTGAGTCATAGAAAAGTGATGAGTCATGGTCCTTGGCATCTTCTTCTTTCGACACTTGTCGCACATGCAACGGCTCTGTTAAAGTAACTTTGCTGGTTCGTTTCTTTTCACCTGAATGATCCGAATGTTGCATTTCTCGAACTAATCTTGTTACATGTTACTTCCATGTCTATATTAAATCTTGTAAATGTCTCGTTGTTCCGTCTCCGTTTAATCTCGTAAAATGTTCGCAGGGTTTCTTAGGGGTTCTATCGAAGTAGTTTATCGCAATCGTTCTTAATATCTCTAATTCTTTTATTAAATCCATATCCATGGAATTGATAATTTAAATTCTCAATTATTCTCAAATAATAATTAATCCGTCCGTTAATGGTGAAATTTCGGAGAAAACGGAAATGCTATTTTTCCGATTCTGACAGCTTTTGCATTCCTTTATTTTCATCGTAGATCACTAATACGGCTTTGAAAGTTCATTATATCGACCCGTATATAGGGTGGTCTGAAAAACTTTTAAACGACAAAATTTACTATTCATCAAAAGTTACTATTCATCAGTGGTTTTTCTATAATCCTTTGGATCAATATTCGTTCCAATATTCCTGGTTTACTTCTCTTTACTCCTTGCACTTAGAAAACGTTCTAGTGCTTTCTCGGGCATACGCTATCTTGTTTACGGAGTTGTCGGATGTATTCCAGATATTGATTTGGATGACATAAAAATACTTTTTTTTCCTGGAGTATTGTATTCTTATCTTCCAGATTGATTGTTCTTATTTACACGATCAGTCCATTCTTATTATTCTCAAAATGTTTGAAAACTGACATCCATATTCATTTCATACTTAATTCTCCAAAAACCATTACCACCATCCACATATGTATACATCATCATACAATAAAAGTTTTAATTCTACCCAAAAATCTGGGGTTTTACAGTCTCTCCTCCTTAAAAGGATTCCGTCCCGGAATCACTCTGAAAATAAATGGGGATGTCTTTCTAGCATCTCGCTCTCTAGCTCCCAAGTCGATTCTTCCACATTATGGTTCTGCCATAAAACTCTGACTAGCTTGATGACCTTGTTTCGGAGCACTTGTTCCTTTTGATCTATGATTTCCACTGGCTGCTCCACATAGGTTAGGTCTGGCTGCATGTCTACTTGTTCGTATTCCACTATGTGCTTAGCATCCGGGTTTTACTTCCTCAGCATTGAAACATGAAACACATTGTGCACTTGTTGCAGGTTTGGGGGTAATGCTAGCTCATATGCTAAGTTCCCAATACGTCTTAAGATCTCAAATGGTCCAATATATCTAGGACTCAGTTTTCCTTTCTTTCCGAACCTCATCAAACCTTTCCAAGGAGATACCTTTAAAAACACTAGATCTCCCACTTCATATTCCTTGTCCTTCCGGGCTAAATCAGCATACTTCTTTTGTCTATCTTGGGCTGCTACCAGCCGTCCTCTGATTAGATCTACTATGTCCTTAGTTCGTTGGACCACTTCGGGTCCAAGCATCTTTCTCTCCCCAACTTCATCCCAATACAAGGGGGATCGACATCTTCTTCCATAAAGGGCCTCGTAAGGCGGCATTCCTATACTTGAATGAAAACTATTGTTGTAGGAAAACTCAATCAGTGGTAGGTGATCATCCCAATTCCCTTTAAAGTCTATAGCACAGACCCTTAGCATATCCTCTAGTGTTTGGATGGTCCTTTCACTTTGCCCGTCCGTTTGGGGGTGATAGGCAGTACTCATGTTCAGCCGGGTCCCTACACATTCTTGAAAGCTTTTCCAAAATCTGGAGTTAAATCTGGGATCTCGGTCAGATACTATGGCGACTGGGACTCCATGCCGCGCCACTATCTCTTTCAGGTAGATATCCACTAGTCTGTCGACAGTGTACCTTTCGTTGATCGGAAGAAAGTGTGCTGACTTCGTTAATCGGTCTATGATTACCCATATGGCATCGTGATTGGCCTTGGTCCTTGGTAAACCTACTACAAAGTCCATGGCTAGGTGTTCCCATTTCCATTCGGGAATCTCTAGGGGTCGCAACAGTCCACTGGGCCTCTGGTGTTCCGCCTTCACTCGTTGGCAGGTCAAGCATCTACTTACCCACTCTGCTACATCCTTTTTCATGTTAGGCCACCAGTAGTATTCTTTCAAATCTCCATACGTCTTGGTGCTTCCTGGGTGGATTGAATACCTAGAACTGTGACTCTCGTGCAAAATCTCGTCTTTCAGTTCTCGAACATTCGGAACCCAAATTCGGTAAGTATACCTCCTTATTCCTTTATCATCCACAACAGTGTGGATTTCTTCTCCGGTCATTGACTGCCTGTCTTCACTTATCATCCTTTCTTGACACCTTCTTATCTTTTCCAACAACTCTGGCTGCAAGGAAATCTCAAACAGTTTTTCGGCACCGTCCCCGGTCACTTTCACTTCTATTTCCATCTTCTCAAATTCTCTAATCAGCTTTTCTGATGACATTATCATCTTGAGTCTCTCCTTCCTACTAAGGGCGTCAGCCACCACATTGGCTTTCCCTGGGTGATAAAGAATCTCACAGTCATAATCCTTGATCAGCTCTAACCATCTTCTCTGGCGCATGTTGAGCTCCTTCTGGGTAAAAATATACTTGAGGCTCTTATGGTCAGTGTAAATCTCGCACTTCTCTCCATACAAGTAGTGCCTTCAAATCTTTAAGGCGAAAACTACGGCTGCTAATTCTAAATCATGAGTAGGATATCGAATCTCATATTCCTTCAATTGTCTCGATGCATACGCGATTACTTTACCGTGCTGCATTAGCACGCATCCTAATCCCTTATGCGAAGCATCACTGTAAATCACAAAATCTCCTTTTCCATCTGGCAATGCCAACACAGGGGCAGTTACCAACCTCTTCTTTAACTCTTGGAAACTCTTTTCGCATTTTTCCGTCCATTCAAATTTCTCGGTTTTACGGGTAAGTCGGGTTAACGGGGCCGCGATTTTCGCAAAATCCTTGACAAATCTTCTATAATACCCTGCTAATCCTATGAAACTCCTTACTTCTGTTGGTGTGGTTGGTCGTTCCCAATTTGAAACAGCCTCTACCTTGGAGGGGTCAACCAACACTCCTTCCTTGTTAATCACATGTCCTAAAAACTGAACCTCGTTTTGCCAGAATTCACACTTTGCGAATTTGGCATACAATTGCTCCTTCCTGAGTATTCCTAAGGCTATCCTCAAATGTTCTGCATGTTCTGCCTTTGTCTTTGAGTAGATAAGAATATCGTCAATGAAAACTATAATAAACTCGTCCAAATACTCTTTGAACACCCTATTCATTAAATCCATGAAAGCTGCTGGGGCATTGGTTAATCCAAACGACATCACCAAGAACTCATAATGTCCATATCTAGTACGTAACGCAGTCTTAGGAATATCTTCGGGTTTAATCTTTAATTGGTGATATCCGGTTCTCAAGTCAATCTTAGAGAAGTACACAGCATCCTTTAGCTGGTCAAACAAATCGTCTATTCTGGGCAACGGGTACTTATTCTTTATAGTTAGCTTGTTCAACTCTCGGTAGTCGATGCATAACCTCATGCTCCCATCTTTCTTCTTAACAAACAACACTGGTGCCCCCCACGGCGACACACTGGGCCTTATCATACCCTTATCCAACAGTTCCTTTAACTGGGTAGCTAACTCTTTCATTTCTACTGGGGCTAACCGGTACGGGGCCTTCGAAACTGGCGCCGTCCCCGGGGCTAATTCGATAGCAAACTCAATTACCCTATCGGGTGGTAATCCTGGGAGATCCTGTGGAAACACATCTTCGAACTCATTGACTACTGGAATGTCCTGTAACCTAGGCACCTCTTTCTGGGTGTCTACAACATATGCTAAGTAAGCCTCATTTCCCTTTCGTAACAATCTTTTGGTCTGCGCCATGGTTAGAAATTTCTGCGTCTGTTTCATTCCCTTAAACACTATTCCCTTCCTTCCTGGAGTATTTAATCTAACCTTTTTCCCTTTACAATCTATCTGGGCGTTATTGCAAGACAACCAATCCATCCCCAAAATGACATCAAATTCTCCTAATTTAAAAGGAATCAAATCCACATAAAAAGATTGTTCCCCTATTTCCAATTTGCAGTTGGGGTGAATCTGATTAACTGGGACTACTTCGTGGTTGGCTATCTCTACTTGTAGGGAATCCTTTAATGGTTGCGATTTAAGTTTCAATCTATGCGCAAAATCCCTCGATATAAAAGACTTAGTTGCTCCAGAATCAAATAAAACATTTGCGCTAACTGAATTCAGAGAAAAGGTACCTGCTATCACATCCGTGTTCCTCACGGCATCCTGCACTGTCATGTTGAAAGTCCTAGCAGTTGGTGGTTTGTTAGAGGCAGCTTTACTGGCCCCTGATGCTGTGGGTCGGTTCGTGAGGCAATCCTTCTTCATATGACCTTGACGTCCACACTGAAAACAAGTGAGGCCCTGGCTGACACTAGGGTTAGCTGCAGTACAATTGGTAGCATAATGGCCCCTTCGCCCACATTTGTAACAGATTATCTGAGTCTGGTTGCACACTCCAAGATGCCTCTTCCTACAAGTTGTACATACTGGTAATGGAGGTCGAGATTGGTACGCGTGGGACACTCCTGATGGGTTGCCGCCCTGGTTCACGCTTGAGCTTACGGTTCGCTTGAAACCCGTATTCCTTTCAGGTAGGGAGGCTGCCCCGCGGTTAAACCTATTTGGGGTGTGTCTTCCTGCCGAACCTCCACCCATACTTGCATGTTTCCTTTTTGTTCCTCCTTTCTCCCTTTCTCTCTGCATCTGATCACTCCCTGCTTCCACAATCGAAGCCTTTTGCACTAACGTGGCGTAGTCTGAAATTTCCAAGACTGCCACGCGATTCTGAATCCACTGCTTCAATCCTTGTTGAAACCTATTAGCTTTCTTTTCTTCGGTATCTACAAACTCTGGCACAAACCTTGATAGCTCGGTAAATTTTGCCTCATACTCAGCCACTGTCAGGTTATTCTGCTTTAGTTCCAAAAACTTAAGCTCCATCTGAGTCTTCATAAACCTTGGGAAATACTTTTCTAGAAACAATTGCTTGAACCTTTCCCAAGTCACAATAACATTCGTCTCCATGTTCTTCTTGGCCTCCCACCAATAGTTGGCCTCTCCTTTCAGTAGGTAAGTGGCAAAAACGGTCTTCTGCGCCTCTTCAATGCTTAAAATCTCAAAGGACTTTTCCATTTCCTTTATCCAAGCTCTTGCCTCTACTGGGTCAGCCGATCCTTGGAATTCTGGGGGCTTGAGTGACTTAAAAGCCCTGAAAGAGTTTGCTATGGCATTGTTGTTTCCTTGGGGTGGTTGGGGATAACGGTCCAAATTTTGCCTAAGTAGGTTCATGAACTGACCCATGGGGTCTCCACCCTGGTCCTCTATTCTTTGTTCCTCTTCAACTTCCTCTTCTTCATTCTCAATGTCTGCAGTGAAAAAGGATTCATCAGCCTCCCCATACTGGGAGTCGTCCTGTTCATTATAATCCTCATCCATTTCTTCATTATACTCAGGGTTTTCCCTATTTTGATTGTGGCTTTCTTGATCATCAGATTCAGGGGGATTAGCCCTAGTTCCCACTCTTCGTGGAGGCATCTTACTGAAATTTGGAAAATTCACATTAGGCCCGTTTACTGGGTTACAATTACAGTCGTTACATAATTGGAAGTAGACTTCCGCAGTTTTATATTTTATAGCAATTTAATTGCACGGTGCAGACAACAGTATAATAAACTTGTGATCTCGTCACAACAGTACTGGATTCAACTGAAAGGAAACAAATATATACATGGTACTGAAGATACAAAGTCTGGGTCAACATCAACAGTTTACAAGTACAACTGTCCTAACATCATCTAATCAAAAGTGAAATACATGGTCTATCCTTCTAGTCAGAAAAAGGGATAACATATACAATGGAACAATCCCACAAAAGTCGGCACTACTACGTCCGTACGTGACTAGAAGACTAGACTACTATATCACCAACTCTGAAATCAGCCACTGATATGGCGCCATGCCCTCACCCTCGCCATGGCTATGCGGAAGATCTCCTCGGCATCAGCCCTGGATACCCTGCCATTGCCATCAGTAGGCAAAGCTCGAAGCCTCCACCGAGCCCTCATCTCTATGCGAGTCATCGCCCTCCGGGCAGCCCGAGGGGGCACAGCCCTTCCGCCGCCCTGGCATGCCATCCTGGTGTCCCTCTCTGCTGCCAGCTGCATCCGCGACTCTGCCAACCTAGCCTCAGCCGCTATCAAATCTGACTGAACTCTCCTCACGGCCCAGTTATGCACACATACTGGTATCCCCTCCAACGGAACATGGGGTGGGGTAACCGGGTCAGCTGGTGGTGCATCCTCTGCCTGCTGTGGCTCAGGGGTAAGCTCCTCAAACTCATCAGGGGAAGGGCTCAAAGGCAGTGGTGGAGGGGTAGGGGTTCTCTCGATAGGAAGTGGAGTCTGGTCCTCAGCATCCCCCTCCATATCCTCAGTGTCGGCTAGGGTCGGGTCCTCCTCGGGATCCTCATCATCAGAATCCTCAGCACCCTCAGTGTCCGCATCCGCCTGGACCTCCTCCGGGTCCTCCTGCCCAAAACCCTCATAGTATGGATCCGTAGTCCGAAGCAAGTCCTCATCATGCTGTCTCTCATAAGCCTCAGGGTCAGAGATGTCGCTCGCCTACACAAGAACGAACTTATGTTACTATCATGATTTTAAAGTTCCCATAAGGGTTTTAGTCGAACTTGGCAAGAGTTCTTATTATCTTAGTGAATTTATTATTGTAACGTCGCATCATCTCTGGGGTTTATAACTCTAACGCTCTGATACCATTTCTGTAACAGCCCCGGATCCGGGGTCGGAGATCCGGTCGTTACGGTCTCAATTCCCATCAATAATACTTGCACTTGAATCAAAACAATTAAACTACATGCTGTGACCCCACAATACATCACCATACACACTCAACTAGTTATAGTCCCAGAGATGAAATTGAAACAAGTATCTAGTCATAGGATCCACAAGTTATAAGTTATTACAAACCCAAAAGATTACAGAGTGCATTTAAAAGTTCTTGCCGTTGATTACATTAATCATAAATATAATAAGTCTGATACACAAAAGCTGAAGCTTAAAACACTGGTGGTTACTACCTCAGCTATGGCGGCTACGACATCAACGGGTAAATCTCTGACGACTGCTACCCGCTTTCGCAGGGTGTGACTGTTGCGGGCCATCTGCTCTAGCTGTTGTTGTGATATAGATAAATAAAGCAAGGGTGAGCAATAGAGCCCACCAAAAATAACTTATAACTGATAATCAAACTATAACAATTCAAAGATATATTGTAGCCACATGTTATGCCTTCAACAGATAAGAAACAAGTATAACGTAAAGGATGAAGTTACGAGGAAAATTAATAGAATATTTTCGTAACTAACAATCCACTTATGCATATATATCCTTAATCAGGTTTTCTCAGAGTCATAACTCATAAAAGATGGAGTTGCATGAATTTATTGTAACTTCATTTTGAACACTTTTCGACCCTCTGCCAACATGACCGGTAAACCTGTACCACGGTGTCATCCCTGGTCCCTTTCAATACATGTTGCAGAATCCCTCTGCCAACATGATCGGTAAACCTGTACCAGCGGAGCCATCCGTGGTCCCTTTCAGTACATGTTGCAGAATTATCCAAAATGGATGATGAACCAATACTGGAGCCTTCTCCGCGCCCGTCGTACCCCCTTACTATGATCAGTAGCAGGTTGTACAACGAAAATATGTTTTCTACATGTAGATGGAAGTATCACGACAGCCTGACATTGTCTACCGCCTTTCTGGATCTCCCGGCCCATTTGGGGCAAATAAGTGATGGATCGGCGCGACTCGACCTCTTACACATGCTCCTAGTTCCGATGAAATCCATGACTCTGAAACGTAAAGATCGTCTTCCTTTCCCCAAGTGTAATACTTGTTGGTACGACTCCACTCAGTAGTCATATCTAGGCTGGAAAGGAAGATTCTCCAATATTTCCCAAGCGATGCTTGTTAATGGATATCGACTTGTTCCAGGAATTTACCCCTCGATCGTTGAGGTGGTAACACAATATTTGACTTGCAGCAACTAAATTGCCTCGAGAAAATATCTGTCCCCTGACAGTTTTGAGTTGAGAGTTTAAAAAGAGTAGCAGTTACTTAAAACAGGTTTCCCATATTTTTGATAATTGAGCGAGCATTTAAATCTTCTTTAAAAGACAGATTTAAATGGAAAAAAACATTGTTTTGGGAACCTCTTTTTGATTTGAAAATAATTAATAATATTTACTGAATAAGTAACCTTAAACGAATATTTGAAAATAATATTCATTAAATAAATACTCCTCAAATGAATATTTGAAAATAATATTCATTTAATAAATAATTAATCCTCAAATGAATATTTAAAAGTAATATTCATTAAATAAGCAATCCTCAAAGGAATATTTGAAAATAATATTCATTAAATAAATCATCTTCAAATGAATATTTGAAAATAATATTCATTAAATAAATAATCTTCAAATGAATATTTGAAAATAATATTCATTAAATAAATAATCTTCAAATGAATATTTGAAAATAATATTCATTAAATAAATAATCTATCCCCGAATGATTGCTCAAAGGTAATATTCAATAAACAATTAAATAATCTTCAATTGAATATTCAGAATCATACTCATTACTAATTAACCCTCAAGTGAATATTCAAAAGTAATATTTCTCAATAAATAATCCTCGAATGAATATTCGAAATTAATATTCCTTAAATAATTAAATCTTAAATGAATATTCAAAAGTAATATTCATTAATTAAATAAATAATCTTCTTAAATAAAAATAATTAATCCTCAATAACGGTTACCCGATATCCTTATCGGAAAATAACCTTTCACATATACCGAAATATAATTACTTCTGTTCTTAGAGAAAATCAACCGCCCTTATCCTAGGGCATTATATACAAAACTGGCTTATAACCGATATCCCATATCTAGCTTATAAGCCCCTCATCAAATCATATTCTCAAGTATTGCTATATATACATAGCAGTTCAAAAGCAGCATGCAATTTATATATCGCATTTACATCACATATATGAAAACAGTTTATTATCACAACAACATTAGTATAGGTTTTGAAAACTTGCCTGGTGGTGAGGTAGGGGTAGTGTGCCTCGAGTCAATCCGGCGATCTATACATAGTCAAAAGATCCAAGGTTAATCACTTGAATACTTGCACGAAACTAAGTATGTACTTCACTTAAACCAATACATGATTTCTAGTTAACTCCTTAAGAATCCTCTTGCGCACGCTCGACTCGAACATTTTTATAAAATAGAGATTAAATCCTTTTAACACGAAATCTTTTCGAGGGTCCTCCTAAACATACCTAGCATGTTAACACAAAGTTTCACATTCTGATTGGTCACTTAAGGGGTTTGATCATTGCCTCAAAGTTGGCTAAGTGGTATAGCTCGGTTTCTCGAAACATCCTTAACTAAAACACTCGTTTCTCCTAAACCGTAATTCGGAATCACATGATCTTTATATCAAAACGAACCTTGAAACAATACCTACACAATACTAGGCAGTGGTGACTCTGGACAGAAGTCCTTATGTCCGAACATCACAGACGAAACAGAGCTAGGGAAAAACGGGCATTATAACGGCTATGTTTTAACGATTCCAAAGTTTAATCATAAACTTTACATAATCAACCAAACCAATACACCAAATCAAATCCTCAACATCATTACCAATCCATAACCATCATCAATCTGTCAAAACCAACCTCTACTTGTTTATTATCAAAACAACCTCAAACTTTCATCAAAATCACTTAATCGTTCTTACGATTACACCGACTAAACTATACTTAAAACTAATCATATAAATCGAATTTACAAACAAGGGTTTCAAGAGTTATACCTTCCTTGGAGTGTGTATGAGCCTATTAGTCCTTGTATAGCTCTTATATAACCTTAATATAGCTTGAATCAACTAAAGAAATCAAGAAACAAAAGTTAGTTCTTGAAATTACTATTCACTCCTCAACTTTGAATGAACATTTGATCATGTTATCCTACTTGGATAGCCATGAAACTTTGAGCGTACCTTGCCTATGAGGTGAGGAAGATATTGTCCAAATTTCGGGATTTTAGGATGAATAAATCTCAAGTTATGAATTCTTTTCTCTTCTACTTTCTTGCTGGGCAGAATTCTGAAAATGGGGTGGGGGAGAGAGTTTCTTTCTTTTCTTTTGTCTTGGTTGATTAATTAGAATGCTGATTTTTTTGTGTTAAAATGGTGAGTCATAGAAAAGTGATGAGTCATGGTCCTTGGCATCTTCTTCTTTCGACACTTGTCGCACATGCAACGGCTCTGTTAAAGTAACTTTGCTGGTTCGTTTCTTTTCACCTGAATGATCCGAATGTTGCATTTCTCGAACTAATCTTGTTACATGTTACTTCCATGTCTATATTAAATCTTGTAAATGTCTCGTTGTTCCGTCTCCGTTTAATCTCGTAAAATGTTCGCAGGGTTTCTTAGGGGTTCTATCGAAGTAGTTTATCGCAATCGTTCTTAATATCTCTAATTCTTTTATTAAATCCATATCCATGGAATTGATAATTTAAATTCTCAATTATTCTCAAATAATAATTAATCCGTCCGTTAATGGTGAAATTTCGGAGAAAACGGAAATGCTATTTTTCCGATTCTGACAGCTTTTGCATTCCTTTATTTTCATCGTAGATCACTAATACGGCTTTGAAAGTTCATTATATCGACCCGTATATAGGGTGGTCTGAAAAACTTTTAAACGACAAAATTTACTATTCATCAAAAGTTACTATTCATCAGTGGTTTTTCTATAATCCTTTGGATCAATATTCGTTCCAATATTCCTGGTTTACTTCTCTTTACTCCTTGCACTTAGAAAACGTTCTAGTGCTTTCTCGGGCATACGCTATCTTGTTTACGGAGTTGTCGGATGTATTCCAGATATTGATTTGGATGACATAAAAATACTTTTTTTTCCTGGAGTATTGTATTCTTATCTTCCAGATTGATTGTTCTTATTTACACGATCAGTCCATTCTTATTATTCTCAAAATGTTTGAAAACTGACATCCATATTCATTTCATACTTAATTCTCCAAAAACCATTACCACCATCCACATATGTATACATCATCATACAATAAAAGTTTTAATTCTACCCAAAAATCTGGGGTTTTACAGTTTAAGTTTTATCTACAATGGTTTTCCTCACTATCTGCATTTACTTAACGGTTTTTATCTCTAAGTGTGTAGCAAGAAGGCTTTTGAACAATACTTCACATGTATTTACCTATTCTGCTTTGTTTTGTTAGACAACAGTTTTATTTTAGGAATGCCTTGTAAGAGATTATTTTTACAACGTTTTTGTTTGGTCAATCTCTTGAATTTAGTCTAAATAGACAATAGATTTCTTTTTATGTGTATGTTGTACGAAAAACATTTGCATAACAAGCTAAATACACAGTGGCCATTGCTTGATATAGCTTATAACAATAGTTCCTATCGATGACAATGGTTTTATAACCAAATGAAACAATGGTGAACATTATAATTAGAAGCCAACAATTAAAAACCAACAAGTTCATATAATACCAACTAATATTCACCATCATAACCACCATTCACCAAATTCACAAACTAATACTCACCACTACATAATCCATTCATCCAACCAACTCCAACCATTTCTAATATTCACCAATACAAGTCATTGACAAAATATAAACCATTTCTAACTGGACTGTTATATTTTCGGATGAGCATTTCCAAAAAAGAGCAACTGAAAGTTCACTCATAAGTTTAAGTATAAGCGCAAAATGTACGCTAAACCATGTAATATATCCACAAGGAGTATCACAAAATATATGATATGCGCATCCAAAAAAACCAGTTATTATCCAAGTTCGTACTGAAGCACCTAACGAGCGTAGTGCTTCAGGAAGTACTTAGCCCAGTCGACCCTGATTTCATTGAGATCAATTATTAGAAGTCTACACTATATTTGTAGGGATTAGAGACGAAACTGTAAGATTTGAAAAGTTTTAATACTGCCAGATTCTCCCATACTATTTTCTTCTTTAGAATCTTCTTTGCCTTGTCCTTATAGAGCTTGATGCGACTACAAATAATAAATATAAATTGAAATTAAGACACTTCTCCTTAATTATCAAACTGATTTTGAATTAAATAAAATCAACCGGCCACACTCACTTGTCAACCACTTCTATCCACTCTTCAGTTGCAATTCTACGCTTTAACACGTCCATGTGGTAAACCACTTGAGATTCTGGATTCACAGCACTCAGCGCCCAACGGTTCCTAGACATTGACATATTACAACTTAGTTTTATAAAATGTTATATTTACGCATGAACTACACAACTATTCTAGATGAATTAATTTCTCAAATTTTACAAGTATACACAATCAATCTACTCTTCAACTTAAACTCAAAGAGATATTTTTTAATATCAATTAATATATCGTAATGTTAATAATATCGAAGGATAAAAATTGAAAAAACAAGCACTTATATATGGTTATATGGCAATAGAAAAAGTTGACCAGACTTAGCATTCTTAAATCTGTTAGAAAGGGAACGCGACCTCTCCACTCGAGTACCACAACCAAGGGCGCCAATCATGGTAGGATCAACAAATGATATCATGTCGGTCATCTTGTGCTTTCTCAAAATTTCATGCAAGACACTGAATACAAAATTAAACATTTAAAGTTTGAAACTTACTTAATAAACAAGCAAATAACTGACCCTGATATTTCACCTCCAAAACACAAAGCATGCACGTCTGATAAAAATAAAACATGCTTATTTGTATTTCCAAAAACTTCTTGACATAATTGAAAAGAACATGTACGACCATCCTTCAAGGCATCGCTTGCCCAAAGCCACAAACGCTTCAAAGAAGGGGGGTAATCAGCACCCATTGTAACCACATAATCTGGTTCCGAGACACAGTGTTTGAGCTTCTTTAACTTCTTTCAGCCATTTTTCTTGCCTCCCTAAAAGGAAAAAGTAACAAGAAAATTGAGAATTCAAATCACGCACAAATTAAAAAGAAAATTGAGAAGGCAAATCGCGACAAAGTAACAAAAATATAAATGGTAAACTTAACCTTCATAGTCCTTTGACTGGAGTACTGCTTGTCTTGACTTCCCGTGTGAGATTTCTCGGCCAAGCAATATAAGTACCAACAGCCTGCTCCACAGTCATAATTTCATCATTGATTGGAATAGGAATCTGAGCAGGACCCTGGATTACACGAGTAATTGATACTCATGCATTCTCCTTTGCAAGTGGCTTCCCATGAAGAACATTACTTTCTATGTCAACTGTTGCATAAGCAACAACATTTTTCGGGGATCCAATTGTCAATTCTCACTCTGGACATTCATTAATCAGAAATACAGCTTCCTTATTTTCATCCTCAATTTCTACCACCTCCAGTTTCTTCCCTTCAACCTCGCTCTTCTCATTAACATCATTCTTCTCCTCAACAAATTTCTCTTCCGTGTTATGATCCAATATTTGGACTGCCATCCAAATGAATATTCTTTTCATGTAAAGATGCACTCAACTTTGCCATTTCTGCAGCCCAAAATGCATCTCGCTCTTTAATAATCCTATCAGTCTCACTCGACATAAACATCTGAACACCCTCTTGAATCCTCTCTTCAATCGTCCGAGCTTTCTTCTTCTGCTTCGGAAGCTCAAAGTAGACCAACTGCTTTACATAAGCCCCTTGGCCTCGTACTTGTCCTCTATGCTCGGGCTTACCAAGCACCTTGGTCAAGACATCATCGGTGCCTTCCAGAATCACTTCCCCATCACTAACTTTCTTCTTCATTTTCACCTGAAATATTAAATAAAAAAGTAGAAGTAGTTAATTAATCTTGCACACTTTTATATTGATGGAGAATTTGACGTACAACATAAATGAATAACTTACAATTTCAACAGCGATGTTCTTAACTTCTCCAGACTTGTAATTTCCATCTTTATCCTGACGCACATGGAGCCAGGTATCGGATCGGTCTATCTGAATTTCAGGATCTCCACTGGACTGCATGTAGAAACATGTTTAAAAAATTAATATTAAACCAATATTAAATAATGTCAGAAGAAAATAAGAAAACAATATGTAATGATCACTTACCATTTATTGTTGAAGGTTAGCATAACCCTTGCGAGACATGTAGTGATCATATTGATTCGTTTCCCTTCTCCTTTTTTGTTCCTCGTGGAACGCCTTCATAAAAAACACCAAAATATTAGGAAGAAGGATTTAACACTAAATATTTTACTATTTGACAACTTTATAAATAAACAAGGTCAAAAGCTTACAAGGAATTCATCAGTATACGGTCAGCAACGAAAATATCCCAGTGTGCCTTCTTAATGAATGAGTAGTCAGCTGAAGGATATGAAAGCAACTCAGTTTGATCACGATATGGAAGAATATAATCAGTTGTTAACCGGCTCTTAAACTCCCTCCACTTAAAGCACGCGAACTTCCATACTACCCTCTTACCGATGACTTTATAAATAAATTGTAGATATAATGATACGTAAAACTAGTAATTTACGTATGACAACATTGTTAGCAGTATTTGATATATAAGTTCGTGAGATTTTCATATGAAAAATAGTATAATTCTTACATAATGTGTTTTGTTTAACTTGCGAATTCTATGTGTTAATCATATTATTGTCATCAACAAACCATTGTCTAAAAAATGCTTGTTTTAATATATACGACCGTTTAGGACGGAAAAGTCTTGTCTAATAGACTCTATTACAAGGGTAATAGGAAAAAAACCGTTGTTTAAACCTCTGTTTCATAAGTACACAACGATCTATTGCGTTAAATTGTTGTACAATACCAGTCATACAACAGTTTATGTAACATTGACTATTGTATCACTCATCTAAAAAATCAAATAACCAAAACATACGTTATTCCGACTCATATGTACGAAAAATAGTATGAGTCAATTTACCGACGTCTTTAGAAATAAATTGTAGACATAATGATACGTAAAACTAGTAATTTACGTATGACAACATTGTTAGTAGTATTTGATATATAAGTTCGTGAGATTTTCATCTGAAAAATAGTATAATTCTTACATAATGTGTTTTGTTTAACTTGCGAATTCATGATGTTACCATCTCGAACATGCATCAAGTGTATAATCAGAAATTGATACAATATATGTTTTCAACATCTATTGTGTATATAACAAATATCTTAATGTGATTGTATTCTATGTGTTAATCATATTGTTGTCATCAACAAACCATTGTCTGAAAGCCACTTGTACGAGGGTTAAACTTAAAAAATGCTTGTTTTAATATATACGATGGTTTAGGACAGAAAAGTCTTGTCTAATAGTCTTTTTGTGATGACATTTTGCTTCCTTTTGATGAAATTTGTTAGGAGAATTTGAAATTAGGGTTCATACTAATATTTGGGGATTGGGGGAAATAATCGAATTTGGTATATTAATTGTATTAAACTCTCTTCTTATTTAAGAAACAATTTGGTATAACAATTGTTTTTGGTAGAATGGTTTCATACTAATTATAACAATTGTTTTTGTTCAAACAATTATAACTAATATACTAGTTATTTTCTCCAGTGGTGCCTTGTATTTGGTTCATACTAATGTTTGCTCCACCGGTGCCTTTAATTTACTTGTTTTATTGCTTGCTTTACTGGATATCATACCAACATTAACTGTCATTCTATTTTTAGTCAAATGTTAATTTACGTAGTGTACTAGCTAGTATATATTGAACTATTATTGAGCTCTTTACAATCTTGTGTAATGTTATTTTTTTATTATCTTACACAGGATGGATAGGTCTTGGTTGAAGTCCCATAGAAGAACACAAGAGTTTAGAAGATAGGTGGATTAATTATTGTTGTTTGCATTTCGGTACGGATATGATGAAAATAAAATCAGTTGCCCTTGTATGAAATGTACACATAGTAAATCATGAAAAGCTCATATAGTGAGGGGCCATCTGTTCCAAAATGGTATCGATAAAACCTACACTTGTAGGATTTGGCACGGAGAAGAAAAAGAGGATGCTACTGAAGAAACTGGCAGTTCACAATCTGTGGACCAAATCCTTATGAAAACAGAGCATGATAATAGTGATGATGATATTTCCCTATATTTTATCTATTTATTTAAACATTCCAGTCAGAAAATGAACCCCTTTACCCGGGTTGTGAAGGATTTACTAAGATGAAGGCTTTAGTAAAGTTATATAACATGAAGGCAAAATTTCAAATTTCTGATTCTTGCTTTTCTGAAATGCTACTATTGTTTAGGTCTATGCTTCCGGAAGGCAACACTTTTCCTTCTTCCTTTAGCGAAGCCAAAAATACCTTGTGTGCTTTAGGAATGGAGTATGAAAAAATCCATGTGTGTCCAAATAATTGTCTCTTATACCGCGGAGAGAGAGATGAAGATGAGATGATTTATTGTATTTGTCAGGCCTCTAGGTGGAAGTTAAACAAAAAAGGAGATGAATTGGTATGGGTTCCAGCTAAAGTTCTATGGTATTTTCCATTAATACCGCGTTTGAGAAATTTGTACGGTCCTCCTCAAACAGCCAAGGACTTGACTTGGCATGACACAGAGAGAATCAAGGATGACAAAATGAGACATCTGGCAGATTCACAAACATGGAAGGAAGTTGATGCAAAGTGGCCCGAGTTTTCTTTAGATTCTAGAAACCTTCGGTTAGCATTATCCTCCGACGGATTCAATCCTTTCCATGGTACAAATGTTGATTACTCAAGTTGGCCAGTTTTGATGTCAATATACAATCTTCCACCATGGCTTTGTATTAAAAGAAAATATATTATGTTGTGTTTGTTGATATCTGGTCCAAATCAGCCCGACAATGATATTGATGTCTTCCTTCAACCACTTATAGAAGATTTACAAAAGTTGTGGCATGGGAAACAAGTGTATGACGCATACAAGAATGAGAATTTTTTGCTAAGAGGCATTTTATTGTGGACAATTAGTGATTATCCCGCCTATGGAAACTTGTCGGGAAACATTATCAAAGGGTATAACGGGTGTCCTATATGTATTGATAAAACAAAAGCAACGAGATTGGTTAATTATCATAAGATAGTGGTCATGAGGCATCGTAGGTGGTTGCCCCGTCTTCATCCATATCGGAGGCAGAAACAAGATTTTGATAACACCGTGGAAAAAGAAATATCTTCGATTCCGTTAACCGGAGAGAAGGTGCTTCAAAGAGTACAACATCTAAAGGAACACATCTTTGGTAAGACACAAAGCCATCCTCGATTGAAGAAAGCTGATGATCGACCTATTTGGAAGAAAGTTTCTATATTTTTTCAACTTGAGTATTGGAAGTTTTTGCCGGTTAGGCATGTTCTCGATGTGATGCACATCGAGAAAAACATATGTGAAGCTTTCCTTGGTACCTTGCTCAATATACCAAAGAAGACAAAAGACAAGGAAAGTGTCCGTCTTGACATGGCTGAAATGGGAATAAGAACGGAGTTGAGGCCAAAAACTCCTGGAAAAAGGAGAAGTTACCATTGGCGTCGTGGAATTTAACACATTCTGAAAAAAAGGTAGTTTGCTCATCCTTTCTAGGAATGAAGTTGCCTGATGGTTTTTGTTCTAATATCAGGATTTTAGTTTCAATGGACAATCTTCGACTTACTGGTAGGAAATCGCATGGCTGCCATATGATTTTGCATCACTTGCTCCCGATTGTAATTCGGTCATCACTGCAAAAACAGGTCACACACATTATTATCAGGTTTTGTCTATTTTTCAGGGAAATTTGTAGTAAAGTTATTGAGGTTGATAAGCTGGATAAAATGCAATCCCAATTGATGGAAACTCTCTGCCGGCTTGAAAAATACTTCCCCCCTTCATTGTTTGATATAATGTTTCACCTCTCGGTTCATCTTGTACGAGAAGTTGAGCTTTGCGGACCAATTTTCCTTAGGTGAATGTATCCTTTTGAGAGATATATGAAGACATTTAAAGGACATGTATGGAATCGGGCTCGTGCAGAAGGTTGCATTGCTGAGGCCTGTATTGTAGAAGAGGCTGTTGAGTGTTTAGTGAACCATGAAGAAGAAAATATTGGGGTACCAAAAAATGGTAGGCATACGAAAGATGCCATTTACAGGCCATTATCTGGTGCAACAATAATAACCCCAAGCTGCACAGATTTGCACAGAGCGCATTTATGTGTTCTACAAAATACCCATACTATTAGGCCATACTTTGAGTGAGTCTTAAATTTATTTTCATTATGTAGCCATTTTTTGCTTTTTATATGAAAACATACTTAAATATTTTATGCAATTATGTCGTTATTTTATGCTTATGCAGTGAACATATGTCATTTTTGATGACCAAATATCTAGATTATGAAAACGATGAAATGTGGCTAAAGAACAAACAAAATTACACATTCCCAAAATGGTTTAAAGAAAAGGTATTATGTGCATTTATTAATAGTTTTCTGCATTCTTTACAACTCTTTAGGCCACATGAATCATTTGAAACTTATATGTTTTTTTCCAAAGATTGCTTCAGATTTGGTTGATGAAAATGAGGTACCGCAAGAGATAAGATGGATTGCAAATGGACCAAACAAAGATGTTCCTACATTCAGCGGCTATAGAGTGGATGGGGTTACCTTCAACACCAAGGATCGTGATGATGCTCTTCAAGTTCAATGCAGCGGCGTGTGTGTAGAAGCCGATACAATGGTTCTGCAGGGTAACGATAAAAATATTGAGCATAGTGCACATACATTTTATGGAGTTATAACAAGTATATGGGAGTTGGACTATAAGAACTTTAGGGTCCCTATTTTCTATTGTAAGTGGGTAGAAATGAACAAAGGGATTAAGACATATGACTTGGGATATACTTTGGTTAATTTGAATAGGTTGGGTTTCTTGAATGATCCATTTGTGTTGGCCAAACATGTTAAGCAAGTTTGTTACATCGACGATCCTCTTGATAAATTATGGTCCGTGGTGCTGAAATTACCCGAGAGAAAGTACTATGAAGACAACGATGATGAAAATGAGGGATCCGTCGAAGTAGAATTGGAGAATGACTGTTTTGTGCCCAATATACCAGATGCTGATTTACTTGAAGAGGACGCGGCTACTTACTTACGAGTTGTAGATGAACTAATTCAACTTTCATAATGTAATCTAATTAGTATACTTTCGTGATAACTTTGGTTTGGTGATCCTATTATTATTGATGGTTTGCTTGCATTGTTTTTGTTAATTTGCTTCATGGTTGGTTTGTTTGTTGGTTTGCTGGTTTATGCAGCTGGTAGATGTTTTACTTTATGTTATTTTTTTTCCTGTGTAGTAAATGAGACGACGGTTTTTAAACTTCAAACCGTTTTCTGACAAGTAACTATACAGCACACAAATACACTTGTATGTCACGGTGTATTCACACAACACTATTTCTTAACTGTTGTTTGAACACCTTTTAAACAACATAGGGCCTAAAACCCTTGTCTCAATCCAACAACGGTTAAACAAAAACATTGTCCCGATTTCATTTAGACAAGAGTTAAAAAAACTGTTGTGTGAACCCACTCATTTGCGTTGTCTATACCCAATACTTTTCAATTTCTTAGACAACGGTTCAAAAACCGTTGTAATGTAGTGGATTAGACAATATTTTTCGAGGCAAAAAAAAAACCCGTTTGTTCATTTTAGCCAACACTTTTTCGCTCCTCCGTTCTCTGAAAGGTATCGTCTGATTCAGTTTTTCTTGTAGTGTTTAGAGATTTATCAAATAATCTCCTGACCTAGTTTTGTCTCTCGACAACAGGTGACATTGGTGAATATTTGCTATATTTAATCTACATTTTACTCGTTATAGGTGCATGGGCAGTATGATTATATATTTACTATCCACTATCCCATCAAACTTTTTTACCAAAAGAAAAAATCTTTTTACTTTCCCAACACACAAATTCTTATTCTTTACTATCCTTTTCTCCACAAATTTAAACCTTTCTACCTGGATATATTACTCCTTCTGTTCCAAAATAGAAGTCTCTTTTCAATTTTTTACGCATTTTAAGAAAACATTAATTCAATGATACATTTGCACTTATACCCATCATAAATACATTGAGTTTATAAGAATATGAACTACTTTAAGTAATTACTCACTCCTCATTTATTGTTGTACCATTTTCAAGAAAGGTAATTTAGGAAAAATGATACATTTTTGTATTGAAAATTGATAATGTTACAATTTAGGAAAATTGTTGTATGTATTTTTTTAATTCTCAATTTAGTATAAAAATAAAAGAGATATGTGTACAAGATTGCATTACATATATGACCTATCTTAAGATAGGTATAAAACTGTTTGGATACAAGAAAAACAGCTAAAATCTATCACCCCATCGGTAGGTTTTTGGTGGGTAATCAGTAGGTTTTGAAGTCAAAACCTACCATTGGCCATGGTGGGAATTGCTCACGTCAAAATTGAACCTCTAAAGAAATTGGTGGTTTCTTTATTCTCCGCCCCACATGCGGCCATTTGATGGTGGACCTATACATTTTACTCGTTATAGGTGCATGGGCTGTATGATTATAGGTGATTGGTTACTATGATTATAGGTACATTTTACTACACACATCACAGTCAGACGTTTTCACCAAAGTATAACCTATATATTTACTATGGGAAAAATTACATGTACAATGTTGGATAGAGGGCTTGGTTGTACAACCAATCTAACACCGTTCATCTAATGTTAATTTATATAATAAATGGCCACATATGTGTACCTCCGGTGAGATTAAGTCACGGTATACGTGACACTATGTCACCGTTGTCATATTAATTTCTAAATACCCAAATTGACCTCCTACCCGTCCCGCAAGTTAAAGTCACGGATGATGTAAATTTTAATAAATGCAAGTCGTAAACTCAAACTGGATGTAGGTGAGCGAATAAATATTGCACCCATGACTTAATGTCACCGTTTCAATTATTTACCCCAACAACCTATTTTTCACCTGCCCGTCTATCACCTCTCCTCAACAACTTACACTTTCTCTGGTTTTATGCATTGGTGCTCCGGATCGGAATTTTTTTTCCCCTTGTAAAATCAAAGGTTAGTTCATATCTTCTCATACTATGTCTTCTTCATTGTTTGATTATGTTTTCTCGGGTAAATCTAGTTCAGAAAGTGACGAAGATGGAAGTAATTTTAAAACTTTTGTGCGAATAGATGTTGATAAAATTATTCCATCTCGTAAAAAATCAACTATTAATTCTACGAAAAATTTAATACATCTTGATGATTTAAGTGATGGTTTTGCTAATTTTAGTGAAGAGAAAAATGAAAATTATGGAAATTGTGGTGGTGATGGTAGTACTCCAAAAGGGAAAAATGTTGTAAATGATTTTGGTAGCACTTCAAAGAAAAAAGGAAAGGAAAAATATTATGAAAATTTGAATGATTTTTATGATGAGGGTACTAGGACAAAAGAAAATTTTGAAGATATGCATGATTTGTCTCCATGTGTTGGTCAAAAATTTGATACATTAGACAAAGCCGAAAGATTCTATAGAGATTATGAGAGAAAAATGGGATTTGAGATAATAATTAGGAGTACACATAAATACTCGCGGAGTGACTCTATATCTTTGCGATTGTATATATGTTGTAAAGGTGGAAAAGCAAGTTCTCAATCTCTTGATTTTGAAGATGAAGAGGCGAAAGTAAAGCGAGTTAGAGATACATTGGGAAGAACGAATTGTGAAGCTCGAATGTGTGTTGTACATCGTGTGAAGTTAAATGTATGGGAAGTATCAGTGGTACAATTTGAGCACAATCATGTAATGCTTTAACCGGATAAGATCAAATTTATGCAAAGGTCCCGAAACATAGGACCTTTGGAACGATTGTTGATTGAAATGTTGGATAAATCCGGTATTGGGGTTGCTCAATCGATGAATTTGTTTAGTGAGATAAGTGGAGGAAGGAGAAATGTTGGTTTTACTAGCCAAGATGTTTGTAATGAACTACGGGACATTCGTCACCGGGTGTTTGATTCGGGTGATGCCGAAGCCGGCTTGATCTTGTTACGAGAATTAAGTGCTAGTAGTTTTGGAAACTTTTTCTACCGAGTTGACTTGGATGATGAAAATCGTGTCAATAGTTTATTGTGGGTTGATCCTAGGTCATTGAATGCATACAAGAATTTTGGGGATGTGGTTATGTTTGATTCAACGTATCGGACCAATAGGTATTGCATGCCTTTCATACCTATCACAGGAGTGAATCACCACTATCAGTCAATTTTATTTGGGTTTGCACTCGTAAGAGATGAAAATGAGACGTCTTATAAATGGGTTTTGAAGACGTGGTTGGAAGCCGTTGACAACAAAGCTCCAATTTCAATCATTACCGATCAAGACAAGGCATTGGGAAACGCTATTGCTAAGGTATTGCCGGAAACAAACCACACATATTGTACGTGGCACATAAGTAATAAGTTTCCCGAGAAATTGTCTTCCTTGTACACTAAATTTCCTGATTTTAAAAAAGATTTCAACTCATGTGTGTACAAGTCATTGACGGGTGAAGAGTTTGAACAAAAGTGGGGTAATTTGATTACCAAATACAAGTTAGAGAATCACCGTTGATTGAATGATATGTACCTTATCAGGCATAAATGGATACGAGCATACACAAGGTTTTATTTTGCCGGCGGCATGACTACAACTTCAAGAAGTGAGTCGATGAATTCTTTTTTTGATGAGTATGTGAAAGCAAGTACGGGTTTGAAAGAGTTCATTGAGAATTCTAAGAAAGCTTTGGAAAAACAATATCTTCGTGAGGTTGAAGCAGACTATGAAACCGTGGAGAAGGAGAGAAGATTTATTTTAGGTTCCCCGTTGGAACGTCATGCAGCAACCATTTACACGAAAGAAATGTTTAGACGTTTCCAACGTGAGTTTCGGTGGAGCGGATCTTATGTTATTCAGTGATATCAAGGGCCAATGTTTATGGCATACAAGTCTACTGTGCCTGATGGGAATCGACGATATATTACCATAGTGGTGGTAGAGGATAATACATTAACATGTGTTTGCAAAACATTTGAGCATTCGGGAATGATTTGTAAACACTTGCTCCAATATTTGAACATATCTCAAGCAAGGGAGATTCCATTACAATTTATAAAATTAAGATGGACAAGAAATGGGAACAAAGTTGCAAGTGAGCTACCTTTTGCACCTCCTGTCCTTGTTGATTTTTCTCAATCACAAACTGCTAGGTATGGTGCATTGTGCAAAGTTTTTCAAGGTTTAGGGGCTAGTGGAAGTTGTTCCATTCCGAGATTCAACTATGTCATGGGCTTGATTGAGAAGGAAAAACATTTTGTTGATAATTTTCCAGAAGATGAAGGTGATAAAGGTAAAGGAATTCCGTCACAATGTGTAGGTCACTCAAATCCAATTTTGGATCCGGTTATTTCACAAACCAAGGGACGAAAGAAAGGGGGGAGATTTAAAAGTGGTATTGAGACGTCAACTTGCAACAAAACTACAAGGAAGTGTAGTTTATGTGGTGAAATGGGTGTAAATCATGACAAAAGAAATTGTCCTCTTAAACCATCTTAGGAGAAACTGTGATTTTATCTACCATTTTTATGCAGTCCATAATGTAGGTGAACTTCGTATGTAAAATGAATGGATATTGGTTTCTTTGTGTTTTATGATATAAAATGCATCGTAGTTTTATTCAAATTTATTGTTAAGTATTGTTTTTTTTAATTATTTTTTGCTCTAATGTCTCACACTTTGTAGGTTAAATGGGTGGTTGTGATTGCTCAAATTTGTCGTGTGATCATTTTTCCGATAATGAGCTTGATGAGCTTGTTAGAAATTCGAAAATATATGACTTTGTTCCGAACAAGATATCTAAGAAAATAATTAAAGTATATTAAAAAAAGGTGACATATTATAAGCTAATATATATAATGTTTGACTTTTTGAGACGCTTAGAATTTGAAATAAATTTAACTTTTTGTACATGGGCCATGTACATATTTTAGATTGGTTTCTATTGTTACTATGTGAGCCCACAAGTTTTATGTAGCTACCAAATTTTTTATGCCTATCTTGTTTATAAATCCAATAAGTATCACACATCTCCCACATAGAAACCCATAAAAAGTATCACACCTCTCTCACATACAAACCCCCATTCCAGTAGGACCAGGGTGAAATACACAAGACCTTATACACACCATTTTACCTTCCTCTCACACCCCCATCTCACACACCTATACACACACTCCCATAAACCCCTCACATATACTACTACTTGATAATATTGAGAGTTCCATCCAGGTACCATTTTAATTAGTCATACTACTTTCTCTTTAAATTTCTCAATCTTGATTTTTTAATTATTTATTTAAAAATTCAATTCCTGAACTTTCATTGTTTTTATTTAAAACACATTATGTGTTGGCATTGATTTTTCAGAGGATATCTTTGGGTTGAGTAAGAAGAGATGGATGGAGCTTCCATGAATTTCCAGGTTCGATTTAAACTAAGGAATATATATATATATATATATATATATATATATATATATATATATATATATATTTATATATGTTATGTTTCTTTTTCATAAAGTAGGAAATTAATGATAAAACACTTTTATTTACCCCTCCATAGCATATCACACTTTGTTCGTACATATTGTTAATTTTTACAATTTTTCTTGTCATTTTTGCTTCTCACAATTTTTTTTTATGATTTTCGTCTTAACTACTCCCTATAAATATACATATGTTTTTTATATTTTCTAAGGTTATGACCCAGGTATTCAATTTTTTAATTTTGTATATTTATTATTTAATAGTTATAAGTTCATATTAATTTCTTTTTGTAGTCGATCGAGAAATCATAGAGCTTTCTTTTCAAAATAAATTTGAATTTACTATATAATTGACCATTGATGTGAAAAAATGAATGATAGCAATCTACAATATTAACAAGAAATTTTTAAATTTTCTCCTAATGTCAAATAAGCGTTAATTAATTAGTGGTATGGAAATGTTATTAACTGTATTTTTAATTAGCACTACAAATTATAACTTTATTAGTTGATTATAATAATAAATTATGAGAATTTTATAAAATAGATCAAGAAAAATAACTTTGGTTTGAAAACAACTAATGAGTACAAGTAAAACATTGATTTTAATTTGTAAAGTGCACTTTACAATTTTTGTTATGTTGAATTGTTGGAAACCTGAATGGGCTTTCAAATTCAAACACCTGATATATGTATAATATATGCTATGTAATACAACTCTTTCGAAGTATAGTAAACACACAGTATTTTAATTTCTCAAAAGAAGCAGAGTTCCTGCATACTGCAAACTCTGAAATTCCAGAACCTGATGCTGAGAATATTCCTGCAGAAAATACAGCAGAGAATGATAATGATAATGATAGTTCTGATCATTCTCAAGAGGAGTTATTTGAGAGTCAAGCAAACTCTGATGAGCTAAGAGAGGTCAATCGAGCTACAGCTGAGCATTTTCAAGATATGTACTACAATAGATGGGCTGCTGCGGATTGTATCTTTTCAGCACAGAGGGCTGCTGATTTTCTTGGTGATTCTGTGAAGACGATTTCAACTCCTGATATTCTTACAAGTCTGAAGGCTACTGTGATTCAAATTAAATCTCTCCACAACAGATTTGATGAGTCTCATAAGGAAGTCACTGCTTTGAGGAATGAAGTTGGTCTGCGAGATCTCACTCTGAAGAATGATAGAACTTATTACAATTCCATGTTTAAGAAGCAAGCTAAGGACTCTGATGACATTCAGAAGAGGCTTGGGAAAGTTGAGGATAATCAGACTGCTATGTCTGCCCAACTGACATCAATTTCTAATGCTATTGAGTTGTTGACATCAGTACTACTTTCTGATGATGTCAAAAAGGGGGAGAGTGTACCAAGTGACAAATGCAAAGACACTCAAACTCTGAGACAGAGGGATGATGGTAATGATGGTGGACACAAGGGAGATGGAAAGAGCTTATGGTCAAATGCTGATAGCAGACTACTTTCAAGAAGATCAAACTCTGATAAAAGATCAAACTCTGGAAAGGGACATGCAAACTCTGCCAGTGGTTCAAGATTCAAAAGTTTGATAATCTCTGATAAGCCTACTAAAGATGAGGAAATTGCTGCCAAGGTGTTTATGGCAGAACATGGAAAAGATGTTACAATTGAAGATATCCAAGCTGAAGAGCAAATGCTTGCTGAGGAACACAGGAAGAATCTTGAAGCTGGAATCTACAAGAAGAAGGAAATCAAGGCTCCTAGAAAGAAAGAAAAAGGAATTGTTATCAAAGAGAATGTAAACTCTGATCAGAGTTTACAGTACTCAAGGAGGCCTGTGATTAAAAATACTGACAAAGGAAAAGGTAAACTGGTAGAAGAAGAACAGTTACCTAAGAAGATTTATTCAACCTCTGACATTGCTCAAGTTGAAACAAGATTAGCTAAATCAACCTCTGACGCTGCTTAAGTTGATGTTATTGTTAAGAATATGCCAACCTCTGACAATGCTCAAGTTGTGCAAACTCAGCTATCTTCACCACTCCAAGGTTTCAAAAGATCTTCATTACCTGAAACTCTGAAGCCTAGCCAGGTGAACTTTCTACAAACCAGAACAGTACTTGGAAAACAATCTTATGATAAATCTGGTTTGGGTTCCCACAGAGAGAAAAGAGTTAATAATAGTCCTTTAGATCATACATCACTGGCAGAACCTGGTGTTGGGGTTACTCAAGAAAACCTTGATAAACTAGAATCTGTTCAGATGATTTACCACAGAGGCTTGAAGAAGGAGTTTTTATTATAATTTATGGCTGATGGCAGAGTTTACAGAATTGGAGAAGATGATATTTGTCTAAAATTCTGGGAAGAGCTAGAGTATGTTCTCTATCTCCTGAAGATCAAAAATAGAAATACTCATAATGCTGCTTTGGTTTTAAAAGACAGAATGATGAAATCGAAAGTTCTTTTTGGAGGAAATGTTTCCAGTGCTTATATTCCTAAGTACAGAGATGCACATGGAAAGTTGGTGGAAATGAAGAAAAATAGTGCTAGATTCAGGACTGCACTAAATAAGAAAGTTCTAGAGTTCAATCTAGAGTCTGATAAGGCTTTTTATATCAGACTTGGCAATGAAATGAACAAGAACAACATCTATTCTTTAAGGGCTGCCATTTATCAAATTGGTGAAGATGAACCAGAATTGAAGGAGCTGAAGAAGGATATGATTGCTGAACTAGATCGAGCTGAGAGAAAGTTACTGTCAGATTATATCAGGACTGTACCTGATATCCAAGAAATTCAGTAAAGTCTGACTGTAAGTTTTTAAGTTTTCTGTTCCAAGTTAAAATTAAACTCTGTTTTAAAATTAAACTCTGTTATATTTTAAACACTGCATTTGTTATATGTTTTGACATCATCAATTATCTTTTTAACTTGTACATTTTTATTATGAACAAGTTGGGGGAGATTGTTAGATATAATTGCTGACGTTTGTTCATCAGTGTTTAAGTAACAGGTACATATCAGAGTTTATATAGAAGTCAGTCAGAGTTTGATAAAGTCTGACTGGGTGAAGAGTATACATAGAAGCCGGTCAGAGTTTGTTATAGTCTGACAGGGTGATAGTTGAATTAGCTGTCGGTGCAAAGATAAAGATTCTAGAAGCAATATATTCTGAAGATGGAAAGAAGCAGAATATATTGATACAGCTAAGGAGACTGGACAGAAGACTGAAGCAATCCTTAATTGATAATAATTGTATAGCTGATTTATAGGAGTATCAATTAGATAAGGATTGTGTGTAGCTGTGTACTATATAAACACAGATAGGTTATCCCTAGAAGGGACGCGAACATTGAATATATTATTCTTGTAACCTAGTAGCTCTTTGTGATTCATTAACATCACTAAGAGAGAATTATTTAATATAATTCAGTTTGTTGATTTACAAACCTGTGTTCTTGATTGTTATTCTCATACATACTTGATTATATATTGTGTATTCGGCCTAACAATAGAGATTAAAACCCAAATAATTTGGGTCTCAGGCAAATTCGAAGCCCAAACAATAAAGGCCCAATAAGGCCCAAGGCTGGAATAATTTAAGTCCAATTAAAAATTGGGCTAGTTAAGGCCCAAGAAAAAAATGAAATTTGAAATATAGCCAAGGCAAAATCAAAGATTTAAGGTCGAAAAGACATTAAATCGAAATCGTACGACCGAGGTCGAAAACATATGGGAAAACGAGGTCGATTCCAACGACCTCGCTCCCAAATAAAGTCGAAAAATAATGAAATTGAGGTCGAAAAAACCTTAGAACGACATCGAAGGCTCGAAGTCGAAAATATACGAGGAATTGAGGTCGTTTCCATCGACTTCGCACCAAAAATCCAGTCAAAAAATTGAAAATTCGAGGTCGAAAAGACCCTAGATCGAAGTCGATTGATTGAGATCGAAAATACACTATAAATCGAGCTCGAACCCCTCGACCTCACACCCAAGTGAGGTCGAAAACAAATGGATTCAAGGTCGAAGGAATGAGGTCGAATATGACCTAGAAAACGAGGTCTAAGCGTTCGACCTCACACCAAAATGAGGTCGAAAACGACCTAGAGATCGAGGTCGATATTGACCTAGAAATCATGGTCGAAAAAGGCTGGAACGAGGTCGAATGACCCAGGTCGAAAATGACCTGCAAAATGAGGTCGAAAGTATGAGGAATCGAGGTCGAATGACCCAGGTCGAAAATGACCTGTAAATCGAGGTCGAAAGTATAAGGGATCGAGGTCGAATAACTGAGGTCGAAAATGACTGGGAAGTCGAGGTCGAAACCATCGACCTGGGACCAATCAAGGTCGAAAAAAGGCTGGATCGAGGTCGAAGGCTCGAGGTCGAAAAAGACTTAAAAATCGAGGTCGAAACCTTCGACCTCACTCCAGTCGAGGTCGAAATTCAGATCGAATTTCAGGTCGAAAATGACATGTTTCCTGGTCGAATTTGAGGTCGAAAATGACTTGTTTCCTGGTCGAAAAGGAGGTCGAAAATGACCTAATTTGAGGTCAAAAATGCCCTTAAAATGGAAAATTTTGAGGAAAAACACGTTATAACTTCTACGAAAACCCCAAGGAGATTTTCCCAGAAGTTGGGGGGAAAATGATATGGATAGAAAAGTAATTATAGAAATATAATTGCGGATTCTTTGGAAAGGCCAAGTATTTAAGGCCCAAAACCCAGATTATTTATTTATTTCGTAATTAATAAATAGGGAAAATATACAGCTCATAAAAAGAGTCCAAAATATGGTAAATTCATCAAAGAAGGATCCAGAATCCCAATTAAAGGAAATAATGAGTCACAGTCCTTATCAACAAGGAAAAGACTTGTCCATCAAGAAATACAATGTTTATCCATTATCAAAAAGGAGACTTATTCACTAAGACTCCTAAACATACTCTAAATACGAGGCTCCAGACGCCTATATAAGGACCCTGATCCTTCACATTAGAACTACGTTTTGGACACAGCTCCATACGTCATCTACTACGTTTTGGACACAGCTCCATACGTCCTCTACTACGTTTTGGACACAGCTCCATTCGTCCTCTACTACGTTTTGGGCACAGCTCCATACGTCACAACGCCTCGAAGGCGCAACAAGCCACAAAGGCACCCCTAGAACTACGTTTTAGACTTCATCCTCGAATAAGGACATACAAGTCACTACGTCCTTGGTGTGCCCCTGCCGCCATAGCCCCGAGGGCAACACCAAGAACTACATCTTTGGCTTGATTCTCAATAACGATTTGAGATACGTAGGCATCTTGTGAGGACCGATTTAGTCTCGAAACACAAGTGCAGCCATAAAAGCTCGAAGCTCATTAAACCCTCGCATTAAATTCACAAGCACATTTTTTAATCCATAAGAATAATAATCTGATTTCAAGTTATCATATTAAAATGGTAACTTTAAGTTCAAAAGAAAGTTTAAGAAAATATCAACATGGTAATTTTACTTGAAGATAAATTTTAGGGCAATATTACGATTTAAAAGCTAATTTAGATTTAAAAGCTAATTTAGATATTTTCTACTCAAATGGTCTGGAACCTCTCAAATCGTCTTCTTTATTATTTCCTCGATTAAAAGATATTAAATAAAACTTAGTAAATAAATTGGACTCGTGGAGTAAGTTTAGGAGAATATTAATATAGTATACTTAGTTTCCTCCATTTGAATATAGTAGGAAGAAATTAGTAAATAAAATGTACTTAAAAGTTTAGGAAAATATTAACATAACATATTTAACTTCCTTCCTTGAAAGATAGTATTAAACAAAAGGGATAATTATCAAAGTCATCACTCATTTGGTTCAAATGTATCAAATTAGTCACTCATTTCAAAACTAACTCAATTTGGTAATTAATTTGAAAACTTGTATCAATTTAGTCATTAAAAGAGTTAAATTTTATATCAACTTAGTCACTGGCAGATGGTCTCCTTGATACTAAATTTCTAATTAATGACTAAATTAAGTCATTTTTGAAATGAGTGACTAATTTGATATATTTGAAACAAATGAGTGATGATTTTGATAATTATCCCATTAATAAAAAAATTAGTAAATAAATTGGATCAGGGCATTTAGGAGAATATCAACATACTATATTTAGTTTACTCGGTTAGAAAATAAAAAACAAATTGAGAATGTATCTAATATTATAAATGCAAGAATAATAAAATTGTATATTTACTTTCCTCCATTACTAAAATTTAAAAGGCAATTAAGATATTTTCTAATCAAATAAATTTAGGAGACTATTAAAATTGTAAATTTAATTTCTTCCATTAGTAAAGATTTTAAAGGCAAAAATATTAGAATTTTATATTTAGTTTCCTCCATTAATAAAGATTTAGAAGGAAATAATATTATAATTGTATATTTAGTTTTCTCTATTAGTAAAGATTTTAAAGTCAATTGAGATATTTTCGAATCTTTAACATTAATTATTCAAAAATTTGAGAAAATTAGAAAAGTAGATCGAAGCGATTTGAGAGCCGTCACCTCACCGTCCTCGTCTTCTCCTTTATATAAGTACTAGTCGACTAAGCCGCCCTTCGCGACAACCGTATAATATTTTTTGTAAAATTTTAAATCTTATTATTTAAGAAAAAAATTGAGAAAAGTATATATAAAATATCATATAAATAGTGAACACTATATTTTACATAGTAAACTTACATAACAATAAAGTAAACTATTTACATATATTTTGTGCCGATTTTTTGTCATTTTCTTGAGCCGACACCCATTGCAATAAATACATATAAATGAAAAATACTCAAAATATGTAATAATAAAAAAATTAAATATTAACCACCGCTTCAAACTTCAACCATTCGATGATCACAAATTAAAATTTTCGTAAATATCCCTCAACTTTATATGATGATTTTGTGTCATATCATTAGTATTATCACAAAAATTACAAATGTCTTAAATATTGTTGTACTTTATATGCCGATTTTGTGTCATATTTTCTTGAGCCCACGACCATTTCTTAAATATGTGTATACTTTATATGCGATGCCATATTTTCTTGAGCCGACGAACATTGCACAAAATACATAACTATTAAAAATACTAAAAATAAGCAATGATAAAAATTTAAGTATTAACAACTGCGACAAACTTCACCCATTTGTATTATCACATAAATTACAAATTTCTTAAATATCCATATACTTTATATGCCAATTTTGTGTCATATTTTCTTGAGCACTACATAGAAATTGAAAATACTAAAAATAAGCAATAATAAAAATTTAAGTATTAACACCACTTCAAACTTCAATATTATCACAAAAATTACAAATTTGTTAAATATCCCTGGACAATATAATAATTTTTTTGGGTACATACATGTGCATAGTTATGATATAAAAGGTTAATCATGGAAACATAATTGATTTTTATCTAATCATTGTCTTCCCTATGAATTTGAATGTAAATAAGGGAATTCAATTTTATTTTAGTTAAGAAAAAAATTAACATTTGTTTAATTGAATTCTAAAGATGATTTACTTTTATATATTTATTATATTTAGTATGAATTTGAATGTAAATAAAGAAATTGAATTTTCTAAACATGATTAATTAAAAACCAAATATATAAAATTTTGAAAGTTATCATGTCTCTCATAAAAATGAGATTGAATATAACTCTAATTAATTATTAAATTCACAAAAAAAAATATCAAAAACTATATACAAAGATGACATTCAATAAATTATTATTAGCTACAGAAATCAATCAAGTATAACTATATGTATGTAATGTTAATCGTCACATGCTTACATGCCGCTATTACAATTGATATGTTTATCTTCTTATTATGAGTATGTAGTGTTATTAATGTATCCTCAAATAAATCCACAAAATGGTAACTTGAGAAAAACAAATCAGCCATGATTTTTATAGACAATTTAAGATATAAAAAATATAATAAAGAAAAAAATTCTAAATAGGATTTAAATAAGAAAATTTAATTTTTCTTGAATAAAAATAGAGGAGTTCTACAGAAAAAGAAATTTTTTTTTTGTTTAATTGAATTCTAAACATGATTGACTTTTATATTTTTATTGTTTTTAGTATGAATTCGAATATAAATAAAGAAATTGAATTCTCTAAACATGATTAATTCAGAAACAAATATATAAAATTATAAAGTTATCATGTCACTCATAAATAAATTAATGAGATAATATTATTGAATATAACTCTAATTAATTCGCAACATCAGAAAAATAATATATCAAAAACTATATACAAAGATGACATTCAATAATAGCACTGACTTTTTTATTTCTATTGTCTTCTCTAATAATTCGAATGCAAATAAAGATTTTTTTTAATGAAGTAAAGTTTTGGAGCTATAGAAAAATAAATAAATATTTTTGAGTAAAGTGCATTATGTGTACCGACATTTTTCAATACTAGATTTCAAAAACTCTCACTTGCAATACTGATCTATGAAGATAATTAAATAATGTGTACTACCGTCAACTTCTGCTAACTCCGTCTCTTTTTGCAGGGGCATTCTCGTCTTTGTTTACTGAGGGCATTGGACAGTCGTTCACTTTACTAATTTCATTTTGTATTACACAATTACTCTTAATGTGATCATTCTTCTCTTTCTCCTGTCTATCTCTTACAAACAGTCTCCCGCCTTTCTCTTATAGTCCTCTAGCATCACTGGTGTTGTTGCTGCAATGGTGTGGTTAGTTAGAGATCGTAAGGACAAAGACGTGTTTCATCCACTTGAGTGTCCCGATTACGGAGGTAAGTCTTCTCCTTTATAATTAGGGTTTCAAAAGGGGTTTCAAAAGGGGTTATCATAGTGATGTATATATATAGTCGTATGTTAATTACGGATTCTGGTAGTTAGATTATGAAAAGTTTCTCTGTAATGTGTTGCATGTGATTTCAATTGTATATGTTCATGTGGCCCCTGTGTTGTGTTTTGTATGAAAAGTGCCCTATGACGTTTGTGGTGGTCCCTTGTGTTTCTTTATGTCTGTATAGTGCTTCGATTGTTAATTTTTGTTTCTTTCTGTGTTAGGGTTTATGTCTTTCTGTTTTAGGGTTTATGTCTTTATGTTTTGTTTCTTTATTTTCTGTTGCAGCTCACTCAGATCTTTTTAGCATAAAAATGTATCATGGGGGTCAATTTGAAGAGAACCCTAAGCGTTATGTAGGTGGAGAGATTGATTACATAGACTTGTGTGATGTTGACACCATGAGCCTTATTGAGCTAGTTTTAATGCTTAAAGAATGTGGTAATTTTGGAGGTCACGCCTTTTTCTACAAGTGGCCAAAGACTGATATGAGTAAGGGGTTGTGGTCATTAGATTCTGATACTGAAATAATGGAAATGTGTGAATTGATCCGTGATGAGAGGATACTATATGTGTATTCAGTTACTTCAAAAGCTATTTCAGCTATAGATGCTGATGGAGTACCTACCCAGGAGTTTGCTCCTTCACAGGATTGCAACATGCAATATATTGATCCTACCTCTGAAAATGATGACATAGAACAGATGATTCAACTTGAAGAATTGTTAAGGGATGGGGGTGATGTTAATGATGAACAAGAAAGAGGTGCAGGTAATGTAGAGAGTGATGATAATAGTGATGAGGAATACAATCCAGACAAGGACCAAGAAGAGATGAGTGATAATAGTGTTGCTAGGAAAGTGTATACTGGTTGTAAAGTAGGCATATCATGTTCGAAATTCTTTGGTCGTCTCTACATTAATTTACTTGTGTGATGCATAATAGATATTGACGTTAATGTAAATATATAAATGAGCTAAATTTTACAGCGAATGAAAATCTTTTCAAATAGAAGATATACACTTGAGATTAAACCATTTACCTTCTCATGAAAAATAGTTAAAATGATGAATCTGCTATAATATCAATTCAAGAAAAAAAATAGAATTGATGTATGAGATTAAAGTGTTTGCCTTATCGTGTAAAATAGTTTAAAAGATAAATCTGCTATCGTGTAAAATAGTTTAAAAGATAGACACTTGAGAGTAAACCATTTGCCTTATCATAATGGTTTGTTCATATTGCAGACTATTCACTATTTATTAACTGCGGAGGACCCAAAATAGAGATAGGGGGTAAGGAGAATGAAGAAGGCTTGGAAACAGAGGGGCATCATATTTTCATCCTACAGGTGGATGGGTACATGTGCTACTATTCCAAGCGAAGATGATGAAAATGCAACCCCGTTCAGTGTCGGGACTTCCACTTAATTTCTTCTCTGTTTACAGAAGTAGCATGGACAGGGTTTTAAAACTTTGGTTATCTTTTGTCGTAATTTATATTTTGTACTCTATCTTTTGTTTCTTGGTAATGTGGTAATTATGGTGGATGATATTATGGTGGAGTGGCGTAGTTGTGGGGTGAATGATGGGAGGAGTTGGATGACTTGGTGGAGTTGGAATATATTTTGGTTAAACTTTGGAGTTGTATTACTTTGCACTTTGAATTGGTTGGTTTATTTTGTAAAGGGATCTGATTATGTACCAATCAGGTCTCGCAATTTTTTGAATTTAAGTGTTGTAGTTGCTATTATTACTAATGTTGCAATATTTCATTTTCTGTTGCCCTAGTATGTATAATTAGTGTTACATTAGCTATTTATAACAATATCTAGTGTTTCATTAGCTAAAGATTTAGTGTTGCAATAGAATCTGGGGTCCACCAGTGACGTGGCACTAAAGTGGGACCTAGTGATGATGTGGCACAGTGGGACCCACACAAGTGACGTGGCACAGTGGGACCCACAAGTGACGTGGCACAGTGGGACCCATAGGTGACGTGGCAATATTGTGGGCCCCACAAGTGACGTGGTAATATTGTGGGCCCCACCGGTGACGTGGCAATATTGTGGGCCCCACTGGTGACGTGGAAATATTGTGGGTCCCACTGGTGACGTGGCAACATTGTGGGCCCCACAGGTGACGTGGCATTTTTGTGGGCCCCACAGGTGACGTGGCATTTTGTTGTGGGCCCCACATGTGGGCCCCACAAGTGACGTGGCATACACCTGGCACCTGGTTAGGCTGAGGTAACACAATTATTGTGTTGCATTTGTTTGATTTAGTGTTACTCTATGGGCCTAATGTAATACTTTGCCCTGTGTTACCATTGAGAAGGAAAGCGTTGCATTTGATGTCAAAGGTAACATTGGCGGATGAAATGGTAAAAGTGCGTTACCTTAGGCCTGATGCAACAGAAATTGTGTCTAAGGTAACAGTAGGTGTGTGTTGCATCCGGCCATCTATGGCGTAGTGTTGACAGCACAAATGATGAGGTTTGTCATTACAAGACAGAAAGAGAAAAGAAGAGCAAGGAGAAAACACAAAAGAAAGCTAGTGGGAAAGGTAAAGACACAGCTAGTGATGATGGTGCATTGATGACAGAAGGAACATGTCAACCAAACAATGACATTCAACAATATAATGTAAGTGAAGATGAAGGCGGGTATGCATCTGATGTCTCTAGTCACTATGCAGATAGTGAAGAAAAAAGGATGGGTTGTAGTAGCACTGATGAGGATGAGATTTCTTATCCTGTTTTCAATTCCAAGACAGACATGAAGGAACCAAAATTCCAATTGGGTATGATGTTTGCAACATCAAAGATTTTCAGAGATGCAGTGAGAAAACAAGCTATTTTAGAAAGGAGGCCAATAAAACAATGTAGGAACTATGGAAGCAGAGTGAGGTTCATATGTGAAGGAGATTGTGAGTGGAAGATATATGCCACAAAGATGCAGAGAACAGACACCTACCAGATAAGGGTATACCAGGCTAAGCACACTTGTACACAAACTTTTCATCAAAAACAGATAAATTCAAGGTGGATTGCAGAGCAGTATGAGGATGATATAAGGATGAACCCCACCTGGCCACTATCATCATTCCTGCAGAAGGTAGTGAATGATTGGAATTGTCATGTTTCTATATATGCAATAGCCAGGGCTAAGAAAAAAGCATTGGAGAAGATCAATGGTAAACATGTTGATCAGTGTGGGAAGTTGTGGGAATATGGGAAAGAATTGTTGAAGGTTATGCCTGATAGCACTATACAGCTCATGACTGAGGACCAAGAATTGAAGGAGGGAAGAAAAAGGTTTAAAAGATTCTACATATGCTTTGGACCAGTGAAGAAGGGGTTTAGGTCTGGATGTAGGCCTCTCATTGGATTGGATGGATGCCATTTGAAGGGGCCATATGGAGGTCAATTACTTGCTGCAATTGGTACGGATGCCAATGATGGCATGTACCCCATAGCTTGGGCTGTTGTTGAAGCTGAAAACAATGACAGTTGGAATTGGTTTCTGAAAAATGTCAAGGATGATCTGAACATTGCAAATGATGGAAGTTGGGCATTTATATCAGACAGGCAGAAGGTAGTTTATACAAGGTCTACATTTAATTACACACCTAATATGTATTTATAGTAGTTAACACTTTAACCTATTTTTGCAGGGTCTTATAAATGCACTAGAAGCTGTTTTCCCCAATGCAGAACACAGATTTTGTGTCATGCATTTATATAGAAATATGTGGAAAGATCATAAAGGGATTGGAGTTAGGATGTGCCTATGGTTGGCAGCTAGGGCCACCACAGACTACACATTCAACAAACACATGGAAGAATTGAAGAAGGTATATATTTCACTCTTAACTTTAATTCATGTCAATATATTACATACTTACTTTGTATTTATTTTTTTACAGTTGTCTAAGAAGTGTTATGAATGGCTAAGTCAGAAGCCTAGATCACAATGGAGTAGGAGTGCATTTAGGACAATCTGTAGGAGTGACATTTTTGTGAATAACCACTGTGAGGTATTTAACAGTAGCATCACAAAATATAGGGATCTCCCTATTATATCTATGCTGAAGGCAATTCACAAAGATGTCATGAGGAGGATTCAACAAAGAAGAGACAAGATGCAAAACAGTTATGCTCTGAATCCCATATGTCCTAATGCAATGAGGAGGCTACATAAGTAAGTTCTCAGTAATGCCTTTTTACATATATTAAACAATGTAATTTTTTATTTATGTATTTAGTTACTACTTTTCTATATTATAGGGCAATTGACCAGAGTAAAGGATGCCATGTTGTTTGGAGTGGTGGTGCAAGATATTTAGTTACAATGACAACAGGGGGATATGAGATGGTTGTTGACCTAGATGCACATAAATGTGCCTGTAGGAAGTGGGAATTATCAGGTATCCGATGTTATCATGCTTGTGCATGCATAGCATGGAGTAGAAAACCATTTGAACCTTTCATTCATACCTGCTATACAAAGGACCTTTTTCTAGAATGTTACAAATACATTGTGGAGCCTATTTGTGGTGAAGAGGAATGGAAAGAGCTACCATATCCTAAACCTCTTCCTCCAGAAGTTAAACCTCAGACAGGAAGGCCTAAGAAAAAGAGAAGTAAGACAAGTGACATAGTTGGTTCAGATGCTACTAGGCTTAAAAGACAAAACACATCTGTGAAGTGTACCTACTGCACAGAGTTTGGTCATAATACAAGGACTTGTCAAGCAAAGGTAACATTTACTTTTTTACTTATGATGCCATGTACCATAATCATATGTCTTAACTTATGTTGTTTTATGTTAGGCTTCTGATATAGCCAATGGATGTGAGAGGGTAGTTAAGACAAGGAAGAAGTATACCAAGAAGAACAAACATGCTGAAACACCTGATGGGAATGCAACCAATGCACCTGAAATTCCTCCTCCAGAGGTTGAGAGAGATGCTCCTGATGTTGAGAGAGATGCTCCTGATGTTGAGAGAGATGTTCCTGAGGTTGAGAGAGATGCTCCTGATGTTGAGAGAGATGCTCCTGAGGTTGTTAACCATCCTCCTACTCGAGGACCCTTTGAGGGTACTCAAGGTGGGGTATTGAAGAAGAAGCAAGTTCGTGCAAAAGTGAAGAACACTCCCCTTGGTATTCAGCCTCAAACATTTAACTCCAATAACAATGTCACAACCACTAGCTATGAAAATATTCAGGCAAAACGAAGGGAAATGCAATCCAAGTTAAGGAATAATCCAGTGTGGAAGATATAGTTATCTCATGACTTTGTTGTATCTTAATTATGTACTTTGGTGTTTGACTTTGGTGTTTGAACGTATTTGGTGTTATTAACCATCGTAGACAATGAACTCATTTTGCATGTTATTCGCATAATGCTAATCTTTTATGAAGTCAACTATCTCAATTTCGTATTTGCTTTTATATTTTACTTGCTAAATAAAAGGGTACCATTGACAACAACAACATCCATAACAACAAATAACAACTTTCAATAAGCTTAACAAAAGGAAATCTAAACAAAGCACAAACAGCCTAAACATAAATTCACTCATCAAGCGAGTCATACTCATCATCCTCAACTACGGTATCATTCCGGATTGTGTTGAGAGCCATATTCGTCATCAGATTAACAAGCACAAACATGCCAACAGCTATACACTGCTGCTTCATCTTCAGTTCATTCATCCTAGCTTGATGCCTTTCACTCATATGAACCATCCTGCGCCTATACTTCTCATCCCTTTCCGAAGCACGATCTTTTAACTCCTTTATTATCTCCAACGTCCGAGGTCCAAGTGGTTCCTCATCAATCCACACTCGGTAACCACATGTATTGTCCCAACATGCCCTGAATCTCCTACCTGCGTTGGGGCCATACCATTCAGTCTTCATTACACTCATCTGGTCGCAGTAGCAAGCGAGGTCCAAGATAGCATCAATCTCAGCTTCTGTACGATCCACTGTTCGCGCCATTTTCTTTTTGGGGAGAGATGAAATTGTAAATTAGGGTTTGCAATTAGAGGATAGGATGAAATGGGGATGGTGTGCTGTATATAAACATGAAATACCCGTTACAATATTGTGCTTACGAGAATGCCCCTGCAAAAAGAGACGGAGTTAGTAGAAGTTGACGGTAGTACACATTATTTAATTATCTTCATAGATCAGTATTGCAAGTGAGAGTTTTTGAAATCGAGTATTGAAAGTGGTCTGACACGCATAATGTAGGTACACATAATGCACTTTACTCAATATTTTTTGGACGATCTGAGAGCTCGTGTGAGTTTTCTTATATATATATAAAGAAGAAGATAAATAAAAGGAGAAAGAAGATAAAAATTGATAAGATAAAAAGATAAAGATGTTAAATATTAAAATAGTATATTCACCTTCCTTCATTATTAAAGATTTTAAAGGAAAGAATATAAAAATTGTATATTTCGTTTCCTCCATCAGTAAAAATTTAAAAGGCAATTACTATTTTTAAGGAAATTTAATTTTATTGAATTAAAATCCACAAGCTATAGCAAAATAGATAAATAGATTTCGTACGATCTGAGAGCTCCTCGGGTTTTCCTTTATATATATAAAATAAAGATATTGATTAGTTTTACTTGAAAAGGATGTTTAGAAGAATATTTATATAATAGTTTTAATTTTTTAATATTAAACAATATTTAAAGCAAATATAGAAAAATTAATAATTTTAAAAAATCTGACTTGAAGATATAGCTTAAAGGATATTTATCAAAAATACCACTTTTTTAAAGTTTTTTTGCGATTTTACCATCTTCTCAAAATATTTACAAAAATACCTTCTTTTTAAAAATAATTTGCGAAAATACCATCTTTTAAAAAGATTTTTGCAAAAATATGTTCTGCAACTAAATACAACCTACGTAGGTTGCATCCGGTTGCATGTGTTATTGCAACTGGATGCAACTTTCCAAATACAACCTACGTAGTTTGCATCTAGTTGCATATGTGGTTGAAACTAGATGCAACCAGATGCAACTTTTTAAAAAATAATTGAAAAAACAACTAAGAATTCAAAAACAATTATTAATAAAAGGGGTAAACTTGTGGTCTTGGTTTACCTTGGGGTTCAATAGTTAACTTTTGGGGTTCAAAGTTTCTATTTTGGATTTTAGAAATATTAAGAATGACGAATAATTCGTATACGGACTTAGGGTTTAGGGTTTAGGGTTTAGGGTTTAGGGTTGTTTACAACCCTAAACCCTAGACTCTAAACCCTAACCTACCCTGATCTTAGGGTTGTTTACAACCCTAAAATCAGGACGCCGGAAAAACACCATTATTAACAAGTTGCATCTGTGGTTGATTTTGGTTGCAGTTTGCAGAAGGTATTTTTGCAAATAAGATGGTTTTTTCGCAAAATATTTTTTTTTGAAAAGGTATTTTTGCAAAAATATTTCTGGAATGGGATATTTATGAAAAAAGCCCTAGCTTAAATTAGAACTTATATAAAAATTGCAAGAGAAAATTAAAAAAAAAATTGAAGAAAAAATCTGATACTGCTTGTATAACAAATTAAACTTTAGTAATTCTCAAACGTGTAACTTCACCAAATACTAAGAAATTAAGATCTCAAAAGATTAGATTGATGTTTCCCTTGCTCATCTTGACCATCTGGTCCATCTTAATTTGTTTTTAAAAATAAACACAACACATTGAAAGACGCATCTTCTAAAACACATGCATAACAAATAAACTTCAGAACCAATCCATGAGACATAAACCTGTTAATATAACCATCCTAGCGAACCAAATCTTGCAAAATAGATTCAAAAAGACATTTTCGTCTTACAAAATTAATGATTCAATGACGCTACAACTTACAGTCTTGTATCCCCATACTTATTGGAATTACTTAATCAATGAAAGGTGTTTTTATAAAACTGAGAAAAGATAAAACGAGCTTACTTCATTCAATTAGAAAAGATTACAAACTGCATATATAAACACAAAGTCCTATTAGAAATACACAATACACACGCACACTGTATGTAAATAAGCTGTGGAGAAAATACTTGTTTTTATAATTTAATAAACTAACGTACAGACTTATAAATAGACTAAGAAAGTGAAAGCCCAAAACTACAAAATAGGAACTACTTCTAGACATACTCTCCACAACGCCACTACTATTATTCAGTTCCTAGAAACAAGTTAGCACTGAAGACTAGTTCCACAAGTGACTAGTTCCACGCCAACAGTCATATTATTTGAAATATGTTTAGATTAAATTAAATCCAACACATCCCCCCCTAATCTGAACATGTTCCCAGATCACTACTCAACCGACTGCTGCAATATCTTCGACACCAATTACCTTCTTCATCTCTTCAAATTTAACTCTTCCCAACGCCTTAGTTAAAATGTCAGCTCTTTGTTCGTGCGTTGCCACATACTCGACTACTAGCTCTCCTCGTTCTATGCACTCACGGATGAAATGAAAACGGACATCAATATGCTTACTTCTTCCATGATGAACTGGATTTTTCATCAGCTCTATCGCAAATCTATTGTCCACACGAAGTACCACAGCTCCAACTTGTTGCCCAGAAATTTCTTCCAACAGACCCCGGAGCCAAATGCTTTGACAAGAAGCTATTGTAGCTGCCATGTACTCTGCCTCGCAGGACGATAAAGCAACTACCCTCTATTTCTGTGAAGCCCAAGAAATCAAACTTTCATTCAGATAAAAACACATCCCACCTGTGCTCCTCCTATCTACAACGTCGCGAGCTAGGTCACTGTCTGAGAAGCCGAGTAAACACCTCTCCTTTTTCTCCTTCCTGTATACTAACCCATGATTGAGTGTACCTCTCACATATCTCAATATATGTTTTATTGCCTGTTGATGCTTGACAGTGGGCTTCTCCATAAATCGACTCACTACACCTACTGCATACGAAATGTCAGGACGTGTATGCGTCAAGTATCTCAAGCCTCCAACTATGCTTCTATACTCAGTTGCATCAACTAGTCCACCCCCTTCGTCTTTATCCAACTGCAATTTAAATTCCATAGGATACTTACATGGGTTACAGTTCAACATACCTGACTTTTCCAGCAATCTTTTGGCATATGCAGATTGCTTCATCGTGGTAAAGTGGCCTGTTTGATTAACTTCTATGCCCAAATAAAATGACAGTAAACCCAGATTACTCATCTCAAACTGTTCACTCATCTGCAGCTTGAACTCCTCAATCTCACGTCTATTTGTGCCTGTCACTAACAAGTCGTCGACGTAAAATCCAACAACCACCACATTTCCTCTGTCGAACTTTGTGTACACAGCCTGTTCATGCGAGCATCTCTTGAACCCCAGTTCTTTCAAACACTTATCCAGCCTAGCATTCCATGCCCTTGGCGCTTGACGTAGGCCGTAAAGAGCCTTGAATAGTTTATACACCTTTTGTTCATTTCCCTCTTTCACAAATCCCTCGGGCTGAAATACATATACTTCTTCTAGAAGTTCACCATTTAAAAATGCCGATTTCACATCAAGATGATGAACCTCCCAATTTTCTTTTGCTGACAAAGACAACAATAATCGAATCGTGTCAAGACGAGCCACAGGTGCAAACACCTCGTCGTAGTCAATCCCCTTTTGTTGCACATAACCCTTTGCGACTAGACGTGCCTTGTGCTTCACTACATTTCCTTCAGGGTCCTTTTTCAACTTGAACACCCACTTCAATCCAATGGCTTTATGTCCGGGAGGCAAGTCTGTAAGAACCCAGGTGTTGTTTCTTTCGATTGAGTCAAATTCTTGCTTCATCGCATCCTGCCATTCTTTTTCCTCCACTGCTTCTTTGAAAGATGTTGGTCCTTCAATCTTTAATAGCATCAATTCATCAATCATGTTGAGGACCTCCGTCTCGTTATAGATTTCACTTAGAGACCTATAGCGTCTGGGTTCACTATTTTCAGTAGACGACACTTCTGTTGTCCCTCCGGTCGAATTAACTGCAGCAGTTGGTGATTGTGAAGACGATGTCCGTGATTGTGATGACTGTAATGGTGTCGTTGGTGGGTCAGGCTCTGTTTCACTGCCATCTCCTTCATCACTGACACTACTCATTTCAACATACTAACTGGGGAAGCTCACCTCTTTCTCTTCTTCTTGTTCCCACGACCAGAATTTTTCTTCCTGGAATACCACATCTCGGCTTACGTGCACCCTCTTTGTTTTCGGATCATAAAGCCTGTTCCCTTTCGTGCCTGGTTCCCTTCCGAGATACACAACCAATTGACCACGATCGTCCAATTTCTTTGTGTGGATCGAAGGAATCTTCATAACTGCTGTACACCCAAAAATTCTTATGTGTGACAGGTCCGGTTTTTCATCGTACCAGGCTTCATACGGGGTTCTACCTTTCAATGCACGAGTTGGTAAACGATTTAGTACATAAACCGAGTGTCGCACTGCCTCCCCCCACATAAAAGCTGGCAAACCTGATTCTTTCAGAAAGCTTCTAGTCATGGCCGCGACAGTCCGATTTCTGCGCTCAACTACCCCATTTTGTTGAGGGGTGTAGGGGGCTGTGTAGTGTCTCCGGATGCCGACCCTTTCGCAAAAACACGTGAATTCCTTCGAACAAAATTCCCCACCTCGATCCGTTCTCAATATTTTAATCCTTCGTTCAGTTCCGTTCTCGACCAAAGCCTTGAAGACCTTGAATGCTTCGAATGCACTGTTCTTTTCTTTCAGTAGATATACCCACATCTTCTTGCTAAAATCATCGACAAATAACAAGAAATAGCGGTTACCTCCGGGTGTCGTTGGCGTGATGGGTCCACAAATATCGGCATGCACTATCTCCAATGTCTTCCTGGAACTGAGCATTGCTTGGGATGGAAATGGTTTCCTGGACTGTTTTGACATCAAACACCCTTCACACCTTTTCAATGGTTTTATCATTTCCGGAATTCCCACTGCCATTTTTTCTTTTGACACGAGCTCTAGTGCTTGAAAATTGACATGCCCGAGCCGAGCGTGCCACAGCCAAGTATTCTCTTCCATCTTCGTAAGTAGGCACGAAGATTTGCTCTCCTCAAGACTAATCTTGTATAGTCGATTCTCGGATTTTTTCACTTTCATCAGGAGCCTTCCATCGCTTTCATAGACCCACAAAAATTCTCCCTCGAGTATTACCCTATTCCCTGCCTCCGATAATTGACCCAGGCTTATAATATTGTTACATAGATTAGGAATAAAGTATACCTCCTGTAAGATTCTTTCATCGCCATTTTTACACTGGAATGCAACTGACCCCTTTCCTTCAATATTCACTGTAGACCCATCTCCGAACTTCACCTTTCCGGTCACGCTTTCATCAAGCTCTTTGAATTTCCCGCGTTGTCCAGTCATGTGATTACTCGCCCCGTTGTCGAGGTACCACACTTGCGACTCCCTTTGTCCATCGACATTTGTGCGAAGTTTCGGAATGACTGAGTCCTCCTTCAAGAGCAATGATCTTTCTTCGATTTCCCCTACCTCGGCGATCAGTAAAGCCGGCTCATCTTCAAGAATTTGGGAGAAATTTGCCTCATGTTGCATCTCTTTTTCTCCTCTTTTTGGCTTTCGACACTCCCAGGCATAATGCCCATATGCCTGACACTTAAAGCATTTTACTCTGCTTTTGTCCTTCCCTCCACGAGTCCCATCACTTCGAGTCCCGTTTCTGTTGGTTCGTCTCAACAACTCCTCGCGAGTCAGAAGTAGCTTCTCCTCATTGCCTTCTCGCTTTCTCCACTCTTCATCAGTCAAGAGGAGTTGTCCTTGGCTTGTCTGTCCTTGGCTTGTCTCCGTCGTTCTTTTTAGCCTCTCCTCGTGGGCCTTGAGTGATCCAACAATCTCTTCGACTGACATTGTTTCCACCTCACCGAATTGTTCTATCGCAGATGCAATCGACAGAAATTTAGAGGGCACTGCTCTGAGCAACTTCTTAACAACATAAGCTTCTTCCACCTTTTCTCCCAGGGCTCTAATATTGGTCACCAGGCTGTTTAGTTTCAAACAGAAATCTTCCAACGGCTCACTTTCTTTCATACACAAAGCTTCAAACTCGCACCTCAGTGTTTGTGCCTTCGCCACTTTCACCTTATCAGCTCCCAATGACATCGTTTTGATTGCGTTCCATGCCTCCTTAGACGTTTTCTTATCTGCGATAGACAATAGAATGTCCTCGGGTACTCCTTGATAAACAACGGCTAACGCTCGCTTGTCTATCTTCTCTTCGACCGCCGCCTTGGGATCTTTAGGTTCAATGGCCTCCCACACACCATGGGCCTACATGAATACTTTCATCTTGAGAGCCCATGCTGTATAGTTCGTCTTTGTCAGCATCGGGTAGCTTAGGCCTATCGAGTTCTCTTTGGTTTTGGTTGTCTCCATTTTGACACTATTCTGGGCTTTTTGAATACCTTAGCTCTGATACCAAGTATTAGAAATACACAATACACACGCACACTGTATGTAAATAAGCTGTGGAGAAAATACTTGTTCTTATAATTTAATAAACTAACGTACAGACTTATAAATAGACTAAGAAAGTGAAAGCCCAAAACTACAAAATAGGAACTACTTCTAGACATACTCTCCACAACGCCACTACTATTATTCAGTTCCTAGAAACAAGTTAGCACTGAAGACTAGTTCCACAAGTGACTAGTTCCACGCCAACAGTCATATTATTTGAAATATGTTTAGATTAAATTAAATCCAACAAGTCCTAGTTGGGTAAGTGGGTAAAAATTAGCAACCTCCCTTATTTGTCTCCATACGTACTGGCAACGATCACTTCCTAGAAACTAGCCAAATCATATGACCAAGTCATATTACAAATAAAATACTACATCAAATTTATTTCAAAGACAGAAAACATGTTTTGATTAAAATAAAACCAACAAACACCCCCTTAAACTAAATTGGTTTTCTGCAAGTTTTTCACGCCCAGTAGCTTCCTCATTTGCTCGAACTTTTCTGCACACATGGCTTTAATCAGTACATCAGCTTTCTGTTGCTCAGTCCTTACGTGTTTAATGATAATATCACCTCGCTCCACACAGTCACGAATAAAATGAAACCAACGGGATTATTCGCCAAGTCAATAGCTGATTTGTTGTCGCCATACAAAACTATTGGACCTGTTCCACCATCTGCTATCTGATCCAGCACAGTCCTTAATCAAATTGCCCGACAAGAAGCTGATGTCACCGCCATGAACTCGGTTTCGCAAGATGAAACAGCTACACAACGCTGCTTCTCGGAAATCTAAGTCACCAGACTATCATTCAAATAAAATGCCAAACCGGTCGTGCTCTTCCTATCATCCAAGTTCCCAGCCAAGTCACAATAAGAAAATTGACAGCAAATAATTTCCTTGTCCTCCCACTCAAATAGAGAAGACTAAATTCGACTGTACCCTATACATACCGTAGTATTCTTTTTACTGCATTTAGGTGCATCGTGGTAGGTCTCTCCATGTACCTGCTTACCACTCCAACAACATACGCTATATCAGGTCGTGTATGAACACGATATCGTAATCCTCCCACAAGACTCTTGAAAGCAGTTGGATTCACTGCTTTCCCATGCTCGTCTTTGCTCATCTGAATCTTTGACTCCATGGGATACTTCACTGGTTTACATTCTTTCAAACCCGCTTTCTCTAGAATTTTCCTTGCATAAGCAGATTGCTTCAACTCTATGTAACCCTTGCCTTGCTCAACTTCAATTCCAAGGTAGTAGGATAATTTACCCAAATCACTCATATCAAACTCTGCAGATCTGGTTTTTAAACTTCTTTATGTTAGTGACGCTAGTACCCGTGATTAATAAATCATCGACGTAAACACCAACCAGTAGTGACTCATTCCCTTCACGATGACAATACACTACATGCTCGTACGGGCATTTGACAAACCCAAGCTTTGTGAGACACTTATTTAGTCGAGCATTCCAAGCTCGTGGCGCCTGGAGGAGTCCGTAAAGCGCCTTTAGCAATTTATAAACCGTTCGTTCCTCTCCGTCCTTTATGAATCCTTCTGGTTGTAATAAGTACATCTCCTCTTGTAAATCGCCATTAAGGAAGGCAGACTTTACATTGAGATGGTGTACTTCCCATCCGTTTTTGGCAGATAAAACAAGCATTAACCTCACTGTTTCCAGCCTGGTGACCGGAGCGAACACCTCATTATAATCCACTCCTTGTTTTTGTACATATCCTTTCGCCAAAAGGCGAGCCTTGTACTTTATGATGTCCCCATTCGTATACTTTTTCAACTTGTAGACCCATTTTAGTCCAATCGCTTTTTGACCCTTTGGCAAATCAGTTAGCTTCTAAGTTCCGTTCTTTTCAATCGATTCTATTTCACGTTCCATTTCTGCTTTCCACTGTACATCTTTCTCAGCTTGCTATATATAACAGGCTCCTCAACACTGAGCATCAGCATCTCATCTGCAATTTCTATCTCCTCAGTCTCGTTATAAACGTCGCTTAATAATCTAAAGTTTCTGGGTTCTGAAGATTATGAACAGTAACCACTGTTTTCCTCGGATTGTGACACAGTCTTAGTTGCAGAGTTTCCGAGACTTGACTCTGCATTTGTTGTTTCAGACTCATGTTCTTCCATGCCACTATCTTCATATGTATCGTTTACTAAAACAAATGAACCTGAGCTGTCTTGGTCCATCTCCTCAGTTACATCCCATTCCTAGCTCTTTTGCTCTTCAAATACAAGGTCTCTACTCACGTGCACTTTCTTTAAGACTGGATCATAAACCTGATACGCCTTGGTTCCTGGTTCCTTACCAAGGTGGATTACCGGCTTGCTTCTATCATCCACCTTCCGTATATGCACACTTGGGATTTTCATATAGGTTTTACACCCAAATACTTTGATATGATCTATCAGTGGCCTTTTCCCCGACCAAGCCTCATAAGGTGTCACACCTGTTAGTGCTCGAGTAGGTACTCGATTCAGAATATAAACTACGTGTCGAACCGCATCTCCCCAGAAACATAGTGGCATATTTCTCTCTTTAAGTAGGCTCCTTGCCATTGCTACTACGGTCTTGTTTCGCCTTTCAACAACTCCGTTTTGTTGAGGTGACTAAGGGGTCGTGTAGTGTCTCTCAATGCCATAGTTATCATAGAAATCCTTGAACATGGATGAACAAAAATTCACCCCCCTATCCGTCCGTAGCACTTTCATTTTCTGATCTCGACCTTTTTCCACCAACAACTTGAACTTTCTGAACGCTTCAAGGGCTTCGTCCTTGCTCTTGATGAGTAGGTACACCCACATTACATGAGTGAAGTCGTCTACTAAAAGTAGGAAATAACGATTTCCAGAAGATGTTGATTGAGTTATGGGGCCACATATGTCCCCATGAATCAACTCAAGACACTCATTTGCTTTGAAGCTTGACTTTGACGGGAACGATTTTCGTGGTTGCTTTGACATTAGACAACCACCACAAAAAGACTTGAGTTTTGGTACCATTGGTAGACCAATAACCATTTCATTTTCGGACATGAGCGACAGGGCCTAGAAGTTTACATGTCCTAACCTCGTATTCCACAGCCATGCGTTCTCCTCTACACTTGTTAGTAAACATTCATTTGCATGATTATCAATTATAATTTTATATACTCGGTTCGAGGTCCGCTTTACTTTCATCAATAAGATCCCATTCTCATCATGCACCCATAAAAAGTATAATTTTATATACTCGGTTAGAGCTATTCCGATTTATAGACATTTTAGAAATTTCCACTTTGGTTTTTGTATAATTGGTTGCCGGACAAATATACTGATTATTTTAAATTATTAATTCAATTTTTGTTTATTTCAAATTTTATAAAAAGTAGATTTTACTTATTAGATTATAACCTTTTAAATTCTTTTAAATTTAACCTTTCCCTAATAAATATATTTTAATTTTTACATATCACATTAAAGTTTATATAAAAAAATGAACTTTTTAAATTATAGATACTTTTTTTATACAAAAATGACAAGAGAAAAATGACTGCAAATTTTATATGTGATTAAGTCATATATTTTCAGTTAAATTAATCTGGTTTTTTTATGGAAAAAAATATAATATTTAAATAATTAATTAAAAATTCAATTGCATGGATATGAATTTGTACTGAACATGATTTAGTGATTTGAATCAAACATTTTTAACAAAATGTAATCCATCAATTTCTACCATAATCAAAATATTATCGATCCATTATTTTTATCGCTATGAGATAGCATATGTGGTTAGTGTATCTTCAACGACAACCTCTAATGGTTCACTAAATTATAATAAAATAATGATTATTTAGGGAATTAAAAAATTATTTTAATTTACTCCAATAGTGTTACTTATATGGTTACTTATAACTTTAAATAATTATATATAATCAATATTTTAGGTACCGTGAGAGAAAGATGAAGGTGTTAAAGTATATATATATATATATTATATTATATTATATTATAAATCAATATTTTAGGTACATTGGGGATAACATGAGGTTGTTAAAGTACATATATATTACTCCCTTCCATGGAGTAGTATACATTAGGTTTGGATACGAAAATCAAGAAAATGTATAAAAAAATTAGTAAAGTTACATGAAAAGTGGGTATAGTGGGACTTATCAATATTTAATAATAAATTTGAGTTAGTGAAGTAAAATAGTGAGAGTAATAGTATTTTATATTATTATAGAATATAAATAGTGGAGAAAAATAGTGGGTGTAATAGTGTTTTATATTATTAAAAGTTACTATTTTTGGAATGTATAGAAACGAGAAAGACATCCAAAATAGAAACTGTATAAAAATAAATATCCATAAAAATGAATGGGACAGGGAAGTATATTATAACTAAGGAATGATGAGGTGGTATTATAGTAGTTTGATTTTTTGTCCCTAAATATGCAGTTGAGTTTTCTCTCCCCTAAAAATTTAAGATGGGGAGGACGGGTGGAGCTTAGAATTTGAGTCTCAACCCCTAAATTTTGTCCACATAGCCTCACCATATTAATATTTTTTTAAACTTTTTTTTTTAACTCAAAGTTATCTTCTTTATATTTCCCTCAATTTTATCTACAATTTCTAAAAATTCGCGAGTAATGTTAGGGGTACAAAATTGAATACCAAAAATAGTTACAAAATGATGTGGCATTACTGATATGTCATATTGGAATGTTTCTATTGGTTGATATCGGTGTTAAACTGTTAATGCACGCGGGTCCATTATTTTTATTAAAATATTATAACCAATCAAAAACTTACACATATCATTTTGTAAATTTTTTAATATCCAATTTTATACTTCTAGTATTTTCCTATTGTGTTAGGTCCTGATAAGTTTGTAGAAGGGGGGGTTGAATACAAACGATACCGTTTAATCGAATTTGTCCTTTAAATGATTTAACTGTTTAGAACAAATTAGTGCGGAATAAAACTGAAACAATATTCAAGTTAAATAAAACTCTATTAAACTTGAAGGGTGTTACAAGTCTGATCACTGATTACAAAGAACTTGATAAAACAAATCTAGAATAAATTCGACATGAATTTATCTATTTTTGTAATAAAAAGGATCGAATACTAAAAAGTAGTTCGATATAAAATCTAGGGATTATGATCGGCTAGAAAGTCAAAGCAGTACAAGAGAATCACTTCTTATGAATTAAATAATTAAGAACAATCAAGAAGTAAATATATCCTGCAGAATTTGAGCTTGACAGTTGAAGAATGAAGAAGGCAGTTGAAGGAGTTTAATGTTTCTGATGCTCTGCCTTTTTCTTTCTTTTTGTGTTGTAATTGTATTATCTTGAATAAGTCTTCTGCCTTGTCTTTATAATAAACCACACAGCATTTCTTTTTGTTAACCCACGTGCAAGCCACTTGAATAGAATTGCCTTTGGAAGACTTGTAGGAAAACAATGCAAATGGCCTTGGAAGACTCTCGGGAAGACAATGCTTGTTGTAAGATCCGGGAAAATTACGTGTTATTATATGATATGAAATGAGATTTTAATTTCATATTAAGAGTTATTAAATGATTTATCTGTTTAAACGTGCTAAATTATTCGTTAAATGATTGAATATGTGACAATGTGATGCTATGTGATATGTGTGGGGAATTTGAAACTATTTTGAAAAGGGTGTTATACTATTTTATTTTATTATAATTATTGAAAAGAAAATTTGGATCGTTCCCAAATTATTCGGGCAATTGGTATATCGTTCGTACCAAAATTTCATTCGTTAAAGTGGAAAGTCTTCGAAAATATTCGTAATAGAAGTATTTTGGTTCGTATATCTATTATTAAACGATACTTGTAGTTATCCGTACCTTATGGATGATTATCGTCTCGTAAAACGTGTATTCTGCTTTATTAAAGATTTAAAGTGTTTTATCTGTTAAAATGTATTTAAAGCGATCTATCGGATCAGTATCGATTCAAAAATGTCGTTTGGGGTATTATTTTCCGTTTAATATAAAAAGGCAAATCGTACTTTGTTTTGCGTATAATAAAGCATAATTACAGTTAAAAAGTTAAAAACCCCTGAAACGTGTTCTTCGTGTTCTTGAGAATCAAACTCAATTTTGAAGGCGTTATCGGATTCCGATTTCGATGTTCTTGTAACCAAATCGAATCTCTCATCATCCTCTACCTAAATCCATCATCAAAATCTATGTGGGTATGATCTTTAAATTTTTCCGATTTTCAATTTAATTATTTATTTCGAATTTTAGGTTTAATTTGGGGGTTTCTTTATTATTGATTGTTCTTGATGTTTGATTGCTTAATCGTGTTTGTTGTGTGATTTAGAGTGCAGACATGATTTTTTAATTTAAGTTTTGAGCTGGAAATCGTATAGATCGGAAAACGGTGTAATGACCGGAGTTTGGTCGGGATTTTGATCGGCTAACTGTTTCTTGATTTTGTTCTAGCGATTAGATAGATCGTGAGCTGTAGAATTGATTCGTATAATTAGTTTTAAAGTCAGTCGTTGTTTTTGGTTGGCCGGAAAAGCTACCGCCGACGGCGGGGTCCGTTTCCGTGCGTTTTCGAACGATTTTGAATGGTTTTTAACTGGTGTTGTGTGGTTGTTGTGAAGCCCGTGTTTTCCCCTCAAAAATCTGTGTGTTTAGAGTTGATTTTGGTGTTGCCGGAATTTTTCCCGGTGGCCGGAACACCGGCCGGATTCTGGGTTTCCGCCGGCTGTTCTTGGCGACCCGGAAAGTTCTTGGCAACCCGTTTTCAAAACCCTACCCGACCCGGTTTCGATCCAGAAAACCCTAATTGCATTTCTAAAAAACTGTTTCTGGATTTTTATTTTTAAAATAATTCAAAAATAGTTTTATAATTCTAAAAATCATATCTTTGATTTAAAAATACATTTTATTATTCCGAAAATTTTATAAATTCATAAATATTTATTTAAAGTCGAAAATTGATTAAACTTAATTATTTTAATTATTTTTAATTAATAATTAATTAATTTAATTAATTGATTAATTCTTTTAATCAGTTAATTCTTAAAAATTAATTATTAATTAGATTTAATTAATTAAAAATTCAGTTTAATTATTTTCAAACCTGTTTTATTATTTAAAAATAGTTTGAGCATTTAGAGAGTGTCAATTAATTTTATTAATTGATTTATTTGCATTTAAAATACTTATATTGGGTTTAAAAATCCGATTTTTGATTTAAAAATTGTTTGTGGCTTATTTAAATTCAAATAAGTTTCGTGTGATGTTTTAAAAATAGTTATAAGTGCTATATGGTTTGTATGAGTTGTGTAATGTGTTTTATAGTCTGTATATGCCCGTACTAGGGCTAGTGTCTGAGTTTTAAATATCGTAAATTAGACCGGGCGTCCGATACGTAACCGGTCACTTGTTTAAATGTGTTATGTGAACAATGTGAATTATCTGTGTGAGTCATGCATGCGAATAAATTGTGTGGAGACTTGTTTGAGTAATTGGTTGTGTCTAATGTTATCACGAGGGGTAGATAGGATAGAAATTTGTCGGTTATGTTAGAAAGTGAGATTTACGAGGCCGTTGACTTGGATGTTGACTTTTTATAGTATGGGGATTGTCGTCAAGCAAGTTACGTGGATTACTTATGTGGTTGATTGCGATTGGTCTATCAGTTGAGATGTGGATGTTTATGCAACAGAGATATCGGTAAGATCGGTAAGTGCGTCGAAGTTAAGTTACAATCATTTATGAAATATGAGGATTATACGTTGAAGACTAAGTACCGTCTCATGTTTGACTATCGAGGCTGGCACGTGGATTCGAAATGGTAAAAGCAGACTAGTGGTATTCGCAAGAGCGTTAAAGCAAAGAAGGACGGAAGTAGAGAATCGTGCGACAAGACAGAATAAGGAGGAAATCGTATTGTTTCAGCGTTACGAAATAGCTAAGGACCAGAGGCAAGTGTTTATACCCTTGCTTATTAATTAAGGGATATTATCTTGAATTATTAGTATGCATGTTGAATGCTTATTACTGAATTTTCAAATGTTGATTTCTTTTGCATTGAATTGCAAGTATGTTATTTAATCTCGTAAATTGACGAGTACTCTTTTATACCTTTTGAGTTTAGATTCATATTTTCATATTGATTGGAAAGATATACTTATTATATTGAAAAGTTTGAAGAGATAATTATGGGCCGTATACTAAGGCTTTCTTTTAAAAGACATGATTTTAAAATATTAGGTTGGAATATTGCCAACCCTAGATGAGTGGGAACTTACGAACCCTATGTTGAAAACGTTATTTTAAATTCCGAAGTTGTGGTACTTGTTCTACAAGTATTCCATTTTTCCATCCTGCACCCTTGCAAGTATTATTACCATTTCTTGTTAATGCGATCATCTGATCCATTCCCTGATTCGAATTCATTTATGCTGTGCATGATTTAGTTTACTTCCTTCAAATACGAGGCTTATCTATTATAAGTATATGTTCGAAGGACTTGAACTATTTCTGCCAGAAGTTAATAAACCTTTGTTTTCTTCATTTATAAACTTCACCCTGAATTTTTCTTAAACTTGAACTTGACTTTCTTGTCACTTACCAGATTGTTGAATCTTAACTAATTCTTCCATAATGTGATGAATTGAACTGTTAAGGCCATCTAGAGCCTGTTCTTTGAACCCTATTCCATATTGAGTTATTGCAAATTCTGTTGATATCATAATGCCTGTTTCATATCAGATTCAATCTTGTTAAGCATGTTATTGTTTATTCTTTGAACCCTACTCTATATTGACTTGTTACACTTTTCTGTTGATATCATATTGTCTGTTTCATATCAGACTTAACCTTGTTGAGCATGTCATTGTTTATTCTTCATTATATCCCAGTTGTTACATCGAACTCGTCGATGCTTATTATATTGTCACTTTTCATGTGCACCTCCCCATATTGTGTCGATCTCGTCGATACTAGATTATATTGTTATTCCTTAATGGATTCTTCATAATTGAACTGTTTCCTGGAACGTGAGTTTTCCAGCAATTGTTGTATTAGGTTGTCGATTCTTCCGACACCTGATTGTCGAAGTAAGGTTGTCAATTGTTCTGACACCTGACGTATAAATAATATAGAATTGGAATGTTTTTAAAAAATGGACCAATTATTGGTCGATGAAATTAAGGCCCAGATTGGCCTAGGATCCAGTAGAGGACTATGACATGAGCTAGTCCGGGGTTGATGCGTGGCTGGCCAGCAGCACAACCTTTGTATTTGATAATTGTTAAAAATCCAATTCTAATATGAATTTTCATTTCTAGGATGAGTTACATCCATATACTTTGTACTTGTGAGATATGACCTGATTCTCAGGTTTATTCGTTGCGTGAAGTTGTTGGTTTGTTGATTATTAATAGTGGTTTCAATCTTGCTGAAATCGCTTACTCTTAATACATTCGGATTCCAAATAGTTGAAATCCACTTCCTTGATTCCATTGGCAGTCGTGAGATATCTATCTTGTTGAGTTTTATTCATACCGCATATCCAGTCGGTACCATGTTGAAGTCTTGAAGTGCGTTCTTTATTTCTTAACCGAGCGTGTTGGCTCATTCTTGCCCCTTGATTATTCTAACCTTCCAGAGTTGTTGATTTCGGAAAATGTCGTGAATAGACCTGTTATCTTCAAATTAGTATTTTTGTACAAACTATGGTCTTGAAGACGTACGAGTTATATTTATTTCATATTTTCTACATACTATTGTAGTTATTGTTGATTCGGTCATCGTAACGACCTATATAAATCTTTTGTGTTTTAAAACTATTCGGTTGCGAGAAGCTAAATGAGATATTGTGATAAATTACCAAACTTACTTTGAAAATATTAGAGATTACAAATGTTTAAGCCAGAGGCTTGTTTATTTGAAAATCCAAAGTTTATTTTGGAAACCTTTCGTATCATATTTAATAATACGCTTGCTGAGCAATTCATTCGCTCATACTTGTTTTATTTATATATATTTTAGCCTGCCGGAAAGAAGGTGTATTGGCGAGAGTTGTCCGCGTAGCTGATCAGAGATGGGGAAAGATATTAGCGTAAAGACGTTTTGATCCAGAGCATTGGAGCTAGTGAGAGGTTTTGTATATAGATGTTTTCTATTGATTAATATATTGTATAAGATTAGTTGCCTGGTATACTTCTTATCGAAGTTATACTAGTGTATTAGAATTTATGTAAAGAGAATGGTTGTAAAGAAGAAAGATTGTTGTAATGAATTTGTGGATTCTTGTTCCTAGCACTATAACCTTTAAAGATTCTTGGTAGAGTTGGGGTCACAGATATTATTATTATTGTGTTGATTTTATGTGGAACAGGTTGTTTGGATTAAGAGTGCAGTGTGATGACCAAATCCTTTGACCCCGGATTTGGGGGCGTTACAGTTGGTATCAGAGCAAGGGTTATAGTAAAACTAGAAACGAGAGTGTGTGGGAGTGTATATAGTTATATAAGGAACGTCAGAGCTCATTTAGAGTTCGTGTTGGACTATTGGATATAGTACCGCTGAGTGAGTTGAGATGGAGGTATTTGATTGAGATAGTTGTGCTGAAATGGATAGAACTTCTTACGTTTGTAGACGTCTATGGCGGAATCTTCGAGGACTATTACGAGTCGACGACGACGTACGATATTGATAACCTTGCGACGTGGAAAAGAAGGGCTGAAATCGAATGACGTGGAAAAGAAGGGCTGAAATCGAATGACGTGGAAAAGAAGGGCTGAAATCGAATGACGTGGAAAAGAAGGGCTGAAATCGAATGACGTGGAAAAGAAGGGCTGAAATCGAATAACGTGGAGAAGAAGGGCTGAAATCGAATAACGAGCTATCGAAGGAGTCGACGGAGGAGGCATATGTGAAGACCTTGGTAATACCTTCCCATCCTAATGAAATATTTGGCATTCCTTTAAAAAGAAACCTGTGTTGATGGATATATTCCACCTGTTGATCTTGCATTTGATACTCTTGATCAATCATGTTTTAAATTGCGCCAAAGATTGTTGTTATGCCTACTTCAAATTTTGAGCCTGTTGAAAATATGTTATTTAAATTCCAACTCCTTCATTCTTCCGGAGTGGATAACTCTAATTGTGATGTAACACTATTTGTTGATACTTCCTTTCTGGTTGTTCTTCTTTTTCTGAAATAACACCTTTGGAATTTATTCAATTTCAATCCAAGGTGTGTATTTGAGAATTCTTATCGAAAGGCCCTGATTGTTATTCTGACTCTAAATTTCTTTCATATTTCTCTACTCCAACTGAGATAAACAACCCTATTTATAGGGGACACAAGGACTATCTGTCTATGTGATAGAAGTCTGACGGGACGCCGTCACTTGTGTGTTGTGAAATACAAGAAGGCTAATTACCTTTAGTACTGTCTTAATAGAGACACACAACAGTGAGTTCATGTGATCAAATTGGTCTCTCAGTAATCCTTTCACTTCCAATAATGTTGCTTTGGAATATACAGATTTGGTAACCCCAATTGTGGGACATTTGCTACGATATAGAATCTTTTCACTTCAAACTATCATGAACTTCTTATTTCAAATAATCTGGGAGGTATACCACTAGGGTGAACTGAAATTTACCCTACCATAATGAACGAAGAATTTGCGATTGAATTACCATGAACGAAAGCGGACTACGATGCGATTAGAATACTAGTAACATATAACGGAGCCAGTTGTTCTCTTTCTATCGATTAACGTTACGATGTGGAAAAGGTGAAGTTAGATAATTCAAGAGTTGATTGGAAATTGGGGAAAAAGGTGTAATTGTGCTGATGTTATCCTAGGTTGTGGAAAATGGACATAATAGATTTTTGTCTCAATGAGAAGAACTTTTAAGATTGGATGATAGGCTAATAATGGAGAATGAGTTAATCTTTGAGTATTTCAGGATTGTATGATATGGTTGCAAGTCTTTTGCTCACGATAGTTAAGGTAGATTTTACCAGTCAATGTGGATGTATAGCATGAGAATCAAGATAATGTCGAGTTGATCAAGCTGTTTGGGAAATGAGATGGAACCATGGAAAAGGTGTCATGAGTGTTACTGTGAAGATAGGAAAAGAAGATGAAGAGGTGTTAATAAGGATTTAAAGACAATGGATGAGGTAATGAAGGGTTGTTTTCAGCTGAAGAGTTAATTGGCATGAAAGGTATGTGATCGTTGAAAGTAGTTGTTAGACATATTGGAGGTAGATAAAGTTGACCCAAGAATATGGATGGCTGATAGTATGAGTAGTAAAGGAGGGAATTGAGATGAAAATATCTTCGGTACAAGGATTAGAAAGGATGGAGCTTTAAGGTTATGATAATGAGAGATTAACTAAAAGAAATGACGGGAATAAGGATTCAACCAGGATTGATTAGAGAGAAAGGGCTACATAAAGGAAACAGTTATGGAAAGAGAAATGGAATTCAATTACAGGAAGGAGCAAGAAAGAATAAGGGATAAGAAAGAAATGTAAGGATATATTAGAGACTTAAAAGAATATTGATGTTAGTGAGTGTTTAAGTACTTGAGGTGTTGGAAAATGAAGACAGAATAACAGAGGTATAGTAGACGATTACAACTAAAGAGATTCCTGAATGGAAATGAAGACATGTTGAGATAAACTGTGGGATGGAGTTGCTAAGGCTTAGAGCTTATCGTGATGTTATTTGGGTTATTATTGACCGCTTAATAAGAGATAATGGTACGGCATGGAATGACGAGTTCAATTGTATTTGACAGAGATCCGCGACGTAATTGAAGAATTCAGACAGACTATGATTGTGTACTAAATTTTGAAGGTAATTGGGAGGATCGTTTACCGTTGATTAGATTCTCTTACGACAACAGTTACTATGACGATTTTGAAATGCTACCTTACGACGATTTATTGAGTGTTGGGAAAGTGCGTATAAGTTTGCTTGCCACCCCGTGAGTGGTATATTCATAGTGTATTTCGTAGAATATGAACCTATAGAGATCTAGTTAAATTGTTCTATGTTGAGTAACCGATTGAGATATTGAGTCAGTATGAGAGAGTGATGAGTAATAGAGGAGTCAAATTAGTATGAGTATGAGGAGAAATCCTAAGGTTGAAGAGTCAACCTAGGAATTTGAGAATGAGATGTTGGAAAATATCCACCTATGTTTGCGCGAGCTGATTCTGAGGACAGAATCCTGTTAAGGGGGGAAGGATGTAAGATCCGGGAAAATTACGTGTTATTATATGATATGAAATGAGATTTTAATTTCATATTAAGAGTTATTAAATGATTTATCTGTTTAAACGTGCTAAATTATTCGTTAAATGATTGAATATGTGACAATGTGATGCTATGTGATATGTGTGGGGAATTTGAAACTATTTTGAAAAGGGTGTTATACTATTTTATTTTATTATAATTATTGAAAAGAAAATTTGGATCGTTCCCAAATTATTCGGGCAATTGGTATATCGTTCGTACCAAAATTTCATTCGTTAAAGTGGAAAGTCTTCGAAAATATTCGTAATAGAAGTATTTTGGTTCGTATATCTATTATTAAACGATACTTGTAGTTATCCGTACCTTATGGATGATTATCGTCTCGTAAAACGTGTATTCTGCTTTATTAAAGATTTAAAGTGTTTTATCTGTTAAAATGTATTTAAAGCGATCTATCGGATCAGTATCGATTCAAAAATGTCGTTTGGGGTATTATTTTCCGTTTAATATAAAAAGGCAAATCGTACTTTGTTTTGCGTATAATAAAGCATAATTACAGTTAAAAAGTTAAAAACCCCTGAAACGTGTTCTTCGTGTTCTTGAGAATCAAACTCAATTTTGAAGGCGTTATCGGATTCCGATTTCGATGTTCTTGTAACCAAATCGAATCTCTCATCATCCTCTACCTAAATCCATCATCAAAATCTATGTGGGTATGATCTTTAAATTTTTCCGATTTTCAATTTAATTATTTATTTCGAATTTTAGGTTTAATTTGGGGGTTTCTTTATTATTGATTGTTCTTGATGTTTGATTGCTTAATCGTGTTTGTTGTGTGATTTAGAGTGCAGACATGATTTTTTAATTTAAGTTTTGAGCTGGAAATCGTATAGATCGGAAAACGGTGTAATGACCGGAGTTTGGTCGGGATTTTGATCGGCTAACTGTTTCTTGATTTTGTTCTAGCGATTAGATAGATCGTGAGCTGTAGAATTGATTCGTATAATTAGTTTTAAAGTCAGTCGTTGTTTTTGGTTGGCCGGAAAAGCTACCGCCGACGGCGGGGTCCGTTTCCGTGCGTTTTCGAACGATTTTGAATGGTTTTTAACTGGTGTTGTGTGGTTGTTGTGAAGCCCGTGTTTTCCCCTCAAAAATCTGTGTGTTTAGAGTTGATTTTGGTGTTGCCGGAATTTTTCCCGGTGGCCGGAACACCGGCCGGATTCTGGGTTTCCGCCGGCTGTTCTTGGCGACCCGGAAAGTTCTTGGCAACCCGTTTTCAAAACCCTACCCGACCCGGTTTCGATCCAGAAAACCCTAATTGCATTTCTAAAAAACTGTTTCTGGATTTTTATTTTTAAAATAATTCAAAAATAGTTTTATAATTCTAAAAATCATATCTTTGATTTAAAAATACATTTTATTATTCCGAAAATTTTATAAATTCATAAATATTTATTTAAAGTCGAAAATTGATTAAACTTAATTATTTTAATTATTTTTAATTAATAATTAATTAATTTAATTAATTGATTAATTCTTTTAATCAGTTAATTCTTAAAAATTAATTATTAATTAGATTTAATTAATTAAAAATTCAGTTTAATTATTTTCAAACCTGTTTTATTATTTAAAAATAGTTTGAGCATTTAGAGAGTGTCAATTAATTTTATTAATTGATTTATTTGCATTTAAAATACTTATATTGGGTTTAAAAATCCGATTTTTGATTTAAAAATTGTTTGTGGCTTATTTAAATTCAAATAAGTTTCGTGTGATGTTTTAAAAATAGTTATAAGTGCTATATGGTTTGTATGAGTTGTGTAATGTGTTTTATAGTCCGTATATGCCCGTACTAGGGCTAGTGTCTGAGTTTTAAATATCGTAAATTAGACCGGGCGTCCGATACGTAACCGGTCACTTGTTTAAATGTGTTATGTGAACAATGTGAATTATCTGTGTGAGTCATGCATGCGAATAAATTGTGTGGAGACTTGTTTGAGTAATTGGTTGTGTCTAATGTTATCACGAGGGGTAGATAGGATAGAAATTTGTCGGTTATGTTAGAAAGTGAGATTTACGAGGCCGTTGACTTGGATGTTGACTTTTTATAGTATGGGGATTGTCGTCAAGCAAGTTACGTGGATTACTTATGTGGTTGATTGCGATTGGTCTATCAGTTGAGATGTGGATGTTTATGCAACAGAGATATCGGTAAGATCGGTAAGTGCGTCGAAGTTAAGTTACAATCATTTATGAAATATGAGGATTATACGTTGAAGACTAAGTACCGTCTCATGTTTGACTATCGAGGCTGGCACGTGGATTCGAAATGGTAAAAGCAGACTAGTGGTATTCGCAAGAGCGTTAAAGCAAAGAAGGACGGAAGTAGAGAATCGTGCGACAAGACAGAATAAGGAGGAAATCGTATTGTTTCAGCGTTACGAAATAGCTAAGGACCAGAGGCAAGTGTTTATACCCTTGCTTATTAATTAAGGGATATTATCTTGAATTATTAGTATGCATGTTGAATGCTTATTACTGAATTTTCAAATGTTGATTTCTTTTGCATTGAATTGCAAGTATGTTATTTAATCTCGTAAATTGACGAGTACTCTTTTATACCTTTTGAGTTTAGATTCATATTTTCATATTGATTGGAAAGATATACTTATTATATTGAAAAGTTTGAAGAGATAATTATGGGCCGTATACTAAGGCTTTCTTTTAAAAGATATGATTTTAAAATATTAGGTTGGAATATTGCCAACCCTAGATGAGTGGGAACTTACGAACCCTATGTTGAAAACGTTATTTTAAATTCCGAAGTTGTGGTACTTGTTCTACAAGTATTCCATTTTTCCATCCTGCACCCTTGCAAGTATTATTACCATTTCTTGTTAATGCGATCATCTGATCCATTCCCTGATTCGAATTCATTTATGCTGTGCATGATTTAGTTTACTTCCTTCAAATACGAGGCTTATCTATTATAAGTATATGTTCGAAGGACTTGAACTATTTCTGCCAGAAGTTAATAAACCTTTGTTTTCTTCATTTATAAACTTCACCCTGAATTTTTCTTAAACTTGAACTTGACTTTCTTGTCACTTACCAGATTGTTGAATCTTAACTAATTCTTCCATAATGTGATGAATTGAACTGTTAAGGCCATCTAGAGCCTGTTCTTTGAACCCTATTCCATATTGAGTTATTGCAAATTCTGTTGATATCATAATGCCTGTTTCATATCAGATTCAATCTTGTTAAGCATGTTATTGTTTATTCTTTGAACCCTACTCTATATTGACTTGTTACACTTTTCTGTTGATATCATATTGTCTGTTTCATATCAGACTTAACCTTGTTGAGCATGTCATTGTTTATTCTTCATTATATCCCAGTTGTTACATCGAACTCGTCGATGCTTATTATATTGTCACTTTTCATGTGCACCTCCCCATATTGTGTCGATCTCGTCGATACTAGATTATATTGTTATTCCTTAATGGATTCTTCATAATTGAACTGTTTCCTGGAACGTGAGTTTTCCAGCAATTGTTGTATTAGGTTGTCGATTCTTCCGACACCTGATTGTCGAAGTAAGGTTGTCAATTGTTCTGACACCTGACGTATAAATAATATAGAATTGGAATGTTTTTAAAAAATGGACCAATTATTGGTCGATGAAATTAAGGCCCAGATTGGCCTAGGATCCAGTAGAGGACTATGACATGAGCTAGTCCGGGGTTGATGCGTGGCTGGCCAGCAGCACAACCTTTGTATTTGATAATTGTTAAAAATCCAATTCTAATATGAATTTTCATTTCTAGGATGAGTTACATCCATATACTTTGTACTTGTGAGATATGACCTGATTCTCAGGTTTATTCGTTGCGTGAAGTTGTTGGTTTGTTGATTATTAATAGTGGTTTCAATCTTGCTGAAATCGCTTACTCTTAATACATTCGGATTCCAAATAGTTGAAATCCACTTCCTTGATTCCATTGGCAGTCGTGAGATATCTATCTTGTTGAGTTTTATTCATACCGCATATCCAGTCGGTACCATGTTGAAGTCTTGAAGTGCGTTCTTTATTTCTTAACCGAGCGTGTTGGCTCATTCTTGCCCCTTGATTATTCTAACCTTCCAGAGTTGTTGATTTCGGAAAATGTCGTGAATAGACCTGTTATCTTCAAATTAGTATTTTTGTACAAACTATGGTCTTGAAGACGTACGAGTTATATTTATTTCATATTTTCTACATACTATTGTAGTTATTGTTGATTCGGTCATCGTAACGACCTATATAAATCTTTTGTGTTTTAAAACTATTCGGTTGCGAGAAGCTAAATGAGATATTGTGATAAATTACCAAACTTACTTTGAAAATATTAGAGATTACAAATGTTTAAGCCAGAGGCTTGTTTATTTGAAAATCCAAAGTTTATTTTGGAAACCTTTCGTATCATATTTAATAATACGCTTGCTGAGCAATTCATTCGCTCATACTTGTTTTATTTATATATATTTTAGCCTGCCGGAAAGAAGGTGTATTGGCGAGAGTTGTCCGCGTAGCTGATCAGAGATGGGGAAAGATATTAGCGTAAAGACGTTTTGATCCAGAGCATTGGAGCTAGTGAGAGGTTTTGTATATAGATGTTTTCTATTGATTAATATATTGTATAAGATTAGTTGCCTGGTATACTTCTTATCGAAGTTATACTAGTGTATTAGAATTTATGTAAAGAGAATGGTTGTAAAGAAGAAAGATTGTTGTAATGAATTTGTGGATTCTTGTTCCTAGCACTATAACCTTTAAAGATTCTTGGTAGAGTTGGGGTCACAGATATTATTATTATTGTGTTGATTTTATGTGGAACAGGTTGTTTGGATTAAGAGTGCAGTGTGATGACCAAATCCTTTGACCCCGGATTTGGGGGCGTTACACTTGTGAAGGGAAGACAACCGGGAAGACAGCCCTTTGGCCTAGGAAGACATTCGGGAAGACAAGGCTTGACCTAGGAAGACAATCGGGAAGACTCACTTGTGAATCTTCCTAGTTCATTTTTCTAAGTCTTCCTAGTTCAAACCTAAGTCTTCCTAGTTCATTTTTATTCTAATTTAAATAATTAACTAAATAAATTATGTATTAAATTAATTCTTTTACAGAATTAATTTAATAAATAATATACTTGATAGTATTAATTATTTATAAGAGAATAAATAGAATTAGTAGACTTCTCAATTAAATTCTTTTTATTCTAAGTTAAATAATTAACTAAATAAATTATGTATTAAATTAATTCTTTACAGACGATTTAAACTAAATAAATTAATTGTGGGTAGCACTCAAAGAAGAACTCGTACAAGATCAGACGATTTTTGTTGGACATGGGTAGCACTCAAAGAAGAACTCTTACAAGATCTGACGGAAAATTACATACTTATATATAGTACATATTTTTATCTGGTCTTTTTATTAAATATATTCATAAATTTTAATTAGTAAATCAAAAAATGAAATTACACAATTTTAAAAAATATGGAATCGAAAATTAATCAAATAATTCAAACTTGATTCTACAATATATTCAAAATGATTTTTCACTAGAATCAAATTTGAAATCAATGTCGTTGTTCAATTTTTAAATATTAAATTTTAAAAATATAATTTATATATAATTATATTCTACATAAGAACTAAATTTCATATTATGTGAAATTTTATTAAAATAATTTATATAATAGTTTTATGTGAGAGAGTTTTCTCCGTAACATTCACCATTATATTAATATTTACATTACTAACAATAAAATATAAATACTTAATAAAGTATTTTCAGATAAAAATTTGCATGCTATTTATTTTACAAAAATTGGAATGTCCCGGGCTTTTTTTTTCATTGAAAAAAGAGGCGGGTTTCTAAGGATAAATCATAAATATGATAACCGCTTCCACCTAATCTTTCAATAGTGGCCCATTTATAGAAATTTAAAAGTCGGAAAGCAAGATGAAATTCAATACTATCTTATCAATCTATGAAACAAATCAGAATTCATATGACTCTCCTACTATCTCCTAATCATGTTGCCTTGTCACTTACACATGCAACCGCATCTTTTCGGTGATTGTCCACGTCTCAGATCAGAATTAGTACATCGTTTATGTTATTTCCTAGAATCAAATTGTTCTTATAAATGTTTTTGTCGTACTTTCGATATGATGTTATTGTTAATTTTCTAAATTTGAGATTTTATGCAATGCAGGACTTTTTTAAAGCAACATGGCCAAGACGATCGGCTAATTCTCATTATTGCCGTATGTTTTTATATGCTTGAATCTGGTTAAATTGAAGGTAACATGCCTTATACTTTCCAAGTTAAAATCCTTTCCGAGTTCTTATATTTTGTTGTTACTTTTTAGACTTATTTGAATTCTGGATCAAATAAACATTCTTGCTTAGACTATTTTATTTTTGTGATATTATAAAAAATTCCCATTATCCTGGCTACCTTTATTACTATATGTTTGTGTTTATTTTGTTTGGGTCTTTCAAAAATGTGAGCTTGTCTTCATGTTAAAGAACCTCTTTTTGATAGTTTCATTAGTCGTTTTTTTAATACACATGTATGTACGCTCTGTTATTTAAATAATTTGATTTGGGAGGCATTTATAACTTAACAATTTATTAAGTTCTTATATAAATCACTGTAGTAGATAGCATTAAGTTTTATGAACTGCAATTGTATTCAAACAAGAATACCACGAGTGTATAGCTAGCAATTTCACTAATATCATGTTTTAAAGACTTTTTGGGTACAGTAGTACTAAAACTAAAGTTTTTTTTTTTTTTTGAAACTAAGTACTAAAACTAAAGTTACATTAATGTTTCCGGTTGCTACAATAATATATATATGTTGTATAGTCATATTTTCGACATATAACTTAATAACTTATTGAAATTATTTATTTGAAATTTCTCGGTTCCCCACATATAAGTCAATTTTTGTGCTGAAGTAGTCTATCTGTGAAGGCATTATTCCTCAGTTTCTTACTCCTTTTTTTGTGAATTCTCTTGTTTTTACAGGTAATTTGGTTCAAGCGGAGAGACAAAGTTTTTTATGGAGCGAAGTCTGAGAAATGAGAAGGGGCATCACTTCTTCTACGAAGGAACAAGTTTTAAACAAAATTATGAAAATTTATATTTTGCTTCATCTGTACAATTTGTAATTGTGACAAAGTTATCTTGTAGAAGTTATATATCCGAAAATTATGAATTTTATATAGAATATACAGTGTTCTATGTTATTTATGAGCAATAAAAAATATAAATTGAGTTTCTTTCAATTTGTTTATTTACAAAAAAAAAAAGAATCTTTCTATTACAATATTCTTTTTATTTTTCCTCCAATAAATATATGCCACATGGATTATTCGGGAGGTGCCACATGGATTGCTAGTAAAATTCCAAGTGGCCTATCCAGTAAGTGTCACGTGTGCCACTTGTTTGGTTGCCACATGGATCGTTAATGAGATGTCATGTGGACCACTAATGTGATGCCACGTGGATGACATGTAATCTGCCACATAGGTGACCATGTCCATGTAGGTTGGTGACACGTCAGCTGATGACTAGGCACTAATTATCTAAGAGAATGGGACCCACATAATATTTTACCTACCAATATCAACAAGTGTAGATAAAGACTCTTTCTTTACTAACTTTTACCTACCACCTGCTACCAATATGATATTGGTAGGTAAAAGTCTTCACCTACCAATATATTACTTTTACCTACCCTTACAATTGGTAGGTAAATGACAAATTTCTTGTAGTGTACTGATGTTGAGGCCATAAAGTGGGAAGAGATGAAGTTACGTGCGGTATCGAAGATCGGGTTGGCCCTTGCACCGGAAATCAAGTATGATGTTCTTGAAGAGAATAACTCTAAAAATTTATGGGAGAAGTTGACGAAGACGTATCACTCAAAGTCGTTAGGAAATAAGTTGTTCCTCAAGAAAGATTTGTTCGGGATAAAGATGGAAGAAGAAGGAGATCTGACAGATCATCTGAATCGTTTTAATGGCCTGATCAACCAGCTGAATAATTTGGATGAAAAATTGAAGGATGAGGACAAAGTTGTTCTTCTACTTGTGTCTCTACCAAAGAAATATAGTACTGTGATTACTTCTATGTTGGTTGGGAAAACGAAGTTAGCTTTGGATGAGACCATTGTCGTTCCTCTAGAGGCCAAAAGATTTATGAAGCAAGGATCGAGTGACGCATCACATGGAAGTGCACTCATGGTGGATGCGCATGACAAGAAAAAAACGTATGGTAAGAAACATAACCCAAATATCAAGTGCTTTTATTGTGAAGAATTTGGGCATATATAATCTATGTGTTCAAAGGCAAAAGAAGACTTAAAGGAGTTGAAGAAAACTCGAGTAGGGGGTAATGTTTCTCTTGTGGCAACTGATGATGATGCTCTTTTGGTTCAAGAAGATAAATGATCGAAAGAAGAATGGGTGCTTGACTCGGGATGTTCTCATCACATATGTGCTAGGTGGGAGTGGTTCTCGCCCTACAAGAAGTGTGAGGGAAAGATGGTAGTTTTACCAAACGGTAAAAGGGTAAAGGTTGTTGGAATTGGTGAGGTAATGATGAAACTTCACAATGGTCATGTTCGGACCTTAACTCAAGTAAGGTACGTACTGGAGTTAAATCGAAATCTAATTTCATTGGGTAAATTAGTTGATTTGGGATATAACTGTTATGATGGAGAACGGAATGTTGGAGGTCACTTAAATGGATTTAGAGATATTCAAAGGTTGGAAGGACAAAAGAAATCTTTTAGTGCTAGAAGGAGAGGTTACCATTCAACCTGATATGGGTATTGGGTTTAAGGGGAGGATTGTTGGGTTTAAACCCAATACGGCAGTATGGATGAGTCATGGTGATATGGGATATTAAGACTGTTTTGGTAATAATTATATGTGTAGGCAATTATTATATATGGCATGTCTTGGTCATGATTAATTTAGGAAATTACGTGCCAAGAATAAAAAGTCTTGTATAACAAGTATGGTAAGTCTTGTATAACAAGTATGACAAGTCTTGGTGGCTATGTTTTGGGTGGCTATATAAACATAGTCATATTATGTTTGATGTATGCTTTAGCATTGTTTGGCTTGAGTATCGTGTGAGTGATACACCGTTGGAGAGATTTATTGTATTATTGATAACTATTTTGATTAATAATGCAAATTGGGACGTGGTTGTTTCAGCATCATATATATTGTGTGCGCGCTTTGCTTTGTTTGTTTGTTTGAATCTCGTATTGGTGTGTAGCCCCTAAACCTAACACTCTCCCCATTGAGTACAATATCAATAAATTTTGTGATTACAATAATCAAATTTAAACTCTTTACCTGTATTGATTGACCATGATCATCTAACAACGCCTGTCTTGTTCTTCTATGTGATATTAGATATTTTGTGAATCTTAAAGTTCAATCATAAAATTCTACGACATAAACCTGGAAATAACATGCAATACATTAGAGGTTGTTTGGAAAACGAAGATAATATACCCAAAAAGTAATAACATAAATAGTGAGAGCATCAATTATAAGTTAATATATTTATTGGTATTTATGTTTGCTATGTATGTTCTTGAGGAAAAAAAATCATAAAAAAAGTAATGGATAAATTTTTCTTGCAACTGAATCATTGTCGAGATAAAAAAAAATTACCATTAGTGACTTGCTCATGATATATTATAAGTAAGGTCAACGTGTTGATAAGAAAAAATTTCCTTAAAAAATAATAAAATAAGAGATTTATTGTTAGGTCCCGATAAGTTTGTAGAAGGGGGTTGAATACAAACTATACCGTTTTATCGAATTTGTTCTTTTTCTGATAATACAATTATAAGAACAAATAATTGCGGAATTTATATGAAACAAAATTCAAGTAAAATATAACTTATATTAAACTTGAAAGGTGTTACAAATTTTGTACTGATTACAAGATTGAATCTCAAACTAATTAAAATAAATTTAGAATAAATTCAACATTAACTTATCTATTTTTGAAATAAAAAGATAGAACGATAAATTATAGTTCGATATAATTTCTAGGGATAAAGATCCGCTAGATAGTCAAAGCAGTACAAGTAAATGATTTCTAGTGGTATGATATAACAATCAAGACTAGAAATGATTAACTTGAATCAAAGGATTTGTCCGCTAGTGTTTTGAGCTTTGACATAAACTTTTTGTTAAGATATTATGTTGTGTAGATAAGCCGATGTCTTGATCTTTTCTTAAGTGTTAATCCACTAGCAAACTGCACGTGTCTTTTCTCCAATGACTATCAAATTAGGCTGGCATGACTACCATATTAAGAGTAGAATGACTATGAGAATATTAGAAATGAATTAGAATGACTACCATTAGAATTGAGATGACTATCAGGATGACTATCTTGATAGTCATTCCAGTTCATTTTTATGATAAAATGAGGATGACTATACTACCCTTGATAGTCATTCCAGTTCATTTATCATAGTCATTCTAGTTATAATTCTAATTCTAACTTAAATTAATTCTTATAATTAATTAATTTAATAAATTAATTATGATGAATTAATTTATTCAATAAATAAATAAATAAATTTATTTGTTAAATTAATTCTGATGAATTAATTTAATCAATAAATTAATAACTAATTTAAAAGAGAATTTATATCCTTTCATGATAGCATAAACAATCGGTTCATAAGTCACTAACTACAATGTATGTTCTTCATCTTTGACTTTAAGCTGTGATTCATGTCTTGCTTTTTACTTTTGTCAACCACTATAATATGTACCCTTGGTGTGATCCATTTGTTGCTTTTTATAATCTTCGCCCTTATAATAATTTCTCTAAATTTTTTAAAATATTCTACGAAATATATTTTTAAATAATATTTCTAACATAAGTTTTTTCTTTAATTTTCCGCGTCGTCTTTGATCATTGACAAAATTTTTGAATAAATATAAAAAATGCAATTGTTTAATATTTTCATTATTTTAATATTATATAGAATATTATTATATTGATTAGCTTTTTTTTTTTCAAAATCTAAATCTCAACTTAAATTTTAAAAGATCCTGATCCTTTAAAAGATCCTGTGGGTTATGAAGCTGTGAAAGCCCTTATGATGCTTAGAGAATCTGAAACCTCCATGCATGAAAGGTTTTCAATGTATCCGACACTTTCCTAAGAAGTTAGTTTCCTCTATTCCACTTTTCTGTACATTATTACGTAGAGCACAATGAAGGGAACAAATGTGAGTTCAACTAACTATATTTTTTTTAGTTACTCTCCACGGACTATTTTTGACGAGAGTGGTTTCCCAATTTACAAGCGTCGGCGGTAGAACATCACCATACAGAAAGGAAAAGCCTCTCTATTATAGGAGTTATTTCCATATCATAACAGACTTGTATTTAAACAAACCCACTTGTATTAGAACAAGCCTATATTGGACGTCTCCTAATACAGGTTGTACTTCTAGCACAAATATTAATTACGAAATTAATATTTAATTAGAGTTTCGGGCCTTCTTCATGGGCCTTATTTATGGACCATCTAGGTTTAATTAATGCAATATTAATTATATCTTTAGGGTTATTTTTAACCCAGATCATTTTCCCCCCAACTTCTATGATAATGCACTAGGATTTCATAGAAGTTATACCGGTTTTTTTCGAGACTTGGGGTCTTTTTATCCCTTACCACAGACTTACTACCCTTTTTTGAGGATTTTAATATACACTAGTGTTCCACGAGTATCGTCTTGGTGTAAAGTGTGGAGCGATCTACACATTTACAACAATTTTTGCCTTATTCGAGGCTAACATTGACATTTATATGAACCTTTTACGGTGTATATTGTCTGAATCTCATGGCCATTCTTACAGAGAACCCCTTGTTTTCAAGATTTTTGGGAAAACGATCCTTTATTAGTGTTTTTCTCAAGCAACCACGGGGCTTTTTACGTATTATCTACGTCAATTATTGCCCTTTATTATCAAGGAAATATTTAGATAATTTCTCTTGTATTTTTCCTAATTTTTTAGGAATTTTATCTTACCTTCAAGTATTTTTCTTTATTTTTGATTATTTTATCAAAAATATTTATTTATGCTTCAAACATGGAAACAATTTTTATAAATTATTTCCTAATTATCCGGATTTTTTGGAATTTTTCTTCCTTTTTTATCCTTTGGAAATTGATTCATAATTATTTTCTCTTTATTTTCTATTTTTCAGAAAATAAAGTGGAAAGCTGATGAAAAATGGTCTTGGAGGGGGTACCCCCGCCAAGGAGACATCTCTAGGCTTCCACGCCTAGAGAATATGTCTCCTAGGCGTGGGTGTTTGAACGGCTCCCCAACTATGGCCTAGGCGTGGCTTTATCTATTTTATGTTTTCGTTTATCTTGAACTCACCCTTCGGGATTCATTATGAAACTTTATTTATTTATGCATTCTCTACTTTTTCAATCTTGCATTCATTTATTTTTTTCTTATCTTTCGTAAGGTAATTCCTAGTACTTGGCCTTTTAACCGGGCTCGCACTTTGCTCGAGTGCTTTGGTACAACTTGCTTTCTAGTTAAAACAATAAGGAAATACTCAAACGATAATAAGAAATAGGGAAAAAGAACTTGAAATATCTTTGAAAGAGGGTTCCACCCTTACATAATACTCTGTTTCCTACTAAGAGTTTAAAACCTCAGAATGGTTTCATCGACCTTATTTTTACTTGCCTACTAGCGGATCCTTTTAGGATGCACTAAACATAATAAAGTTTTAAGTTTGAGGCATGCCAAGTCCTTGACACCTCATGCCCTTCGTGGGTTTCTAGTTTATACGAGCCTCGTCCAAACACATTCTTGATTTTTTAGGGGCCTTCCCAATTAGGGGCTAATTATTCTTTATGTCCAACCCGGGATGCTTCAATCTTTCTGAGAACCAAGTCTCCTTGACGAAAGAACCTTTCTTTAACCCTCAGGTTGTAGTAGAAAGATGCTCGCTTCTGATGTTCCACTATCTTGGCATTTGCCTCATCTCTTACTTCATCAATTAGATCAAGAGCCAACCACATACCTTCTTCGTTCGATTCAGGCTCAAAGGCCCCTACTCTTGGGGAGGTATGAGTAATCTCCACTGGCACCACGGCTTCTGCCCCATAGGCTAACATGAATGGAGTTCCTCCAGTAGTAACCGTGCAAGTCGTACGATATGCCCAAAGTATGGGGAGCAACTCGTCCACCCAAGTGTTCCTTGAGCGTTCAACTCTCTTCTTAAGTCCATCAAGGATGATTCGATTGGCCACCTCGTCTTTTCCATTTGCTTGAGGATGAGCAATGGAAGTAAAACGTAGCTCAATGTCATTCTCCTCACAATAATTTCTGAAGTCTTCATTGTCAAACTATTTTCCATTATCCGTAACAAGGATCTGTGGAATTCCATATCTGCACATCACACTTTCCCATAGAAATTGCATCATGCGTGTTTGGTGGTTATCTTAGCTAAAGGTTTAGCCTGAATCCACTTAGTGAAGTAGTCAATTGCCACTATTAAGAACTTATTTTACGCAATTGCTACGGGAAATAGTCCAAGTACGTACATTCCCCACATGGAAAACGGGATAGGTGAATCAACGGATATCAACATCTCAGGAGGTTGTCTCACAATAGGGGCATGTTTCTGGCATCGTTCATATTTTTTCAGACATTCTTTCGCATCAACCAACATGTTGGGCCAATAGAAGCCTAGACGGGTGATTTTATGAGCAAGGGCCCTGCCCCCCAAGTGTTGCCCACAAATCCCCTCATGAACTTCTTTCAGGGCTGACTCTGCCTTTTGAGGTCTCAGACACTTTAGGTAGGGGATGACAAAAGACTTTGTGTATAAGATCCCCTCAATCAAGGCGTACTTCAATGCTCTTACTGTCAACTTTCGTGCCTCCAAGTAATTATTCGGTAACCAACTGGTCTCCAGATGAGCTTTAATGGGGTCTATCCAACAGCCACGAATGTCAATAGGCAGATGAGCTTTAATGGGGTCTATCCAACAACCACCAATGTCAATAGGTGCTATCAGTTTCCCATTGATGCTTGGGGTCTTCAAGGCTTGGAACTATACGCTTCCCGCATAATTTTCTATTTCAGAAGAAGCAAACTTAGATAAGGTATCAACCTTCATATTTTCCTCCCTAGGAATTTGCTCCAAATAACATTCATCAAACTGAGTCATGATGGCTTTCACAAGCTTTAAATATCTGGCCATGGTTTCGTCTTTGGCCTCGAATTCTCCATTCACTTGGGAGACTACCAACCTTGAATCTCCACATACTTTGAGACTCTTGACTCTCAAGGCCCCAACAAAGCCTAAACCGACTATCAGGGCTTCATATTCAGCTTCATTGTTTGTCGTTGGAAAATCCAACTTTAGTACATACTCAATGAGGAATCCGTTGAGACTTTGTAGCACCAAACCCGCTCCACTTGATTTTTTTTTGATGCCCCATCAAAATAGAGCACCCAATACTCTTTGAATACCATCTCTTCATCTTGTTTCTCAGTCAGCAAATGCTTGTGCTTTAATGGCCGTTCGAGGCTTGTACTTGATGTCAAATTCTCCTAAATCAATAGCCCACTTGATCAACCTCCCACTGACATTTGGGCTATGTAGGATGTCTGTTAATGGTTGATTAGTGTGGACTTCAATCTTGTGTGCCTAGAAGTACGGGCATAACTTTCTTGAAGACATTATCATACCCAACGCAAACCTTTCTATAAGTGAGTAGTTTACTTCTACTCCATGCAATATCTTGCTCACGTAGTAGATGCGTTTCAGAACCTTTGACTCTTCCTTAACCAAAACAGCTCCCAAGGTGGTGTTTGAAATAACCAAGTATAGATAGAGTGTTTCTCCGGGTTTTGGTTTTGTCAACAATGGTGCTTCAGTCATGTATTTTTTCAAGGCCTCAAAGGCTTCTTGGCTTTCTGTTGTCCACTTAAAATTTTTCATGTTCTTCAATGCTTTGAAGAAGGGTAGACATTTTTCCCCTGACTTGGAGATGAACCTTCCCAATGCTGCCACTCTCCTAGTGAGTTTCTGAACATCTTTAACAGAGTGCGATGGCTCCATATCCACAACTGCTTTAATTTTTTCGGGGTTGGCTTCAATTTCTCATTTAGAGACCATCAGATCTAAAAACATGCCTGACCCTATGCAAAAGGCGCACTTGGCAGGATTCAACATCATTTTATGGTGTCTCGACACTTCAAATGCCTCTTGGAGGTGCTCTATGTGATCGGCCTTATCGAGGCTTTTGAATAACATGTCATCCACGTAAACCTCCATGGTCTTGCCAATGAGATGTTTGAAAATTATGTTCACTAACCTTTTATATGTGGCACCTGCATTCTTGAGTCCAACGACCATAACTAAGTATCAGTAAACACCAAAATCAGTAATGAATGCTACCTTGCGAATGTCATACTTATCCATCTTGATTTGGTTGTATCCGCTGAAGCCATCCACTAAGCTTAGCATTTCGTGCCCTGCAGTGGCATCTATTAAAGTGTTGATCCTTGGTAGGGGAAAACAGTCCTTAGGACATGCATTGTTCAAGTCCGTAAAGTCTACGCACATTCTCCACTTTCCATTGGCTTTCTTGACCTTTACAGGGTTAGCCAACCATTCAGGGAATTGAATATCTTCAATGAATCCTGCTTCCAAGAGCTTATCTACCTCTTTCTTCATGGCCTCTTGCCTTTCGGGGGCAACCTTCCTCTTCTTTTGCTTCACCGTCTTCCTTTCGGGATCTACGTTCAACTTATGAGTTATCAATTGGGGATCAATCCCTGGCATATCAGCTGCTGTCCAAGAAAAAATATCTTCATTCTCTTGGAGGAAAGATATAATCTTGCCCTTCCAAGGTTCAGGAAACAGTGCTCCAATGTAAGTGACTTTATCTGGTTCTCCTGGAACTAAGAGGATAAGGATCAAATCCTCAATTGGCTTTCCCCTTCTATTTTCATCATCCCTTGAATCCATGTCCTCAATTGGGAGAACCTGCCCCCGACTCCATCAGGTCTTAGTGCAGCTACATAGCAACTTCTAGCCATTTTCTGATCTCCTCGCTCTTCACCAACCCCGTTCCTTGTAGGCAACTTTATTTTCAAGTGGTATGTTGAGGCAACAGCCTTAAAAGCATGAAGTCCAGTCCTTCCAAGGATTGCGTTATAAGTAGAGGTTGCCTTTATAACCAAGAAGTTCAGTATTTGAGTCGTTGTCTTCGAACCTTGCCCTATAGTCATGGGGAGCAGGATTGTAACTTCTACCTTTGATTAGACTCCACCGAATCCGTAGATAGGCATTTTTGAGGGTGTCAACTGTGAGTCAGTATATTCCATCTTGATGAAAGCATCGTGGAATAAGATATCCACAGAAGCTCCATTGTCAACCAGAACTCTCTTGGTTTCAGAATTGCCTATCACAGGTGTGATGACAAATGGGTCATCATGAGGAAATTTTACCCCTTCTAGGTCAGAATCATCGAAGCTAATGACAAATTCTGTTTTGGCACGCTACGGTGCTTCTCTAACAACAATCATTACCTCTCTAGCATAAGTTTTTTGTGAATTCCTGGAAGAGCCAGGAATAGTCGGTCCTCCAAATATCATGTTGATAACTGGACCTCGGGGTCCAGGATTACGATCTTGATCATTATCCTTTTTGTCATAGTCTTTCTTCTCATAGTTTCCTCTTTGGTTTCCTCGATTCCCATCCTTGGTGAGCTTATCAAGAATTCAATTTCGTCCTTCAATTGTCTACAATCGTCGGTGTCATGACCAACTTCTTTTTGGAACTAACATAATTGGTTCTTGTTTCTTTTCTACATATCAGTCCTCAGTGGCTTTGGCCATTGGAGATCAACATCTTTCTCAATTTCCATCAGGATTTGACTTCTAGGAGCATTCAATCTTGCATACTGCATGAATCTTTGTCCGGGATTACCCTTCTTTGGTACAGGATCAGAATTCTCTGTTGTTCTGGGGTACTTGTCTCTTGCATCATACTCTTGAGTCTCCTTCCTCTTCTTTCCATTTCCATTACCCCTAGTATTTGGTTCATATTTCCTCATGCTCTCCTCAGCTTTAATGTACTTTCCAACCCTATCTTGTAGCTTCAACATGCTTTCAGGGGGGGTGCTTTGCCAAAGACCTTTTAAAGTGGTCGTCAGTGGTTCCTTGTTGCAGGGCTATCATTGTAATGCCCCCAAATCCGGGGTCAAGGGATTTGGTCGTCACACTGCACTCTTAATCCAAACAACCTGTTTAACATAAAATCAACACAATAATAATATCTGTGACCCCAACTCTACCAAGAATCTTTAAAGGTTATAGTGCTAGAAACAAGAATCCAAAATTTCATTACAACAATCTTTCTTCTTTACTACCATTCTCTTTACAAAAATTCTAATGCATTAGTATAACTTCGATAAGAAGTATACCATGAAACTAATCCTATACAATATATTATTCAATGGAAAACATTCATATACAAAACCTCTCACTAGCTCCAAATGCTCTGGATCAAAACGTCTTTACGCTAATATCTTTCCCCATCTCTGATCAGCTACGCGGACAACTCTCGCCAATACACCTTCTTTCTGGTAGGCTAAAATAAATATAAATAAAACAAGTATGAGCGAATGAATTGCTCACCAAGCGCATTATTAAATATAATACGAAAGGTTCCCAAAATAAACTTTGGATTTTCAAATAAACAAGCCTTTGGCTTAAACATTTGTAATCTCTAATATTTTCAAATCAAGTTTGGTAATTTACCAGAATTTCTCATTCTTCTTTTCGCAATTGAATAGTTTAAAACACAAAAAGATTTATATTGGTCGTTACGGCGACCGAATCGACAATAACTACAATAGTAAGTAGAAAATATGAAATAAATATAACTCATACGTCTTCAAGACCATAGTTTGTACAAAGATACTAATTTGAAGATAACATATCTATTCATAACATTTTCTGAAACCAACAACTCTGGAAGGTTAGAATAATCAAGGGGTAAGAATGAGCCAACACGCTCGGTCATGGAACAAAGAACGCACTTCAAGACTTCAACATGGTACCGACTGGATACGCGGTATGAATAAAACTCATCAGAATAGATATCTCACGACTACCAATGGAATCAGGGAAGTGGATTTTGACTATTTGGATTCCAAATGAATTAAGAGTAAGTGATTTCAGCAAGATTGAAACCACCATTTATTAATCAACAACCAACAATTTTACGTAACGAATAAACATGAATATCAGGTCATAACTCACAAGTACAAAACATATGGATGTAACTCATCCCAGAAATAAGAATTGATATTAGAATTGGATTTTTAACATTTATCAAATCAAAGGTTGTGCTGCTGGCCAGCCACGCATCAACCCCGGACTTGCTTATAGCAAAGTCCTCTATTGGATCCTAGGCCAATCTGGGCCTTAATTTATTCCGACCATAAATATGGCCCAACCAATTACTGGTCCCATTTAAAAACATTCCAATCCTATATTATATACGTCAGGTGTCAGAACAATTGACAACCTTACTTCGACAATCAGGTGTCGGAAGAATCGACAAACCTAATACAACAATTGCTGGAAAACTCACGTTCCAGGAAACAGTTCAATTATGAAGAATCCATTAAGGAATAACAATATAATCTAGTATCGACGAGATAGACACAATATGGGGAGGTGCACATGAAAAGTGACAATATAATAAGCATCGACGAGTTCGATGTAACAACTGGAATATAATGAAGAATAAAAAATGACATGTTTAACAAGATTAAATCTGATATGAAACAGACATTATGATATCAACAGAATTTGCAGCAACTCAATATAGATTAGGGTTCAAAGAACAGGCTCTAGATGACCTTAACAGTTCAAATCATCACATTATGGAAGAATTAATTAAGATTTACCAATCTGGTAAGTGACAAGAAAGTCAAGTTCAAGTTTAAGGAGAATTCAAGGTGAAGTTTACAAATGAAGAAAACAAGGGTTTATTAACTTCTGACAGAAATAGCTCAAGTCCTTTGTTAGATCAGAATTCAATGATCGTCAGAAGCTAGACTCAACTGATCAGGATTGCTGACGTCATCAGTATTGCATGGTCATCAGTATTTGATCAAGTGTCAGTATCTTATTGATCATCAGGATTCCTACTCAGACTATGATCAGGATTGATCATCAGAACTTGAAGCTGATCAGGATTCCTACTTCGAGTTATATTTGGAGTCTAGATAAACATGGAAGTTTATTCTATTTGTTCCTGGTTTGTAGAATGTAGCTATCGATTAAGGATAGGTTTCTATCTTTGTTATTGATTAGGACTTATCTTGTTATTGATAGAGAAGCTGTGTGCACTATATAAACACAGTCTTGGTTTCGATTTATGTATTCATTCGAGAGAGAACATAATCGAATAGAAGCTCTCGAGAACATAGAATTTCTTGAGAGAGTTTTTGTAAACTAGCAGCTCTCAAGAACATCAGAATTTCTTGAGAGAGTTTGTAACAGTTTTATATCAGATTTAATAAAGCTGTTATCTTTCTTTTCATATTTGTGATATATACATTAAGAAGTCGATTATCTTACTCTATTGTATTCAACCCCCCTTCTACAATAGATTATTACTGGGCAACAATTGGTATCAGAGCAAACTGATTTAATTCTGAATCAGATACGATCTAAAGATGTCGACAACCAAGTATGAAAGCATGAAGATTCCCATCTTAAAGATATCAGAATATCCTACATGGAGGGTAAAGATGCTGATGTACCTGGAGGCTATGGATCCTGACTACTTGGACAGGATTCGTGATGGACCATATATACCAACAAAGTTCGTAGAACGAACAGATACAGTACCAGAACATTATGTGGTCAAAGCTAAAGCTGAATGGACTCCAGAAGAAAAAGCTCATGTACTCAGGGAACCAAAGATAAAGAATATCTTGCATAATAGCCTTGATGCTGTCATGTCAAACAGAGTGATTGCATGCAAGTCTTCAAAAGAATCTGGGATACTTTGGAAACTCAGTGCCAGGGATCTGCATCTGTTAAGAAAAACAGAAGGGCTCTTTTGATTCAAGAATATGAACAATTCGATGCAAGACCTGAAGAGAGCCTGACTGATCTATATGATAGATTTCTGACACTATTGAACAGCTTATCCTTAGTTGACAAAGTATATGAAACTGAAGATTCAAACACCAAATTTCTTAGAGCTTTACCTGAAGAATGGGATACTCAGACCTCAATCATTAGACACCAGTATGATCTGAACATTGTGTCTCTTGATGAGATCTATGGGATGCTAATAACTCATGATCTTGAAGTTCAACAGAGAAAGAACAAGAAAAGAAGCAAGGCAAAGTCAATTGCTTTGAATGTAGAAGCAAAATCAAAAGGGAAAGCTATGGAGGTCTCTAGAAGGAAAGCAAGAGTAGCTAAGTCAGATCCTGACGACTCTTCATCAGATACTGATGGCAATTCTGATGCCAATACTGGTGGTGAATCTTCTGATTCAGACATGAAAGAGATGGTTGCTATGATTGTCAGAAACTTCAGAAGGATGAAGTTCAGGAAGAATAGAAGACAAGGCAACTTTCAGAAAAAGATCTTCAAAGCAGACAAAGACAAGTATATCAAAAAGGACAGCAAGGGTAGCAAATTTGACAAGTCAAAGGTTAGATGCTACAAGTGTAATGGTATGGGTCACTTCGCTTCTGAATGCAACAAGACAAAGGCACTCATCACATCAAGCAAGGATTGGATGGACTCTTCCTCAGAATCTGATACTGAGGTAGTCAACTATGCGTTAATGGCCAATGCTGATGTAACTGCTGCTCCTGATGATAAGGTACTAAATACTATCTTTGATTTTGATACTGATAATGCTTCTGAGTTAAGACGTTTTCTAAAGTCATTACATATTAGCTTTAGAAGTCAAACTGCTGAGAATACTAGAATCTTATCTGAGATGTCTGACCTTAGAAAGAGGAATGAGATATTAGAAGCTGAATTTTCTCGTATGCAAGAAGTACAAAAAGAATGTGATAATGCTAAACACATGCACTTAGAGATGACATCTAAATGTACTTCCCTTGAAAAAGAACTTGAATATGCTAATGAGAAAATCAGAACCTGGACAGACTCTGGTAGGAAATTTCATGAGATTAATACCTCTAAGAATTGGAAAGAGTGTCTAGGATATAAGTCAGATGAAGATAAGAAATTAGCAGAGAAAATTGTCATTGATGAGACAGTCAGTCCAAAGACCTATAGACATGTTATAGACTCAACCAAATCTAAGATTACTCCTGTTAATTTTGTTTTTGGTAAGGATTCCAATTCTACTTTTGAAAAGGGATCTTCTTCTACTCAAGGAATTAAAATTATAAAGTCTAAACCTGTCATGAACAAAGTCACTAAGAATGTAGGTCTATTGTCTCAGAAACAGCTTAAGGATAAAATCTGTGAGGTTACGGATAAGAAAGAGGAAGCTACTGTTAAGAGAAACAGGAATGGTAAAATTGGGATCAATAAAGAAAATGGTTATAAGTATATCCCAAATGCACCTAGAAAGAGTTGTTTTAACTGTGGTAACTCTAATCATCTTGCTATTGATTGTAAAAAGAGTAAGAAGAAAATTGCTGAAATTCCTAAGTCTGATGTTAGGAATAGATCAGTATTTTACAAACCACAGAATTCCTGTTTTCATTGTGGTAGTCTATGGCATTCTATTTATACATGTAAAGAGTATCATGATTTGTACTATAACTTTTATGATCCATTGCCTAAGGTTGAAAGTAGTACAAAGTCTGATAGAACTGAAAATGTCATAGTGAAGCATGTTTTTGTTAATACTGATACTGACAAAGCAAATCCTGATGGAGTAAATCCTGTCAGGACTGCTAAAGTCAAAAAGTCTTCTGCTGTTAAATTTAATAAAATGCATGAACAAGGAATCCAACAAGTGTGGGTTCCTAAACATTCTGACTAGTGTTTTATTATTCTGATGCAGGGTAAAAGGAAAAATGTGTTAGTCATGGATAGTGGATGTTCTGTGCACATGACTGGAAACAAAGCCCTATTATCAGAATATGAGGAAAAAGCTGGCCCAACTGTGTCTTATGGAGATGGCAACATTGGACAAACCTTGGGATATGGCAATATAATCATTGGAAATGTCATCATTGAAAAAGTAGCTCTAGTGAAGGGACTAAAACACAACTTGTTGAGTATTAGTCAAATCACTGACAGAGGTTATCATGTCAATTTCTATTCCACACATTGTGAAGTAGTCAGTAAAACAACAGGGAAGATAGCACTAACTGGCTACAGGCATGGTAACATATATGAAGCCAACATTCTATCAGATACTGATGGCTCCCCTACATGTTTCATCAGTAAAGCTTCAGTAGATGAAAGTTGGAATTGGCACAAGAAGCTTTCTCATCTCAACTTCAGCAACATCAATGAGTTGGTTAAGAAAGAGTTAGTAAGAGGATTACCTAATGTCTTATATACACCTGATGGACTCTGTGATGCATGCCAAAAAGCAAAACAAAGAAGGACATCATTCCAGAGTAAATCAGAATCCTCTATTGAAGAACCATATCACATGCTACATCTTGATCTGTTTGGTCTAGTCAACATCATGTCCATCAGTAAGAAAAGGTACACTCTTGTAATTGTTGATGAATATTCTAGATTCACCTGGGTGTATTTTCTACATAGAAAAGATGAAACTCCTGAAGTTCTGTTGGATCATGTGAGGATGATTGAGACAACCACAAAGTACAAAGTCAAGATTCTGAGAAGTGATAATGGTACTGAATTTAAGAATTCAAAGATGGAAGAGTTCTGCAAATACAAAGGAATCATTCAACAATTCTCTGCTCCTGGCACACCTCAGCAAAATGGAGTAGTAGAAAGGAATTATAGAACTCTTATTGAAGCTGGCAGAACTATGTTGGAAGAAGCTAAATTACCTACATATTTCTGGGCAGAAGCAGTCAACACAGCATGCTATACACAAAATCTCACATTGATAAACAGGCATGGTGTCACTCCTTATCAGTCACTCAAGGAGAAGAAACCAAGTCTGAAGCATTTGCATGTGTTTGGCTGTAAATGTTTTGTTCTCAGAACTCATCCTGAACAGCTAGGGAAATTTGAAACAAAGGCTGATGAAGGAATATTCATAGGTTATCCTACATCAAGAGCCTTCAGAGTTTTTAATTTGAGAACAAGAACTGTCATGGAGTCAATTCATGTATCTTTTGATGATAAGAAGATAACTGGAATCATTGAAGACTCGCATGATAGATTGTTATTTGAAAATGAAGCTTCCAAGGAACCTGAAGAAAGTGAATCAGATCCTGTCAATTCATCAGATACTGATGGGTCACCAAATCCTGATGACTCACCAGGTACTGATGGTGCTAATACTGATGATGCAAACAACAGTGATACAACTAGTAGTGCTAATGTTGAGGGGGAGCAACGGCATTCAACTACAAGTTCAGAGTCAACTCAATCATCAGGACAGAATTCTTCAGATACTGATTCAAGTGAAGATCCTGATAACACATCAGGAGGGCATAGCAATAATTCAGGGAAAGCTTCAAATCAATCAAATTCTTTCAATCAAGATAACACAAATCCAGGGGGAGCATCTACTTCAAGAAACAATTTGACACCAGCAAGGAAATGGACAAAAGATCATACTCCTGATTTGATAATTGGAGATCCTGATGCAGGTTTTCAAACAAGAAGTGCAACTCAGAATGAATGTCTATACAATAACTTTCTGTCCAAGGAGGAGCCTAAGAAAGTTGAAGATGCACTTAAAGATGCTGATTGGGTTACTGCAATGCAAGAAGAACTGAATGAATTTGAAAGGAATGAAGTCTGGAAACTGGTACCAAGACCAAAGAATAGATCAATTGTTGGTACAAAGTGGATTTTCAAGAACAAGACTGATTCTGATGGTGTCATAATCAGAAACAAAGCAAGACTAGTTGCAAAGGGGTATTCCCAACAAGAGGGAATTGACTATGATGAAACTTTTGCTCCTGTTGCAAGACTAGAAGCCATCAGGATATTTCTTGCTTATGCAGCACATAAGAAATTCAAGGTTTTCCAGATGGATGTTAAAAGTGCTTTCTTAAATGGTGAACTGGAGGAAGAAGTTTATGTTGAACAACCTCCTGGTTTCATTGATCCTAAATATCCAGATCATGTCTACAGACTGGATAAGGCACTTTATGGACTAAAGCAAGCTCCAAGAGCATGGTATGAAACCTTAGCTCAATTCTTACTGGAAAGTGGATTCAAAAGAGGTGCTATTTGATAAAACTCTATTTTATTTGAATCATGGTAAGGAGTTGCTGTTAGTTCAGATTTATGTTGATGATATCATTTTTGGGTCAACAAACAATAAGCTGTGTGAAAAGTTTTCCAAGATTATGCAGTCAAGATATCAAATGAGCATGATGGGAGAAATGAGTTACTTTCTGGGTCTTCAAGTTAAACAGACCGATGAAGGGATTTTTATTAATCAGTCTAAATACACAAGGAATTTACTGACAAGGTTTAACATGCAAGACAGTACTCCTGCTTCAACTCCCATAGCTACAGCTACCAAACTTGATCCTGATCAAGGTGAAGAGGTAGATGTAACTCACTACAGAGGAATGATTGGCTCTTTATTGTATCTCACTGCCAGTAGACCAGATATCATGTTTGCAACCTGTCTATGTGCAAGATTTCAAGCAAAACCTAGAGAACCACATCTGATTGCAGTCAAAAGAATTTTCAGATATCTCAAAGGCACTTCTTCACTTGGCCTTTGGTACTCAAGGGAATCAGATTTTGAGTTGTGTGGTTATTCAGATGCTGATTTTGCAGGATGCAGAATAGACAGGAAAAGTACTTCAGGAAGTTGTCAGTTTTTGGGTGGAAGACTAGTTTCATGGTTCAGTAAAAAGCAGAAATCTATTTCCACTTCAACTGCAGAAGCTGAGTACATTGCTGCAGGAAGTTGTTGTGCTCAGATAATGTGGATGAGAAATCAGTTGTTAGATTATGGCCTGTCATACTCAAAAATCCCTATTTATTATGATAACCAAAGTGCTATTGCAATGACAGGAAATCCAGTTCAGCATTCTCTTACTAAACACATAAGTATCAGATATCACTTTATAAGAGAACAGGTTCTGGAAGGAACAATTGAACTTCACTTTGTTCCTACTGATCAACAACTAGCTGATATATTCACCAAGCCACTGCCTGAAGCTACTTTCAATAAGTTGGTGAATGAACTTGGAATGATGAATTTTGAGAATTTCTGAGGAAAAGCTACAGAGAGGAAATCCTGATAAACTGTCAAATCCTGATGGTTATTCAGAAAGGTATGTATCTTTGATCAAATCCTGATAGGACTCAATCCTGACAGGAAGTCAACTGGTCAATCCTGATGTACAGGTCAGTATTTCATTACTTAATTTGTGCCTAATTTTTCGTCAGTATCTGCTGATGGACGGTTGAGTTTTAGTAGGACAACTGTATGCGCGCGTGTGTTGCACTATTATAGATATATCAATACATACACATAAAAGGCGGTGCAGATTTATTTAAATGACACACGTAATCTGTCCACTAATTCTTTGTGCACAAATCATATTTTGCCACCTGTCTTTGAGAGTAATATTTTATTTTAACAAAATACTTTTCATTGGTCTACATCGTTACTTACTCTCTTATCATCAGTTTTTCGTTTTCTATCTCTCTCTGTGCTTTCATACCCTAATTGCTTCAAATCTTAATTCTCGAGTTTTCTAAAGCATTACAATGGCATCTTCATCATTCATGAACAAACAGACAGTGATTAGTGGTGTTACATTTGCCACTAACAATTTTGTGGCTATTCTAAATCATCAAGATTTACCCAATGAGTTTCATATCATTCAAGATTTTCTAGCTTCAAGCCCATTGAAGTTTGCTTTAACAGAACCTGCAAGTGTTTCTTTTAAGTCTGTAATGCAGGTGTGGAACTTAGTTACTTTTGATAAAGGGCATTCTGATACAATCTTGATGAGTTTTGAATATAATGGAACTACTCACTATGTGACTCCTGCAATTATGGAGGCAGCCCTGCATTTACCCGTTCTTGGTGATGCTATTCCTGCTAATGTTTCGGACTCTACTCTTTTTGAGTTTGTTACAAAGTTGGGCTACAATGGTGAAGTAAAGAGATATGGAAATCTCTTCAGGACAAAGCTTAAGAAGGAATGGAATTTCTTCTTTGATTCAATCAGCCGCTGTTTCCTGAACAAGACATCAAATTTTGATGCTCTTCCATCAGGATCTCTTAAAATTGGGTACTCTCTTATCCATTCTACAGTGTTTGATTATGGGTCTTTTATCTTAAAAGCTTTAAGTGATAGGAAATCAGATAAATTGGGTTCTGTCTATTTTCTTAGATTTTTACAGTTGATATTTAATCACTTATGTCCTAATGTTGTTTTTGAGGATGATGTAGTTCTACCAATCTGTAGAATTATTGAGAATAATATTAAGTCCTTAGTCAACAGTGATAAGGCAAATGGTTTCATAGGAAATGCTTTTATTCCTGATGAGGTTAGGTTTTTCTTACATCAGAAAATGCCTACTCGTTATGGACTACTTTCTAATGCTATGGGGCAAGGCCCAACCCACCTTGTTCCTGACACAAGCATGCAACCTAAACAGTCTAAACAGTTAACAACCACCTCTACTGTCTCTCAAAAGACTTTAGTTGTAAAATCAAAGAAATCAGCTAGAACTGATGTGTCTGGAAGGCAATCAGGTTCAAAGGATTTTTCCTCTACACCACTCACTAAAAAGAAGATACAAGGGGGTGTACAAGGGGTCCTGGTGAAGAAAGCTGCTAAGGTTGTTAAGAATGTTCTTGTAAAAAGGAAGTTAAGGTTGATTGATGAAAGTGATTCAGAGGATGACTTACCTATATCCTCTGTGATGAATGTGAACAAGGAAGTTGCTGATACTGCTACTAAAGCTGTGGTACCTTTATCAAAACCACAAAAGACAAGGAAATTATCAAAGAGCAGGTATCATATTCCTTTGACAGTGCAAATGAAGGATACTGATATTCAGACATCAAATCCTGATGAGTCATCTACTCCTGATGCTCTAGCAAATCCTGATGTTAGTATTCCTGATGCAACAACAAAAGTTGTCTCTATATCAGACTCTCCAGCCTCTCCATCTCAGATTAGAGAAATTTCTTGGGAGAAGGTTGTACAACTGCTTCCTTGGTTGGTCTTACACCTACATCAAAGAAAAAGAGGAATGCAGAAGAGTTAGTCTATCAGAGACAGAAGAAGCTGAAAGGATCAAGCCCACAATGTTAGATATAATTGCTAATGTTTGTTTATCAGTGTTTAAGCAACAGGTACTGACAAGAGTTTATCAGAAGCCGATCAGAGTTTAGTTAAACTCTGATAGGGTGAAGAGTTTAAAGGAAGCTAGTCAGAGTTTATTTAAAGTCTGACAAGGTGATAGTTGAATTAGCTGTCGGTGCAGAATTGAAGATTCTAGAAGCAATACATTCTGAAGATGGAAAGAAGCAGAATATATTGATACAGCTAAGGAAACAGGATAGAAGATAAGAAGCAATCCTTAATTGATATGAATTGTATAGCTAACTTGTAGGAATATCAATTAGAGAAGGATTGTATGTAGCTGTGTACTATATAAACACAGATAGGTTATCCCTAGAAGGGACGCGATCATTGAGATATTATTCTTGTAACCTAGAAGCTCTTTATGATTCATTAACATCATAAAGAGAGAAGCTGTTAATAAGATTACAGTTCTATTGATTCATAAACAGTGTTATTAATTATTGTTATTCTCATACATACTTGATTATATTGTGTATTCGGCCTAACAATTGGTATCAGAGCCAAGGCTGTTTAATATATACAGTTTTACGATTAAAACACAGTAATAATCATGTCTGAAGAAAATCAAAATCAAGTTCCTCCTGCGGCTGAACAGGTTAAGCCAAATTCTGTGAGTCGATATGAAACTATCAGGGTTCCAATTCTCAGGCCAATAGAGTATCCGATATGGAAGGTGAAGATGACCATGTTTCTGGAGGCTACAGATCCAGAATATCTTGACAGAATCAATAATGGTCCTCATAAGCCAACTAAATTATCTCCTGCTGTTGGTGATAAAGAACAGACACTGATTCCAAAGGAAAAGAAAGATTATACTCCTGAAGACATCTCATCAATTGCAAAGGATGCAAAGGTTAGACATCTACTCCACAGTGCTTTAGATAATGTTATGTCTAACAGAGTAATTGGCTGCAAAACGGCAAAGGAAATCTGGGATGCTTTGGAAGTAAGGTGTCAAGGAACCACTGCTATAAAGAAGAACAGGAAGACAATACTCACACAGGAGTATGAGCACTTTGATTCAAGATCTAATGAAACCTTGACTGAGACTTATGACAGGTTTTGTAAATTACTGAATGATCTGTCTCTGGTTGACAAAGAATATAATCTTGAAGAGTCAAATCTCAAGTTTCTCTTATCTCTACCTGAAAAATGGGATCTGAAGACGACCTCAATCAGAGATAATTATGATCTTGATGATACAGATCTTGATGAGATTTATGGCTTGTTAAAGACTCACGAACTTGAGATAGATCAAAGAAACAGAAGATCAAGCAAGAAGACAAAATCTGTTGCTCTCAAAGTTGAGGAGAAGCCCATTGAAAAGAAGGAATCATCAAAGAAGAAAGCCAAGGGAAAGGCTTTAGTCATTAAATCTGAAAGTGAGTCATCAAACTCTGATGATGACTCAAACTCTGATGAAGCTTCTGACTCTGAGGATGATGAAGAACGGTTGATGCAAATGGCGGCATTGATGGTGAAGACCTTCAAGAAGATGGGATTCAAGAACTCCAAGAAAGGAAAGAGATTCTCAAGGAGAGATTCAAATTTTGAGAAGAAGAATTTCAGAAAGTCTGATGGAAAAGATACCAAGTCTGGAAAGAAGGACAAATCTGAAATCCAGTGCTACAAGTGCAAAGAGATGGGTCACTATGCTCCAGAGTGCAAGAAAGGAAAAACTGGAAAAGCACTCGTCTCTAAAGGCAAAGACTGGGCAGATACTTCAGATTCTGATGATGGAGAAAATTATGCTCTTATGGCAACTGTCAAAGATGAGACTGAATCATCAGAAAATAAGGTACCCCTAACTACTTATGCGTATGATACTGATAATATTTCTGAATTAATAATTTATCTTAAGAACATACATGTTAGTTATAGGGATCAGACTTTAGAGAATGAAAGGATTAAATCTGAGAATCTTAGTCTTAAAGAAAGAAACAAGTTTCTTGAAAGAGAACTTGAGAATATGAAGCAGACTCAAAAAGAAAGAGATGATGCTGTTTATGTGGAACAGGAGTTGCTTAAAAGGTATAGGCAACTAGAATCTGATTTAGAGAAGGAAAGAAAAATAATTAAAACTTGGACTAATTCTGGCAGAGATACACATCAAGTTTTTCAAACAGATGCTGTAGGTTTAGGATACAGTGAGGAAGATGAACTTAGGTTTCAAGATAAAATTAAGTTTAGAGCTTTCACAAGTTCATATTCAACTCCTGTAACATTTGTTCCTGAATCTGGAAAGTTAAAATCTGCAGTTGTGAAAGAAACTGTTATGGAGCCAGTTGAAACTTGTGTTGAACAAGTAGATACTGAATCTAAAACAGAGAAGCCTGTTGAGATAGAAGCTGTTAAAGAACCAATAAGAGTCTGTGAGAAACAGGTTAATGTTGGTTTAATGACAGGAAAACAGTTTAAACATAAGCTCAAAGAGGTTAAGTCTGCCATGAAACCTAAAGGGTCCAAGAGAAATAGGAATGGAAAAATAGGCATAAACAATAGAAATAATCATTTGCCTAATGCTGGTGCTTTAAGGAAAACATGTTACAGTTGTGGTAGTTCTAATCATCTTGCTAGATTTTGCACTAAGAACAAGCATATTAATTCTTTACCTTCTACTTCAGAAGTAAAGAATGATTATGTTAGAGTAAAACCACAGACCTTATGCAAACATTGTGGGAGCACTTGGCATTCTATTTACACATGTAAGAGTTATCATGCAATTTATCATAATTACTATGAGCTAAAACCCAACTTGAAGTGGGTTAGAGCAAACTCTGCTAGTGTAAAATCTGACAATGTTAGTTTAAACTCTGAGAAAGTTGATTCCGCTGCAAAAGCTAACACTGTTAAGAAAGGCAAAGGATCCAAGCAAGTCTGGATCCTTAAAACTAACACTTAGTGTTTGTTTGTGATTGCAGGGTATAATAGAGAGCACACTTATCTTGGACAGTGGATGCTCAGGACATATGACTGGAAATAAAGCCCTGCTATCAGACTTTGTGGAGAAGGATGGCCCAAAAGTTTCCTATGGAGATGGCAACGTAGGACATACTCTGGGATATGGCAACATTAATCTTGGAGGTGTCATCATCACTAATGTAGCTCTAGTCTCAGGACTCAAGCACAATCTGTTATCTGTGAGTCAAATCTGTGACAGAGGAAACCATGTAGATTTTCATAGTGAATACTGTGAAGTTATCAGTAAATCTACTGGAAAAGTTGTTCTAGTTGGACACAGGCGCAACAATATTTATGAAGCAAGTTTGGTAACAAACTCTGATGGAAAAACAGTGTGTCTGACTGCAAGAATGTCAAATGAAGAGAGTTGGAATTGGCATAAAAAGCTCTCTCATCTCAATTTGAACAACATTAATGAGCTGATAAGAAAGGATCTTGTAAGAGGACTCCCAAAATCAACACTCAGTCTAAATGGCCTATGTGATTCCTGTCAAAAGGCCAAACAAAGGAAGTCATCTTTCAAGAGCAAAACTGAATCTTCAGTAGTGGAACCTTATCATCTTCTACATGTTGATCTTTTTGGACCAGTGAATATAATGTCAATGGGCAGAAAGAAATATGCTCTAGTAATTGTTGATGAATATACTAGATATACATGGGTGTATTTCTTGTCAAAGAAGGATGAAACTGCTCAAATTCTAATGGATCATGTAAATCTACTGGACAAAGGATCACAGCACAAAGTCAAAATAATAAGGAGTGATAATGGAACTGAATTCAGAAATTCATTCATGGAAGCTTTCTGCAAGGAAAGAGGGGTGAAACAAGAATTTTCTGCACCTGGCACTCCACAGCAAAATGGTGTAGTTGAAAGAAAGAACAGAACTTTAATTGAAGCAGCCAGAACTATGCTTGAAGAAGCAAAATTACCAACTTATTTCTGGGCAGAAGCTGTTCAAACTGCTTGTTTTACTCAAAATGCTACACTGATCAACAAGCATGGGAAAACACCATATGAGATGGTGAAAAATAAGAAGCCAAATTTGAAATATTTTCATATATTTGGATGCAAATGCTTTGTGTTGAAGACTCATCCTGAACAGTTGACAAAGTTCGAGTTAAAAGCTGATGAAGGAATTTTTGTTGGCTATCCACTGTCAACAAAAGCATTCAGAGTTTACAATCTAAGAACTAAAGTGATCATGGAATCCATACATGTGTCATTTGATGACAAGAAAATAATTGGACTTGAAGACAAGGATGGATATGATCAACTACGTTTTGAAAATGAAGATCTACTCTCTGATGATATAAACTCTGATGAAGCAGGGTTGACAAACTCTGACGAAGCATACTCTGAACCTCTACTGGTAAATACTGGAGAAACTGATAATTCTCAAATTGAACAAAATAGAGAACCAGTTGAGGGGGAGCGTGACGAAGCTCAACATGACACAGCAAGTGAGTCAGTTGAGGAAACTGATTCAAACTCTGACAATTCAAACTCTGAGTCATCAAATTCAGGGGGAGCCTCAGAGAATGTAGAAAGTCAACATATGAATCAGGAGAGCATGGATCAAGGGGGAGGATCCAACAATGATGCAAGAAACCACTTACCATCAGCAAGAAAGTGGACACAGGCACACACACCTGATCTCATAATTGGAGATCCTGATGCTGGTGTAAGAACCAGAAGTGCAACAAATAATGAGTGTCTGTATCATGCTTTCTTGTCTCAAACTGAACCAAAGAAAGTGGAGGAAGCTCTTCAAGATGCTAATTGGATTACAGCAATGCAAGAAGAGTTAAATGAATTTGAAAGAAATGAAGTCTGGACACTTGTACCTAGACCAAAGAACAGATCAATTGTAGGTACAAAGTGGGTTTTCAGAAACAAGACTGACAGTGATGGTGTGATTACAAGGAATAAGGCTAGACTTGTGGCAAAAGGTTATTCACAACAGGAAGGAATTGACTATGATGAAACCTTTGCTCCAGTTGCAAGACTGGAGGCCATAAGGATGTTTCTGGCCTATGCTGCACACAAGAAGTTTAAAGTCTTTCAGATGGATGTGAAAAGTGCTTTTCTCAATGGGAAGCTTGAAGAAGAGGTATTTGTTGAACAACCACCAGGATTTGTAGATCCCAAGCATCCAGATTATGTCTACAGGCTTGACAAGGCATTATATGGACTAAAGCAAGCACCAAGAGCATGGTATGAAACTCTTGCTCAATTTCTTTTAGAAAGTGGGTTCACAAGAGGTACAATTGATAAAACTTTGTTTTATTTCAATTCTGGTGATAATTTGCTGTTAGTTCAAATTTATGTAGATGATATTATTTTTGGATCTACTAATGACAAACTTTGTAAGAAGTTTGCAAAGCTTATGCAATCCAGGTATCAAATGAGCATGATGGGAGAGCTTAGTTATTTTCTAGGCTTACAGGTCAAGCAAACAGATGATGGTATTTTCATAAATCAAGCAAAATATACCAGAAATCTTCTCAAGAAATTTGGTATGCTTGATAGTTCATCTGCTACTACTCCCATGGCTACTGCAACAAAGCTAGACAAAGACACAGGAGCCTCAGTAGATATGACAAACTACAGAGGAATGATAGGGTCTTTACTGTATCTTACAGCAAGTAGACCTGATATCATGTATGCAACATGTCTTTGTGCAAGATTTCAAGCAGATCCTAGAGAGCCTCATCTAACAGCTGTAAAAAGGATTTTCAAATATCTCAAAGGCACCATAACCTTGGGTTTGTGGTATCCTAGAGAATCAGAGTTTAAGTTGATTGGTTACTCTGATGCAGATTTTGCAGGCTGTAAGATAGACAGAAAAAGTACAAGTGGAAGCTGTCAATTTTTAGGTGACAGATTAGTTTCTTGGTATAGCAAGAAACAGAAGTCGATTTCCACATCCACAGCTGAAGCAGAGTATATAGCAGCTGGTAGCTGTTGTGCACAGATTTTATGGATGAAGAATCAATTGCTGGATTATGGGTTAAGGTACTCTAAAATTCCTATTTTCTGTGATAACCAAAGTGCTATTGCTATGACAGGAAATCCAGTACAGCATTCCATGACCAAGCACATCAGCATAAGATATCATTTTATCAGAGAACATGTGGAAGAAGGGAATATTGAGCTTCATTTTGTGTCTACAGACCAACAACTTGCAGATATCTTCACCAAACCTTTGAGTGAAGCTACTTTTACAAGATTGGTAAATGAACTTGGAATGATCTCTGGTTCTGACTAGAGATACGGGTTAGACTCAAAATTTATACATGTTTAATTCTTGTTGCTCATGATTCCTTGCATGTGTTAACTGTTATGAGTACCAGTGTGATAAACTCTGTTGGTTAAATTCTGATGTTAGTCTCTGTTAGTCATAAACTGTTGGTCATACTTTGAATGTTACAGATTAATGCTATTCTCTGATTGTAATTTTGTCTGGAACATAAGGACCAATGAAGAAATTTGTATGAAGCATAATTCTCAGTAAGTAACTGTGAATCCTTAAGAGTTGTATAGACTCTGATCTCAAAAATGTGCAGTAAGCTAACACAGCATGATACTGTCTCAATATTTATAGCATCTCTTAGTTTATTGATCCTATACACTGAGTCTGTATTAGCTGTTTGCATTTTCTCTCATAAGTTAATTATATTTACTGATGAAAAGTCTAAACTCTGATTATTAATTTCAAATAATTCACCCTCAAATTCAAAAGATGCCAAACAGAGCACAAATTCCTTTGAGATCATGTTGTGCCTAGGAAGATCCAGGAACTTATTGTATGAAATAAGGGCTAAAATCTTTGATTTTTGGTGACTAGTGCCAACCACTGATTACTGGAAAAAAAAATAAAAAAAAAAAAAAATATATATATATTGAAAAATAAAAAATTAATAAAGGGGGTGAAAAATAAAAGACATATCCAAATGAAAGGATATCAGTAATACAGAGTTTAGATATAAAATCAGATTTTATGTTATACATGAGAGTTTAGGCAACCAGTTTTTACTACTTTAGATTGTGGATTTTATGCACTTTGAGATGGTCTCAATACTGATTTCAGTAAACTCTGCTACTACACACACATATTTTCACAACTGTACAGATTGAGAAAAGAGTTTATTGACAAAGAAGGACAAATGGTAAACACTGATGTTTTGTGTGAAATACGCCGAGGTTACTTTATTTTAATCTCTGATGGTTAAAATAATTTTCTTGTCTCAGACAGTTTATGATTTTGGGTTTAGTCATTTGTTCTTAGGCAAAGTATGATTGAACAGAGAAAAGAAAGAGTTTGTTTGATAAGTACTGATAGTGATCAGTAGTACTGATGAGTATGTTAGTTTATTGTTTTAAGTGATATCATGTCTTTCACTTTACAATTACTAGGTAAAATTGATAATACTGAAAGTAAAGCAATAAAATGAGTCTTTTTCATTAATTGATTCAAACTCTGTTTACATTCAGTCAATTACATACTCATGCTTAGCTAATCTTTCTGGTAAATATTAATTTCTATGGTTACAAAAGTGAAGATCTATTTAACCAGGATAAGTATTTGAATGCTATCCAACATCGAAGCAGAAGAGCTAGAGCCAGAAGCTATTGTGCTCTACTACTTCTGATGATAGCTACCCAGTTGCTCATCTGGTCATTATACCATTTGGGATAGCTTGAAATCCTCCTAATGATGAATCATCATCATCATCTTCTCGGGATCTCTTTCTGCTTTGCAGCTTGCAGGATTGTAAGAAGAGGTTTTCTTTTGACCCCGACAAGAAACTCAGTTGAAAAAGCATCAAGCAGATCTCCATGGCATCTTCATCTGCGAGGATTGGTGCATCATATGGTCCTGGACGGAAGATGTATACATGAGGGTTGGAGAAAGGTCCTTCGGCTATTTCATCATCTACGATAAGGCCTTCATCATTCAAGAATGAGAGAACAAGAAACTCATCGATAAGATAGTTTTCTTGTTGCTGCCAGTTCATGTTCAAAAACTCTTCCACATCCATGAATTCGAAAGTCCCAACCATTTTGGTGTATAGTAAGTTTAAGATATGAAGCCTGTTGTTACATTGCTTTGGTATTTAAAGCATTCAAACAGGGTATCTGAAAGGTTTTTCTTGGAGATTGAAAGGTTTTTGAAGCTTTTGGAAACAGTAACGTGCGGAGTTCCAAGACAGTCATTATTATACTGACTGTTGAGTTGCTTTGTACTTCGTTATTGTATTTCTGAGAGATTAAAATTGATAATTTTATTATTATTGATTTTTATTAAAGTGGATATTTTGAGCGTTTTATGTGTTGCCAGGTGTCTAAATGTTTGCACGATTGCACGTGTGTATTGGATACAACTGTCAGCGTATGCACGTTTGACATCTGTCCCACTCACACACGTTTCAAGGACGCTTGCTGTGTATCGTGATCTTTTCAGTTATTATTTAAATACACTACACATAAACGGTTCAATCTTTTACGAACCTTAACTCTTCATACGCTTTTTCACAAACACCTTTCTACACATAAACTTTGCTGTCTTTCGCATCAATTCAGAATCTTCTAATGGCAACCACAGCTTTTGTTTCGTCTGGATTAGAGTTCGTTCCAAACAACTATACTGCACCACTAAACACTGCAAACGCACCAGAGGCATTTCATATGATTCAAGAGTTTCTTGCTCAGTCAGCGATTGGACGTGCTTTGGTAGAACCTGAAAAACTTTCTGGTTCACAGATAAAGGCGTTCTGGGAAACAGGAATGTATGATGATGGTGGTGAGACAGGCAACCCATCGATTATTTTTGAATATGAAGATACAGAGTATGTAATAACTGCTGGAACCATTCGCGCTGCAATGGGGTTTCCTGAATTTTCTTCGTATACAATTGGAATGGGTGATGAGGATTTGATAAGAATGATGCAAGAGATTGGGTATTCTGGACCTTTGTCGAAGATTGGACAGCTCAAACGACCATTCTTAAGGAAGGAGTGGAGCTTCTTCTTTGATTGCATCACAAGGACTTTTAGCAAGAAATGCACAAACTGGGATGCTATTCCCACAGACAGTCTGCAAATCGGGTATTCTCTTTTATTCGATAATCATTTTGATTTTGCACGACTTGTTTTGAATAATCTAGGAGACAAAATGACAGAGAATAGAGGAGTAGTCTATTTCTCTAGATTCTGTCAGACTTTGTTCTCTTACTGTGTTGAAGGAGTAGAAGTAGGTGAAGAAGATGTTTCTTGTTTTAAATTACATAAGAGAATATTTTCTGATCTTATTAATAAAGATGTTAAGAAAGGGGTTGTTGGAGACTTGTTGCTACCTCAATCTGTGCAACAGTTTTTAAATGCTCAAGTCAATCCACCAACACAAGCTTCTTCTCAACCTGAGCCTCTACAACAAGAACTGCCTCCTTCAACTTCTGTTAAACCTAAAAGGGGTGGTAGGACTAAGAATGTTGGTACTAAACCTGCTAGGGTTGCTAAGTCAAATGCTGAAGCTGGGGTATCAAGCACTGAAGAACTGCCTCAGAGAAAAAGAATGAAGAAAAAGAGAGCTCAAAGAGCAAAGTCTGTTACTGCTGATTCTGTTGCAGAATCAGAAACTGAAACTGATGAAGAAAATCCTCATCAGAGAAAGAGAAGACAAGTTGCTGAATATCTTTCTGCTGATATCATTGCCAATATGGACAAAGTTCCTGAGGAAACTGAAGCTCCTGAAGCTTTTGTTCAGGAGGAAGCTGCAAATCCAGAAGCTGTCAATCAAGACAGGCTAAATACTGATGATATTGAAATGGATTTTGATAGAGAAGCTCCTACATCAAAGGCTAATGATGTAGTTGAGGAAGCTGCTGCTCATTCTGACAGCAGAATTTTTGATCTTGAAGAAAATGTAAGAGAAGCTGATCAAGCTACTACAGAATTGGTAGAAACTATTGCTTCCCACACAGAAATCATTTCTCTTGATTTTGAGAAAGGTGAGGAAGTTGATCAGATTAGAATTGATCCTCCTACAGAAGCTGTTGCTGTATCTGCTGATGCAACAGAGAATGTTCCTGTAGCAGCAGAGTTTGTTGCAAACTCTGAAGATGCTCTTGTTCTTGAAGCTCTACAACAATCAGTTGTTGAGATTGTTCAGCGAGAAGCAGAGGTAATTGCTAAAGCAAACTCTGATATTCCTGAAACTGTTGCAGAGAAAGTCAATGATGAAGCTGCACAGTTAGAACATGAAATCACTGCTGAACATGTTCCTGAAGAGATTGCAAGAGAGGTTGACAATGTTAATGCTACTCCTGTTCATTCACCTTCACATATATCTGACATTCAAGCCAACTCTGATGAAGAAAGAGAGTTCAATCGGGCTACTGAAAAACATTTTCAAGATATGTACTTCAAGAACTGGACAGAAGCAGATTGTATTTTTACTTCACAAAGAGCTGCTGATTTAACTGCTAACTCTGTTAAAGAGATTACAAATCCTGAACTTCTCAGTCATCTCAAAGCAACTGTTGTTCAAATCAAATCATTAAACAATCGTTTTGATGCTTCTGATAAGGTGATTGAAGGGTTAAGGAATGATATAGCTACAAGAGAGCTTACACAGCAAAGGGACAAATCTCTATACATCTCTTTGTGTAAAGAGCAAAAGACTTTCAATTCTAGATTGTCGAAAGTTGAGGAGAATCAGACTGCTATGTCTGCTCAACTAACTTCAATTTCTAATGCTCTGGCATTGCTGACATCAGTACTTCTTTCTGATGATGTCAAAAAGGGGGAGAGTGTACCAAGTGACAAATGCAAAGACACTCAAGCTCTGAGACGGAGGGATGATGGTAATGATGGTGGAAGCAAGGGAGGTGAATCTGAAAAGAGTTTAGGCTTAAGACCAAGATCAAGATCAAACTCTGAGAGAAGATCAAACTCTGGTAAGGGAAAAGTAATTTCTGCCAGTGGTTCAAGGCTCAAAAGTTTGATAAACACTGATAAGCCTAGCACTGATGAAGAAGTTGCTGCTAAATTATTTATAGCAGAACATGGAAAAGATGTTACAATTGAAGATATCCAAGCTGAAGAGCAAATGCTTGCTGAAGAACACAGGAAGAATCTTGAAGCTGGGATATACAAAAAGAAAGAAATCAAGGCTCCTAGGAAGAAAGAAACTGGAATTATCATTAAAGAAAATACTCAACAGAGTATACAATACACCAGGAGGCCTATGATTAGAAACTCTGATAAGGGTAAAGGCAAAATGATTGAAGAGCCTAACCTGAAGGAGAAAGAATATTCAACCTCTGACGCTGCTCAAGTTGATGATATTATTGAAGTTAAGCCAACCACTGACAATGCTCAAGTTGTGCAAACTCAGCTAGCTCCACAACTCCAAGGTATTTTTAGAAGACCTGTACTATCTGAAGCTCTGACACTTCAACCTGTGGATTTTTCTCAAACCAGGACTGTACTTGGAAAAGAAACTTTTGATAAAGCTGGTTTAGGTTCACATAGGGAGAAGAGAATAAACAACAGATCTGGAGATCAATCATCATTGGCAGTATCTGGCATTATTACTCAAGAGAATCTTGATATGCTAGACTCTGTTCAGTTGATATTTCACAAGGGTTTGAAGAAAGATTTTCTGTTGTATTTTATGAATGATGGAAGAGTCTATAGAATTGCAGAGTCTGATATAGATCTTAAGTCTTATCAAGAATTGGAGTATGTTCTGTACTTGTTAAAAGTCAAAAACAGAAACACTCACAATGTTGCTACATTTATCAGACAAAAGATGCAAAGATCTAAGGTGATGCTTGGAGGAGGAGTTTCAAAGGTATACATTCCTAAGTATAGAGATGCTTATGGAAATGTTATAGAAATGAAGAGAAACAGTGCAAGACTAAGGACTGATCTGGGAGTTAAAGTCTTAGAATTCAATCTAGAATCTGATAAAGCACATTTTATTAGGCTAGGGAATGAGATGAGGAAGAATTCCATCTATTCTCTGAGAGCTGCTATTTATCAGACTGGTGAATCTGATCCAGAACTCAAGGAACTGAAAGAAATCATGGTTGAAGAGCTGGAAAAGGCTGAAAGAAGACTTCTAATTGATTATCTCAGGACAGTGCCTGATATTCAAGAAATCAAATAAAGTCTGACTGTAAGTTTTTAATATTTTCTATTCTAAGTCAAATTTAAACTCTGTTTTAAATTAAACTCTGTTATATGTTAAACACTGCATTTGTTAAAAGGTTTTGACATCATCAATTATATGTTTAACTTGTACATTTTATTATGAACAAGTTGGGGGAGATTGTTAGATATAATTGCTAATGTTTGTTTATCAGTGTTTAAGCAACAGGTACTGACAAGAGTTTATCAGAAGCCGATCAGAGTTTAGTTAAACTCTGATAGGGTGAAGAGTTTAAAGGAAGCTAGTCAGAGTTTATTTAAAGTCTGACAAGGTGATAGTTGAATTAGCTGTCGGTGCAGAATTGAAGATTCTAGAAGCAATACATTCTGAAGATGGAAAGAAGCAGAATATATTGATACAGCTAAGGAAACAGGATAGAAGATAAGAAGCAATCCTTAATTGATATGAATTGTATAGCTAACTTGTAGGAATATCAATTAGAGAAGGATTGTATGTAGCTGTGTACTATATAAACACAGATAGGTTATCCCTAGAAGGGACGCGATCATTGAGATATTATTCTTGTAACCTAGAAGCTCTTTATGATTCATTAACATCATAAAGAGAGAAGCTGTTAATAAGATTACAGTTCTATTGATTCATAAACAGTGTTATTAATTATTGTTATTCTCATACATACTTGATTATATTGTGTATTCGGCCTAACACACAAGAACCTGAATTTCAGAGTAATTCAGCAGCTACTGTTGATCCTGCCACACAAGAACCACTCAATCAAAGTTTGGGTGAAGGCTTAGCTAGTAGAATGGTCACACAAGAACCATTTTCTCAAAGGGAGAATGAAGACATCAACATTCCAGCTACACAAGAACCATCTTCTCAAAGTGAAGATGCAGGCAAAGCTACAGCTTCTATTGAAAGATTGGTCGAGAACATTGTCAATGAGGGAAGCACACAAGAACCTTTAACTCAAAGTGTTGAAGAAGCTTCTGAACCTCAAGCTCCACAAGAACCATTGGTAGCAAATACTGATGCACGCATATCAAATCCTGACGATGTTCATCCTGACGCTAGTGGTGCTCCTGATAATGAACCTATTTTGATACAGCCACTTCGTTCAAGACCAATGGATCATCCTATCTCAGAACCACAGGATAAACTGAAAGGTATTGCTATTCCTGATCCTGATATTACTCATGATACTGCTGATGATACTTCTGATGATAGTGATGATGATAATGAGAATCGAAAAGAGAAGGAACAGCTTGCTACAGCACTCAAAATTAGTCTTGGAACTAATTTTGGTTCATCAAGTACATATATGGCTAGCAATGCTTTCACTGGGAAAGATCAGAGACAAGATTTTTCTACTCCTTCCTTTGATCCTGCAGAGGCATTTAGACAGAATGAATGGAACAATTCATGGCACCAATCTGATGAATCTATCAGTTTTTCTTCTGCTATTGAACATGCCTATAATGCAGTGAAGTCTATAGAGAATCAAGACTTGAAGAATCATCTGAAGGCTACAACTCTGTTATCCAAAAGCCTGAAAAGTGAGATTGATTCTATCAAGGGCTCAACTGAAAGGGTGAGGACTGATATCTTTAATAATTTTACAAAGGTGCCTACTACTTTACAATTGAGGGTAGTGGAATCCCAAGTGAAATCTGTTGTTTTAGAACAAACCTCCATCAAACAACGAATTGATTCTCTGGATATTAAGGTAACTGAAATTCAAGCCTCTCTTTCCTTAATTTTGCAATTATTGTCAAATCCTGATGTCAAAAAGGGGGAGAAGGTTATTCAGACAAAATGTACACCTGATCTAGTATTAAGAAATAATGATGATGATACTGGAGATGATGGTGGTGACAAAGTGATACAAGGAGAAACCTCTGATGCTGTTGTTATGAAGACAATCCAAACTTCTCAAAGTCAAACAACGCAGTCAACTCATGTTTCTGATTCTGGAGTTAAGACAGTAAGAACATTGGTGCAATCTCAGATCCTGACGGAAGATCAAATCCTGACACCTGGTCATGGACACATTCTTGCTACAATTCCTGAAGGTGATGAAGATGTAATTATTGATAATCCTGAAGATGCATCAAATTTATTCCAGAAGTTTTCTACAAAAGATGGCAGAATTGTTACTCTATATCACACTGATAAAAGAGTTCAACAATTATATGCAAGAAAAGCACTCTCTACAGCAAGTGAAGAATATCCAGATCTCTCACATGAAGAATTATTGAGACTACAAAGAGAGACAATGGAAAGCTATACTACTCCTGCTAGAGGTAGATGAAGCAGAGGTAGGAGAGGTGCTAGAAAAAATAGAAGAGGTTCTTCAACTCAAACAGTACCTAGACAGACAAGGTCTAGAGGGTTAAGAATTGAAGAAATTCCTGAAGTTTCACAAAATCTAAAAGATCCTGTTATCAAGGATATCATGGAGAAAGAAGACAAGGAATTTGTTGAAGAAGAACCTGAATTGAGAAGAAAAACAAGTAAATCAACTCTCAGCAATACAAATCAAATTGAAGATTCTAATCCTGACAATATTCAAGATCCTGACGAATCAGAAATTCTGCAAGAGGTTGATTTGATAATCTTATCTACTGTTGTTGATTGTCACAACAAAGAAGTAGATGAAGAAGAAGAAGCCAGAAGAAGAGATATTACAAAAAGAACATATGAAGATTTCAATCTCTATCTACAAAGGCTTAAAGTTTCAAATGAAAGACAATGGAGAAATACAAGCAGGCAAGAATCTTTACTTGAAAGAAGCTACACTCATGAAAAGGAGAAAGACAAGAAGTGGGAACACATAAGTACACTGAAGTGTGATACACCTATCAATTTTCAGACTGGTGGAATTATTACAAGTGCTTCAAGTGTTGTTGATTTGTCTGATATGGCTAGATCAAAAACACTCTGGTTAAAGATGTTTTCGAATCTGAAGCAAATGTCAAGTTACACAAGAGGAGGTATTGGACACAGGGATGCTGAATTTCTAAACATGACTTATGTTGATCCTTACTCCTTAACTGAAATTGGAGGTACTTTAACTTCTGAAAATCTGAACAATTTATTAGCTGTTGATATAGTTATAGATTGTCATGATGGTTTTGGAAAGAAAGAAAAGCTTATGTACTTCATGAAAGATGGTAGTGTGAAGATTCTATCTATTCAAGATCTGCTGATGAAAACTACACAGGAACTGAAATATGTTCACTATCTGTTAAGATGGAAGAACCAAGTGTACAAAGTATGGGCTGACATGATTTTGTCAACTATAAGAAGAAGACTGGATGGAAACAGTAATTTCGATGGTAATTATATTCCCATGTACTTAAATCAAAGAGGTCAGGATGTGGAAATGCAAAGAGGTACTGCTGTTAAAGAAGTAACTTTTGGTATGACCCAACTTACTCTCAATCCTGATGGGAAGGAAATTGCTTATCTTTTGCTTGAAGAGCACAGTCTATAGAAAAGCTCCATACAGAATCTCAGAGCAGCTATCTACCAGATTAATGAGGAAGATGAAGAACTCAGAAATCTTAAGGAAAGACTGATTCAAATTCTTGAAGAAAAAGAAGAAAGTTTATTATCCAACTTCTTGAAGATGAATCTGTTCTATCAAAAAGCTTAAACAGATAAGTTGTTTCTGAAGATACTCGTACATTTTGATACATGTTTTTGACATCATTGAATATTTGGAATCTATACTTTATTTCACAAAGTATGAGATTGGGGGAGATTGTTAGATCAGAATTCAATGATCGTCAGAAGCTAGACTCAACTGATCAGGATTGCTGACGTCATCAGTATTGCATGGTCATCAGTATTTGATCAAGCGTCAGTATCTTATTGATCATCAGGATTCCTACTCAGACTATGATCAGGATTGATCATCAGAACTTGAAGCTGATCAGGATTCCTACTTCGAGTTATATTTGGAGTCTAGATAAACATGGAAGTTTATTCTATTTGTTCCTCGTTTGTAGAATGTAGCTATCGATTAAGGATAGGTTTCTATCTTTGTTATTGATTAGGACTTATCTTGTTATTGATAGAGAAGTTGTGTGCACTATATAAACACAGTCTTGGTTTCGATTTATGTATTCATTTGAGAGAGAACATAATCGAATAGAAGCTCTCGAGAACATAGAATTTCTTGAGAGAGTTTTTGTAAACTAGCAGCTCTCAAGAACATCAGAATTTCTTGAGAGAGTTTGTAACAGTTTTATATCAGATTTAATAAAGCTGTTATCTTTCTTTTCATATTTGTGATATATACATTAAGAAGTCGATTATCTTACTCTATTGTATTCAACCCCCCTTCTACAATAGATTATTACTGGGCAACATCCTCGAATGAATATCTAAAAGTAATATTCATTAGATAAATAATCCTCAAATGAATATTTTAAAATAATATTCATTAAATAAATAATCCTCAAATAAATATTCTAAAATAATATTCATTAAATAAATAATCCTCAAATGAATATTCTAAAATAATATTCATTAAATAAATAATCCTCAAATGAATATTCTAAAATAATATTCATTAAATAAATAATTCTCAAATGAATATTCTAAAATAATATTCATTAAATAAATAATTCTCAAATAACAGTTACCCGATATCTAGCTTATAAGCCAATTACCAAATCATTTCCAAGTAATAAATACTTTCCGGAACATAAATAATGATTATTAATAATACTCCTCAAGATGAATAGTAATCTGCGGCTGGAATCCCTCCGGGTTTCCACGACTATCTATATAACAAAAATATCGACTCCCAGTCTAGAGTCGAAACAATGAACATGCTCTTATCTATAGAGCCACAAGGTATACCGGTTCGTAAGTACATTATCTCAAAGCTCGTATAATATCCAAAAGTCAAATTCTATTTAACACGATATAATCATTTATCTCAAAACTATACAACACTATACATGGCAAAGGCAGTGTTATATAATTAATACTTCAAAGTATGGATTTAGAAACTCGCATGCATCTATCATATGCATATATTTCATCTCAACAATTTTATACCGTCACATCTATATACGACGTGAGGTTTGAAAGCATGCATAAATTCATATGCATCATCAGAATATTATAACTTAAAATAAAACATGGAATGAAAAAACTTGCCTGGAAATCCCGAAGTAGCAATAAGTCTCAGGTTGGTCCAGTAATCTAGAATCAACACAAGGTTCAAGATTAATAACTTAAACGCTTTCACCATCCTAAGTATATACTATCTCAAGTACAAAGTCCATTTTCGAGTTAACTCCTTAAGAATTTCTACTCGAGCATGCTCGCTAACGCATTTTTATAAAATTGAAATATAATCCTTTTAACATGAAATATTTTCGAGGGTCTTCCTAAACATACCTCGCATGTTATCACAAAGTTTCACATTCTATTATGACCTCTAAGTGGTTAGATCATAGCCTCAAAGTTGACTAAGTGGTATCGTTCGGTTTCGCGAAACATCATTTACTAAAACACTCGTTTCTCCTAAACCGTAAATCGGATTCACATGATCTTTATACCAAAACGAACCTTGAAACAAGACCTACACTATACTAGGCAGTGGTGACCTTGGACAGAAGGTATTATGTTCGAACATCACAAACAAAACAAGGCTAAGGAAAATCAGGCATTATAACGGCTATGTTTTAACGATTCCAAAGTTTAATCATAAACTTTACATAATCAATCCAACCAAATCACCAAGTCAAATCCTCAACATCATTACTAACCCATAATCATCATCAACCAGTCAAAATCAACATCTACTTGTTTATCCTCAAAACCACAACAATCATCCACCAAAACCAATCATCCATCCTTATAACCATACTAACATAAACTAACTCAAAACTCATCATATAATTCGATTTATAACTAAGGGTTTCAAGAGTTTATACCTTCCTTGATGCTTCATATACACTAACAATAGTTTATAATCCTTCCTTGAGCTTTGAACAAACCTTAACAAGCTTAATCCTTAAGAAACAAAATCAAGAATCATGAAAAGTTACTATTAATCCTCATCTTGTAAAATCCATAACAATTCGAAAAATAAGAGTTCGGTGCTAAGATGTTTACCAGACCTTGTGCTCTTCATAATCTTTCGTTTGAGTTATAGATCGCCAAATTTAAAGCTCCCTAGCTAGGGTTTTGAGCCCCATCTTTTCGCTGGACAGAAACTGGACAGTTTGGGTTCTCCAACTTGGGGAAGGGATTTGGCTAGGCTACACTCCTTTGTTGACCATGAAATTTTGAACGAATGTTACCCATGGAGTGGAGCAGCTATGGCTACAATTTGGTGATTTTAGGACAAATAGATTTGGAGTTATGAATTTGTCTCTCCTCCTTGTGCAAGCTGAGCAGAAAATCTGGGAAGAAAATGGGGGAGCTTTTCTTTGCTTTTGCTTGGTTACTTTGATGAGATATTTGTATAAAGTGGTGAGTCATAGCTCTAGGTGTCTCATCTTGTGACACTTGTCCAACATGCACTGGCTTAGATAAAGTAGCTTTACTGGTTTGCTTTACTGGTTCGTTTCCTTTCACATGGATGATCCAAATGTTGCATTCCTCGAATTAATCTTGTTACATGTTACTTCCATGTCTATATTTAATCCTGTAAATGTCGCGTTGTTCCGTCACCGTTTAATCTTGTATTTAAATCGATTCGTGTCTCGTTGTTCGGTTACGGCTTAATCTTGATGAACGTTCGCAGGGATTCCTTAAGGGTTCTATCGAAGTAGTTTGTCGTAAACGTTCTCGATATCTCTAATTCTTTTATTAAATCCATATCCATGGAATTGATAATTTAAATCCTCCAATACTTTCAAATAATAATTAATCCGTCCGTTATTGGTGAAATTTCGGAGAAAACAGAAATGCTATTTTTCCGATTCTGACAGCTTTTGCATTCCTTCATTTACATCGCATATCACTAATACGACTTTGAAAGTTTATTATAACGCCCCGTATATAGGGTGGTCTGAAAATCTTTTTCGGCTCAGAAATTTACTATTCATCAAAAAAAAAAAATTAACTAAGTCCAAAATTTGGGGTTATTACAACCTAGCTCTCATGGCTAGCACTGATGAAGTAACATCAACATCTTCAAGTCAGGGCAAGAAGAAAGATCAAGTCATATGGATCATTGACAGTGGTTGCTCAAGACACATGACAGGTGATAAAGCCCCGCTATCATAATATGTAGAGAAAGCTGGCCCAATCATAACCTTTGGAGACAACAGCAAGGGTTACACAGTGGGATATGGCTGTCTGGAAATTGGAAATGTTGTCATTGAAGATATTGCTCTTGTGGATGGATTGAAGCACAATCTACTCAGTGTCAGCCAATTCAGTGACAGGGGATTCAAGGTTGATTTTGATATGATGCTGTGTAACATCTATCACAAGAAGGATAGTAGCCTCTCTCTAAAAGGGGTTAGAAAAGGAAGCTTGTTTGTTGCTGACTTAAACTCAACAAAGAAGGATAAAGTTTACTTCTTCTACAGTAAAGCAACTGTTGGTGACAGTTTGCTTTGGCATAGGAAGCTCTCACATCTCAACTTCAAAACAATGAATATTTTGATGAAGAAGGATATGTTCGTCACATCGTCCTCCTCATCAGAACTATGACCTATAATTGAAATAACACAAAAACACATAAGAGATGTACATATTGAGGTAAAATAATACTAATTATGTGAAAACACTTGGATGGAATTTACCTCTTTTGTCCTGGCTTGATACCTTTTGAACATGTCATCCACAAGGTATTCCGCAAGATAAAGTACTTCCTTAGAAATGAACGGAGAGATTTGATCACGGTTTGCAGGATCACTAAGATCAATAACAGCTCGAGCAAGATTTTCAACTTCTTTTTCATTAAGTTCTCACTCATAGCTGGATGTATTATTGGTTTTAAGGATCTCAATGACTCTGCCGACCACATTTGAGAATATCTTGCTCGGGATGTTACCTCTATTATGAGCGGCACCCACTTCTGAAGTTTCAACCATGTCCTCCAGTTCTTCATCAGATTGAATTAACAAGTCTTTAATTAGTCGGCGAGATGGAATCCTCAGATAACCAATAAACTGATTTTTCTTCGACTTCTCATGGTCATGTTCTGTGGCCATCAACAACCACTGAAATGGCTCTGCAGCCTTATCCATTTACATAGGATCAAAATTATTCACGTGTAGTATATTCACATACCTCAACTGCAATAATTTATATACATCTGGAGATTAATAACTTGGCACAAGATGAATGCAACAATATTATGTATAGAGATATATGTATTAAATTGAGATTACAAAGTAAATTATTTAATACAACGATTTCATATTTTAACTCGAGCAAGTTATTTCCTTGTTCTCATTAGCCAAGATATATCTAACATATGTTGAAATTAATATTGCATACTCCCATAGGCATTAGCACAGAATGCAATCATATGAGACTGTGTCCTTGTGTCAACCTTCATTCTGATACACAACTCTTTCTACTCTTTGCATATCGAGTATTGACCCTGTTTTAACACTATATAATACAAATTTAATGGCATACAACTAGAGTAGAAACTGTTCGCACAATTCCTCTCAGACCTAGGCCACCCATTAAAGAAAGATAATGATCCAAGATATACATGGTTACTCATGGGCCGAATCCCATTTCCGATCCATGAGCACACCAATGATGATTGTGTCAGTGCAACAGTGTTTGGTTCTCAATAGTCCGTGTAATTGGAAATATGGTTTTGAAAGCTCTAACTACAAATTGATGTAAACAATAGTAATGAAATATGGGGTCTTCCAAATCCTCCCACCCCTTCAATCGAATTATGAACCGTTGATATCCCCTTGTCTCTGCCTAAGGTCTACATGCAAATCCGGGACACGAAACTGAAATTGGACCACTTCACGATGGCCTAGCCATCCCTGTTTCACCCATCCAATGAGGTATGATGTGTCGTAGTCATCGGTTAAGCTCTAACCCCCAATCTCTCAATGAATTAAGCCTTTAACTAGATTTTGACGCACAAGTCCTACTTAGATCTCATGTGGTAAGTATTCATTCTTGCTCCTACTTACGAGTTTTACAGTCCACACCAAGGCCACATGCTAGACTAACTAGTTCTATCAATGACTCAAACTCCGGTTTTATTGTTATCGATTTAACAAGTAATAAGGTGATCAATCTCATATGTATTATATATTCTAGGTTACTCTAGGCATGCATCACCTACGTTTTGTGTTATCGATTTTACAACTCAATCGCAAGTGCACATATGAAACAAGTAGTATATAAAATTCGTTCCCACGAGGACTAATTTAAAAAGTTAAATACCAAGCACTATCGTTCTCACAATTATAACACATTATGAAAATTATATTAGAAACTACTACTAAAATATACAAATCAACTCAAGAATAAAACAAGAGTAAAGACATTTAGGCCTTTAACTTCCTTTAGAGTTTAACAAGTATCTTCCGTCATCTCTATTTTTATGTTATAATCCTTAGTCTAGGGTACACATATATTCACAAGGATCTTACGATTCTCAAGTGAATTTAACTCACAAGATTAACTCACATATTCGTATGGAGAATTTAAATCTATGAGCTGAATTAACAAATAGCCCTAATTTGACTACTCGAGCTGATTAGGTATCTTCCTATCCTAAACACAAATTAACAAATATGTTAATCTCAAGTGATATTGGTTGATTCTAAATTCAGGCTATCTCTTTCAAATATCACCCAAATTAATAAATCGATGTCAAAGTTAATTACTATTTGAGAAGCATTACACCCAAATCAATATAAGTGATCATAAAGAACATCAAATAGAGAATTAAAGAGAAACACTTGTATATGATCTCAAGAATCCATGAAAGCCCTAGAGTAATAATTAGTTTAACATTTTAAAGAAAAACACAACAAAGGAATATAGAAGATGAAGAATACATAGAACTTGTTGTTCATGGCTTCAATCTTCAATCTACATGGCTTGTGTTTTCTTCAAGATTCTATTACTTTTCTCCTCTAGTTTTCTTCTCTAGGTCTAAACTACGTGTCTTTTTTTCTACTAACTGCTATCTAATGTCCCAACTGATATATTTTATAAATACCAAGTGTTTTAATGAATTATTAGGAAATTCGTAGGTTATTGTTCCTGGACTTTTCTGAGTAGTTCTGAGCAAATTAAAATTCTAAGCCCATAATAGAAATATTAGTCTTCTTCCCAGCTTTCCAATGACTATTTACTAGCCTCAAACAGACTTGTGAAACTCGCCATAGAGCCAAAATAACAAAGAATGCGAAAGTTGCCAAAAATCCTAATTTTCCATGAATCAACTCCAAAATTTCAAATTTAAGCTCCAACCCGTTATTTATCGATTCGTACAATGAAAAATTAAAACACGTTAAATAAAATTTTAATTTCATGCAAAATAACTTAAAATATAGGGACAAACTAATAATAAATATTTACTTATCAACTATTTCCACACTTAAGATTTTGCAGGCAAAGAAAGAAAACCAAGCTACATCCTAATTTATTAACACCACTTTCATAGATGACACGATTGCATTGATCATATGCAACAAGCCATAACATGCTCTCTAATAAAAGGATATCTGATGTCAGTGTGCTTGATTCTCGAGTGCTGAACAGGGTTGTTGGAGATTGCTATGACACTTGTATTGTCACATAAAATTAGAATTTTGTTCAATACAAATCCATAGTCCTTCAATTGATTCCTTATCCATAAGATCTGAGCACAGCAGCTTCCAGCAGCAATATATTCAGCTTCTGCTGTTGAATTGGAAATTGTTTGCTGTTTCTTGCTATACCAGCAAATCAATCTACCACCTAGGAAATGACAACTCCCAGAGGCACTTTTTCTATCTACAACACTTCATGTATAATCAGAATCTGTATATCGAACAAGATTAAACCAGAATCTTTAGGGTACCAAATACCTAAATTAGGTGTACCCTTAAGATATCTCAAGATTCTTTTAACAGCAACGAGATGTAAATCTCTAGGATCCGCTTGGAACCTTGCACATAAGCATGTAGCATGCATAATATCATGTCTACTTGCAGTAAGATAGAGTAAGGAGTCAATCATACCTCTGTAGCTTGTAACATATACCTTGATAGAATTATCACAGGTTCCAACTTTGACAGCTGTAGCTGATGGAGTCCTTGCTGATGCTGAATCCTCCATATGATACTTCTTGAGGAGTTCTTTGAGATACTTGGATTGACAAATAAATATTCCATTTAATCTTTGACTTACTTGTAATCCAAGAATCACAAGTGCATATTGTTTCTTTGACAAAGACATCACATTAACTGGACCAAACAAATCCATGTGCAGTAGCTGATGTGGTTCAGTTATTAATGATGTGTCAGTGCCCTTGTGAGATGCTTTCTTTGACTTTCCTTTCTGACAAGCCTCACACAGTCCTTCCTGCAGAAATTCCATTTGAGGTAGACCTCTCACCAATTCCCTAGGAGTTCATTATTTTGAAGTTCAAATGAGACATCTTCTTGTGTCATAACCAACTTTCATCTGATGAAGCTTTAGCATAAAAACAATTAACTTCATCTTTGCATCCAGAATATAAGTCAGCTATGAACAAGTTCCCTTTCCTAACTCCTTGAAGAGCAGGCTTTCCATTCTTCTTGTGAAGGATCTGGCACTTCTCTTTATCAAATGAAACAACATATCCTCTGTCACAGAATTGACTGATACTGAGAAGATTATGCTTTAGACATTCCATAATGGATACATTTCCTGATTCTAAACAACCATATCCTTCAGTTATACCCTTGCTGTTATCTCCAAAGGTAACCAGTGGGCCAAATTTCTCAACCACATTTGATAGCAGAGCTCTATCTTCGGTCATATGCCTTGAACAACAACTGTCCAGAATCCACACAACACGGTTTATCTGTACCACACCCAGCAATATCAAATTTATTAGTCCTTCCTCGGAACCCAAACTTGATTGGGTCCGGCATACTTAAAGAATTGACCTTTGTCCGGCAAAACAACATTTTTAATCTTAACTACTTCAACCTCTTTAACAAAAGAGCGTTTCCATTCATAACCAGCCTTAACACATTTTTGAGAGGACTTAGGTATGAATGTGTCCACTCTAGTTTTGGGAAGACTAGCAGTTTTGGATCTAACATGCCTCTTATAATTAACATGTTGATGAGGAGCAGTCTTATCATCACATACATGCTTAATATTAAAATAAGCATACATAACATTAAATGCACAAGACATGCAATTCACCTTACCACATGCCTTATGAGACAGATTAACAATAGGCAAGTTAGAGTTGTTGTTGTTTTGTTTCAGTTTATGAATGTCTATTTTGGTCTTGGTTGCTGGAACAACTTTGACACAACCCTCAAACACACATTTGTTGGACTGTGCAATTTCATTAATAAGGTCCTCAGTACACAATTCCTCTTGAATAATGATGGATAATTCATTCAAAGGTTCTGCTACTGATTCTCTAAAGAGAGGGTCTTTAGAACCCTTAAGCACCTGTGGTATACCCATATCTTTAGCACTGACTCTGTTAGGGGTATTGATGTCTAACATTCCAACAACCTCATTATAGCCATAACCTATACTAAAAGTTTTGCCTATAGCTTGCTTGTTGAAAAATTCTTTAGATTCTTTACAAGAATTGTAGTAGGTTCTGACCTTGGTTTCCAGTTTAGTGATATTATCTTTAAGAATAGTTTCAAGTTGTTTATAGAAATCCGAAAATCAAAGTTTATCAAAATCTTGGACCCTATTCTCAAGAAAAACTACTTTATCTTTCAGTTCATCCTGATTAATATGCACTAGTCTTAATTTTTTAACCACCTCTTTTTCTAGAGCATTGTTCTGAAGAATTATTCGATCATTTTCACTACGTGCACATTATAAAGTTCTGCTAAGATGATATACCATTTATGCATCAATAAAAGTTACCTCAAACTTAGGAGATGAAGAACTTCCCTCATTAGCCATAAGTGCAAGATTGCCAACTTCTCCATCTTCTTCATCACTGTCAGTATCATCCCATCTCTTTCCTTCTACAAGATAAATCTTCCCAATTATGTTCTTCTTGTTTGAGTCATATGAGTTCTTCTTTGCTTGTCCAGGTTTTTTACATTGTGTAGCAAAGTGTCCCTGAGAGACTCTCAAAGTATGTGGAGACTCAAGGTTAGTCGTTTCTCAAGTAAATGGAGAGTTCGAAGCCAGAGATGAAGTCATGGCTAAGTATCTGAAACTTGTCAAAGCCATCATGACTCAGTTCGATGAATGCTATGTGGAGCACATTCCAAGGGAAGAAAACATGAAGGCAGATGCTCTGTCTAAGTTTGCCTCTTCTGAAATCGAGAATTATGCAGGAAGTGTATACTTCCAAGTCTTGAAGACCCCGAGCATCAATGGAAAACTGATAGCACCTATTGATGTTGCTAGTTGTTGGATGGACCCCATCAAATCTCATTTGGAAACTGGGTGGCTGCCCAATGACATTTCAGAAGCACGAAAGCTATACGTCAGAGCACTAAGGTATGCCCTAATTGAGGGAATCCTATACAAGAAATCTTTTGTTATTCCATACTTGAAGTGCTTGAGACCTCAAGAGGCAGAATTGGCCCTAAAGGAAGTACATGAAGGAATCTGTGGGCAACATTTGGGGGGCAGAGCCCTAGCACATAAAGTCACCCGTCTAGGTTTCTATTGGCCAAGCATGCTTGCTGATGCTAAAAGCTATGTGAAGAAATGTGAACGGTGCCAAAAGCATGCACCAGTGGTTAGGCAACCACCTGAGATGTTGACATCCGTAAACTCACCCATCCCCTTTTCTATGTGGGGAATGGATATACTTGGGCCATTTACAATGGCAAGTGCACAAAGAAAGTTCCTGATAGTGGCAATCGACTACTTCACCAAGTGGATTGAGGCTAAACCCCTAGCCAAGATAACCACCAAGCAAGTAATGAGTTTCTTCTGGGAGAATGTGATATGCAGATACGGGATTCCACGTATCCTGGTCACGGATAATGGAACTCAATTCAACAATGATGATTTCAAGAAGTACTGTGAAGAAAACGATATCGATCTGCGCTTTACTTCAGTTGCTCACCCTCAGGCCAATGGGCAAGCTGAAGTAGCAAATCGAATCATCCTGGATGGACTAAAGAAAAGAGTTGAACGCTCCAGAAACACTTGGGTAGACGAATTACTCCCCATACTTTGGGCTTATAATTACCATACCACTTGCAAAGTCACTACTGGGGCAACTCCATTTCTACTAGCTTAGGGAGCAGAAGCAGTGGTTCCTGTAGAAATCAGTCATGCATCTCCTAGAGTTGAAGCTTATGAACCAGAGGCGAATGAAGAAGGCTTGAGGCTAGCTTTAGATCTAATTGACGAAGTTATAGATGAGGCGAATGCCAAGATAGTTGAACATCAGAAACGAGCATCTTTCTACTACAACCTAAGGGTTAAAGAGAGATTCTTTCGTTAAGGGGACTTGGTCCTCAGAAAAATTGAAGCATTTGGAGTTGGACAAAAGGGAAAGTTAGCCCCAAACTGGGAAGGGCCCTATCGGGTCAAGAAGGTGTATGGACGAGGCTCATACAAGCTGGAAACTCTGGAAGGGATTGAAGTGCCTAGAACTTGGCATGCTGCAAACTTGAAAGTCTATTATGTTTAAGTATGTCCTAACTGGACTTACTAGTAGGAAAAGTAGAAATAAGGTCGACGAAACCAATCCAAGTTTTTTAAACTTGAGGTAGCAAGTAGAGTATTATGTAAGGGTTGAACCCATTTTACAAAGTTATGAACTATTCATATTTCTGCAAAGCATTACTTATTGAAATATAAGTGCAAGGAATGATAAATAAGCGCGAAAGGCAAGAATATGAAGAACTGCAAATAAATAAAATTAAACTTACAATGAGTTTAAGTTAAAGCCCGAAGGCTGGAAATACATAAATAAAAGCCACATATGGCAACAAAAAACAACAACAACTAAGGAAAGTAAAACTAAGTCTGTTGCTCCTTTTCCTGACTCCCGGAAGCAGTCTCCTCCTCAGAACTAGAAATAGAGCTAGAACTGGAACGGGTAGCCTCAGACTCCCCACCTTCGGCATCCTTCCCAGGAGGAGTTGCATGCCCAGGACTCAGAATCCTCTCATCCTCCTCCATGGCATCCTTCCCCGCTAGAGTCTTCTCTAACGGAGTTGGAGGGAAAGGACTGGGAAAGAGAGATGGATCAAAAGCACATGGATGCTTGTCTAGGACAGCATTCAGAGCCTCGTCCCATCCAGCAGAATACTGGACTGGGAACAGAAGATCGTCATGTTTCCCTATCAAGTCATAGTACTCTTGCGAGTCCATATACTCATCGATCATGACATCTTTCCCCTTCCTTAGCTCCACCAACTCAGCATGAGCATCCCCCAGCTCCTACTCTTTCCTAGCCAAAGCCTCCTTCAAGGCAGCTACCTCCTCTTTAGCCTTGTCCAGCTTAGCCTTGTTGGCCTCGGAAGAAGTATGCCAAGATTTGGCTTGAAACAGGGCCCCTTGGAGGTTAGCATTCACCTACAGAAAGTTGAGTATAAGACAAGAACAAATAACAAATGAATAAAAGTTGAGGTAAAAAAGCTTACCGCAGCCAAAGCCTGACACCCAAGAGTCTCAGCCCCTTCGATAGTAGACCCAGAAACAAAGTCTTTATAATCGCAAGGGGTCTGAGAGTGGTAAGACCAGTCAATAGCATGCCTAGACACCCCGGTAATGGTGTCTTTCTTCCTAATACCCCAATTAGGGCGCCATACCGAGGATTTGGTCGAAGGAGGAGCCTCAGCTTGAACCTCAACCCCTCCAGTGACCTCCCCAGTAAGGTCCACATGGGGCATCAGAAAGGTCGGAGCGTCAAGCCTATTCGGAGGGTCAAGCCCTAGGCGAGCCCTCTTCATCATGGTCGTCTCGCCATCCTTTGGCTCATTTGTTGAGTTGATAAAGGTAGCAGCTGCAAAACAAACATAAAAATAAATATTCGAAGATATTCAAAAAATTACGAACAAAAAGGTCAAGACAAGAGATTTACCCTTGTCAGAAACCTTAGAAAGGCCCACAGACTTGAGAACAAACTCGTCCAAGAGCTCCCAAGCCACGGTAGTGCCATCATCCTTGGTCAACTCAGCGTAGGCATGAGCCTCTTCTTCATTCAGGACTATGTCCGCAGCACTACCGTCCGTAACCCTTCCGAATGATTTACGGAATAAAGACCCCCAGTCCCCACCTTCCTAGACAAGGTACACAAACTCGTCCTTCCATTTGGGATTGTTGTCAGGAATGGACTTGGGGTGAAAATTTGGGGGAACACCAATACGATGGTTAATATAAACCCATCCTAAATTATTGGCCGCGCTATTCTTAAACTGAAAGATTTTCCTAAATAAAGGAATGGAAAGGGGGAATTTGTTTTGAAGACATCTAACCATAAAACAGTTTATAATCCTCCAAGCATTAGGGGGCAATTGGCAAGGATTTATCTGAACATCTGCCAAAAGCCTAGGAATAAAATCATGAAAAGGGAACCTAACACCAGCTACAATGGTATCCCTATAAACACATAAAGCGTCAGAACGCCAGTGACAAGAACGATCACCGGCGTCTGCGAGAACTAGCTTCAAAGGAGGTTTAATCCTATACATTTTGTGATAATCTTTAAGTTTATCTGCCTCATGGAACTTATTACTATGGTCGTATGAGTCTAAGGCAGACACAAATGGGTACTCATCCCCACGTTCGTTAATCATATCATGCAACGACATGTATTTAGAACGAATAGGTATGGGGGTACCTCGTTTAGATGCGTTTGACATCTTCAGAAGGCGAGCGTTAGTGCGATCAGCCATTTGAAAACCCAGAAAATCTTCAAATCTTCAAAAGAAACCCAGAAATCTTCAAATCTTCAAAGAATAAAACCCAGACTCTTCAAACAAAAACCCAGAAACCGTTGAAGATGGACGAAAAGGCTCGCCAGAAATCGCCTTACCGCAGAACCCTAGCAGAGAAATTTTTTAGAAATATTTTTGGCAGAGTGACACTTTGGAAATGAGAAGTGTTGAGTGACAAATAAAGAGGGAATGACACTCTTTTATAGCCACCACAGGCGGTCACCCAACCGGTAAAAGGAAGGGCAACCGCCAATGGCTGGTTAAAAGCCCATAATGATGAGATGGGCCAAAAAGCCAAAGCCCAAAGGCTAAGGCCCAAGTAACGGTATAAAACCACTAAAAAGCCAGGGCCCAAGTAACGGTATAGAACCGGTAAAAGGCTAAAGGCCCAAAAGGTTAAAACCCACAAGATTAAAAGCCTAAAAGACTTGAGACCCAAAGTAAGAAAGTCCAGAAGCCAAAATGGCCAAAATATTCGACTAGAATCCTAGTCGAAGGAATTCTGGTCGAAATCATTCGACTAGAAGCCAAAATGGCCAAAATATTCGACTAGAATCCTAGTCGAAAGAATTCTGGTCGAAATCATTCGACTAGAAGCCAAAATGGCCAAAATATTCAACTAGAATCCTAGTCGAAGGAATTCTGGTCGAAATCATTCGACTAGAAGCCAAAATGGGCAAAATATTTGACCTGAATCCTAGTCGAAGGAATTCTGGTCGAAATCAATCGACTAGAAGCCAAAATGGCCAAAATATTCGACTAGAATCCTAGTCGAAGGAATTCTGGTCGAAATCATTCGACTAGAAGCCAAAATGGCCAAAATATTCGACTAGAATCCTAGTCGAAGGAATTCTGGTCGAAATCATTCGACTAGAAGCCAAAATGGTCAGAATGTTCGAACAGAATCCTAGTCGAAGGGATCCTGGTCGAAACCATTCGACCAGAAGCTGAAATTGCCAAATTGTTTGACCAGAATCCTAGTCGAAAGGATCCTGGTCGAAACTGTTCGACTAGAAGCTAAGGTGCCCCTACTTTTCGACCAGAATTCTGGTCGAAATTTTGTAGAGTTTTAAAAAAAAAAATTATTAAATGGAATAAATCTTCGAAACCCCAGTGAGATAACTTCTATGAAAATCCCGAAAGGTTTTCCCAGAAGTTGGGGGGCAAATGATATGGGCTGAAATATAACCCTAGAAGTAATTAATGATATATTAATTAGACCTAGTGTGGTCCAAGAATTAGGCCCGACAAAAGGCCCAAAACCCTAATTATTTATTAATTTCGTAATTAATAAATGAGGGAAAAACACAGCTCATAATTAGAGACCAAATCAAAGTAGTATCTTCATAGAAGGATCCAGAATCCCAATCAAATAATATGATGAGTCATAACACTTATCAGATAAGGATAATACTTGCCTGCCAAGTAAAACACTCCTTATCAGTTATCAATAACAAGACTTATCCATTAAGTCTCCTAAACCTACCTTAATTGCAAGGCCCCAGATGCCTATATAAGGACCCATGATCCTACAATCAGAACTACGTTTTATTGGCTTGATTCTCTATACAGCAGAGATACGTAGGCATCTTGTGAGGACAAGTTTAGTCTCGAAACACAAGAGCAGCCATTAAAGCTTGAACGCTCACAAACCCTAGAATTTAATTCACAAAGCACGTTTTTTAATCCATAACAAGTATGTACAAGGAATTTTGAACTTTAACAAATAAACTATTGACACCAAATTTAAAATAACATTATTCATTAGATTTAATCCTTAAACTATCATAATGGTGGCTGGAGTTGGTTTTGCAAATGAAAAATATATAATCTAATGGGTTGGAGTTAACTTCACACTTACAAAATTGTAAAAATCATGCTATTATACTCATCCCAACACATATAGTAGCACCTCTAACATGAAACAACCTAAAAGCAATATAGACCACAAATACTTTCACTACAAGAAAAAATGAGACGACTCAGGCCCGTTGTCTATTAGGAAGTATGGTATAACAACCAGAAAGAACCACAGTTTCCTACCATACATCCCTTTGTATAAGGTGATGATCACAACATACTGGTAAATCTAAAGTGTTGTATAACAGCTAGAAACAACAATTGGTCACTGTAGAATCCGTTGTAAGAAGGCATTGGTATTAACAGATTTGTTTACGTCGCCCGTTGTGCGAACTTTTACCTACAATGGTTTGCTTTTGAATAAATGTTGTTTAAATGTTTTTGCACAATGGTTTAAGTTTTATCTACAATGGTTTTCCTCACTATCTGCATTTACTTAACGGTTTTTATCTCTAAGTGTGTAGCAAGAAGGCTTTTGAACAATACTTCACATGTATTTACCTATTCTGCTTTGTTTTGTTAGACAACAGTTTTATTTTAGGAATGCCTTGTAAGAGATTATTTTTACAACGTTTTTGTTTGGTCAATCTCTTGAATTTAGTCTAAATAGACAATAGATTTCTTTTTATGTGTATGTTGTACGAAAAACATTTGCACAACAAGCTAAATAGACAGTGGCCATTGCTTGATATAGCTTATAACAATAGTTCCTATCGATGACAATGGTTTTATAACCAAATGAAACAATGGTGAACATTATAATTAGAAGCCAACAATTAAAAACCAACAAGTTCATATAATACCAACTAATATTCACCATCATAACCACCATTCACCAAATTCACAAACTAATACTCACCACTACATAATCCATTCATCCAACCAACTCCAACCATTTCTAATATTCACCAATACAAGTCATTGACAAAATATAAACCATTTCTAACTGGACTGTTATATTTTCGGATGAGCATTTCCAAAAAAGAGCAACTGAAAGTTCACTCATAAGTTTAAATATAAGCGCAAAATGTACGCTAAACCATGTAATATATCCACAAGGAGTTTCACAAAATATATGATATGCGCATCCAAAAAAACCAGTTATTATCCAAGTTCGTACTGAAGCACCTAACGAGCGTAGTGCTTCAGGAAGTACTTAGCCCAGTCGACCCTGATTTCATTGAGATCAATTATTAGAAGTCTACACTATATTTGTAGGGATTAGAGACGAAACTGTAAGATTTGAAAAGTTTTAATACTGCCAGATTCTCCCATACTATTTTCTTCTTTAGAATCTTCTTTGCCTTGTCCTTATAGAGCTTGATGCGACTACAAATAATAAATATAAATTGAAATTAAGACACTTCTCCTTAATTATCAAACTGATTTTGAATTAAATAAAATCAACCGGCCACACTCACTTGTCAACCACTTCTATCCACTCTTCAGTTGCAATTCTACGCTTTAACACGTCCATGTGGTAAACCACTTGAGATTCTGGATTCACAGCACTCAGCGCCCAACGGTTCCTAGACATTGATATATTACAACTTAGTTTTATAAAATGTTATATTTACGCATGAACTACACAACTATTCTAGATGAATTAATTTCTCAAATTTTACAAGTATACACAATCAATCTACTCTTCAACTTAAACTCAAAGAGATATTTTTTAATATCAATTAATATATCGTAATGTTAATAATATCGAAGGATAAAAATTGAAAAAACAAGCACTTATATATGGTTATATGGCAATAGAAAAAGTTGACCAGACTTAGCATTCTTAAATCTGTTAGAAAGGGAACGCGACCTCTCCACTCGAGTACCACAACCAAGGGCGCCAATCATGGTAGGATCAACAAATGATATCATGTCGGTCATCTTGTGCTTTCTCAAAATTTCATGCAAGACACTGAATACAAAATTAAACATTTAAAGTTTGAAACTTACTTAATAAACAAGCAAATAACTGACCCTGATATTTCACCTCCAAAACACAAAGCATGCATGTCTGATAAAAATAAAACATGCTTATTTGTATTTCCAAAAACTTCTTGACATAATTGAAAAGAACATGTACGACCATCCTTCAAGGCATCGCTTGCCCAAAGCCACAAACGCTTCAAAGAAGGGGGGTAATCAGCACCCATTGTAACCACATAATCTGGTTCCGAGACACAGTGTTTGAGCTTCTTTAAATTCTTTCAGCCATTTTTCTTGCCTCCCTAAAAGGAAAAAGTAACAAGAAAATTGAGAATTCAAATCACGCACAAATTAAAAAGAAAATTGAGAAGGCAAATCGCGACAAAGTAACAAAAATATAAATGGTAAACTTAACCTTCATAGTCCTTTGACTGGAGTACTGCTTGTCTTGACTTCCCGTGTGAGATTTCTCGGCCAAGCAATATAAGTACCAACAGCCTGCTCCACAGTCATAATTTCATCATTGATTGGAATAGGAATCTGAGCAGGACCTTGGATTACACGAGTAATTGATACTCATGCATTCTCCTTTGCAAGTGGCTTCCCATGAAGAACATTACTTTCTATGTCAACTGTTGCATAAGCAACAACATTTTTCGGGGATCCAATTGTCAATTCTCACTCTGGACATTCATTAATCAGAAATACAGCTTCCTTATTTTCATCCTCAATTTCTACCACCTCCAGTTTCTTCCCTTCAATCTCGCTCTTCTCATTAACATCATTCTTCTCCTCAACAAATTTCTCTTCCGTGTTATGATCCAATATTTGGACTGCCATCCAAATGAATATTCTTTTCATGTAAAGATGCACTCAACTTTGCCATTTCTGCAGCCCAAAATGCATCTCGCTCTTTAATAATCCTATCAGTCTCACTCGACATAAACATCTGAACACCCTCTTGAATCCTCTCTTCAATCGTCCGAGCTTTCTTCTTCTGCTTCGGAAGCTCAAAGTAGACCAACTGCTTTACATAAGCCCCTTGGCCTCGTACTCGTCCTCTATGCTCGGGCTTACCAAGCACCTTGGTCAAGACATCATCGGTGCCTTCCAGAATCACTTCCCCATCACTAACTTTCTTCTTCATTTTCACCTGAAATATTAAATAAAAAAGTAGAAGTAGTTAATTAATCTTGCACACTTTTATATTGATGGAGAATTTGACGTACAACATAAATGAATAACTTACAATTTCAACAGCGATGTTCTTAACTTCTCCAGACTTGTAATTTCCATCTTTATCCTGACGCACATGGAGCCAGGTATCGGATCGGTCTATCTGAATTTCAGGATCTCCACTGGACTGCATGTAGAAACATGTTTAAAAAATTAATATTAAACCAATATTAAATAATGTCAGAAGAAAATAAGAAAACAATATGTAATGATCACTTACCATTTATTGTTGAAGGTTAGCATAACCCTTGCGAGACATGTAGTGATCATATTGATTCGTTTCCCTTCTCCTTTTTTGTTCCTCGTGGAGCGCCTTCATAAAAAACACCAAAATATTAGGAAGAAGGATTTAACACTAAATATTTTACTATTTGACAACTTTATAAATAAACAAGGTCAAAAGCTTACAAGGAATTCATCAGTATACGGTCAGCAACGAAAATATCCCAGTGTGCCTTCTTAATGAATGAGTAGTCAGCTGAAGGATATGAAAGCAACTCAGTTTGATCACGATATGGAAGAATATAATCAGTTGTTAACCGGCTCTTAAACTCCCTCCACTTAAAGCACGCGAACTTCCATACTACCCTCTTACCGATGACTTTATAAATAAATTGTAGATATAATGATACGTAAAACTAGTAATTTACGTATGACAACATTGTTAGCAGTATTTGATATATAAGTTCGTGAGATTTTCATATGAAAAATAGTATAATTCTTACATAATGTGTTTTGTTTAACTTGCGAATTCTATGTGTTAATCATATTATTGTCATCAACAAACCATTGTCTAAAAAACGCTTGTTTTAATATATACGACCGTTTAGGACGGAAAAGTCTTGTGTAATAGACTCTATTACAAGGGTAATAGGAAAAAAACCGTTGTTTAAACCTCTGTTTCATAAGTACACAACGATCTATTGCGTTAAATTGTTGTACAATACCAGTCATACAACAGTTTATGTAACATTGACTATTGTATCACTCATCTAAAAAATCAAATAACCAAAACATACGTTATTCCGACTCATATGTACGAAAAATAGTATGAGTCAATTTACCGACGTCTTTAGAAATAAATTGTAGACATAATGATACGTAAAACTAGTAATTTACGTATGACAACATTGTTAGTAGTATTTGATATATAAGTTCGTGAGATTTTCATCTGAAAAATAGTATAATTCTTACATAATGTGTTTTGTTTAACTTGCGAATTCATGATGTTACCATCTCGAACATGCATCAAGTGTATAATCAGAAATTGATACAATATATGTTTTCAACATCTATTGTGTATATAACAAATATCTTAATGTGATCGTATTCTATGTGTTAATCATATTGTTGTCATCAACAAACCATTGTCTGAAAGCCACTTGTACGAGGGTTAAACTTAAAAAATGCTTGTTTTAATATATACGACGGTTTAGGACAGAAAAGTCTTGTCTAATAGTCTTTTTGTGATGACATTTTGCTTCCTTTTGATGAAATTTGTTAGGAGAATTTGAAATTAGGGTTCATACTAATATTTGGGGATTGGGGGAAATAATCGAATTTGGTATATTAATTGTATTAAACTCTCTTCTTATTTAAGAAACAATTTGGTATAACAATTGTTTTTGGTAGAATGGTTTCATACTAATTATAACAATTGTTTTTGTTCAAACAATTATAACTAATATACTAGTTATTTTCTCCAGTGGTGCCTTGTATTTGGTTCATACTAATGTTTGCTCCACCGGTGCCTTTAATTTACTTGTTTTATTGCTTGCTTTACTGGATATCATACCAGCATTAACTGTCATTCTTTTCTATTTTTAGTCAAATGTTAATTTACGTAGTGTACTAGCTAGTATATATTGAACTATTATTGAGCTCTTTACAATCTTGTGTAATGTTATTTTTTTATTATCTTACACAGGATGGATAGGTCTTGGTTGAAGTCCCATAGAAGAACACAAGAGTTTAGAAGATAGGTGGATTAATTATTGTTGTTTGCATTTCGGTACGGATATGATGAAAATAAAATCAGTTGCCCTTGTATGAAATGTACACATAGTAAATCATGAAAAGCTCATATAGTGAGGGGCCATCTGTTCCAAAATGGTATCGATAAAACCTACACTTGTAGGATTTGGCACGGAGAAGAAAAAGAGGATGCTACTGAAGAAACTGGCAGTTCACAATCTGTGGACCAAATCCTTATGAAAACAGAGCATGATAATAGTGATGATGATATTTCCCTATATTTTATCTATTTATTTAAACATTCCAGTCAGAAAATGAACCCCTTTACCCGGGTTGTGAAGGATTTACTAAGATGAAGGCTTTAGTAAAGTTATATAACATGAAGGCAAAATTTCAAATTTCTGATTCTTGCTTTTCTGAAATGCTACTATTGTTTAGGTCTATGCTTCCGGAAGGCAACACTTTTCCTTCTTCCTTTAGCGAAGCCAAAAATACCTTGTGTGCTTTAGGAATGGAGTATGAAAAAATCCATGTGTGTCCAAATAATTGTCTCTTATACCGCGGAGAGAGAGATGAAGATGAGATGATTTATTGTATTTGTCAGGCCTCTAGGTGGAAGTTAAACAAAAAAGGAGATGAATTGGTATGGGTTCCAGCTAAAGTTCTATGGTATTTTCCATTAATACCGCGTTTGAGAAATTTGTACGGTCCTCCTCAAACAGCCAAGGACTTGACTTGGCATGACACAGAGAGAATCAAGGATGACAAAATGAGACATCTGGCAGATTCACAAACATGGAAGGAAGTTGATGCAAAGTGGCCCGAGTTTTCTTTAGATTCTAGAAACCTTCGGTTAGCATTATCCTCCGACGGATTCAATCCTTTCCATGGTACAAATGTTGATTACTCAAGTTGGCCAGTTTTGATGTCAATATACAATCTTCCACCATGGCTTTGTATTAAAAGAAAATATATTATGTTGTGTTTGTTGATATCTGGTCCAAATCAGCCCGACAATGATATTGATGTCTTCCTTCAACCACTTATAGAAGATTTACAAAAGTTGTGGCATGGGAAACAAGTATATGACGCATACAAGAAGGAGAATTTTTTGCTAAGAGGCATTTTATTGTGGACAATTAGTGATTATCCCGCCTATGGAAACTTGTCGGGAAACATTATCAAAGGGTATAACGGGTGTCCTATATGTATTGATAAAACAAAAGCAACGATATTGGTTAATTATCATAAGATAGTGGTCATGAGGCATCGTAGGTGGTTGCCCCGTCTTCATCCATATCGGAGGCAGAAACAAGATTTTGATAACACCGTGGAAAAAGAAATATCTCCGATTCCGTTAACCAGAGAGAAGGTGCTTCAAAGAGTACAACATCTAAAGGAACACATCTTTGGTAAGACACAAAGCCATCCTCGATTGAAGAAAGCTGATGATCGACCTATTTGGAAGAAAGTTTCTATATTTTTTCAACTTGAGTATTGGAAGTTTTTGCCGGTTAGGCATGTTCTCGATGTGATGCACATCGAGAAAAACATATGTGAAGCTTTCCTTGGTACCTTGCTCAATATACCAAAGAAGACAAAAGACAAGGAAAGTGTCCGTCTTGACATGGCTGAAATGGGAATAAGAACGGAGTTGAGGCCAAAAACTCCTGGAAAAAGGAGAAGTTACCATTGGCGTCGTGGAATTTAACACATTCTGAAAAAAAGGTAGTTTGCTCATCCTTTCTAGGAATGAAGTTGCCTGATGGTTTTTGTTCTAATATCAGGATTTTAGTTTCAATGGACAATCTTCGACTTACTGGTATGAAATCGCATGGCTGCCATATGATTTTGCATCACTTTCTCCCGATTGTAATTCGGTCATCACTGCAAAAATAGGTCACACACATTATTATCAGGTTTTGTCTATTTTTCAGGGAAATTTGTAGTAAAGTTATTGAGGTTGATAAGCTGGATAAAATGCAATCCCAATTGATGGAAACTCTCTGCCGGCTTGAAAAATACTTCCCCCCTTCATTGTTTGATATAATGTTTCACCTCTCGGTTCATCTTGTACGAGAAGTTGAGCTTTGCGGACCAATTTTCCTTAGGTGAATGTATCCTTTTGAGAGATATATGAAGACATTTAAAGGACATGTATGGAATCGGGCTCGTGCAGAAGGTTGCATTGCTGAGGCCTGTATTGCAGAAGAGGCTGTTGAGTGTTTAGTGAACCATGAAGAAGCAAATATTGGGGTACCAAAAAATGGTAGGCATACGAAAGATGCCATTTACAGGCCATTATCTGGTGCAACAATAATAACCCCAAGCTGCACAGATTTGCACAGAGCGCATTTATGTGTTCTACAAAATACCCATACTATTAGGCCATACTTTGAGTGAGTCTTAAATTTATTTTCATTATGTAGCCATTTTTTGCTTTTTATATGAAAACATACTTAAATATTTTATGCAATTATGTCGTTATTTTATGCTTATGCAGTGAACATATGTCATTTTTGATGACCAAATATCTGGATTATGAAAACGATGAAATGTGGCTAAAGAACAAACAAAATTACACATTCCCAAAATGGTTTAAAGAAAAGGTATTATGTGCATTTATTAATAGTTTTCTGCATTCTTTACAACTCTTTAGGCCACATGAATCATTTGAAACTTATATGTTTTTTTCCAAAGATTGCTTCAGATTTGGTTGATGAAAATGAGGTACCGCAAGAGATAAGATGGATTGCAAATGGACCAAACAAAGATGTTCCTACATTCAGCGGCTATAGAGTGGATGGGGTTACCTTCAACACCAAGGATCGTGATGATGCTCTTCAAGTTCAATGCAGCGGCGTGTGTGTAGAAGCCGATACAATGGTTCTGCAGGGTAAGGATAAAAATATTGAGCATAGTGCACATACATTTTATGGAGTTATAACAAGTATATGGGAGTTGGACTATAAGAACTTTAGGGTCCCTATTTTCTATTGTAAGTGGGTAGAAATGAACAAAGGGATTAAGACATATGACTTGGGATATACTTTGGTTAATTTGAATAGGTTGGGTTTCTTGAATGATCCATTTGTGTTGGCCAAACATGTTAAGCAAGTTTGTTACATCGACGATCCTCTTGATAAATTATGGTCCGTGGTGCTGAAATTACCCGAGAGAAAGTACTATGAAGACAACGATGATGAAAATGAGGGATCCGTCGAAGTAGAATTGGAGAATGACTGTTTTGTGCCCAATATACCAGATGCTGATTTACTCGAAGAGGACGCGGCTACTTACTTGCGAGTTGTAGATGAACTAATTCAACTTTCATAATGTAATCTAATTAGTATACTTTCATGATAACTTTGGTTTGGTGATCCTATTATTATTGATGGTTTGCTTGCATTGTTTTTGTTAATTTGCTTCATGGTTGGTTTGTTTGTTGGTTTGCTGGTTTATGCAGCTGGTAGATGTTTTACTTTATGTTATTTTTTTTCCTGTTTAGTAAATGAGACGACGGTTTTTAAACTTCAAACCGTTTTCTGACAAGTAACTATACAGCACACAAATACACTTGTATGTCACGGTGTATTCACACAACACTATTTCTTAACTGTTGTTTGAACACCTTTTAAACAACATAGGGCCTAAAACCGTTGTCTCAATCCAACAACGGTTAAACAAAAACATTGTCCCGATTTCATTTAGACAAGAGTTAAAAAAACTGTTGTGTGAACCCACTCATTTGCGTTGTCTATACCCAATACTTTTCAATTTCTTAGACAACGGTTCAAAAACCGTTGTAATGTAGTGGATTAGACAATATTTTTCGAGGCAAAAAAAAAACCTGTTTGTTCATTTTAGCCAACACTTTTTCGCTCCTCCGTTCTCTGAAAGGTATGGTCTGATTTAGTTTTTCTTGTAGTGTTTAGAGATTTATCAAATAATCTCCTGACCTAGTTTTGTCTCTCGACAACAGGTGACATTGGTGAATATTTGCTATATTTAATCTACATTTTACTCGTTATAGGTGCATGGGCAGTATGATTATATATTTACTATCCACTATCCCATCAAACTTTTTTACCAAAAGAAAAAATCTTTTTACTTTCCCAACACACAAATTCTTATTCTTTACTATCCTTTTCTCCACAAATTTAAACCTTTCTACCTGGATATATTACTCCTTCTGTTCCAAAATAGAAGTCTCTTTTCAATTTTTTACGCATTTTAAGAAAACATTAATTCAATGATACATTTGCACTTATACCCATCATAAATACATTGAGTTTATAAGAATATGAACTACTTTAAGTAATTACTCACTCCTCATTTATTGTTGTACCATTTTCAAGAAAGGTAATTTAGGAAAAATGATACATTTTTGTATTGAAAATTGATAATGTTACAATTTAGGAAAATTGTTGTATGTATTTTTTTAATTCTCAATTTAGTATAAAAATAAAAGAGATATGTGTACAAGATTGCATTACATATATGACCTATCTTAAGATAGGTATAAAACTGTTTGGATACAAGAAAAACAGCTAAAATCTATCACCCCATCGGTAGGTTTTTGGTGGGTAATCGGTAGGTTTTGAAGTCAAAACCTACCATTGGCCATGGTGGGAATTGCTCACGTCAAAATTGAACCTCTAAAGAAATTGGTGGTTTCTTTATTCTCCGCCCCACATGCGGCCATTTGATGGTGGACCTATACATTTTACTCGTTATAGGTGCATGGGCTGTATGATTATAGGTGATTGGTTACTATGATTATAGGTACATTTTACTACACACATCACAGTCAGACGTTTTCACCAAAGTATAACCTATATATTTACTATGGGAAAAATTACATGTACAATGTTGGATAGAGGGCTTGGTTGTACAACCAATCTAACACCGTTCATCTAATGTTAATTTATATAATAAATGGCCACATATGTGTACCTCCCGTGAGATTAAGTCACGGTATACGTGACACTATGTCACCGTTGTCATATTAATTTCTAAATACCCAAATTGACCTCCTACCCGTCCCGCAAGTTAAAGTCACGGATGATGTAAATTTTAATAAATGCAAGTCGTAAACTGAAACTGGATGTAGGTGAGCGAATAAATATTGCACCCATGACTTAATGTCACCGTTTCAATTATTTACCCCAACAACCTATTTTTCACCTGCCCGTCTATCACCTCTCCTCAACAACTTACACTTTCTCTGGTTTTATGCATTGGTGCTCCGGATCGGAATTTTTTTCCCCTTGTAAAATCAAAGGTTAGTTCATATCTTCTCATACTATGTCTTCTTCATTGTTTGATTATGTTTTCTCGGGTAAATCTAGTTCAGAAAGTGACGAAGATGGAAGTAATTTTAAAACTTTTGTGCGAATAGATGTTGATAAAATTATTCCATCTCGTAAAAAATCAACTATTAATTCTACGAAAAATTTAATACATCTTGATGATTTAAGTGATGGTTTTGCTAATTTTAGTGAAGAGAAAAATGAAAATTATGGAAATTGTGGTGGTGATGGTAGTACTCCAAAAGGGAAAAATGTTGTAAATGATTTTGGTAGCACTTCAAAGAAAAAAGGAAAGGAAAAATATTATGAAAAATTGAATGATTTTTATGATGAGGGTACTAGGACAAAAGAAAATTTTGAAGATATGCATGATTTGTCTCCATGTGTTGGTCAAAAATTTGATACATTAGACAAAGCCGAAAGATTCTATAGAGATTATGGGAGAAAAATGGGATTTGAGATAATAATTAGGAGTACACATAAATACTCGCGGAGTGACTCTATATCTTTGCGATTGTATATATGTTGTAAAGGTGGAAAAGCAAGTTCTCAATCTCTTGATTTTGAAGATGAAGAGGCGAAAGTAAAGCGAGTTAGAGATACATTGGAAAGAACGAATTGTGAAGCTTGAATGTGTGTTGTACATCGTGTGAAGTTAAATGTATGGGAAGTATCAGTGGTACAATTTGAGCACAATCATGTAATACTTTAACTGGATAAGATCAAATTTATGCAAAGGTCCCGAAACATAGGACCTTTGGAACGATTGTTGATTGAAATGTTGGATAAATCCGGTATTGGGGTTGCTCAATCGATGAATATGTTTAGTGAGATAAGTGGAGGAAGGAGAAATGTTGGTTTTACTAGCCAAGATGTTTGTAATGAACTACGGGACATTCGTCACCGGGTGTTTGATTCGGGTGATGCCGAAGCCGGCTTGATCTTGTTACGAGAATTAAGTGCTAGTAGTTTTGGAAACTTTTTCTACCGAGTTGACTTGGATGATGAAAATCGTGTCAATAGTTTATTGTGGGTTGATCCTAGGTCATTGAATGCATACAAGAATTTTGGGGATGTGGTTATGTTTGATTCAACGTATCGGACCAATAGGTATTGCATGCCTTTCATACCTATCATAGGAGTGAATCACCACTATCAGTCAATTTTATTTGGGTTTGCACTCGTAAGAGATGAAAATGAGACGTCTTATAAATGGGTTTTGAAGACGTGGTTGGAAGCCGTTGACAACAAAGCTCCAATTTCAATCATTACCGATCAAGACAAGGCATTGGGAAACGCTATTGCTGAGGTATTGCCGGAAACAAACCACACATATTGTACGTGGCACATAAGTAATAAGTTTCCCGAGAAATTGTCTTCCTTGTACACTAAATTTCCTGATTTTAAAAAAGATTTCAACTCATGTGTGTACAAGTCATTGACGGGTGAAGAGTTTGAACAAAAGTGGGGTAATTTGATTACCAAATACAAGTTAGAGAATCACCGTTGATTGAATGATATGTACCTTATCAGGCATAAATGGATACGAGCATACACAAGGTTTTATTTTGCCGGCGGCATGAGTACAACTTCAAGAAGTGAGTCGATGAATTCTTTTTTTGATGAGTATGTGAAAGCAAGTACGGGTTTGAAAGAGTTCATTGAGAATTCTAAGAAAGCTTTGGAAAAACAATATCTTCGTGAGGTTGAAGCAGACTATGAAACCGTGGAGAAGGAGAGAAGATTTATTTTAGGTTCCCCGTTGGAACGTCATGCAGCAACCATTTACACGAAAGAAATGTTTAGACGTTTCCAACGTGAGTTTCGGCGGAGCGGATCTTATGTTATTCAGTGATATCAAGGGCCAATGTTTATGGCATACAAGTCTACTGTGCCTGATGGGAATCGACAATATATTACCATAGTGGTGGTAGAGGATAATACATTAACATGTGTTTGCAAAACATTTGAGCATTCGGGAATGATTTGTAAACACTTGCTCCAATATTTGAACATATCTCAAGCAAGGGAGATTCCATTACAATTTATAAAATTAAGATGGACAAGAAATGGGAACAAAGTTGCAAGTGAGCTACCTTTTGCACCTCCTGTCCTTGTTGATTTTTCTCAATCACAAACTGCTAGGTATGGTGCATTGTGCAAAGTTTTTCAAGGTTTAGGGGCTAGTGGAAGTTGTTCCATTCCGAGATTCAACTATGTCATGGGCTTGATTGAGAAGGAAAAACATTTTGTTGATAATTTTCCAGAAGATGAAGGTGATAAAGGTAAAGGAATTCCGTCACAATGTGTAGGTCACTCAAATCCAATTTTGGATCCCGTTATTTCACAAACCAAGGGACCAAAGAAAGGGGGGAGATTTAAAAGTGGTCTTGAGACGTCAACTTGCAACAAAACTACAAGGAAGTGTAGTTTATGTGGTGAAATGGGTGTAAATCATGACAAAAGAAATTGTCCTCTTAAACCATCTTAGGAGAAACTGTGATTTTATCTACCATTTTTATGTAGTCCATAATGTAGGTGAACTTCGTATGTAAAATGAATGGATATTGGTTTCTTTGTGTTTTATGATATAAAATGCATCGTAGTTTTATTCAAATTTATTGTTAAGTATTGTTTTTTTTAATTATTTTTTGCTCTAATGTCTCACACTTTGTAGGTTAAATGGGTGGTTGTGATTGCTCAAATTTGTCGTGTGATCATTTTTCCCATAATGAGCTTGATGAGCTTGTTAGAAATTCGAAAATATATGACTTTGTTCCGAACAAGATATCTAAGAAAATAATTAAAGTATATTAAAAAAAGGTGACATATTATAAGCTAATATATATAATGTTTGACTTTTTGAGACGCTTAGAATTTGAAATATATTTAACTTTTTGTACATGGGCCATGTACATATTTTAGATTGGTTTCTATTGTTACTATGTGAGCCCACAAGTTTTATGTAGCTACCAAATTTTTTATGCCTATCTTGTTTATAAATCCAATAAGTATCACACATCTCCCACATAGAAACCCATAAAAAGTATCACACCTCTCTCACATACAAACCCCCATTCCAGTAGGACCAGGGTGAAATACACAAGACCTTATACACACCATTTTACCTTCCTCTCACACCCCCATCTCACACACCTATACACACACTCCCATAAACCCCTCACATATACTACTACTTGATAATATTGAGAGTTCCATCCAGGTACCATTTTAATTAGTCATACTAATTTCTCTTTAAATTTCTCAATCTTGATTTTTTAATTATTTATTTAAAAATTCAATTCCTGAACTTTCATTGTTTTTATTTAAAACACATTATGTGTTGGCATTGATTTTTCAGAGGATATCTTTGGGTTGAGTAAGAAGAGATGGATGGAGCTTCCATGAATTTCCAGGTTCGATTTAAACTAAGGAATATATATATATATATATATATATATATATATATATATATATTTATATATGTTATGTTTCTTTTTCATAAAGTAGGAAATTAATGATAAAACACTTTTATTTACCCCTCCATAGCATATCACACTTTGTTCGTACATATTGTTAATTTTTACAATTTTTCTTGTCATTTTTGCTTCTCACAATTTTTTTTTATGATTTTCGTCTTAACTACTCCCTATAAATATACATATGTTTTTTATATTTTCTAAGGTTATGACCCAGGTATTCAATTTTTTAATTTTGTATATTTATTATTTAATAGTTATAAGTTCATATTAATTTCTTTTTGTAGTCGATCGAGAAATCATAGAGCTTTCTTTTCAAAATAAATTTGAATTTACTATATAATTGACCATTGATGTGAAAAAATGAATGATAGCAATCTACAATATTAACAAGAAATTTTTAAATTTTCTCCTAATGTCAAATAAGCGTTAATTAATTAGTGGTATGGAAATGTTATTAACTGTATTTTTAATTAGCACTACAAATTATAACTTTATTAGTTGATTATAATAATAAATTATGAGAATTTTATAAAATAGATCAAGAAAAATAACTTTGGTTTGAAAACAACTAATGAGTACAAGTAAAACATTGATTTTAATTTGTAAAGTGCACTTTACAATTTTTGTTATGTTGAATTGTTGGAAACCTGAATGGGCTTTCAAATTCAAACACCTGATATATGTATAATATATGCTATGTAATACAACTCTTTCGAAGTATAGTAAACACACAGTATTTTAATTTCTCAAACACAAAGCTACAGCTTTCTATTTTTTAAACACAACACTGGGCTACAACCTTTTTTTTTCTCTGAGCTTCAGGGTGTATCTTACAATGATGCTCTGAAGTCCTATTTATAGGCTCTCAGCTGATTACATCACAGCTTATGCAATCTTCTAGCTGACCTAATAGCTTACATATACATAAAATTAATACAAGCCTATCAAGGTTGAATATCCAGGTTTGTGCAAGCTGCAAGCTTCAACCCAGCCACCTTATTTCCAGGGTTTCATTTAAGAGCCAGCTTGAGTGTCTTCATTCAAACAGTCACATAATCCAGAAGCTTTGACACTATTACAGATTCTAACTTTATCCAGCTTTGAATATTATCTGCATGTTTTATGATTTTCACTTCCCGATGTATAGCTGCTGCTTATTTCTTTCATTCATATTAGTGTTTCTCAGCCATTTTGTTTGACCTAGCTGATGCACCAGGATTTCAGCAAGTTAGTTTGCTGCTACTTTATTTTGTTACTCTATCTACATTCAACCCCACCTGTTATTATTAATGTTTTCTGTAGAGAGTTTGAATTCTAACACTCCCCCTCAAACTCGACTTTGCATTCCGAGATTTTCTTTCATTTTATGAAATATCTCCGGCTTCAACGGCTTAGTAAAAATATCCGCTAAATTTTCTTCAGTTCTGCAGTGCACCAGTTCCACAATTTTCTCGTTCATCTGTTCTCGAATAAAATGATATTTAATATTTATGTGCTTGCTTCGATTGTGTGACACTAGATTTTTCGCAAGTGAAATAGCAAATTTATTGTCCACGTAAATAGTAACCGGATCTTCCTTTACAAGATTTAAGTCGCCCAATATGTAGCCTAGTCACATAGCTTGACACGTGCATGCTGCTGCTGCGATGTATTCTGCCTCACATCTTGAGAGAGCAACTGTTTGTTGCTTCTTTGATGACCACGGAAATATTGCTGAACCAATATGAAAAGCATAACCCCAAGTGCTTTTCCCGTCATCCAAATCACTACCATAATCACTGTCTGAGTAGCCAACTAATTTTGAATCCTGAGAATGCGTGTAAAATAGACCATGATCAAGTGTACCTTTTATGTACCTCAAAATTCTTTTAGCTGCCATGAAGTGATCCTGCTTCGGCTTCTCCATGTACCTACTAACCAGTCCCACTGCATACATAATATCCGGATGAGTAAAAGTTAGGTACCTCAGACTTCCAACCAAACTTTTGAACAATGTCGGATTTACCGACTCCCTCGTTGAATCAATTCTGAGCTTTATGCTTGCTTCTGCTGGCGTGCTCACCGGCTTGCATTTCTCCATTCTGAATTTCTTTAAAATATGCTCCGCATATTTTTTCTGTGACATAAAAATTACATCTTTGCTTTGCTTGACCTCGACTACAAGAAAGTATGACATTTGACCAATATCTGTCATCTCAAATTCATTAGTCATAACTCTCTTAAAATCATTGAACATACCGGGGTTGTTGCCAGTAAAAGTCATGTCATCCACGTATAAGCACACGATCATAATATCTCCCCCGGAATTTGTTTTGGTGAAAAGTGCATGCTCGTATGGACTTTTCACAAAACCATTTTTCTGAAAGTATTCATCGACCCGTGTGTTCCATGCTCGCGGAGCTTGCTTCAAACCATACAAGGCCTTCTTCAGTCTGTAAACTTTATTTTCCTGACCTTTATGAACATATCCCGGAGGTTGCTCGATATAGACTTCTTCTTCGAGATAACCATTGAGAAATGCTGACTTGACATCCATCTAAAAAATCTGCCATTGATTTTGTGCTGCAATTGCTGTAAGAAGTCTAATAGTATCAACTCTTGCAACAGGATCAAATACCTCATCATAGTCAATCCCATATCTCTGCTTGTAGCCTTTAGCCACCAACCTTGCCTTTTGTTTTTCCACTTTGCCTTCTTGATTTGTCTTGGTCTTATAGACCCACTTGACACCAATTGCTTTGTGTCCTTCAGGAAGATCTATGAGCTCCCAAGTATCATTCTTCTTGATTGCACCAATTTCTTCATCCATTGCTTTCTTCACAAGTTTCCTCAAATGTAACTAGATCACACTCAGCCATTAAGCAAAACAATGAATAATCAAAGGTAGTTTGTACCGGACTTGTTGCATCATAAATGTCATCCAGACTACGCATTTTTCTCGGTACTCCACCTGAACTGTTGTTGCTACTGCTTCCTGAACTCGATGGTGTCGAGGCAGGAGTTTGTTGGTTTGGACTTTGTGGAGGAGTTAGATCATCATTTTCATCATCTTCAATGTTGGTGTCATCATCATCATCATCATCATTAAAGAATAAGCCTGCAACTTTTCTTTCTTCGTCACTCCATTTCCAATAATCGGATTCATCGAACTCAACATCTCGAGAAATGATTAATTTCTTCGTCAGGGGATTATAGAGTCTGTAAGCCTTGCTCCTTTTTATCATATCCGGTAAAGATACACTTCTCGCCTTTATCATCCAGCTTCTTTCTTTTCTGATCGGGAACATGGGCATATGCAATACACCCGAAAATTCTGAGATGTCCAGCTGATGGTTTGCTACCACTCCATGCTTCATTTGGAGTTTTGTTTCTGACACTTTTTGTTGGACAGCGATTCAGCAAATAAAATGCACATAAAACGGCTTCAGCCCAGAAAGTTCTTGGCATGTGCTTTGCTTTCACCAAACTCCTTGCCATGTCTAGAATAGTGCGATTCTTCCTCTCTGCAATGCCATTTTGTTGAGGAGTATATGCCGTTTTCAACTGATGATTAATTCCATGTGCTTTGCAGAAGCTTTTAAACAAATTTGAAGTGCACTCACTTCAAAACTTTGAACTCCTTGAATTTATCAAGAGCCTCCGCTTTTTCTTTGAGGATATACACCCAACTTTTCCTGCTAAAATCATCAATAAATGTTAGGTAATACCTGTTACTTCCAAGTGATGGAATATCAAATGGACCAGCAATATCTGTGTGAACAATCTCCAAAGGCCTCCTGGCTCTCCATGATTTTCCAACGGGAAAACTTTGTCTGTGTTGCTTCTTCCCCTTAACACATGATTCACACAAATTTTCTGGTTCATTGATTTATGGCAAGCCGTCCACCATCTTTGTCTTTGACAATAATTTCAAGCCAGAAAATCCAAGATGACCAAATCTTAAATGCCATAACCACGAGTCATTTTTAATGACAGACTTTAAGCACTTTTGCACCTTCGTCTGCATATCAAGAGTGAACAGATGATTCTTTGACATCTCCACATTAGCAATTAATTCTTGAACCTGATTTCTAATGATAAGAGAATTATTCTGCATCTAAATATTATATCCTTTCTCCACAAGTTGGCCAAGACTGATGATGTTACTTTTCAAAGCAGGTATATAGTAAACATCATTTATGAATTTTTTCTCACCATTCTTTAATACAATCGTAATTGTACCTTTGCCTTTGACTGAAATCTTCGAAGAATCACCAAATGTAACTTCTCCACTGATGGTCTCATCTATCTCTGTAAATAAATCTTTGTGGCCCGTCATGTGGTTGCTCGCACCAGAGTCAAGATACCAAACATTTTTCTTGCTTTCCTCATCTCCTTTGTAAGTGAGTAACAGAGCAGTGCCCACATCTTTATCTTCTTTTGCTGCTGCAAAATGACTTCTTTCTTCCACTTTTGGCGATCTACACTCATAACTGAAATGGCCAAATTTATTACAATTATAGCACTGAAATTGAGACTTGTCACCTCGTTGAAATCCGCCTCTTCCTCGACCTCTGTAGTTTTGACCACGGCCAGATGGTTGAAAATTTTCAGTGTTCTGGCTTCTGTTGAAGGACTGCCTTCCACGTCCTCGTCCACCTCGGTAGCCACCTCTTCCACGAATAGAATTACTACTTCTTGAACTTTCACCAATGGACACCTTACTTTGCAAAGCCTTCTCCAAATGGCTCGTATCATCATACTGGTTCATTCGCTTCTCATGCGCTTGAAGTGAACCAACTAGCTCGTCAATTGAAATCGTGGACAGATCTTTTGACTCCTCAATAGAAGTAACAACATAATCAAATTTTCTTGTTAATGAACGGAGCAACTTTTACATGACCCGAACATCATCAAGACTTTCGCCATTTCTCTTCATCTCGTTTGTCACCATTTTTAAACGAGTAACATATTCATCAATATTTTCCGAGGCCTTCATTTTAATATTTTCGAACTCCCCGCGTAGAACCTGGAGCCGCACCTTTTTAAATTTTTCAACACCTTGGAATGATTTTTGCAAAATCTCCCATGCCTCTTTTGCCGTTTTTGCTTCAGAATTTTTTTCAAAGGTTGATTCATCAACACCTTGAATAATTGTGTACAACGCCTTTTTATCTTTTTTCCGAGTCTCCTTTAACGCCGTCTTCTCGGCATTTGGAAGTGCTGCTTCAGCTGCTGCATCTGCGGGCTCGTTGAACCCATTTTCGACAATATCCCAATTATCGTATGAACCGAGTAAAACCTTCATTTGGATACTCCAATTCCCGTAATTTGTGGACGTCAATTTTGGAATATTTGGTTGCACCATATTCGCCATTTTCTTGAACGGAACTTTGGCTCTGATACCACTTGTTGGAAACGTGAATGGGCTTTCAAATTCAAACACCTGATATATGTATAATATATGCTATGTAATACAACTTTTTGGAAGTATAGTAAACACACAGTATTTTAATTTCTCAAACAGAAAGCTACAACTTCTATTTTTTAAACACAACACTAGGCTACAGCTTTTTTTTCTATGAGCTTCAGCTCCTTTCTCTTTCACCGGGTGTATCTTACAATGATGCTCTGAAGTCCTATTTATAGCCTCTCAGCTGATTACATCACTGCTTATGCAATCTTCTAGCTGACCTAATCGCTTACATATACATACAATTAATACAAGTGTATCAAGGTTGAATATCCAGGTTTCTGCAAGGTGCAAGCTTCAACCCAGCCACCTTATTTCCAGGGTTTCATTTAAGAGCCAGCTTCAGTGTCTTCATTCAAAAAGTCACATAATAATCCAGAAGCTTTGACACAATTACAAATTCTAACTTTATCCAGCTTTGAATATTATCTGCAGGTTTTATGATTTCCACTTCGCGATGTATAGCTGCTGCTTTATTTTGTTACTCTATATATCTACATTCAACCCGAGCTGTTATTATTAATGTTTTATGTAGAGAGTTTGAATTCGAACAAGAACTGTGTGGTGTTTCACTATTTTCTTTTTATTTTCATCTAAACTTATGCTTATCAATTTTTTGTTAGGTATCACTTTTTTTTTAATTTTTTTGTAGCTATAAATATGTAATAGGGCTTTTTTCATGCAACTTCCTTTTCAAATTAAATAAATTTGGATCGACTATATAAGTAGAGGTAAATTTGAGAGATTGAATGATATTCATCAATAGTATTAAGAAGAAACCTAACCTATAAATATGACATGATGGTATTTTATAACATCATGGTTGCCAAACTTTTTGTGGGACTAAATTTGACCAACTGCTTAACATGTTTAATTTAGAATGAAGTTTCAGTTGGAAAACAAGGAAATGAATCTTCAAAAAGAGGAGGAAAAAGAACCCTAGATATAGAGTCTGGATCTCCAAGTCAAGGTACACAAAGTCCATATAGTAGAATTCACCAGAATTATAAGCTAACCTCCTTTAGCATTTATTTTACTTCAATGCAATTTTGCATGGTTTTCGGTAGGGGCCAAAATCTTGCAGGTGAAAGAAGCAGAAACGTCCACCATTCTGTTACCCGATGATGAACCTCTCTCGATGTGGTTAGAAGCTCTAAAGACTGCTGATGCCACAAGTAAGATAGTGTTCATTTAGAGCTGTTTGCTGAGTCTTTTCTAGTCACTGACTATTTCTGTTTCATTGCTATTTTAATCAATTGTCTATTTTTGCTTCCTGCGTATGCTGAACACCCAACTGCTGAAAAAATAAAAGAGGTAGATGGAAAGGATACTTTGGTGAAAGAAGCAGAAACGCCCATGGTTCCGTTACCCTTAAATATGTCGGATGATGAACCTCTCTCGATGTGGATTGAAGCTCGAAAGACTGCTGATGCCACCAGTAAGCTACATATTAAAGGCACTTGCTCACATGTATTGCAATTATTTTTTATACAATTATTATATCTGCAGGCACCAAACAGGGGAGGAGTGTGGCGCCGAAATGTACTACAGATTGTAGTCAAGATATTGTTATCTGGTCCTCTCAATGCAATGATCATATTTTACCATTTGCTAAGAGCAGCTCACTCTGGAAGTCTATTGAGTCTATGCAGGTGTTTCGCCTGTTCCCACAGAATCCACATTTCAAATGTTTGTTCTGGAAAAAAGAGAGTTCTCGAGAAGGAGAGGCAATAGCTTTAATGGTTAACTTTGTCAATGCTGTTGAGATGATGTCCACCTTGCGACCTGATGACCCGAGAAACACTTTGGAGGATACTCTGGAATTTCTTCATGAGTTGGAAGATAATGGATTTGATGTCGATGTAGTACGCGACCGTGTAGAACAGTTGCTATTAACCAAGGACAAGCGGGAAGAACTTGAGGCTAAGGCAAAGGAAGGTACAGATCAGATCGAGCAAGAAAAAGTGGAAGATTTGGATAATCACATTCGTTTACTGCGAGAAGAGCTTGCCTTGGCTTTGTCAACTAAGGCGCAGAAAGATTCAATTGTTGCTCAATTGGAATCAGCAGTCAATGATATTAATGATCGCATCAGGAATGTTGACCTTGAGTTTAAAGCCTTAGTAGCTGCCCCTTGGCAAGTGGGAGATGATAATTCAGTGACTTATAGAGAGTAGGCAGGTTTGAATGGAATTTTACAAGACCTCTGTGTCATTCCATTAACAGCATGAAAATCCAGATAATCCAAAATGATGACAGCTGGTCAATGTGGTACTTTAGTCTGAATCAGTAAGAACCATGGACTATCTATGTATGAGGGGATACTTGGCCTTTTTTATATATATATATTTTTCTTGGGGGGGGGGGGGGGGGGGGGGGGAGGGGGTGGGGTTCTCATTGTAGCCTCTCATCCATGAGACCATCATGATTTATCTCTTCCATCTTATTCCTTAGTGTCTGATAGTGACTTCAGTAGAGTAGATTGTGTTGGCTTGAACTGTTGTTCGATGAAGGTGCCTTGTTTACATGTTTGAATTTTGTTGAGTTACGCAGTTTTCCATTCTTAAATTTAGTTTTTGTATGTTTGTGTGGGAACTACATGGCGCAGATTTTCATTTTGTATGTTTATGTTTGTGCTACTTGCTCCAGAATAAAACGCTTGATCTGCTGACATCAACATTCTGCTATGCAAGTGTTATCTTCAATATAAATCTCTTTACACACAAGCTGAAATATAAATCTGGTTTTCTAACACTTGAAAACCTTCAATGGTTCCAAGACTAGTAGACAGTATTAGTTAGTGCCATCCACAGTCGGTGGTGCAACTAACTACAGATACTATTATGATTATTCACTCAAACAACAACATTTACCTCTACATACATGAATTTCAACAAGACCATGGCCTTCCCCTAAATTTAATTGTTTGTTAGGACTTGATATGATATAAATGGACATGAAAATAAATAATTTTTTTATTTAAATAGAGACTATGTACAAGGAATTTTGAAATATAACAAATAAACTATTGACACCAAATTTAAAATAACATTATTCATTTGATTTAATCCTTAAACTATCATAATGGTGGCTGGAGTTGGTTTTGAATTGAAAAATATATAATCTAATGCGTTGGAGTTAACTTGACACTTAAAAAATTGTAAAAATCATGCTATTATACTCATCCCAACACACATACAGTAACACCTCTAACATGAAACAACCTAAAAGCAATATAGACCACAAATACTTTAGAGATTTATCAAATAATCTCCTGACCTAGTTTCCTCTCTTGACAGCAACATTTTACTACACACATCACAGACGTTTTCACCAAAGTATAACCTATATATATATTTACTATCTACTATGCCATCAAACGTTTTTACCAAAACACAAAATGTTTTTACTTTCCCAACACACAAATTCTTATTCTTTACTATCCTTTTCTCCACAAATTAAAACCTTTCTACGTGAATATATTACACCTTATGTTCCAAAATAGTAGTCTATTTTCAATTTTTTACGCATTTTGAGAAAACATTAATTCAATGATACATTTCCACTTATACCCATCATAAATACATTGAGTTTATAAGAATATGAACTACTTTAAGTTATTACTCACTCCTCATTTATTGTTGTACCATTTTCAAGAAGGGTAATTTAGGAAAAATGTTACATTTTTGTATTGAAAATTGATAATGGACATGTATTGTGAGTCAAATTGCGAACTATACAACTAGTTACATCTTATATTTATAGTCTATCATCAGCGGACAACAAGTGTTCCCAACAATACCGCATTCCTCAAGCATGTTCATCCTACAAAGAAAACAAGGTTCACACTATAAATGAATCAATTGAATCACAACATATTCATAAAAACAAGAATCACGTGCTTATCCAAGTACGTGGACTTTATTGACCGAGAGTACTGAAGTCTCTAGCTGTGGATTACGAAGTTGTGGATTACGAAGAAGACCATAGAGCATAACCAATTAACGACCACATTTCCAAGCTGCAGCATGGCAATTTATAAAAACATAGAAACAACAGAAGATTCTTAAATCAGAATAATTACTAGTAAATAAGTTGTGCATGTAAAGAGGGCAAATCAAAGGTATAATATCTTACCAGACCATTATATAAAGTGCCAATACAACAACATTTATCCAATTCGATATAGAATTGGCCAAAGCAGCTCCCTACTACCTAGGCCAGACTTAACACCATGATCCAACAGAGAAAAATATGTAGGAGAGTTGTGATCCCTGAGCTGATGTTTGGTGTTGCTAGAATCGGCATCATGGTTGCAACGTATTGGACAACTTCTACTTCATTGTTGTAAGCATATCCCCAGATGTGACGAATCAATAACAAAACTACCCCGACAAAAATCCGCACTAAACGCGCAGTCTGTGGATGACTTGCACCGAGTTCATTTGAGACCCTTGTGCTACATATGGAAGGACCAAAGGTGAATTAGATCTAATGAGCACAGCAGAATTCTTCTGTAAAATTTAAACTAGCTAGTGAAAGGGGTATGTCCTTTAGAACATTGTTTTAAGAATTATTAGTACTCTATATTCTGATCACAACTTTTAAATGTCATACGAACCTCACAGAGGCACCAAGTCCGAATGGTATCATCCAGCAGTTTTGGGCAGTAGTGAACCTGCATATGAAACATCACATCAAAGAATATTCTAGTTCAAGAAATTGACAATGCCAGGAAAGAATGTTTATGTTTTGCAGAAGGCAAAAAGGAATGCGAAATTTGACCTGATCGAGAGTACTGAAGTCTCTAGTTGTGGATTAGGAAGAAGACCAGAGAGTAAAACCATCATTTCGAATGACCACAACTCCAAGCTGTTAACTGTCAGGTTAGTAAATTCCCCACAACACAAAAACAATCCTAGATCCCTTCAAAAGATAATTACTAGCATTAATCGTTAATAAAGCTGGGGCTGAGAGATTTAATATATTACCAGACCAAAATGCCTGAAGGAACTGCTAGTCTAAGGAAAGTTAGGATATTTTGAAGGGATTCCATTGAAAATCCAGTCCAGGATTTTGCACATGAAGAAGAAAACTTTACATAAAGTGCCAACAGTACAACATGTATCCAATAAGATATAACAATCCTTTAAGAATGATGTCGTGTTTGCCCAAATGATGGCTAACGGAAAACTTACAAGCAAAAGAACAAACATAGCTCTCTGAATATGTATGCCAAGCATATGGTAGCTCTGGCCACAAAATGTCTCCATTGCACCTGACATTCCCATCTACTCAAAGAACACAATCATTTCACAACAACAAAGAAACTTCAACAATAATCCAATAGAAGAAGATTTTATTTATAAAACATAATAAACTAGGAAGCTAGGTAACTTTATCATGTACAAGATATTCATCTTCGTGCAACATAGGAGTACACTTCAATTTCTAGTTAACAAGTTGTAATTCCCTACTAAAGTGAGGCCCATTTATGAAACATACTTGGGTAAAATGAGTTAACAACAACATTCACCAATAACCAATCTAACTAACAGAAGTTCAGTTTTCTTATCACTTAGCACATAGCGGATTGATAAAATAAAACACAGAATAAGTCTATCCCGAAGAGGACTAAAAGTCTTGAAAAAAGCAATAAGCATGCCTTCATAATCTTTAGTACTCCCTCCGTCCCAGCGTCCCAGGTGGGACGGAGGGAGAAGTTAACATTTGGAAGAGAAGGCTCGACACGCATTTTAACGCTCCTTTAAAGTATAGTTCCATTAATTGATTTAATTTTTTTTCTTCTGAATAAAAATTAAATGTTTGGATTTTTATTCAAAAAAAAAAAAATTTAAAAATAAATAATGGAACTATATTTTATAGGAGTATTAAAATATGTGCCGACCCCTCCATTTCAAATGTTAACAAATGAATGGGACGAACGGAGTATAATCTCGCCATAGGCAAATTAAGACATTATGTAATGAGCTTCTTTAGTAATAACCAGTGGAGTACTAAACTTAAGAGTTTAGAGCTGAACAAACATAGGCCATGAATAGGATTTTTAAGCAAGATACAAACCGACACACACAATCAACATCATCACTATAAGAAATGAATTTTGGACAAACGGGACTCACCAATAAGCTAAAACGAGTAATAGATGCAAAAGATGTAGTCATAGAAGCACCAGACATAAGTAAAGATTAAACACATTCATATTCATATAAATGAATAATATACATACCCATGACTTTGCATACCCCGTGAAAGACACTTAGGAGTGGAGAGAGAGAGAGTACTGATTAACAGGAAAAAAAAGAGATGTGGAGAACTGAGTTCGAAGGGGATGGGGGAGATTTAGGGATTTGATAAATGGGGAAAACCAAAACCGGAAAATGAAAACGGGGAACCAAAAAGTATTCACGGGAAACTAAAAAGACTTCACTGGGAAATAAAAATTTAGATCGGTTAATGAAAATGTACGAAGTGGGTGACACTTTATTAAGGGCAAACGAAAAAAGCAATGTCTTTGATATAGACAACGATTTATCTAAAAAAGCGTTGTAACGCAATTACTCACACAATAATTTTATAAAAAAAATCATTGTCTATATCATACAACCGTTTAACAACATAAACAATTGTTATAACTTACAACACTTTGTTAAACAAAAACCATTGTCTTACTTTTATGAAATGGAATAAACAAACCATATGTGAGTATTGGTCAAATCAGTAGTTGAATATTAAAATCTCAAATCAAATAAATTTATTTTTTTTCTGAAATTTTTGTAACATCATTAAAATACATAGATCTTGGTATCCATATGGTTGGATCGTCGCTAAATATTTCTAAAAAAATTGAAACATCAATCCGGACAAAACACTAGTTAGAAGTACAAGTCAAATCACTAGTTGATCATTAAGATCTCGAACCAAATAAATTTATTTTTCTCTGATGTTAAACAATAGTAATGAAATATGGGGTCTTCCAAATCCTCCCACCCCTTCAATCGAATTATGAACCGTTGATATCCCTTTGTCTCTGCCTAAGGTCTACCTGCAAATCCGGGACACGAAACTGACCTTAGACCACCTCACGATGGCTTAGCCATCCCTGTTTCACCCATCCAATGAGGTATGATGTGTCGTAGTCATCGGTTAAGCTCTAACCCCCAATCCCACAATGAATTAAGCCTTTAACTAGATTTTGACGCACAAGTCCTACTTAGATCTCATGTGGTAAGTATTCATTCTTGCTCCTACTTACGAGTTTTACAGTCCACACCAAGGCCACATGATAGACTAACTAGTTCTATCAATGACTCAAACTCCGGTTTTATTGTTATCGATTTAACAAGTAATAAGGTGATCAATCTCATATGTATTATATATTCTAGGTTACTCTAGGCACGCATCACCTACGTTTTGTGTTATCAATTTTACAACTCAATCGCAAGTGCACATATGAAACAAGTAGTATATAAAATTCGTTCCCACGAGGACTACTTTAAGAAGTTAAATACCAAGCACTATCGTTCTCACAATTATAACACATTATGAAAATTATATTAGAAACTACTACTAAAATATACAAATCAACTCAAGAATAAAACAAGAGTAAAGACATTTAGGCCTTTAACTTCCTTTAGAGTTTAAAAAGTATCTTCCGTCATCTCTATTTTTATGTTCTAATCCTTAGTCTAGGGTACACATATATTCACAAGGATCTTACGATTCTCAAGTGAATTTAGCTCACAAGATTAACTCACATATTCGTATGGTGAATTTAAATCTATGAGCTGAATTAACAAATAGCCCTAATTTGACTACTCTAGGTGATTAGGTTTCTTCCTATCCTAAACACATATTAACAAATATTTTAATCTCAAGTGATATTGGTTGGTTCTAAATTCAGGCTATCTCTTTCAAATATCACCCAAATTAATAAATCAATGTCAAAGTTAATTATTCTTTGAGAAGCATTACACCCAAATCAATATAAGTGATCATAAAGAACATCAAATAGAGAATTAAAGAGAAACACTTGTATATGATCTCAAGAATCCATGAAAGCCCTAGAGTAATAATTACTTAAACATTTTATAGAAAAACACAACAAAGGAATATAGAAGATGAAGAATACATAGAACTTGTTGTTCATGGCTTCAATCTTCAATCTACATGGCTTGTGTTTTCTTCAAGATTTTGTTACTTTTCTCCTCTACTTTTCTTCTCTAGGTCTAAACTACATGTCTATTTTTCTACTAACTACTATCTAATGTCCCAACTGATATATTTTATAAATACCAAGTATTTTAATGAATTATTAGGAACTTCGTACGCTGTTGTTCCTGGACTTTTCTGAGTAGTTCTGAGCAAAGTAAAATTCTAAGCCGATAATAGAAATATTGGTCTTCTTCCAAGCTTTCCAATGACTATTTACTAGCCTCAAACAGACTTGTGAAACTCGCCATAGAGCCAAAATAGCAAAGAATGCGAAAGTTGCCAAAAATCCTAATTTTCCATGAATCAACTCCAAAATTTCAAATTTAAGCTCCAACCCATTATTTCTCGATTCGTACAATGAAAAATTAAAACACATTAAATAAAATTTTAATTTCATGCAAAATAACTTAAAATATAGGGACAAACTAATAATAAATATTTACTTATCAACTATTTCCACACTTAAGATTTTGCAGGCAAAGTAAGAAAACCAAACTACCTCCTAATTTATTAACACCACTTTCGTAGATGACACGATTGCTTTGAGCATATGCAACAAGCCATAACATGCTCTCTGATAAAACGATATCTTATGTCATGTGTGCTTGGTTCTCGAGTGCTGAACAGGGTTGTTGGAGATTGCTATGACACTTGTATTGTCACATAAAATTGGAATTTTGTTCAATACAAATCCATAGTCGTTCAATTGATTCCTTATCCATAAGATCTGAGCACAGCAGCTTCCAGCAGCAATATATTCATCTTCTGTTGTTGAATTGGAAATTGTTTGTTGTTTCTTGCTATACCAGGAAATGAATCTACCACCTAGGAATTGACAACTCCCAGAGGCACTTTTTCTATCTACAACACTTTCTGCATACTCAGAATCTGTATATCGAACAAGATTAAACCAGAATCTTTAGGGTACCAAATACCTAATTTAGGTGTACCCTTAAGATATCTCAAGATTCTTTTAACAGCAACGAGATGTAAATCTCTAGGATCCGCTTGGAACCTTGCACATAAGCATGTAGCATGCATAATATCATTTCTACTTGCAGTAAGATAGAGTAAGGAGTGAATCATACCTCTGTAGCTTGTAACATCTACCTTGATAGAATTATCACAGTTTCCAACTTTGACAGCTGTAGATGATGGAGTCCTTGCTGATGCTGAATCCTCCATATGATACTTCTTGGGGAGTTCTTTGAGATACTTGGATTGACAAATAAATATTCCATTTAATCTTTGACTTACTTGTAATCCAAGAATCACAAGTGCATATTGTTTCTTTGACAAAGACATCACATTAACTGGACCAAACAAATCCATGTGCAGTAGCTGATGTGGTTCAGTTATTAATGATGTGTCAGTGCCCTTGTGAGATGCTTTCTTTGACTTTCCTTTCTGACAAGCCTCACACAGTCCTTCCTGTGGAAATTCCATTTGAGGCAGACCTCTCACCAATTCCCTGGGAGTTCATTGTTTTGAAGTTCAGATTAGACATCTTCTTGTGTCATAACCAACTTTCATCTGATGAAGCTTTAGCATAAAAACAATTAACTTCATCTTTGCATCCAGAATATAAGTCAGCTATGAACAAGTTCCCTTTTCTAACTCCTTGAAGAGCAGGCTTTCCATTCTTCTTGTGAAGGATCTGGCACTTCTCTTTATCAAATGAAACAACATATCCTCTGTCACAGAATTGACTGATACTGAGAAGATTATGCTTCAGACATTCCACAATGGATACATCTTCAATGATAACATTTCCTGATTCCAAACAACCAGATCCTTCAGTTATACCCTTGCTGTTATCTCCAAAGGTAACCAGAGAGCCAGCTTTCTCAACCACATTTGATAGCAGAGCTCTATCTTCGGTCATATGCCTTGAACAACAACTATCCAGAATCCACACAACACGGTTTATTTGTACCACACCCTGTAATATCAAATTGATTAGTCCTTTCTCGAAACCCAAACTTGATTGGGTCTGGCATACTTAAAGAATTGACCTTTGTCCGGCAAAACAACATTTTTAATCTTAACTACTTCAACCTCTTTAACAAAAGAGCGTTTCCGTTCATAATCAGCCTTAACACATTTTTGAGAGGGCTTAGGTATGAATATGTCCACTCTAGTTTTGGGAAGACTAGCAGTTTTGGATCTAACATGCCTCCTATAATTAACATGTTGACGAGGATCAGTCTTATCATCAGATACATGCTTACTATTAAAATAAGCATGCATAACATTAAATGCACAAGACATGCAATTCACCATACCACATGCCTTATGAGACAGATTAACAATAGGCAAGTTAGAGTTGTTATTGTTTTGTTTCACTTTATGAATGTCTATTTTGGTCTTGGTTGCTGGAACAAATTTGACACAACCCTCAAACACACATTTGTTGGACTGTGCAATTTCATTAATAAGGTCCTCGATACGCAATTCCTCTTGAATAATGATGGATAATTCATTCAAAGGTTCTGCTACTGATTCTCTAAAGAGAGAGTCTTTAGAACCCTTAAGCACCTATGGTATACCCCTATCTTTAGCACTGACTCTGTTAGGGGTATTGATGTCTAACATTCCAACAACCTCATTATATCCATAACCTATACTAAAAGTTTTGCCTATAGCTTGCTTGTTGAAAAATTCTTTAGCTTCTTTACATGAATTATAGTAGGTTCTGACCTTGGTTTCCAGTTCAGTGATATTATCTTTAAGAATAGTTTCAAGTTGTTTATAGAAATTAACCCTATTCTCAAGAAAAACTACTTTATCTTTCAATTCATCCTGATTAATATGCACTAGTCTTAATTTTTTAACCACCTCTTTTTCTAGAGCATTGTTCTGAAGAATTATTCGATCATTTTCACTACGTGCACATGATAAAGTTCTGCTAAGATGATATACCATTTCTGCATCAATAAAAGTTACCTCAAACTTAGGAGATGAAGAACTTCCCTCATTAGCCATAAGTGCAAGATTGCCAACTTCTCCATCTTCTTCATCACTGTCAGTATCATCCCAGCTCTTTCCTTCTGCAAGATAAGTCTTCCCAATTATGTTCTTCTTGTTTGAGTCATATGAGTTCTTCTTTGCTTGTCTAGGTTTTTTACATTGTGTAGCAAAGTGTCCCAACTCATTGTAGTTAAAGCATCTGATAGTGCTCCTGTCCACAGCTCCAGTCTTATAGCCACCCCTTGCTATTAGAGGAAGAAGAACTACCTCTTTGGAACCTAGGTTTAAATTTGAGATTTTGGATTCCTTCTAAATCTGAAGTTTCCAAATTTCCTCACTATCATAGCCATTTCCTAGATATGCTTAGTACCTTTACTATTTAGCACATGATTATGCATAACTGGATCCAGACAGTCCACTAGGATTAACTGCAGGCAAGAATCCAAGGAAGAATCTTCCTTTTCATTAGTTGTATAATCTTTAGGCTCTTTGGGATACATCCTTGCAACTTGAACAACCACATTATTCTCAATGCGTTCTTCTTCAACAACCATTGGAATAGTTGGTCCTTTCTTCAAAACACCTAGGTACTTAGGATTTGCCACCTGAACGAACAGAAGCATCTTCTTCTTCCACATTGGATAATGTTCCACATTTTGAGATTTTTTTCGTAGAAGAATAAAAATATGAAGGTTCTAGAAAAAAATCACAAAAAATGGATCTTTGATTAGTGTATCAATCAAAAGGCTCTGATACCAATTGTTAGGTCCCGATAAGTTTGTAGAAGGGGGTTGAATACAAACTATACCGTTTTATCGAATTTGTTTTTTTTTCTGATAATACAATTTTAAGAACAAATAATTGCGGAATTTAAATGAAACAAAATTCTAGTTAAATATAACTTATATTAAACTTGAAAGGTGTTACAAATTTTGTACTGATTACAAGATTGAATCTCAAACTAATAAAATAAATTTAGAATAAATTCAACATGAACTTATCTATTTTTGTATTAAAAAGATATAATGATAAATTATAGTTCGAAATAATTTCTAGGGATAAAGATCCGCTAGATAGTCAAATCAGTACAAGTAAATGATTTCCAGTGGTATGGATATAACAATCAAGACTAGAAATGATTAACTTGAATCAAAGGATTTGTCCGGCGGTGTTTAGAGCTTTGACAGAAATTTTTTGTTAAGATATTATGTTGTGTAGATAAGGTGTTGTCTTGATCTTTTCTTAAGTGTTAATCCACTTGCAAACTGCACGTTTTTTTTCTGGAGAATGATTATCAAATTAGGCTAGCATGACTACCATATTAAGCGTGGAATGACTATCAAATATGATTGGTATGAGTATGAAAATATTAAAAATGAATTAGAATGACTACCATTAGAACTGGGATGACAATCCTTGATAGTCATTCCAGTTCGTTTTTATAATAAAATGACTTGGGATGACTATCGGGATGACTACCCTTGATAGTCATTCCAGTTCATTTATCATAGTCATTCTAGTTATAATTCTAATTCTAATTTAAATTAATTCTTATAATTAATTTATTCAATAAATTAATTTATTTATTTATTTATTCAATTAATTCTGATGAATTAATTTAATCAATAAATTAATAAATAATTTAAAAGAGAATTTATATCCTTTCATGATAGCATAAACAATCCTTGAATCACTTGAATTTGATGAAGAACTTCCACTGTATGAAGTTGACACTTGATGTACGGTCCGGTTCATAATTGACTAACTGCAATGTTTGTTCTTCATCTTTGACTTTAAGCTGTGATCCATCTATTGCTTTTTACTTTGGTCAACCACTGTAATCTGTACCCTTGCTGTCACACTTCTGAAATAGCTTACTGTTTGGAGAATCAAGTTCCAAAATTTTCATTTTGGCAATAAAAGCTTTCAAACTGTTCTAGCTCAGAAAAATGGCTAGATGATTCATAGTATCAAGTTTTGGATTTGACTCCAAGGCCGTGACTTTAGCCTCATAGATAAATCGTACTCAACCTAACACTTTCATGTTAATTTCATCTTGTGGAATAGTCTTTCCAAGTCTTTTGAGAAAAATTATAGTCACTTGAAACCTTGATTGACTTTTCCTTTATAGTTTCTCCTTCTTTGAGCTTGAAGTTGCCGAATTCATTCATTAGCTTGCTGAGTTTTACCTTGCTTAGAGTTTGTGATCCTTTATGAGAGGTTTTCAAAGCATTCCACACTTCCTTTGTTGTTTTGAGTGAAGAAACATTATCATTCTCAGCCTGATCCAAAACATTCATTAGGGAATTATATGCTTCTCCATTGTATCCAAGCTTGATCACTTCATTGGCTGTGAGAGCATTAACATCTTTTGGCTTGCCATCCCTGTCCAGAAATTCATATGGACCTTTTTGGACAACCCTTAACAGTAGTGGTCTCTTTGACATATATGTCTCCATTCTTCCTTTCCACCAGTTGTAGTTGTTTGAGCCCGTGAGAAGAGGAGCGGTATAATCAGATTTAGTCTCAGTATAATTGTCAGCCATTTTGATCAAATACTTTTCATGTTACAGAATTGTTAGAGTACCAAAGCTCTGATACCAAATGATAATGCATACCTAGAGGACGGTGAATAGGTATAAATGGCTAACTATGTTCAATTTTAAATTTTACCGATAAATAGCTTATTGAATTCAATTTGAACAGTGACAAAATGGTAAGCTGAATGTAACTAAATGTAGTGCTGAAAGTAAATTATAGAAATGTAAAGAACACACAGATCTTTTAGGCAGGTTCGACCCTAATCGTCTATGGTCTAAGCTATACTACCCCGAGTATACTTCTCTAGCATAATTCGCCAAACCCTTCCCTTGTTAATTTATCCAGCAACTACAGATTAGACCTTGAAAAATACAATTTATAAGGGTATTACAGCTCAACCTATAGATTCTGTGATATATCTCATGTATATAATATAATAAAGTTCTAGATAATCAAATAAAGATCTAGAAAAGAAAGTTTTGAGTTATTTGTGTTCTTGTTACACTGGTGGATACTAAAAAAAAATAGCACAAGAACCAGTTTAAATACCCTTACATCTAACGTTTAGAAACTAATTAACCAACAATTTGTAACGTTCGAATCCAATTCAACGTTCAAATATGTTATGATGATTTATAACTTTAAGGTAAACGTTAAATAGAAGTAAGATGAAGATAAAAACGTATAAAAATCATTTCTCGTGAAAAAATGGAACTAAAATGGTATAGGAGGTTTTGAAGTAAAAGATAGTGTTTTTAATAAAATCTACTCCTATATTTTGCTAAGTCAAAAGAGTTTTGTTTGAAAGCTCTAATATATTTAGCATATGTATTATATATCATAGAGTCCTTACAAAACGTCTAACGGTTTTTCGTGAAAAATATCCACGTTTTTAGCTTTTCTGCTTATCTTTTGGTAATTCTGCACAGACTATTTAGCTTGCTCTTTGTGAAATTCCTCAAAGCAACTGGTTTGCCAAATTGACATGATGAATACCATCAGCACGTTTTCAGCAAGTTGTTTTGAATTAACTTGAATGTGCAAAAAAAGTTTGTCCAATAAAAAATAGCATGCAGTTTATATCATCAAATAGGCAATCTGGTTGTCAAGTAATAAGAAATAGAGAATGACTTAGAGTGACAAAGCAACTTAATGGACCTAGATTAGTGTATTACATTAGTGTATAATGTTGTTGTCGAGTAAGATTGTAAACTACGAGTACATAAAATATTTTGATTTTTAAGAAACACAAATATATTTGGTTAGAGCTCTTAAAATATATATTGAGTGAAGCAAAGTAGTGAAAATTGTAGCTATGTATTACTCAAAACATCACATAGATGTATTCAATATAAACCATCAGGTGGAACATTCAATCTACTTGAAAATTTTTAAGTGTTGTATTATTAGTTTATGCACTTAGAAGTTTGAAATTTTTAAGTATTGCCTAATTAGTTTATTTTGTGAAATCAAGAATTCAAGAAGTTTTAATATATTGTATTCAACCAGTTATCTAGTGATTTACATTGTTTGGGATTAACAATTTTTATTATTATTTAATATATGATGTTTAACACAATTTTTATACGTGTCGAAAGAAATAGTTTATAAGTTTTTAATTTTAAAAAGTTTATATATGATGCAGCTTAACTATAAAAATCAATAATTGTGTGTAGTTTGATTCAAACGTAGACCTTTAGTAAATGGATATGAATGGTAGGTATATTATATATTTAAATCACTCTTCTAAAACTTCTAAAAACCCATATTCAAAACCATCAACTATACATTTACATTAAAATTTTATTTATTAGTTATAAACAATTTAAATCATTATTTAAACAACTATTTTTATCGCTAATAATATATTAGTAATATTATAATCTTATAAATATACAATTTCAATCAACATAAATTATTAATACCAATTTTATTACAAAAACTAATTAACATGATTAATATACATGCATGTTAAGTTAAAATTAAAACAAATGATAACAATTAAAAAAAATATCTAAGAAAATAATTAAAGTATATTAAAAAAAGGTGACATATTATAAGCTAATATATATAATGTTTGACTTTTTGAGACGCTTAGAATTTGAAATAAATTTAACTTTTTGTACATGGGCCATGTACATATTTTAGATTGGTTTCTATTGTTACTATGTGAGCCCACAAGTTTTATGTAGCTACCAAATTTTTTATGCCTATCTTGTTTATAAATCCAATAAGTATCACACATCTCCCACATAGAAACCAATAAAAAGTATCACACCTCTCTCACATACAAACCCCCATTCCAGTAGGACCAGGGTGAAATACACAAGACCTTATACACACCATTTTACCTTCCTCTCACACCCCCATCTCACACACCTATACACACACTCCCATAAACCCCTCACATATACTACTACTTGATAATATTGAGAGTTCCATCCACGTACCATTTTAATTAGTCATACTAATTTCTCTTTAAATTTCTCAATCTTGATTTTTTAATTATTTATTTAAAAATTCAATTCCTGAACTTTCATTGTTTTTATTTAAAACACATTATGTGTTGGCATTGATTTTTCAGAGGATATCTTTGGGTTGAGTAAGAAGAGATGGATGGAGCTTCCATGAATTTCCAGGTTCGATTTAAACTAAGGAATATATATATATATATATATATATATATATTTATATATGTTATGTTTCTTTTTCATAAAGTAGGAAATTAATGATAAAACACTTTTATTTACCCCTCCATAGCATATCACACTTTGTTCGTACATATTGTTAATTTTTACAATTTTTCTTGTCATTTTTGCTTCTCACAATTTTTTTTTATGATTTTCGTCTTAACTACTCCCTATAAATATACATATGTTTTTTATATTTTCTAAGGTTATGACCCAGGTATTCAATTTTTTAATTTTGTATATTTATTATTTAATAGTTATAAGTTCATATTAATTTCTTTTTGTAGTCGATCGAGAAATCATAGAGCTTTCTTTTTAAAATAAATTTGAATTTACTATATTAACAAGAAATTTTTGTTATGTGAAAAAATGAATGATAGCAATCTACAATATTAACAAGAAATTTTTAAATTTTCTCCTAATGTCAAATAAGCGTTAATTAATTAGTGGTATGGAAATGTTATTAACTGTATTTTTAATTAGCACTACAAATTATAACTTTATTAGTTCATTATAATAATAAATTATGAGAATTTTATAAAATAGATCAAGAAAAATAACTTTGGTTTGAAAACAACTAATGAGTACAAGTAAAACTTTGATTTTAATTTGTAAAGTGCATTTTACAATTTTTGTTATGTTGAATTGTTGGAAACCTGAATGGGCTTTCAAATTCAAACACCTGATATATGTATAATATATGCTATGTAATACAACTCTTTCGAAGTATAGTAAACACACAGTATTTTAATTTCTCAAACACAAAGCTACAGCTTTCTATTTTTTAAACACAACACTAGGCTACAACCTTTTTTTTTCTCTGAGCTTCAGGGTGTATCTTACAATGATGCTCTGAAGTCCTATTTATAGGCTCTCAGCTGATTACATCACAGCTTATGCAATCTTCTAGCTGACCTAATAGCTTACATATACATAAAATTAATACAAGCCTATCAAGGTTGAATATCCAGGTTTGTGCAAGCTGGAAGCTTCAACCCAGCCACCTTATTTCCAGGGTTTCATTTAAGAGCCAGCTTGAGTGTCTTCATTCAAACAGTCACATAATCCAGAAGCTTTGACACTATTACAAATTCTAACTTTATCCAGCTTTGAATATTATCTGCATGTTTTATGATTTTCACTTCCCGATGTATAGCTGCTGCTTATTTCTTTCATTCATATTAGTGTTTCTCATCCATTTTGTTTGACCTAGCTGATGCACCAGGATTTCAGCAAGTTAGTTTGCTGCTACTTTATTTTGTTACTCTATCTACATTCAACCCCACCTGTTATTATTAATGTTTTCTGTAGAGAGTTTGAATTCTAACACTCCCCCTCAAACTCGACTTTGCATTCCGAGCTTTTCTTTCATTTTATGAAATATCTCCGGCTTCAACGGCTTAGTAAAAATATCCGCAAAATTTTCTTCAGTTCTGCAGTGCACCAGTTCCACAATTTTCTCGTTCATCTGTTCTCGAATAAAATGATATTTAATATTTATGTGCTTGCTTCGACTGTGTGACACTAGATTTTTCGCAAGTGAAATAGCAGATTTATTATCCACGTAAATAGTAACCGGATCTTCCTTTACAAGATTTAAGTCGCCCAATATGTAGCCTAGTCACATAGCTTGACAGTGCATGCTGCTGCGATGTATTCTGCCTCACATCTTGAGAGAGCAACTGTTTGTTGCTTCTTTGATGACCACGGAAATATTGCTGAACCAATATGAAAAGCATAACCCCAAGTGCTTTTCCCGTCATCCAAATCACTACCATAATCACTGTCTGAGTAGCCAACTAATTTTGAATCCTGAGAATGCGTGTAAAATAGACCATGATCAAGTGTACCTTTTATGTACCTCAAAATTCTTTTAGCTTCCATGAAGTGATCCTGCTTCGGCTTCTCCATGTACCTACTAACCAGTCCCACTGCATACATAATATCCGGATGAGTAAAAGTTAGGTACCTCAGACTTCCAACCAAACTTTTGAACAATGTCGGATTTACCGACTCCCTCGTTGAATCAATTCTGAGCTTTATGCTTGCTTCTGCTGCCGTGCTCACCGGCTTGCATTTCTCCATTCTGAATTTCTTTAAAATCTGCTCCGCATATTTTTTCTGTGACATAAAAATTCCATCTTTGCTTTGCTTGACCTCGACTACAAGAAAGTATGACATTTGACCAATATCTGTCATCTCAAATTCATTAGTCATAACTCTCTTAAAATCATTGAACATACCGGGGTTGTTGCCAGTAAAAGTCATGTCATCCACGTATAAGCACACGATCATAATATCTCCCCCGGAATTTGTTTTGGTGAAAAGTGCATGCTCGTATGGACTTTTCACAAAACCATTTTTCTGAAAGTATTCATCGACCCGTGTGTTCCATGCTCGCGGAGCTTGCTTCAAACCATACAAGGCCTTCTTCAGTCTGTAAACTTTATTTTCCTGACCTTTATGAACATATCCCGGAGGTTGCTCGATATAGACTTCTTCTTCGAGATAACCATTGAGAAATGCTGACTTGACATCCATCTAAAAAATCTGCCATTGATTTTGTGCTGCAATTGCTGTAAGAAGTCTAATAGTATCAACTCTTGCAACAGGATCAAATACCTCATCATAGTCAATCTCATATCTCTACTTGTAGCCTTTAGCCACCAACCTTGCCTTTTGTTTTTCCACTTTGCCTTCTTGATTTGTCTTGGTCTTATAGACCCACTTGACACCAATTGCTTTGTGTCCTTCTGGAAGATCTATGAGCTCCCAAGTATCATTCTTCTTGATTGCACCAATTTCTTCATCCATTGCTTTCTTCATAAGTTTCCTCAAATGTAACTGGATCACACTCAGCCATTAAGAAAAACAATGAATAATCAAAGGTAGTTTGTACCGGACTTGTTGCATCATAAATGTCATCCAGACTACGCATTTTTCTCGGTACTCCACCTGAACTGTTGTTGTTACTGCTTCCTGAACTCGATGGTGTCGAGGCAGGAGTTTGTTGGTTTGGACTTTGTGGAGGAGTTAGATCATCATTTTCATCATCTTCAATGTTGGTGTCGTCATCATCATCATCATCATAAAAGAATAAGCCTGCAACTTTTCTTTCTTTGTCACTCCATTTCCAATAATCGGATTCATCGAACTCAACATCTCGAGAAATGATTAATTTCTTCGTCAGGGGATTATAGAGTCTGTAAGCCTTGCTCCTTTTTATCATATCCGGTAAAGATATACACTTCTCGCCTTTATCATCCAGCTTCTTTCTTTTCTGATCGGGAACATGGGCATATGCAATACACCCGAAAATTCTGAGATGTCCAGCTGATGGTTTGCTACCACTCCATGCTTCATTTGGAGTTTTGTTTCTGACACTTTTTGTTGGACAGCGATTCAGCAAATAAAATGCACATAAAACGGCTTCAGCCCAGAAAGTTCTTGGCATGTGCTTTTCTTTCACCATACTCCTTGCCATGTCTAGAATAGTGCGATTCTTCCTCTCTGCAATGCCATTTTGTTGAGGAGTATATGCCGTTTTCAACTGATGATTAATTCCATGTGCTTTGCAGAAGCTTTTAAACAAATTTGAAGTGTACTCACTTCAAAACTTTGAACTCCTTGAATTTATCAAGAGCCTCCGCTTTTTCTTTGAGGATATACACCCAACTTTTCCTGCTAAAATCATCAATAAATGTTAGGTAATACCTGTTACTTCCAAGTGATGGAATATCAAATGGACCAGCAATATCTGTGTGAACAATCTCCAAAGGCCTCCTGGCTCTCCATGATTTTCCAACGGGAAAACTTTGTCTGTGTTGCTTCTTCCCCTTAACACATGATTCACACAAATTTTCTGGTTCATTGATTTATGGCAAGCCGTCCACCATCTTTGTCTTTGACAATAATTTCAAGCCAGAAAATCCAAGATGACCAAATCTTAAATGCCATAACCACGAGTCATTTTTAATGACAGACTTTAAGCACTTTTGCACCTTCGTCTGCATATCAAGAGTGAACAGATGATTCTTTGACATCTCCACATTAGCAATTAATTCTCGAACCTGATTTCTAATGATAAGAGAATTATTCTGCATCTAAATATTGTATCCTTTCTCCACAAGTTGGCCAAGACTGATGATGTTACTTTTCAAAGCAGGTATATAGTAAACATCATTTATGAATTTTTTCTCACCATTCTTTAATACAATCGTAATTGTACCTTTGCCTTTGACTGAAATCTTCGAAGAATCACCAAATGTAACTTCTCCACTGATGGTCTCATCTATCTCTGTAAATAAATCTTTGTGGCCCGTCATGTGGTTGCTCGCACCAGAGTCAAGATACCAAACATTTTTCTTGCTTTCCTCATCTCCTTTGTAAGTGAGTAACAGAGCAGTCCCCACATCTTTATCTTCTTTTGCTGCTGCAAAATGACTTCTTTCTTCCACTTTTGGCGATCTACACTCATAACTGAAATGGCCAAATTTATTACAATTATAGCACTGAAATTGAGACTTGTCACCTCGTTGAAATCCGCCTCTTCCTCGACCTCTGTAGTTTTGACCACGGCCAGATGGTTGAAAATTTTCAGTGTTCTGGCTTCTGTTGAAGGACTGCCTTCTACGTCCTCGTCCACCTCGGTAGCCACCTCTTCCACGAATAGAATTACTACTTCTTGAACTTTCACCAATGGACACCTTACTTTGCAAAGCCTTCTCCAAATGGCTCGTATCATCATACTGGTTCATTCGCTGCTCATGCGCTTGAAGTGAACCAACTAGCTCGTCAATTGAAATCGTGGACAGATCTTTTGACTCCTCGATAGAAGTAACAACATAATCAAATTTTCTTGTTAATGAACGGAGCAACTTTTCCATGACCCGAACATCATCAAGACTTTCGCCATTTCTCTTCATCTCGTTTGTCACCATTTTTAAACGAGTAACATATTCATCAATATTTTCCGAGGCCTTCATTTTAATATTTTCGAACTCCCCGCGTAGAACCTGGAGCCGCACCTTTTTAAATTTTTCAACACCTTGGAATGATTTTTGCAAAATCTCCCATGCCTCTTTTGCCGTTTTTGCTTCAGAATTTTTTTCAAAGGTTGATTCATCAACACCTTGAATAATTGTGTTCAACGCCTTTTTATCTTTTTTCCGAGTCTCCTTTAACGCCGTCTTCTCGGCATTTGGAAGTGCTGCTTTAGCTGCTGCATCTGCGGGCTCGTTGAACCCATTTTCGACAATATCCCAATTATTGTATGAACCGAGTAAAACCTTCATTTGGATACTCCAATTCTCGTAATTTGTGGACGTCAATTTTGGAATATTTGGTTGCACCATATTCGCCATTTTCTTGAACGGAACTTTGGCTCTAATACCACTTGTTGGAAACGTGAATGGGCTTTCAAATTCAAACACCTGATATATGTATAATATATGCTATGTAATACAACTTTTTGGAAGTATAGTAAACACACAGTATTTTAATTTCTCAAACAGAAAGCTACAACTTCTATTTTTAAACACAACACTAGGCTACAGCTTTTTTTTCTATGAGCTTCAGCTCCTATCTCTTTCACTCGGTGTATCTTACTATGATGCTCTGAAGTCCTATTTATAGCCTCTCAGCTGATTACATCACTGCTTATGCAATCTTCTAGCTGACCTAATCGCTTACATATACATACAATTAATACAAGTGTATCAAGGTTGAATATCCAGGTTTCTGCAAGGTGCAAGCTTCAACCCAGCCACCTTATTTCCAGGGTTTCATTTAAGAGCCAGCTTCAGTGTCTTCATTCAAAAAGTCACATAATAATCCAGAAGCTTTGACACTATTACAAATTCTAACTTTATCCAGCTTTGAATATTATCTGCATGTTTTATGATTTCCACTTCCCGATGTATAGCTGCTGCTTTATTTTGTTACTCTATATATCTACATTCAACCCCAGCTGTTATTATTAATGTTTTATGTAGAGAGTTTGAATTCTAACAAGAACTGTGTGGTGTTTCACTATTTTCTTTTTATTTTCATCTAAACTTATGCTTATCAATTTTTTGTTAGGTATCACTTTTTTTTTAATTTTTTTGTAGCTATAAATATGTAATAGGGCTTTTTTCATGCAACTTCCTTTTCAAATTAAATAAATTTGGATCGACTATATAAGTAGAGGTAAATTTGAGAGATTGAATGATATTCATCAATAGTATTAAGAAGAAACCTAACCTATAAATATGACATGATGGTATTTTATAACATCATGGTTGCCAAACTTTTTGTGGGACTAAATTTGACCAACTGCTTAACATGTTTAATTTAGAATGAAGTTTCAGTTGGAAAACAAGGAAATGAATCTTCAAAAAGAGGAGGAAAAAGAACCCTAGATATAGAGTCTGGATCTCCAAGTCAAGGTACACAAAGTCCATATAGTAGAATTCACCAGAATTATAAGCTAACCTCCTTTAGCATTTATTTTACTTCAATGCAATTTTGCATGGTTTTCGGTAGGGGCCAAAATCTTGCAGGTGAAAGAAGCAGAAACGTCCACCATTCTGTTACCCGATGATGAACCTCTCTCGATGTGGTTAGAAGCTCTAAAGACTGCTGATGCCACAAGTAAGATAGTGTTCATTTAGAGCTGTTTGCTGAGTCTTTTCTAGTCACTGACTATTTCTGTTTCATTGCTATTTTAATCAATTGTCTATTTTTGCTTCCTGCGTATGCTGAACACCCAACTGCTGAAAAAATAAAAGAGGTAGATGGAAAGGATACTTTGGTGAAAGAAGCAGAAACGCCCATGGTTCCGTTACCCTTAAATATGTCGGATGATGAACCTCTCTCGATGTGGATTGAAGCTCGAAAGACTGCTGATGCCACCAGTAAGCTACATATTAAAGGCACTTGCTCACATGTATTGCAATTATTTTTTATACAATTATTATATCTGCAGGCACCAAACAGGGGAGGAGTGTGGAGCCGAAATGTACTACAGATTGTAGTCAAGATATTGTTATCTGGTCCTCTCAATGCAATGATCATATTTTACCATTTGCTAAGAGCAGCTCACTCTGGAAGTCTATTGAGTCTATGCAGGTGTTTCGCCTGTTCCCACAGAATCCACATTTCAAATGTTTGTTCCGGAAAAAAGAGAGTTCTCGAGAAGGAGAGGCAATAGCTTTAATGGTTAACTTTGTCAATGCTGTTGAGATGATGTCCACCTTGCGACCTGATGACCCGAGAAACACTTTGGAGGATACTCTGGAATTTCTTCATGAGTTGGAAGATAATGGATTTGATGTCGATGTAGTACGCGACCGTGTAGAACAGTTGCTATTAACCAAGGACAAGCGGGAAGAACTTGAGGCTAAGGCAAAGGAAGGTACAGATCAGATCGAGCAAGAAAAAGTGGAAGATTTGGATAATCACATTCGTTTACTGCGAGAAGAGCTTGCCTTGGCTTTGTCAACTAAGGCGCAGAAAGATTCAATTGTTGCTCAATTGGAATCAGCAGTCAATGATATTAATGATCGCATCAGGAATGTTGACCTTGAGTTTAAAGCCTTAGTAGCTGCCCCTTGGCAAGTGGGAGATGATAATTCAGTGACTTATAGAGAGTAGGCAGGTTTGAATGGAATTTTACAAGACCTCTGTGTCATTCCATTAACAGCATGAAAATCCAGATAATCCAAAATGATGACAGCTGGTCAATGTGGTACTTTAGTCTGAATCAGTAAGAACCATGGACTATCTATGTATGAGGGGATACTTGGCCTTTTTTATATATATATATTTTTCTTGGGGGGGGGGGGGGGGGGGGGGGAGGGGGTGGGGTTCTCATTGTAGCCTCTCATCCATGAGACCATCATGATTTATCTCTTCCATCTTATTCCTTAGTGTCTGATAGTGACTTCAGTAGAGTAGATTGTGTTGGCTTGAACTGTTGTTCGATGAAGGTGCCTTGTTTACATGTTTGAATTTTGTTGAGTTACGCAGTTTTCCATTCTTAAATTTAGTTTTTGTATGTTTGTGTGGGAACTACATGGCGCAGATTTTCATTTTGTATGTTTATGTTTGTGCTACTTGCTCCAGAATAAAACGCTTGATCTGCTGACATCAACATTCTGCTATGCAAGTGTTATCTTCAATATAAATCTCTTTACACACAAGCTGAAATATAAATCTGGTTTTCTAACACTTGAAAACCTTCAATGGTTCCAAGACTAGTAGACAGTATTAGTTAGTGCCATCCACAGTCGGTGGTGCAACTAACTACAGATACTATTATGATTATTCACTCAAACAACAACATTTACCTCTACATACATGAATTTCAACAAGACCATGGCCTTCCCCTAAATTTAATTGTTTGTTAGGACTTGATATGATATAAATGGACATGAAAATAAATAATTTTTTTATTTAAATAGAGAGTATGTACAAGGAATTTTGAAATATAACAAATAAACTATTGACACCAAATTTAAAATAACATTATTCATTTGATTTAATCCTTAAACTATCGTAATGGTGGCTCGAGTTGGTTTTGAATTGAAAAATATATAATCTAATGTGTTGGAGTTAACTTCACACTTAAAAAATTGTAAAAATCATGCTATTATACTAATCCCAACACACATATAGTAACACCTCTAACATGAAACAACCTAAAAGCAATATAGACCACAAATACTTTAGAGATTTATCAAATAATCTCCTGACCTAGTTTCGTCTCTTGAGAGCAACATTTTACTACACACATCACAGACGTTTTCACCAAAGTATAACCTATATATATATTTACTATCTACTATCCCATCAAACTTTTTTACCAAAACACAAAATGTTTTTACTTTCCCAACACACAAATTCTTATTCTTTACTATCCTTTTCTCCACAAATTAAAACCTTTCTACGTGAATATATTACACCTTTTGTTCCAAAATAGTAGTCTATTTTCAATTTTTTACGCATTTTGAGAAAACATTAATTCAATGATACATTTCCACTTATACCCATCATAAATACATTGAGTTTATAAGAATATGAACTACTTTAAGTTATTACTCACTCCTCATTTATTGTTGTACCATTTTCAAGAAGGGTAATTTAGGAAAAATGTTACATTTTTGTATTGAAAATTGATAATGGACATGTATTGTGAGTCAAATTGCGAACTATACAACTAGCTACATCTTATATTTATAGTCTATCATCAGCGCACAACAAGTGTTCCCAACAATACCGCATTCCTCAAGCATGTTCATCCTACAAAGAAAACAAGGTTCACACTATAAATGAATCAATTGAATCACAACATATTCATAAAAACAAGAATCACGTGCTTATCCAAGTACGTGGACTTTATTGACCGAGAGTACTGAAGTCTCTAGCTGTGGATTACGAAGAAGACCATAGAGCATAACCAATTAACGACCACATTTCCAAGCTGTAGCATGGAAATTTATAAAAACATAGAAACAACAGAAGATTCTTAAATCAGAATAATTACTAGTAAATAAGTTGTGCATGTAAAGATGGCAAATCAAAGGTTTAATATCTTACCAGACCATTATAGCTGAAGGAACTGCTAGTTTAATAAAAGTTGGAATATTTTGAAGGGATTCCTTTGAAAATCCAGTCCAGGTTTTTGAACAAGAAGAAGAAAACTTTATATAAAGTGCCAATAGCACAACATTTATCCAATTCGATATAGAATTGGCCAAAGCAGCTCCCTACTACCTAGGCCAGACTTAACACCATGATCCAACAGAGAAAAATATGTAGGAGAGTTGTGATCCCTGAGCTACCATCAAAGATGTTTGGTGTTGCTAGAATCGGCATCATGGTTGCAACGTATTGGACAACTTCTACTTCATTGTTGTAAGTATATCGCCAGATGTGACGAATCAATAACAAAACTACCCGGACAAAAATCCCCACTAAACGCGCAGTCTATGGATGACTTGCACCGAGTTCATTTGAGACCCTTGTGCTACATATGGAAGGACCAAAGGTGAATTGGATCTAATGAGCACAGCAGAATTCTTCTGTAAAATTTAAACTAGCTAGTGAAAGGGGTATGTCCTTTAGAACATTGTTTCAAGAATTATTAGTACTCTATATTCTGATCACAACTTTTAAATGTCATACGAACCTCACATAGGCACCAAGTCCGAATGGTATCATCCAGCAGTTTTGGGCAGTAGTGAACCTGCATATGAAACATCACATCAAAGAATATTCTAGTTCAAGAAATTGACAATGCCAGGAAAGAATGTTTATGTTTTGTAGAAGGCAAAAAGGAATGCGAAATTTGACCTGATCGAGAGTATTGAAGTCTCTAGTTGTGGATTAGGAAGAAGACTAGAGAGTAAAACCATCATTTCGAATGACCACAACTCCAAGCTGTTAACTGTCAGGTTAGTAAACTCCCCACAACACAAAAACAATCATAGATCCCTTCAAAAGATAATTACTAGCATTAATCGTTAATAAAGATGGGGTTGAGAGATTTAATATATTACCAGACCATAATGCCTGAAGGAACTGCTAGTCTAAGGAAAGTTAGGATATTTTGAAGGGATTCCATTGAAAATCCAGTCCAGGATTTTGCACATGAAGAAGAAAACTTTACATAAAGTGTCAACAGTACAACATGTATCCAATAAGATATAACAATCCTTTAAAAATGATGTGGTGTTTGCCCAAATGATGGCCAAGGGAAAACTTGTTAGAAAATTGATAGTTTAAGGATATAATTAACTATATTCTTGATGTTAATTCAAATTTCTAATGATTGGAAGTTGTTCCTTGCTATGGGAACTTAAACTTTCATGTATGGGTTTAATAATTTTCTTGTTTAAATCCATAAGAGAAATTGAGATGAGGGTAGTAGCTTGAAAAAGCTTGTGATAATGATGTTTCATTTATCCCACATAGAAAAGAATAAGGGGACTTGGTGGCTTTATATAGCATTACACACATGAGTAGTATACAACTACTAAGGTGTGTGATGGTGCATGGTGTTAGTGTGTGCTTCACGCGCGCCGCCGCCCGCCTCGCCACGCCACGCCAGGTTATTAAATTCAATCAAAACGTCTTATTCTTTAATGGTCAGTTTTGTTTTTTTTTTTTAATATGATCAGCTGTTACGAAAATTAAAGTCTGTGCTGCAGTTACGAAATTAATTGCTCATGTGCTTCAGTTACAGAAAGGAACCACTATAAATAGTGGCTCTTGTAGCTCAGTTGAAAAAAACAGAGAATTTTGCAAACACCTTCTCTCAAAACTCTCTATGCCCTCCCTCTCCATACAGTTTTTCCCTGTAGTTTTTCTGGTTCTCCGGTGACTGAGGTGTTGGTCGTAGTTGAGCGCTGCTGTTGCTGTGAACACCTTGCTCGGAGCTGTTTTATCCTGGAAGTAGTATCTCTCCGACAACCTGACACAGTAAGTGAGGGCGAATAACTCTTCAAAAACAGTCAGGGTTTATCGAAGTCCTGACGACTCAGCTGTTGCTTCGTTATTTCTGTACTTTTACACTGTTAAGCTATGGCTACAGGTACTGTTTCTGTTTCCCTGGTTATTTATCAGTTTCTGATATGCATGCTTTCGACCTTCATGCTTTGTTTTGTTAACTTTGGTCTTGGCATGTCAATGCTATATCTTTTATATAACTGTCTCCATGTTGCTGTAGTACTTGTTATTTCCAACATTCTTGAAGAGTTATTCTGTTATATAATATTTAGCATTATGGTTAATGAAACTGAAGTTACTGTAGATGGTAGTACGTCTAATATGTCTGCTGGGGTCATTGATTGGACCACTTACCGTTTCCCACAACCCGTTGAATTAACGGGCTTACCTGAGAAATTCAACGGTGGTGTCGGCTTTTCACGCTGGCAGAAAAGGATGAAATTGTGGTTAACTGTAAAGGGTCTGTGGCCTGTTGTGGAGTATGAGAAACCGGTGGTGGTTCAAGAAAAAGCTGAAACAGTTAAGGCTTATGCAATGTGGGCTGAGAAGGATGGGGTGGCTAGGGCAGCCATTCTGGCAGCCTTAACAAACACTCTGTTTGATGTTTATTCATCTGATGCCTATAGTGCTAAGCTCTTATGGGAGAAGCTGGACCTCACTCACAATACTGACTCTCAAGGTCTGGAAAAGTATTCTGTAGCGAGGTTCCTTGAATTTAAGCTGGTAGACAACAAATCCATGACTGAGCAGGTGCATGAGTTCGAGATGATAGTGCATGCTTTGAAGGAATCCGGTATGGATCTCCCTGATAAGTTCAAGGTTATGAGCGTGATTGAAAAGCTTCTGAAGTCTTGGGAAGAGTTCGCTCTCTCCCTGAAAAGACAGAAAGGAGAGATCACCTGGACCAACCTTATGCTGGACATCTCGGTGCAAGAACAACACAAGTCCAAACAGGGACATGTGATGCCATCTGAACACGGTAGCTCGAAGGTGAATGTAGTAACCGTAGGACAGAAAAGGAAGGCTGTTGCTAGGAAGGGCAATGTTAATAAACCTAAGATAGACAAGGATAAGGCCAAGAAACGAAAGGCAAACAAACCATGTTGGTCTTGTGGGCAGGTTGGGCACTGGAGTAAGGACTGTCCTACAAAGAAAGCGAAGAAAACCGAGGTGGTAGCGCAAGCGAATGCTGTACTTGGAACCACAAGTGGGCCTGTAGTGAACATGGTTGTTGGTGAGGCTTCGGCTTCTGAAACCAACGAAAACCGGTATGTGACCTACAACCCTGTACTATTTTGCACTTATCTGTCAAATGAATGGTTGATTGATACTGGAGCTAATGTGCATATTTGTGCTGATATTAGTTTGTTTGTATCTTATCAACAGAGTCATAGCATGACAGTGACGATGGGGAATGTGAGTGCCGCTCAAGTTCATGGAGTGGGAGACGTGGACCTGAAGTTTCCTTCGGGACGTATTCTATCCCTGACAAGAGTGCATCATGTTCCCGACATGCGTAGAAATATAATAAGTGGAAGCCGTTTAGTTTCAAATGGTTTTGAAATTTCCTTAAGATGTAATAAAGTAGTTCTTATTCACATTGGTACTTTCTTTGGCAAGGGTTACTTGTCAAATGGTTTATTTGTTATAAATGCTGAGCCTGTTTTGGGCACTTCCTTTAATGAAATTACTCCTTCTGTTAACTGTGTAGAATCATCCAACTTATGGCATGCTAGAATTGGTCACTTAAATTTTGGTGCTCTTAAAAATATGATGAACTTAGAGTTGATTCCAAAACATACTATAGAAAAGAATTATAAATGTCAAGTATGTGTGTCTGCTAAACAAATAAGGAAACCTTTTCATAATGTTGTTAGGGATTCAGACTTGTTAGATTTAGTACACACTGATATTTGTGAATTTGGTGGTATGTTAACTAAGGACCATTTTAGATATTTCATTACTTTTATAGATGATAGTAGTAGATATTGTTATGCTTATTTACTTAAACATAAGGATGAAGCACTTAGCAAATTCATGATTTATAAAACTGAAGTTGAAAAGCAAACTGGTAAGGTACTTAAAAGGTTGAGATCAGATAGAGGTGGTGAGTATACGAGTAACTCCTTTAATGAATTTTGCGCAAGCAATGGAATAGTTCATGAAGTTACTCCACCATACACACCTGAGTCTAATGGGGTCGCTGAGCGAAAGAACAGAACGTTCAAAGATATGATTAACAGTATGCTTATTAACTCTGGGTTGCCTAAATACATGTGGGGAGAGGCTCTGAATACGGCTTGCCATATTCTGAACAGAGTCCCTCTGAAACACATGGATAAGACACCTTATGAGTTATTGAAAGGCAAGAGGACTAGTCTCAAGTATCTTCGAGTGTGGGGGTGCCTTGCAAAGGTACTTGTCCCTGAACACAAGAGGAAGAAACTAGGTCCGAAGACGGTTGATTGTATCTTTTTGGGCTATCTTGAAACCACTACAGCTATGAGATTTTTGGTAATAAAATCTGACATAGATGGTATAGTGGCTAACACGATAGTTGAATTTCGTGATGCTACATTCTTTGAGGATGTCTATCCTATGAAGACTGGTATACCTCAAGGTACTTCTGAGGAAGATCTCACTCACACATCAAGTTCTATTCCTGATCATGTGGAAAAGATGACAAATGTGGGGGCGGAACCTGGTAGTAGCTCTACTCCTATGGAGGAAGAGGAACCTAGGAGGAGTAAGCGTGCAAAGGTAGTCAAGGACTTTGGAAGTGATTTCATCACTTACAATGTCGAGGACGAACCTTTAACTTTCCGACAGGCTATGGACTCCTCGGAGTCTAGGCACTGGAAGGGCGCTGTAAAGAGTGAAATTGACTCTATTGTTTCTAACGGAACATGGGAGTTAGTTGATCTCCCTCCTGGGTGTTCTACTATTGGGTGCAAGTGGATCTTTAAAAGGAAGTTGAACCCTGATGGCTCAATAGAGAAGTACAAGGTGTTGGGATTTATGGGTGATAGCATTGAAACAACTTAACTTTGATTGTACTTAATTTTTCAAATTAAGTAGAACATACTGTCATAGCCAAAGTATGTTCTTGTAATCAGTATGTAATGTTATTCTAGTTGTATTGTTTGAAAGAAGTTCACTTATGTGTTCAAGGTTACTGTCCTAAAGCTGTGACAGTAAGATTACAAGAAGACAGAATGTTGCAAGTCACGACAGCATATTCACTCTGACAGCAACATTGGCGGAAGACTACGCGACAGCAACTATTGCCCTCGACAGCAAGTTTGGGATCCTCGACAGCACTCTATGCGGGGAACTCATACTGTCACCAAAAGATCATTCCTGTGACAGCAAGCTTTGCGGCAAAAGTAACTGTCTCAATAAAGATCCTTATGCTAGGTATCTTTCTCAGTCAAATCCCGTGACAGTTTAAATGTTCAAGAAACAGGCGTGATGCAGTATCCCTAAGCTGCACCAAGTCTGCAAGACTACGACAGAAGCTTCAAGCACTGCAAAACAAAAGCGAATCAATTCAAGAGCAAGGTCAAGTCTTTATCTGCTGAATTGGTTTAGCTGGAAATGGAATGAATCTAGGTTGCTTTCTTTGTAATGTATATCTGACATGTTAGCAATTTAGGAAAGTCACATGGGTAAGACAATCTGTAAGAAGCTGCCACTTGACAGTGACAGCAGCTTCACAAACCCGTGACTGATAGTGATAGGGTTAGTCTTATACCTACTATCAATTCATTCTAGAAGAGTAACGAAGACAAGCAAGTGTCTTTGAAGAAAACCCGAAGCTCGAGAATTCTTTCTTGAGGTTGTAGCAACACTTTGCAAAATAAATCAAACATTTATTTTGTGAATCTTGTTCTTACTGAATACTGTTCGTGACTGCATATATTGCTGATAACGTTTAATCTTGATTTTAGTTGTTGAAATTTAGATTGAATTTTATCAGTATTGCATTCATCCCCCCCCTTCTGCAATACACAAGGACTAACAACTAGTATCAGAGCTTTCAGATTAACATACATATCTGAGATCCCGAAGAAAATGCAGAAATCAAACAGTATCAAGATCCCAGCATTTGATAAAGAGAACTACAGCATTTGGAAAAGAAAAATCTTGTTGTTTATCAAAGCTACAAATCCACTATACCCAGGTATACTCGAGAATGGTCCTTTCATACCAAGAAAGGAAATTGAAGCCACAACAGTGAATGGTGAGATTGTTCCTGCACATTGGGTTCCCAAAGATCCCTCAGAAATCTTGGAACCTGAAAAGGAGAAAATGGTGCTAGATGATCATTTGCAACTTATCTTGCTCGATTCTCTCACGCTGGATAAAGCCATGTTTGGAAGTGTGATAAGCTGCACATCAGCCAAGGAGATGTGGATCAGGTTAGCCTTACTCTGTGAAGGAAGTGAAGAGGTTAAGGGCAACCAAAGGCAAATTCTAATATCTCAATATGAGGCATTCATGGCCAAGCCTGGTGAAGACTTAACCTCCATGTTTGAAAGGTTCAGTAAGCTCTTAACTGAATTACAGATACATGGCAAGTACTATGACAGAAAAGAATTAAATGTCAAGTTCATGCTCACACTGCCTGATCACCTTGAACACAAGACAACAGCCATACGAGAAGGAAGAAATCTCAATAATATAACCTTTGAGACACTTTATGGTATTCTGAAATCTTATGAACTCGAACTCTTTCAAAAGAGAGCCATACAAAGTGGAACAAGGAACAAGATGGCTAATATGTCAAGTGCCCTAGTAGCACATGTGCCAAGGATCACACAGCCAAGTGAAGTACTACAGATCACACAATCAACCCCAACACAGACCTTGAAGATAGAAGAGGTGGTTGAAGATGATGAGAAAGTGGTACTACAGCTCAAAGATGTGGAAGATGAAGACTTCTACACAATGGAGGAACTGGAAAGCATGGACAACCCTACTATGGCTTACATGGCCAAAAAGTTCAAGAACTTTAGGTTCAAGAAGGATAGGTCATACAAGCCTCAAGGCCAAGCATCCAAGTTCAGCAAAGGAAGCTCATCAAAGGCTGCTGTGGGAAGCTCAACCAAAGGAGGATACAAAACTGGATTTGTGGATAGATCAAAGTTCAAATGTTACAACTGTGGAGAACCTGGTCATTTTGCTACTGAATGCAAAAGACCCAAACAGGTTCAAAGATATGAGAAAGGAACTGGTGGATACTCCAAGAAAAATCAAGGTAGAGCCTATGTGGCTGAAGGAAAGTGTTGGGATGATTCTGATGATGAAGAAGAGGAAGAATATGTCAACCTAGCTCTCATGGCTAGCACTGATGAGGTAGCATCAACACCTTCAAGTCAGGTACCTTCACTTGTCTTACTTGATATGTCTACTGATGAGTATAAGAAAACCATTAAAGACTTAAGTGCTGAAATGTTCAATGTCTATACTAGCTTATCTGCTGCTAATGAGGAAATCTCTAGACTAAGTAAGCTAAATGAAACACTTCAGTCTGAAAATGATTCTCTTGTTCTCAAAACCAGTTCACTAGGCTCTTTAGCTCAAGAGAATGCTAAACTTAAAAATGAATTAAAATGTGCTAAGGAGGTTGAGGAATTCCTGAGGAATGAGATTGCTGAAAATGAATTTAAGATTAAGGTCTATAGAAACTCATCAAAGATAGTTCAGAATTACAATGATAAGCATACAGAAAATCAGTCTGTTGGTATAGGTTTTTCTTATGGTAGAAGACCTGGAAAGGAAACTGTGATTCAAGATTGTCCTGAAAATGCTGCTGTCAAACCCACCATTCTCAAGAAAGTTAAAACTCCTATTTTCAAAGCTGCTGAAATTGAGTTTGATGAAGAAGCCATGCTCATCAAACAAGAAATTCTTGATGAGGATGAAGGTGTTGACAGCACATTCAAGGATGGAAAGGATACTGTCACAATCCCCAAGATAGTAAACTTACCAAGCAATCAGACAGTAAGTTCAAAAGATGCTGTCACAGTTGGCAAGACAGAATCTTTCAAAGATACTGTCAAGAATGGTTCCAAGACAGTAACTTCAGAACCTTCTGCCAAGACAGTAGGAATAAAAGATACTGTCAAGGAAAGTTCGACAGCAACTTCTGAACATACTGTCAATCCAGTAACTCCCAAGTCTAAAAACAGGAATGGTAAGGTAGGTGTCAATAAAGGAAATGGATACACTAATGTTGGAGGTGCTTCTAGGAAACTGTGCAATAACTGTGGATCTACTCATCACTTAACACATGTTTGTAAGAAACCAATTGAGGATAAGATCAATGCTACTGAACTCAATGGTAACTTACACAGAACCCCCCTTATGCATAGAACTATGAGTGTCTGTAATAACATTGATTGTATGCCATGCAAAATCACTGCCATGAGTACATGCTTTAACTTACCTGTTCTCTCTACTGGAAAATGCTCATACCTAAACACTGTTGAGACTTCTGAGCCTGCTGGCAACAGCAAAAAGGCTTCATCCACTAAGAAAAGGACCAAGTCCAATTCTAAACCTAAGTGGGTGAAAAGAGAAGTCAAACAGGAAGTCTTTGATAATGCTTGTGATGTTGTGACTGAAAGAAACTCAGGAAACACTGAAACTGCAGGACCCAACAAAGATTGGGTACCATATTCAACTTAGAAACATTCTGTTTTGCAGGGTAAGAAGAAAAATCAGGTCATGTGGATTATTGACAGTGGTTGCTCAAGACACATGACAGGTGATAAAGCCCTGCTATCACATTATGTAGAGAAAGCTGGCCCAATCATAACCTTTGGAGACAACAGCAAGGGTTACACAGTGGGATATGGCTGTCTGGAAATTGGAAATGTTGTCATTGAAGATATTGCTCTTGTGGATGGATTGAAGCACAACCTACTCAGTGTCAGCCAATCTAGTGACAGAGGATTTAAGGTTGACTTTGACATGATGGTGTGCAACATCTATCACAAGAAGGATGGAAGCCTCTCTCTAAAAGGGGTCAGAAAAGGAAGCATGTTTGTTGCTGATCTAAGCCCAACAAAGAAGGATAAAGTTTACTGTTTTTACAGCAAAGCTACTGTTGGTGACAGTATGCTTTGGCACAGGAAGCTCTCACATCTCAACTTCAAAACAATGAACATTCTAATGAAGAAAGAGTTAGTGAGAGGTTTGCCCCAACAGGAATTCTGTCAAGAAGGATTGTGTGAAGATTGTGTTGCCCAGTAAATAACAATTGTAGAAGGGGGTTGAATACAATTGTATAAGATTCTCGACTTTATATAACACAAATATGAAAGATCAATAACAATAACAATAACAGCTTTATTAACTTTGATATAAAATTGTTACAAACTCTCTTAAGAAATTATGATATTCTTAAGAGCTGCTAGCTTACAAAAACTCTCTCAAGAAATTCTGTTCTTAAGAGCTTCTCTCCGATTATGTTCTCTCTCGAATGAATACATAAATCGAAACCAAAACTGTGTTTATATAGTGCACACAGCTTCTCTATCAATAACAAGATAAGTCCGAATCATAACAAAGATAGAAACATATCTTTAATCGATAGCTGCATTCTACAAACCAGGAACAAATAGAATAAACTTCCATGTTTATCTAGACTCCAAATATAACTCGAAGTAGGAATCCTGATCAGCTTCAAGTTCTGATGATCAATCCTGATCATAGTCTGAGTAGGAATCCTGATGATCAATAAGATACTGACGTTTGATCAAATACTGATGACCATGCAATACTGATGACGTCAGCAATCCTGATCAGTTGAGTCTAGCTTCTGACGATCATTGAATTCTGATCTAACAATCTCCCCCAATCTCATACTTTGTGAAATAAAGTATAGATTCCAAATATTCAATGATGTCAAAAACATGTATCAAAATGTACAAGTATCTTCAGAAACAACTTATCTGTTTTAAGCTTTTTGATAGAACAGATTCATCTTCAAGAAATTGGATAATAAACTTTCTTCTTTTTCTTCAAGAATTTGAATCAGTCTTTCCTTAAGATTTCTGAGTTCTTCATCTTCCTCATTAATCTGGTAGATAGCTGCTCTGAGATTCTGTATGGAGTTTCTCTGTAGACTGTGCTCTTCAAGCAAAAGATAAGCAATTTCCTTCCCATCAGGATTGAGAGAAAGATGAGTCATGCCAAAATTTACTTCTTTAACAGCAGTACCCCTTTGCATTTCCACATCCTGACCTCTTTGATTTAAGTACATGGGAGTATAATTACCATTGAAATTACTGTTTCCATCCAGTCTTCTTCTTATAGTTGACAAAATCATGTCACTCCATTCTTTGTACACTTGGTTCTTCCATCTTAACAGATAGTGAACATATTTCAGTTCCTGTGTAGTTTTCATCAGCAGATCTTGAATAGATAGAATCTTCACACTACCATCTTTCATGAAGTACAGAAGCTTTTCTTTCTTTTCAAAACCATCATGACAATCTATAACTATATCAACAACTAATAAATTGTTCAGGTTTTCAGAAGTTAAAGTACCTCCAATTTCTGTCAAGGAGTAAAGATCAACATAAGTCATGTTTAGAAGTTCAGCATCCCTGTGTCCAATACCTCCTCTTGTGTAACTTGACATTTGCTTCAGATTCGAAAACATCTTTAACCAGAGTGTTTTTGATCTAGCCATATCAGACAAATCAACAACACTTGAAGCACTTGTAATAATTCCACCAGACTGAAAATTGATAGGTGTATCACAACTTAATGTGCTAATATGTTTCCACTTCTTATCCTTTTCCTTTTCAAAAACATAGCTTCTTTCCAGTAAAGATTCTTATCTGCTTGAATTTCTCCATTGTCTTTCATTTGAAATTTTAAGCCTTTGTAGATAGAGATTGAAATCTTCATATGTTCTTTTTGTAATATCTCTTCTTCTGGCTTCTTCTTCTTCATCTACTTCTTTGTTGTGACAATCAACAACAGTAGATAAGATTATCAAATCAACCTCTTGCAGAATTTCAGATTCGTCAGGATCTTGAATATTGTCAGGATTAGAATCTTCAATTTGATTTGTATTGCTGAGAGTTGATTTACTTGATTTTCTTTTCAATTCAGATTCTTCTTCAACAATTCCATCATCACCAAAAGTAGATCTGTCAGGAACTACTAGAGTTTGAATAGGTTCAGAAATTTCTTCAATTCTTAACCCTCTAGACCTTGTCTGTCTAGGTACTGTTTGAGTTGAAGAACCTCTTCTACTTCTTCTAGCACCTCTCCTACCTCTGCTTCCTCTACCTCTAGCAGGAGCAGTATAGCTTTCCATTGTCTCTCTTTGTAGTCTCAAGAATTCTTCATGTGAGAGATCTGGATATTCTTCACTTGCTGTAGAGAGTGCTTTTCTTGCATATAATTGTTGAACTCTTTTATCAGTGTGATATAGAGTAACAATTTTGCCATCTTTTGTAGAAAACTTCTGGAATAAATTTGATGCATCTTCAGGATTATCAATAATCACATCTTCATCACCTTCAGGAATTGTAGCAAGAATGTGTCCATGACCAGGTGTCAGGATTTGATCTTCCGTCAGGATCTGAGATTGCACCAATGTTCTTACTGTCTTAACTCCAGAATCAGAAACATGAGTTGACTGCGTTGTTTGACTTTGAGAAGTTTGGATTGTCTTCATAACAACAGCATCAGAGGTATCTCCTTGTATCGCTTTGTCACCACCATCATCTCCAGTATCATCATCATTATTTCTTAATACTAGATCAGGTGTACATTTTGTCTGAATAACCTTCTCCCCCTTTTTGACATCAGGATTTGACAATAATTGCAAAATTAAGGAAAGAGAGGCTTGAATTTCAGTTACCTTAGTATCCAGAGAATCAATTGTTGATTGATTGAGGTTTGTTCTGAAACAACAGATTTCACTTGGGATTCCACTACCCTTAGTTGTAAAGTAGTAGGCACCTTTGTAAAATTATTAAAGATATCAGTCCTCACTTTTTCAGTTGAACCCTTGATAGAATCAATCTCACTTTTCAGGCTTTTGGATTTCAGAGTTGTAGCCTTCAGATGATTCTTCAAGTCTTGATTCTCTATAGATTTCACTGCATTATAGGCATGTTCAATAGCAGAAGAAAAACTGATAGATTCATCAGATTGGTGCCATGAATTGTTCCATTCATTCTGTCTAAATGCCTCTGCAGGATCAAAGGAAGGAGTAGAAAAATCTTGTCTCTGATCTTTTCCAGTGAAAGCATTGCTAGCCATATATGTACTTGATGAACCAAAATTAGTTCCAAGACTAATTTTGAGTGTTGTAGCAAGCTGTTCCTTCTCTTTTCTATTCTCATTATCATCATCACTATCATCATCAGAATTATCATCATCAGAACCATGAGATATATCAGGATCAGGAATTGCAATACCTTTCAGTTTATCCTGTGATTCTGAGATAGGATGATCCATTGGTCTTGAACGAAGTGGCTCAATCAAAATAGGTTCATTATCAGGAGCACCACTAGCGTCAGGATGAACATCGTCAGGATTTGATATGCTGGCATCAGTATTTGCTACCAATGGTTCTTGTGGAGCTTGAGGTTCAGAAGCTGCTTCAACACTTTGAGCTAAAGGTTCTTGTGTGCTTCCCTCATTGACAATGTTCTCGACCAATCTTTCAACAGAAGCTGTAGCTTTGCCTGCATCTTCACTTTGAGAAGATGGTTCTTGTGTAGCTGGAATGTTGATGTCTTCATTCTCCCTTTGAGAAAATGGTTCTTGTGTGACCATTCCACTAGCTAAGCCTTCACCCAAACTTTGATTGAGTGGTTCTTGTGTGGCAGGATCAACAGTAGCTGCTGAATTACTCTGAAATTCAGGTTCTTGTGGGCTTGATCCTTTCAGCTTCTTCTGTCTCTGATAGACTAACTCTTCTGCATTCCTCTTTTTCTTTGATGTAGGTGTAAGACCAACCAAGGAAGCAGTTGTAGAAACCTTCTCCCAAGAATGTCCTTGAATCTGAGATGGAGAGGCTGGGGAGTCTGATATAGAGACAACTTTTGTTGTTGCATCAGGAATACTCACATCAGGATTTGATGTCTGAATATTAGTATCCGTCATTTGCACTGTCAAAGGAATATGATACCTGCTCTTTGATAATTTCCTTGTCTTTTGTGGTTTTGATAAAGGTACCACAGCTTTAGTAGCAGTATCAGCAACTTCCTTGTTCACATTCATCACAGAGGATATAGGTAAGTCATCCTCTGAATCACTTTCATCAATCAACCTTAACTTCCTTTTCACAGGAACATTCTTACCAACCTTATCAGCTTTCTTGACCAGGACCCCTTGTACACCCCCTTGTATCTTCTTTTTAGTGAGTGGTGTAGAGGAAAAATCCTTTGAACCTGATTGCCTTCCAGACACATCAGTTCTAGCTGATTTCTTTGATTTTACAACTAAAGTCTTTTGAGAGACAGTAGAGGTGGTTGTTAACTATTTAGACTGTTTAGGTTGCATGCTTGTGTCAGGAACAAGGTGGGTTGGTCCTTGTACCATAGCATTAGAAAGTAGTCCATAACGAGTAGGCATTTTCTGATGTAAGAAAAACCTAACCTCATCAGGAATAAAAGCATTTCCGCACAAAATATTTTGCCATATCAGGATTGAAAAAAAATATTCAATAAGATTAAAATAAAATTTTATTTAAGAAAACAAAATTTATTTTAACAATCCTGAATAGCGTTTTGGTTTAAGAAAAATAACCAAATTAATGATCATAGAATTAAAACACGCTTACCAGCAAACGAGGCAAAAATATTTATGGAAAACCGAACCGTCTCATCGAGATTGTAGAAATGACCTGCACCCTTAAAACACATTCTCTATAAAAGAGAACTGTTAAGCATAATCATCATATATCTATTAAAACACAAACCCTCTCCAGAGAAAAACTTACGAAAACCTTTCACCTTCTTTGTTTTTCAATGGCTGCCAACAATCAAAACAACATACCTGATGAAGAACTTGATAGAATTTGGCAACAAATGAATGAGGCTCTTGCTGAGATGGAGCCACAACCAGTTCCTGACCCTCAGGAACATGAAGCGTTTATAAACGCAATGGTTGATGTGGTGTGGCACGACTTTGTGCAAGCCAATCCTGACTGGAATCCTCTTGAGAATCTCATCTATGAAGAGGATGAAGACGATTGGGATGATGAAGAGGATGAGGATGAAGATGATGAAGAGCTCGTCCGAGAGCTTGAGAAACGTAAGAAGAGGGTCCGTGATGCTTGTATGTCATGCAAGTTGGAGGCACGGAGGCGTCCCGGTGGTCACGGTGACGATCCGCCTTCAAGTAAATCAGCTCCTCTTCTTGTCTCTTAAGGATGGAACAAGAGACCTTCCAGTTCTGATGAACTGTGAAGCTGCTCAGGAGCATTCATGCTAATTTGCAGGGCACGTGTTCATGCTTATCTGTAAAGCACGAGTTCCTGAGTAGAAAATAGACTAGGAAAACAAATATGTAATTTCCATATTTCATGTGTAATGTATCTTCAAGTATTAATGAAATTTGTCTATTTTCTCAATTTTTTGCTTCCTGTACTTGCCTGCAAAACTTGTTAGTAACACTCAAAGTGATATAGAGATGATAAATAATAAACTCTGTTAATAATGAAATTGAAATTGATAATTAAGACTGAAAACTTAATCAAAGACTAAGTAATAATCTAATTGTCCAGAGTTTATCAGGAGTGTTGATGACAAATTAGCATAGAACCTCTGGTTTTCATACCAGCTTCAAACATCTGAGCATCAGGATTTGACCAGTGGACTTCCTGTCAGGATTGAGTCCTATCAGGATTTGATCAAAGAAAACATACCTTTCTGAATAACCATCAGGATTTGACAGTTATCAGGATTTCCTCTCTGTAGCTTTCCCTCAGAAATTCTCAAAATTCATCATTCCAAGTTCATTCACCAACTTATTGAAAGTAGCTTCAGGTAGTGGCTTGGTGAATATATCAGCTAGTTGTTGATCAGTAGGAACAAAGTGAAGTTCAATTGTTCCTTCTAGAACCTGTTCTCTTATAAAGTGATATCTGATACTTATGTGTTTAGTAAGAGAATGCTGAACTGGATTTCCTGTCATTGCAATAGCACTTTGGTTATCACAATAAATAGGGATTTTTGAGTATGACAGGCCATAATCTAACAACTAATTTCTCATCCACATTATCTGAGCACAACAACTTCCTGCAGCAATGTACTCAGCTTCTGCAGTTGAAGTGGAAATAGATTTCTGCTTTTTACTGAACCATGAAACTAGTCTTCCACCCAAAAACTGACAACTTCCTGAAGTACTTTTCCTGTCTATTTTGCATCCTGCAAAATCAGCATCTGAATAACCACACAACCCAAAATCTGATTCCCTTGCATACCAAAGGCCAAGTGAAGAAGTGCCTTTGAGATATCTGAAAATTCTCTTGACTGCAATCAGATGTGGTTCTCTAGGTTTTGCTTGAAATCTTGCACATAGACAGGTTGCAAACATGATATCTGGTCTACTGGCAGTGAGATACAATAAAGAGCCAATCATTCCTCTGTAGTGAGTTACATCTACCTCTTCACCTTGATCAGGATCAAGTTTGGTAGCTGTAGATATGGGAGTTGAAGCAGGAGTACTGTCTTGCATGTTAAACCTTTTCAGTAAATTCCTTGTGTATTTAGACTGATTAATAAAAATCCCTTCATCAGTCTGTTTAACTTGAAGACCCAGAAAGTAACTCATTTCTCCCATCATGCTCATTTGATATCTTGACTGCATAAGCTTGGAAAACTTTTCACACAGCTTATTGTTTGTTGACCCAAAAATGATATCATCAACATAAATCTGAACTAACAGCAACTCCTTACCATGATTCAAATAAAATAGAGTTTTATCAATTGCACCTCTTTTGAATCCACTTTCCAGTAAGAATTGAGCTAAGGTTTCATACCATGCTCTTGGAGCTTGCTTTAGTCCATAAAGTGCCTTATCCAGTCTGTAGACATGATCTGGATATTTAGGATCAATGAAACCAGGAGGTTGTTCAACATAAACTTCTTCCTCCAGTTCACCATTTAAGAAAGCACTTTTAACATCCATCTGGAAAACCTTGAATTTCTTATGTGCTGCATAAGCAAGAAATATCCTGATGGCTTCTAGTCTTGCAACAGGAGCAAAAGTTTCATCATAGTCAATTCCCTCTTGTTGGGAATACCCCTTTGCAACTAGTCTAGCTTTGTTTCTGATAATGACTCCATCAGAATCAGTCTTGTTCTTGAAAATCCACTTTGTACCAACAATTGATCTATTCTTTGGTCTTGGTACCAGTTTCCAGACTTCATTCCTTTCAAATTCATTCAGTTCTTCTTGCATTGCAGTAACCCAATCAGCATCTTTAAGTGCATCTTCAACTTTCTTAGGCTCCTCCTTGGATAGAAAGTTATTATATAAACATTCATTCTGAGTTGCACTTCTTGTTTGAACACCTGCATCAGGATCTCCAATTATCAAATCAGGAGTATGATCTTTTGTCCATTTCCTTGCTGGTGTCAAATTGTTTCTTGAAGTAGATGCTCCCCCTGGATTGGTGTTATCTTGATTGAAAGAATTTGATTGACTTGAAGCTCTCCCTGAATTATTGCTATGCCCTCCTGATGTGTTATCAGGATCTTCACTTGAATCAGTATCTGAAGAATTCTGTCCTGATGATTGAGTTGACTCTGAACTTGTAGTTGAATGCCGTTGCTCCCCCTCAACATTAGCACTACTAGTTGTATCACTGTTGTTTGCATCATCAGTATTAGCACCATCAGTACCTGGTGAGTCATCAGGATTTGGTGACCCGTCAGTACTGGATGAATGGACAGCTTCTGATTCACTTTCTTCAGGTTCCTTGGAAGCTTCATTTTCAAATAACAATCTATCATGCGAGTCTTCAATGATTCCAGTTATCTTCTTATCATCAAAAGATACATGTATTGACTCCATGACAGTTCTTGTTCTCAAATTAAAAACTCTGAAGGCTCTTGATGTAGGATAACCTATGAATATTCCTTCATCAGCCTTTGTTTCAAATTTCCCTAGCTGTTCAGGATGAGTTCTGAGAACAAAACATTTACAGCCAAACACATGCAAATGCTTCAGACTTGGTTTCTTCTCTTTGAGTGACTGATAAGGAGTGACACCATGCCTGTTTATCAATGTGAGATTTTGTGTATAGCATGCTGTGTTGACTGCTTCTGCCCAGAAATATGTAGGTAATTTAGCTTCTTCCAACATAGTTCTGCCAGCTTCAATAAGAGTTCTATTCTTCCTTTCTACTACTCCATTTTGCTGAGGTGTGCCAGGAGCAGAGAATTGTTGAATGATTCCTTTGTATTTGCAGAACTCTTCCATCTTTGAATTCTTAAATTCAGTACCATTATCACTTCTCAGAATCTTGACTTTGTACTTTGTGGTTGTCTCAATCATCCTCACATGATCCAACAGAACTTCAGGAGTTTCATCTTTTTTGTGCAGAAAATACACCCAGGTGAATCTAGAATATTCATCAACAATTACAAGAGTGTACCTTTTCTTACTGATGGACATGATGTTGACTGGACCAAACAGATCAAGATGTAGCATGTGATATGGTTCTTCAATAGAGGATTCTGATTTACTCTGGAATGATGTCCTTCTTTGTTTTGCTTTTTGGCATGCATCACAGAGTCCATCAGGTGTATATAAGACATTAGGTAATCCTCTTACTAATTCTTTCTTTACCAACTCATTGATGTTGCTGAAGTTGAGATGAGAAAGCTTCTTGTGCCAATTCCAACTTTCATCTACTGAAGCTTTACTGATGAAACATGTAGGGGAGCCATCAGTATCTGAGAGAATGTTGGCTTCATATATGTTACCATGCCTGTAGCCAGTTAGTGCTATCTTCCCTGTTGCTTTACTGACTACTTCACAATGTGTGGAATAGAAATTGACATGATAACCTCTGTCAGTGATTTGACTAATACTCAACAAATTGTGTTTTAGTCCCTTCACTAGAGCTACTTTTTCAATGATGACATTTCCAATGATTATATTGCCATATCCCAAGGTTTGTCCAATGTTGCCATCTCCATAAGACACAGTTGGGCCAGCTTTTTCCTCATATTCTGATAACAGGGCTTTGTTTCCAGTCATGTGCACAGAACATCCACTATCCATGACTAACACATTTTTCTTTTTACCCTGCATCAGAATAGAAACACACTAGTTAGAACACTTAGGAACCCATACATGTTGGGTTCCTTTCTCATGCAATTTATTAATTTTAACAGCAGAAGACTTTTTGACTTTAGCAGTCCTGACAGGATTTACTCCATCAGGATTTGCTTTGTCAGTATCAGTATTAACAAAAGCATGCTTCTTCATGACATTTTCAGTTCTATCAGACTTTGTACTACTTTCAAACTTAGGCAATGGATCATAAAAGTTATAGTACAAATCATGATACTCTTTACATGTATAAATAGAATGCCATAGACTACCACAATGAAAACAGGAATTCTGTGGTTTGTAAAATACTGATCTATTCCTAACATCAGACTTAGGAATTTCAGCAATTTTCTTCTTCCTCTTTTTACAATCAATAGCAAGATGATTAGAGTTACCACAGTTAAAACAACACTTTCTAGGTGCATTTGGGATATATTTATAACCATTCTCTTTATTGATCCCAACTTTACCATTCCTGTTTCTCTTAACAGTAGCTTCTTTTTTCTTATCTGTAACCTCACAGATTTTATCTTTAAGCTGTTTCTGAGACAATAGACCTAGATTCTTAGTGACTTTATTCAAGACAGGTTTAGACTTAACGATTTTAATTCCTTGAGTAGAAGAAGATCCCTTTTCAAAAGTAGAATTGGAATCCTTACCAAAAACAAAATTAACAGGAGTAATCTTAGATTTGGTTGAGTCTATAACATGTCTATAGGTCTTTGGACTGACTGTCTCATCAATGACAATTTTCTCTGCTAATTTCTTATCTTCATCTGACTTATATCCTAGACACTCTTTCCAATTCTTAGAGGTATTAATCTCATGAAATTTTCCTACCAGAGTCTGTCCAGGTTCTGATTTTCTCATTAGCATATTCAAGTTCTTTTTCAAGAGAAGTACATTTAGATGTCATCTCTAAGTGCATGTGTTTAGCATTATCACATTCTTTTTGTACTTCTTGCATACGAGAAAATTCAGCTTCTAATATCTCATTCCTCTTTCTAAGGTCAGACATCTCAGATAAGATTCTAGTATTCTTAGCAGTTTGACTTCTAAAGCTAATATGTAATGACTTTAGAAAACGTCTTAACTCAGAAGCATTATCAGTATCAAAATCAAAGATAGTATTTAGTACCTTATCATCAGGAGCAGCAGTTACATCAACATTGGCCATTAACGCATAGTTGACTACCTCAGTATCAGATTCTGAGGAAGAGTCCATCCAATCCTTGCTTGATGTGATGAGTGCCTTTGTCTTGTTGCATTCAGAAGCAAAGTGACCCATACCATTACACTTGTAGCATCTAACCTTTGATTTGTCAAATTTGCTACTGTAACGCCCCCAAATCCGGGGTCAAATGATTTGGTCGTCACGCTGCACTCTTAATCCAAACAATCTGTTCAATATAAAGTCAACACAATAATAATAATATCTGTGACCCCAACTCTACCAAGAATCTTTAAAGGTTATAGTGCTAGAAACAAGAATCCAAATTCATTACAACAATCTTTCTTCTTTACAACCATTCTCTTTACAAAATTCTAATACACTAGTATAACTTCGATAAGAAGTATACCAGGCAACTAATCTTATACAATATATTAAGCAATAGAACACATCTATATACAAAACCTCTCACTAGCTCCAATGCTCTGGATCAAGACGTCTTTACGCTAATATCTTTCCACATCTCTGATCAGCTACGCGGACAACTCTCGCCAATACACCTTCTTTCCGGCAGGCTAAAATATATATGAATAAAACAAGTATGAGCGAATGAATTGCTCAGCAAGCGTATTATTAAATATGATACGAAAGGTTTCCAAAATAAACTTTGGATTTTCAAATAAACAAGCCTATGGCTTAAACATTTGTAATCTCTAATATTTTCAAAGTAAGTTTGGTAATTTATCACAATATCTCATTTAGCTTCTCGCAACCGAATAGTTTTAAAACACAAAAGATTTATATAGGTCGTTACGATGACCGAATCAACAATAACTACAATAGTATGTAGAAAATATGAAATAAATATAACTCGTACGTCTTCAAGACCATAGTTTGTACAAAAATACTAATTTGAAGATAACAGGTCTATTCACGACATTTTCCGAAATCAACAACTCTGGAAGGTTAGAATAATCAAGGGGCAAGAATGAGCCAACACGCTCGGTTAAGAAATAACGAACGCACTTCAAGACTTCAACATGGTACCGACTGGATATGCGGTATGAATAAAACTCAACAAGATAGATATCTCACGACTGCCAATGGAATCAAGGAAGTGGATTTCAACTATTTGGAATCCGAATGTATTAAGAGTAAGCGATTTCAGCAAGATTGAAACCACTATTAATAATCAACAAACCAACAACTTCACGCAACGAATAAACCTGAGAATCAGGTCATATCTCACAAGTACAAAGTATATGGATGTAACTCATCCTAGAAATGAAAATTCATATTAGAATTGGATTTTTAACAATTATCAAATACAAAGGTTGTGCTGCTGGCCAGCCACGCATCAACCCCGGACTAGCTCATGTCATAGTCCTCTACTGGATCCTAGGCCAATCTGGGCCTTAATTTCATCGACCAATAATTGGTCCATTTTTAAAAACATTCCAATTCTATATTATTTATACGTCAGGTGTCAGAACAATTGACAACCTTACTTCGACAATCAGGTGTCGGAAGAATCGACAACCTAATACAACAATTGCTGGAAAACTCACGTTCCAGGAAACAGTTCAATTATGAAGAATCCATTAAGGAATAACAATATAATCTAGTATCGACGAGATCGACACAATATGGGGAGGTGCACATGAAAAGTGACAATATAATAAGCATCGACGAGTTCGATGTAACAACTGGGATATAATGAAGAATAAACAATGACATGCTCAACAAGGTTAAGTCTGATATGAAACAGACAATATGATATCAACAGAAAAGTGTAACAAGTCAATATAGAGTAGGGTTCAAAGAATAAACAATAACATGCTTAACAAGATTGAATCTGATATGAAACAGGCATTATGATATCAACAGAATTTGCAATAACTCAATATGGAATAGGGTTCAAAGAACAGGCTCTAGATGGCCTTAACAGTTCAATTCATCACATTATGGAAGAATTAGTTAAGATTCAACAATCTGGTAAGTGACAAGAAAGTCAAGTTCAAGTTTAAGAAAAATTCAGGGTGAAGTTTATAAATGAAGAAAACAAAGGTTTATTAACTTCTGGCAGAAATAGTTCAAGTCCTTCGAACATATACTTATAATAGATAAGCCTCGTATTTGAAGGAAGTAAACTAAATCATGCACAGCATAAATGAATTCGAATCAGGGAATGGATCAGATGATCGCATTAACAAGAAATGGTAATAATACTTGCAAGGGTGCAGGATGGAAAAATGGAATACTTGTAGAACAAGTACCACAACTTCGGAATTTAAAATAACGTTTTCAACATAGGGTTCGTAAGTTCCCACTCATCTAGGGTTGGCAATATTCCAACCTAATATTTTAAAATCATGTCTTTTAAAAGAAAGCCTTAGTATACGGCCCATAATTATCTCTTCAAACTTTTCAATATAATAAGTATATCTTTCCAATCAATATGAAAATATGAATCTAAACTCAAAAGGTATAAAAGAGTACTCGTCAATTTACGAGATTAAATAACATACTTGCAATTCAATGCAAAAGAAATCAACATTTGAAAATTCAGTAATAAGCATTCAACATGCATACTAATAATTCAAGATAATATCCCTTAATTAATAAGCAAGGGTATAAACACTTGCCTCTGGTCCTTAGCTATTTCGTAACGCTGAAACAATACGATTTCCTCCTTATTCTGTCTTGTCGCACGATTCTCTACTTCCGTCCTTCTTTGCTTTAACGCTCTTGCGAATACCACTAGTCTGCTTTTACCATTTCAAATCCACGTGCCAGCCTCGATAGTCAAACATGAGACGGTACTTAGTCTTCAACGTATAATCCTCATATTTCATAAATGATTGTAACTTAACTTCGACGCACTTACCGATCTTACCGATATCTCTGTTGCATAAACATCCACATCTCAACTGATAGACCAATCGCAATCAACCACATAAGTAATCCACGTAACTTGCTTGACGACAATCCCCATACTATAAAAAGTCAACATCCAAGTCAACGGCCTCGTAAATCTCACTTTCTAACATAACCGACAAATTTCTATCCTATCTACCCCTCGTGATAACATTAGACACAACCAATTACTCAAACAAGTCTCCACACAATTTATTCGCATGCATGACTCACACAGATAATTCACATTGTTCACATAACACATTTAAACAAGTAACCGGTCACGTATCGGACGTCCGGTATAATTTATGAGATTAAAAACTCAGACACTAGCCCTAGTACGGGCTTATACTGACTATAAAACACATTACATAACACATACGAATCACATAGCACTTATAACTATTTTTAAAACATCACACAAAGCTTACTTGAATTTTTAATAAGTCACTACTAATTTTTAAATCAAAAATCGGATTTTTAAATCCAATAATACTATTTAAATGCAATTAAATCAATTAATAAAAATTAATTGACACTCTTTAAATGCTCAAACTATTTTTTAAATAAATAAACCAAGCTAGAAAATAATTAAACTTAATTTTAATTAATTAAATCTAATTAATAATTAATTATTAAAAATTAACTGATTAAAAGAATTAATCAATTAATTAAATAAATTAATTATTAATCAAAAATAATTAAAATAATTAAATTTAATCAATTTTCGAATTTAAATAAATATTTGTGAATTTATAAAATTTTCAGAATAATAAAATGTATTTTTCAATTAAAGATATGATTTTTAGAATTTTTAAAACAATTTTGATTTATTTTAAAAATAAAAATCCCAGAAACAGTTTTCTAAAACGAAACTAGGGTTTGAAGAATCAAAACCGGGTCGGGTATTGAAATAAAACGGGTCGCCAAGAACGTGGGTGGGTTGCCAAGAACAACCGCCGGCGGCGGAAATTCCGGCAACCAAACCCAGAATCCGGCGAGCCTAAACACTACACAGACATACAGTTTCAAGGGGCTTTCCAACACACATCAAAAACACAAGCAAAAGAAATCAGGAACGCCCAAGAACGGACGGAATCGCCCCTTCCACCGGCGGCGGCTACTTTCCGGCCGTCCCAAAAACGACCACCAACCGAACAGTCGATTACATGGTTCGACTCCACACTCTCCGATCTAAACACTGGTGCAACCATAATCAAGCTTCACTCAACCAATCAAAGTTCCGATAAAAAAAAATTAAAACTCCGGTGACTTTTACAATTTCCGATTTGCTCGATTTAGGGCTCTAAAAATCAAATAAAAAACATCAAAACACTCAGCACAACACACACAATCCATTCATACCATCAATTAACAAGAACAATCAATAATAAAGAAACCCCCAAATAAAACCCTAAAATTCGAAATAATAAATTACTTGAAAATCGGAAAAATTCAAAGATCATACCCACATAGATTTTGATGATGGATTTAGGTAGAGGATGATGAGAGATTCATTTTGGTTACAAGAACATCGAAATCGGAATCCGATAACGCCTTCAAAAGTTGGTTTGATTTTCAAGAACACGAAGAACACGTTCTAGGGTTTTTCGGATTTTTAACTGTAATTAAGCTTGATTATACGAAAACAAAGTACGGTTTGCCTTTTTATATTAAACGGAAAATAATACCCCAAACGACATTTTTGGATCGATACTGATCTGATAGATCGCTTTAAATACAATTTAACAGATAAAACGCTTTAAATCTTTAATAAAGCAGAATACACGTTTTACGAGACGATAATCATCCATAAAGTACAGATAACTACAAGTATCGTTTAATAATAGATATACGAACCAAAATACTTCTATTACGAATATTTTCGAATACTTTCCACTTTAACGAATGAAATATTGGTACGAACGATATACCAATTGCCCGAATAATTTGGGAACGATCCAAATTTTCTTTTCGATAATTAAAATAAAATAAAATAGTATGACACCCTTTTCAAAATAATTTCAAATTCCCCACACATATCACATAGCATCACATTGTCACATATTCAATCATTTAACGAATAACTTAACACGTTTAAACAGATAAAACATTTAATAACTCTTAATATGAAATTAAAATTTCATTTCACATCATATAATAACACGTAATTTTCCCGGATCTTACAGCTACCCTTGCTGTCCTTCTTGATATACTTGTCTTTGTCTGCTTTGAAGGTCTTTTTCTGAAAGTTGCCTTGTCTTCTATTCTTCCTGAACTTCATCCTTCTGAAGTTTCTGACAATCATAGCAACCATCTCTTCCATGTCTGAATCAGAAGATTCATCACCAGTATTGGCATCAGGATTGCCATCAGTATCTGATGAAGAGTCGTCAGGATCTGACTCAACTACTCTTGCTTTCCTTCTAGAGACCTCCATAGCTTTCTCTTTTGATTTTGCTTCTACATTCAAAGCAATTGACTTTGCCTTGCTGCTTTTCTTGTTCTTTCTCTGTTGAACTTCAAGATCATGAGTTCTTAGCATCCCATAGATCTCATCAAGAGACACAATGTTCAGATCATACTGGTGTCTAATGATTGAGGTCTGAGTATCCCATTCTTCAGGTAAAGCTCTAAGAAATTTGGTGTTTGAATCTTCAGTTTCATATACTTTGTCAACTAAGGATAAGCTGTTCAATAGTGTCAGGAATCTATCATATAGATCAGTCAGGCTCTCTTCAGGTCTTGCATCGAATTGTTCATATTCTTGAATCAATAGAGCCCTTCTGTTTTTCTTAACAGATGCAGATCCCTGGCACTGAGTTTCCAAAGTATCCCAGATTTCTTTTGAAGACTTGCATGCAATCACTCTGTTTGACATAACAGCATCAAGACCATTGTGCAAGATATTCTTTATCTTTGGTTCTCTGAGTACATGAGCTTTTTCTTCTGGAGTCCATTCAGATTTAGCTTTGACCACATAATGTTCTGGTACAGTATCTGTTCGTTCTACGAACTTTGTTGGTATATATGGTCCATCACGAATCCTGTCCAGATTGTCAGGATCCATAGCCTCCAGGTACATCAGCATCTTTACCCTCCATGTGGGATATTCTGATATCTTCAAGATGGGAATCTTCATGCTTTCATACTTGGTTGTCGACATCTTTAGATCGTATCTGATTCAGAATTAAATCAGTTTGCTCTGATACCAATTGTTGCCCAGTAAATAACAATTGTAGAAGGGGGTTGAATACAATTGTATAAGATTCTCGACTTTATATAACACAAATATGAAAGATCAATAACAATAACAATAACAGCTTTATTAACTTTGATATAAAACTGTTACAAACTCTCTTAAGAAATTCTGATATTCTTAAGAGCTGCTAGCTTACAAAAACTCTCTCAAGAAATTCTGTTCTTAAGAGCTTCTCTCCGATTATGTTCTCTCTCGAATGAATACATAAATCGAAACCAAAACTGTGTTTATATAGTGCACACAGCTTCTCTATCAATAACAAGATAAGTCCTAATCATAACAAAGATAGAAACATATCTTTAATCGATAGCTGCATTCTACAAACCAGGAACAAATAGAATAAACTTCCATGTTTATCTAGACTCCAAATATAACTCGAAGTAGGAATCCTGATCAGCTTCAAGTTCTGATGATCAATCCTGATCATAGTCTGAGTAGGAATCCTGATGATCAATAAGATACTGACGCTTGATCAAATACTGATGACCATGCAATACTGATGACGTCAGCAATCCTGATCAGTTGAGTCTAGCTTCTGACGATCATTGAATTCTGATCTAACAGATTGTCAAATGGGCAAACTAAGGAGAGCTGTGCACAAGTCCAAGCAAGTAAACACCAACACAGAAGCACTCAAGTTAATTCACATGGATCTCTTTGGACCAGTCAATGTACCATCTATGGCCAGAAAGAGGTATGCCTTAGTAATGGTGGATGATTACTTAAGGTACACTTGGGTGAAATTTCTTGAATCCAAAGATGAAGCTGCTCAAGTGATTATTGATCAAGTCAGAGTTCTTGATAGAACCCCAAACTCAAAAGTTCAAATCTTGAGGAGTGACAATGGTACAGAATTCAGAAATGCCACACTTGGAAATTTCTGCAAAGATGAAGGAATTGTACAACAATTCTCTGTTGCAAGAACTCCACAGCAGAATGGAGTTGTAGAAAGAAAGAACAGGACTCTCATTGAAGCAGCTAGAACTATGTTGCATGATGCTAAGCTGCCAACATATTTCTGGGCTGAAGCTATCAACACAGCCTGTTATACTCAGAACAGAACCATGATCAACAAAACTCATGCAAGTACTCCTTACTGTCTGTTAATTGGAATGTTAGATATAATTGCTGATGTTTGTTTATCAGTGTTTAAGCAACAGGTACTGACCAGAGTTTATCAGAAGCCGGTTAGAGTTTATTTAAAGTCTGACAGGGTGAAGAGATTAAAGGAAGCCGGTCAGAGTTTATTTAAAGTCTGACAGGGTGATAGTTGAATTAGCTGTCGGTGCTGAATTGAAGATTCTAGAAGCAATATATTCTGAAGATGGAAAGAAGCAGAATATATTGATACAGCTAAGGAAATAGAATAGAAGATAAGAAGCAATCCTTAATTGATATAACGTGTATAGCTAATTTGTAGGAATATCAATTAGATAAGGATTGTGTAACTGTGTACTATATAAACACAGATAGGTTATCCCTAGAAGGGATGCGAACATTGAATATATTATTCTTGTAACCTAGTAGCTCTTTGTGATTCGTTAACATCATAAAGAGAGAAGCTGTTAATATAAATACAGTTTTTGTTGATTCATAAACTGTGTTCTTGATTGTTATTCTCATACATACTTGATTATATATTGTGTATTCGGCCTAACAATTGGTATCAGAGCAAAGGCTGTTTAATATATACAGTTTTACGATTCAAACACAGTATTAATCATGTCTGAAGAAAATCAAACTGCTCCTAAGGCTGAACAGGTTAAGCCCAATTCTGTGAGTCGATATGAAACAATCAGGGTTCCAATTCTCAGGCCAGTAGAGCATCCGATTTGGAAGGTTAAGATGACCATGTTTCTGGAGGCTACAGATCCAGAATACCTTGACAGAATCTATGATGGTCCTCATATGCCAACTAAATTGTCCCATGTTGTTGATGGACAAGAACAAAAGACTGTTCCAAAGGAAAAGAAAGATATGACTCCTGAGGACATCTCATCAATTGCAAAAGATGCAAAGGTTAGACATCTTCTCCACAGTGCTTTAGATAATGTTATGTCTAACAGAGTAATTGGCTGCAAAACTGCCAAAGAGATATGGGATGCTTTAGAAGTCAGATGCCAGGGAACAGGTGCTATCAAGAAGAACAGAAAGACAATACTCACACAGGAGTATGAGCACTTTGATTCAAGAACTAATGAAACCTTGACTGAGACTTATGACAGATTTTGCAAACTATTGAATGATCTGTCTCTGGTTGACAAAGAATATGACCTTGAAGAGTCAAATCTCAAGTTTCTCTTATCCCTACCTGAAAGATGGGATTTGAAGGCAACAACAATCAGAGATAATTATGATCTTGCTGATACAGATCTTGATGAGATCTATGGATTGTTAAAGACTCATGAACTTGAGATAGAACAAAGAAACAGGAGATCCAGCAAGAAGACAAAATCTATTGCTCTCAAAGTTGAGGAGAAGCCCATTAAGAAGGAATCATCAAGGAAGAAAGCCAAGGGAAAGGCTTTAGTTATTAAATCTGAAAGTGAGTCATCAAACTCTGATGATGACTCAAACTCTGATGAAGCTTCTGACTCTGATGATGATGAAGAACATATGATGCAAATGGCTGCATTGATGGTGAAGACCTTCAAGAAGATGGGATTCAAGAACTTCAAGAAGGGAAAGAGATTCTCAAGGAAAGATTCAAACTCTGAAAGGAGAAGTTTCAGAATGTCTGATGGAAGGGAGACCAAATCTGGTAAGAAGGATAAATCTGAAATCCAGTGCTACAGGTGTAAGGAGATGGGTCACTATGCCCCAGAGTGCAAGAAAGGCAAATCTGAGAAAGCACTCATCTCTAAAGGCAAAGACTGGGCAGATACTTCAGACTCTGATGATGGAGAAAATTATGCTCTTATGGCAACTGTCAGAGATGAGACTGAATCATCTGAAAATAAGGTACCCTTAACTACTTATGCTTATGATACTGATAATATATCTGAATTAAGAGTATATCTGAAAAGCGTACATGTTAGATATAGGGATCAGACTTTAGAGAATGAGAGAATTAAAGCTGAGAATCTTAGTCTTAAAGATAGAAACAAGTTTCTTGAAGGAGAACTTGAAAATATGAAGCAGATTCAAAAAGAAAGAGATGATGCTGTTTATGTAGAACAGGAATTGCTCAAAAGATATAAGCAATTAGAATCTGATCTAGAAAAAGAAAGAAAAATAATCAAGACTTGGACAGATTCTGGAAGAGACACTCATCAAGTGTTTCAGACTGATTCTGTAGGTTTAGGTTATTGTGAAAATGATGAACTTAGGTTTAAAGACAAGGTTAAGGTAAAACCACAACTTAAACCTGTGAAATTTGTTCCAGAAGCCAATAAGTTAAAATCTGTTGTAATAAGGGAAGCTGATATGGAATCAGATGAAGCCTGTGAAAGACAGGAAAATATTATAACAGAAAAACTTATGGAAAGAGAAGCTGTTAGAAAACCAGTAAAAACTTGTGAAAAACAGGTTAATGTTGGTTTGATGACAGGGAAACAGTTCAATCATAAGTTGAAAGAGGTAAAATTTGCCATGAAACCAAAAGGGTCCAAGAAGAATAGGAATGGAAAGATAGGCATAAATAAAAGAAATAATCATTTGCCTACTGGTGCTGCTCCAAGGAAAACATGTTATAATTGTGGTAGTTCTAATCATCTTGCTAATTACTGCACAAAGAATAAAAACATCAATTCTTTATCTTCTACTTCAGGAGTTAAGAATGATTATGTTAGGGTTAGACCACAGACTTTATGCACACACTGTGGGAGCACTTGGCATTCCATTTATACTTGCAAGAGTTATCATGCTATTTATCACAACTATTATGAGCTAAAACCCAATCTGAAGTGGGTTAGAGCAAACTCTGCAAGTGTAAAGTCTGACAATGTTAGTTTAAACTCTGTTGATAGTAATTCCGCTGCAAAAACTAACACTGTTAAGAAAGACAAAGGATCCAAGCAAGTCTGGGTCCTTAAAACTAACACTTAGTATTTGTTTGTGATTGCAGGGTATAATAGAGAGCACACTTATCTTGGACAGTGGATGCTCAGGACATATGACTGGAAATAAAGCCCTGCTATCAGACTTTAAGGAGAAGGCTGGCCCAAAAGTTTCCTATGGAGATGGCAACATAGGACACACTCTGGGATATGGCAACATTAATCTTGGAAGTGTCATCATTACAAATGTAGCTCTAGTCTCAGGACTCAAGCATAATCTGTTATCTGTGAGTCAAATCTGTGACAGAGGAAACCATGTAGATTTTCATAGTGAATATTGTGAAGTCATCAGTAAATCTACTGGAAAAGTTGTTCTAATTGGACATAGGCGCAACAACATTTATGAAGCAAGTTTGGTAACAAACTCTGATGGAAAAATAGTGTGTCTGACTGCAAGAATGTCAAATGAAGAGAGTTGGAATTGGCACAAGAAGCTCTCTCATCTCAATTTGAACAACATAAATGAGCTAATAAGAAAGGATCTTGTAAGGGGACTTCCAAAATCGATACTCAGTCTAGATGGCTTATGTGATTCTTGTCAAAAAGCCAAGCAAAGGAAGTCATCTTTCAAGAGCAAATCTGAATCTTAAGTAGTGGAACCTTATCATCTTCTACATGTTGATCTCTTTGGACCAGTGAATGTAATGTCCATGGGCAGAAAGAAATATGCTCTAGTAATTGTTGATGAATATACTAGATATACATGGGTGTATTTCTTGTCAAAGAAGGATGAAACTGCTCAAACTCTGATGGATCATGTAAATCTACTGGACAAAGGATCACAGCACAAAGTCAAAATTATAAGGAGTGATAATGGAACTGAATTCAGAAACTCAATCATGGAAGCTTTCTGCAAGGAAAGAGGAGTGAAAAAAGAGTTTTCTGCACCTGGAACTCCACAGCAAAATGGTGTAGTTGAAAGGAAGAACAGAACTTTATTTGAAGCAGCCAGAACTATGCTTGATGAAGCAAAATTACCAACATACTTCTGGGCAGAAGCTGTTCAAACTGCTTGTTTTACTCAAAATGCAACATTGATCAACAAGCATGGGAAAACACCATATGAGATGGTGAAAAATAAGAAGCCAAATTTGAAATATTTTCATATATTTGGATGCAAATGCTTTGTGTTGAAGACTCATCCTGAACAGTTGACAAAGTTCGAGTTAAAAGCTGATGAAGGAATCTTTGTTGGCTATCCATTGTCAACAAAAGCATTCAGAGTTTACAATCTAAGAACTAAGGTGATCATGGAATCCATACATGTGTCATTTGATGACAAGAAAATAATTGGACTTGAAGACAAGGATGGATATGATCAACTACGTTTTGAAAATGAAGGTTTATTCTCTGATGATGTAAACTCTGATGAAGCAGTACCGACAAACTCTGCTGAAGCGGTTCTGACAAACTCTGACGAAGCATACTCTGAACCTCTACTGGTAAATACTGGAGAAACTGGAAATTCTCAAATTGAACAAAATAGAGAACCAGTTGAGGGGGAGCGTGAAGAAGCTCAACAAGACACAGCAAGTGAGTCAGTTGAGGAGACTGATTCAAACTCTGAACCATCCAATTCAGGGGGAGCCTCAGATAATGCAGAAAATCAACATATGAATCAGGAGAGCATGGATCAAGGGGGAGGATCCAATAATGATGCAAGAAACCACTTACCAACAGCAAGAAAGTGGACACAGGCACACACACCTGATCTCATAATTGGAGATCCTGATGCTAGTGTGAGAACTAGAAGTGCAACAAATAATGAGTGTCTGTATCATGCTTTCTTGTCTCAAACAGAACCAAAGAAAGTGGAGGAAGCTCTTCAAGATGCAAACTGGATTACAGCAATGCAAGAAGAGTTAAATGAATTTGAAAGAAATGAAGTCTGGACACCGGTACCTAGACCAAAGAATAGATCAATTGTAGGTACAAAGTGGGTTTTCAGAAACAAGACTGACAGTGAAGGTGTGATTACAAGAAACAAGGCTAGACTTGTGGCTAAAGGATATTCACAACAGGAAGGAATTGACTATGATGAAACCTTTGCTCCAGTTGCAAGATTGGAGGCCATAAGAATCTTTCTGGCCTATGCTGCACACAAGAAGTTTAAAGTCTTTCAGATGGATGTAAAAAGTGCTTTTCTCAATGGGAAGCTTGAAGAAGAAGTATTTGTTGAACAACCACCAGGATTTGTAGATCCCAAGCATCCAGATTATGTCTACAGGCTTGACAAGGCATTATATGGACTAAAGCAAGCACCAAGAGCATGGTATGAAACTCTTGCTCAATTTTTTTTAGAAAGTGGGTTCACAAGAGGTACAATTGATAAAACCTTGTTTTATTTCAATTCTGGTGATGATTTGCTGTTAGTTCAAATTTATGTAGATGATATTATTTTTGGATCTGCTAATGACAAACTTTGTAAGAAGTTTGCAAAGCTTATGCAATCCAGGTACCAAATGAGCATGATAGGAGAGCTTAGTTATTTTCTAGGCTTACAGGTCAAGCAAACAGATGATGGTATTTTTATCAATCAAGCAAAATATACCAGAAATCTTCTAAAGAAATTTGGTATGCTTGATAGTTCATCTGCTCCAACTCCCATGGCTACTGCAACAAAGCTAGACAAAGACACAGGAGCCTCAGTAGAAATGACAAACTACAGAGGAATGATAGGGTCTTTACTGTATCTAACTGCAAGTAGACCTGATATCATGTTTGCAACATGTCTTTGTGCAAGATTTCAAGCAGATCCCAGAGAGCCTCATCTAACAGCTGTAAAAAGGATTTTCAAATATCTCAAAGGAACCATAACCTTGGGTTTGTGGTATCCTAGAGAATCAGAGTTTAAGCTATTTGGTTACTCTGATGCAGATTTTGCAGGCTGTAAGATAGACAAAAAAAGTACAAGTGGAAGTTGTCAATTTTTAGGTGACAGATTGGTTTCTTGGTACAGTAAGAAACAGAAATCAATTTCTACATCCACAACAGAAGCAGAGTATATAGCAACTGGTAGCTGTTGTGCACAGATTTTATGGATGAAGAATCAATTGCTGGATTATGGGTTAAGGTACTCTAAAATACCTATTTTCTGTGATAACCAAAGTGCTATTGCTATGACAGGTAATCCAGTACAGCACTCCATGACCAAGCACATCAGCATAAGGTATCATTTTATCAGAGAACATGTGGAAGAAGGGAACATTGAGCTTCATTTTGTGTCTACAGACCAACAACTTGCAGATATCTTCACCAAACCTTTGAGTGAAGCTACTTTTACAAGATTGGTAAATGAACTTGGAATGATCTCTGGTTCTGACTAGAGATACGGGTTAGACTCAAAAACTATACATGTTTGCTTTTTATGTTCATGATTTCTTACATGTGTTAACTGTTATGTGCACCAGCATGTTAAACTCTGATGGTAAACTCTGACAGTTAAATTCTGTCAGTAAACTCTGTGAAGTGTCAGTCATACTCTGTCGGTTAAACTCTGATGCTAAACTCTGTTAGTCATAAAATGTTGGTCATACTCTGATAGTTACAGTTAAATGCTTTACTCTGATTGTAATTTTGTCTGAAACATATGGACCAATGAAGAAATTTGTATGAATCATAATTCTCAGTAAGTAATTATGAATCCTTAAGAGTTGTATAGATTCTGATCTCAAATATGTGCAGTAAGTTAACAAAGCATGATACTGTCTCTATATTTATAGCATCTCTTAGTTTATTGATCCTATACACTGAGTCTGTATTAGCTGTTTGCGTTTTCTCTCATAAATTAATTGTATTAACTGATAAAAAGTCTAAACTCTGATTATTAATTGCAAAGAATTCACCCTCAAATCAAAAGATGCCAAACAAAGCACAAATTCCTTTGAGATCATGTTGAGCCTAGGAAGATCCAGGAACTTATTGTATGAAATAAGGGCTAAAATCTTTGATTTTTGGTGACTAGTGCCAACCACTGATTACTGGAAAAAAAAAATATATATATATATATATATATATATATATACAAAGAAAGGGGGTGAAAAACAAAAGATATATCCAAATGAAAGGATATCAGAATACAGAGTTTAGATATAAAATCAGATTTTATGTTATACATGAGAGTTTAGGCAACCAGTTTTTACTGCTTTAGTTTGTGGATTTTATGCACTTTGAGATGATCTAAATATTGATTTCGGTAAACTCTGCTATTGCACACACATATTTTCACACCTGTACAGATTGAGAAAAGAGTTTATTGACAAAGAAGGATAAATGGTAAACACTGATGTATTGTGTGACATATGCCGAGGTAATTTTGTTTTAATCTCTGATGGTTAAAATAATTTCTTTGTTTCAGACATTTTATAATTTTGGGATTAGACATTTGTTTTGAAAATTTAAAAAGAGTATGATTGGAAAGTTGTTCAAGAATGTTTTAAACAGAGGAGAGAGGTTAATTGCATAGAAAAGTGTAACAGGCGGTAATTATTGCTGTTTTTACTGCGCATGCGTATTGGAAAATGCCAATTGTTTGCTGTCAGTAACTGCATGTGTGACACGTGTCCCATTCACATGATTACAGGAGTAAGACCGTTGTGTATTAATGATTAAAAACTCTTCAGTTTTTAATCTTTTATTTTTTTTAAATACAATACACACATCTTCAGTTAAACTTTTCACATCTTACTCATACACATCTATTATCACACACACATAGTCACAAACACCTTTCTACACATAAACTCTGTTAAGCTTTCGCATCAATTACTTGTTCTTTCTTCAAAATCTTCTAATGGCAACCACAGCTTTTGTTTCGTCTGGGTTAGAGTTCGTTCCAAACAACTATACCGCACCACTAAACACTGCAAACGCACCAGAAGCATTTCATTTGATTCAAAATTTCTTGACAAACTCGGATATTGGTACTGCTCTCACTGCTCCGATGAAGCTGTCTGCAACTCAAATCAAATCTTTCTGGCAGACAGGTGTTTATGATAATGGAGGGGAGACTGGGTCACTGTCCATCTTGTTTGAATATGAGGGTCAAGAGTTTGTAATAACTCCAACAACTGTTTGTGATGCCTTGGGGTTTGAGGATTTTAATGCCTTCATAATCTCTGTTGGAGATTCTGAGTTGGTCCGTATGATGAGAGAGATTGGATACTCTGGACCATTGACAAAGATTGGGCAATTGAAAAGGCCGTTTCTGCGCAAGGAATGGAGTTTCTTTTTCGACTGTATAACTAGGGCATTCGGAAAGAAGTGCACCAATTGGGATGCAATTCCTACTGATAGTCTGCAAATCGGGTACTCTTTACTTTTTGGTGCTAATTTTGATGTTGCTAGATTAGTCTTGACTAATATTGGTGAGAAAATGCAAGAGAATAGGAATGTTGTCTATTTCTCTAGATTTTGTCAATTGCTATTCAACATTTGTTGTCCTGATGTTGAGATTTTAGATGAGGATGTTATTCAATCATTTAAATTGCATAAACGCATATTTTCTGATTTGACTAACAAAGATAACAAGAAAGGGGATGTTGGTGTTCTTCTCTTACCTGAGAGTGTACAACAGTTTTTAGCAAATTCTACCCAACCTACAATGCCTCAACATGAAACAGCACAACAAACACTGATCACACCAACACTTCAAACTGCTGAAGCTGGACCTTCTGTGTCTCCATCACAAAGGTTAAAGAAGTCCAAAACCAGAGCATTTAAAAGAAAAGTAAGGGCACAAAGACCTCGTTCTGAAGAAGCAAGAGTATCTGATAGTGAAGATGAAGCAGAGGATTCTCAAACTCTGAGAAAAAGAAGAAAGCTTGTAGCCACTTATCTTTTTGATGAGGAGGAAGAAGCTGCATTGCCTGTAAACTCTGAAGTGGTAATTCAGGAAGCTGTTCTAAGGGAAACTACTATGCTCTCAGAGGATAGAGCAAATCCTCAAGATACTCCTGCAATTGTTGTTGAGGAGGATATTCTAAATGCTAATGAGGACAGAATGTTTGTAAACACTGAAGTTCATGAAGTGTTTGTTCAGGAGGATGCTGCAAATACTGAAGCTGTCAATCTAGACAGGATCTCTAATGAAGCTAATCTGATGAATTTGGATTTAGAAGCTCCTACATCAATGACTAATGATGTAGTTGAGGAAGCTGCTACTCATTTTGATAGCAGAGTTTTTGATTTTGAAGCACACACCTCTATACATTCTGATCATTATACAGAGGGTGTGGAAGCTGATCAAGTAACTGATCAGATAGAAGATTCTCTGGCCACTCACACTGAAATTATTTCTTGTGATCTTGACAAAGGTGAGGAGGTTAATCAGATGATAAAAGTCACAGAGACAATTCTTGATGAAGCTGTGATAGAAAAGGAACAAGAGGCTGCTGATGAGCTAAACTCTGAGAATATGATTCTTGAAGCTTTGCAACAATCTGTTGTTGAGATTGTTCAAAGGGAAGCAGAGGTTTTTGCTCAGGTTAACTCTGATATTCCTGAAGCTGTAGTAGAGGAGAAAATTGATGAAGCTGCACAGTTTACTGCTGACAATATTCTTACTGAAAATGAAGCAGACAATACTGAAGACGCTGGAAATGATGCTGAGGGTTCTCATTCACACCCTAGTATTCAAGTTTCATTGGCTGATGATGTCAATAGTGATGAAGCAAGGGAAGTCAATAGACAGACAAATGAACATTTTCAGAATATGTACTACAACAAATGGGCTGATGCAGATTGTGTCTTCCCAGCACAAAGGGCTGCAAATTTTCTATCTGATTCTGTCAAGAAGATCTCAAATACTGATGTACTTACAAGCTTACAGGCAACTGTTGTTCAAGTCAAATCTCTTAATAATAGATTTGATGAGAATCAACAAATGCTTACAAATCTAAGGAATGAAGCTAGTATGAAGGATCTTACTTTCAAGTCTGACAGAACTTTTTATTATGCTATGCTCAAGCAACAAGCCAAGGATTCTGAGGATATCAAGAAGAGGCTTGGGAAAGTTGAGGAAAATCAGAATGCAATGTCTACTCAACTGAATTCCATTTCTACTGCCATTGAATTGCTGACATCAGTACTACTTTCTGATGATGTCAAAAAGGGGGAGAGTGTATCTAAAGACAAATGCAAAGACACTCAAGCTCTGAGACGGAGGGATGATTCTACTGATGGGGGAAGCAAAGAAAAAAAGAAAGATTTTTGCTCAAAGGCAAAGCAGGACAAGAGTAAACTCTGATAGACAAACAAACTCTGACAAGATAAACTCTGGTGGCCAATCTACTTCGAAACTCAAGAGTTTAGTTGTTTCAACTAATCCATCTACTGATGAAGAGATTGCTGCTAAAATATTCATAAAAGAGCATGGAAAGAATGTTACTATTGAAGATATCCAGGCTGAAGAGCAAATGCTTGCTGAGGAACACAAGAAAAATCTTGAAGCTGGAATCTACAAGAAAAAGGAAATCAAGGCTCCTAGAAAGAAAGAAGTTGGTATTTCTATCAAAGAGAATACACAACAGAGTATACAATATACAAGGAGACCTGTGATTGGAAATTCTGATAAGGGTAAAGGCATAATGATTGAAGAGCCTAACCAGAAAAAGAAGATTTATTCAACCTTTGACATTGCTCAAGTTGAAACAAGATTAGCAAAATCAACCTCTGACGCTGCTCAAGTTGATGATACTACTAAAGTTATGACAACCTCTGACGTTGCTCAAGTTGTACAGAAATCTACACAACTTCCAGGATTCTGCAAACCAAAAATTCTTGAAGATTTAAAGCTTGAAGCTGTGAATTTCTCTGAAACCAGAACAGTATTGGGTAAGGAAGAAAAAGACAAATCTGGTTTAGGGTCACACAGAGAGAGAAGGATAAATACAAGTCCAATGGATCAATCGTCACTAGCTGTATCTGGTATCATTACTCAAGAAAATCTTGATATGCTAGACTCTGTTCAAATGATCTTTCATAAGGTGTTGAAGAAGGAATTTTTGTTGTACTTTATGAATGATGGAAGAGTTTATAAGGTTGCAGAGTCTGATATAAATCTCAAATCTTATCAAGAATTGGAGTATGTTCTGTACTTGTTAAAAGTCAAAAATAGAAATACTCACAATGCTGCTTCAGTTATCAGAGAAAAGATGCTAAGATCGAAGATAATGCTTGGAGGAGGAGTATCAAGTGCATATATTCCCAAATACAGAAATGCACATGGGAAGATTGTTGAGATGAAAAGAAACAGTGCTAAGTTCAGAACAGCAATGGGTACAAAAGTTCTTGAATTTAATTTAGAATCTGATAAAGCTTATTATATTAAGCTAGGGAATGAGATGAGGAAGAATTCCATCTATTCTCTGAGAGCTGCAATTTATCAGACTGGAGAATTTGATCCAGAGTTGAAAGAAGTGAAGAAGATCATGGTGGAAGAGCTAGAAAGAGCTGAAAAGAAATTGCTATCAGACTATATCAGGACAGTGCCTGATATTCAAGAAATCAAGTAAAGTCTGATTGTAAGTTTTTAATATATTTTCTATTCTAAGTCAAATTTAAACTCTGTTTTAAATTAAACTCTGTTATATGTTAAACACTGCATTTGTTAAATGTTTTTGACATCATCAATTATATGTTTAACTTGTACATTTTATTATGAACAAGTTGGGGGAGATTGTTAGATATAATTGTTGACGTTTGTTTATCAGTGTTTAAGCAACAGGTACTGACCAGAGTTTATCAGAAGCCGGTCAGAGTTTATTTAAAGTCTGACAGGGTGAAGAGTTTAAAGGAAGCCGGTCAGAGTTTATTTAAAGTCTGACAGGGTGATAGTTGAATTAGCTGTCGGTGCTGAATTGAAGATTCTAGAAGCAATATATTCTGAAGATGGAAAGAAGCAGAATATATTGATACAGCTAAGGAAACAGAATAGAAGATAAGAAGCAATCCTTAATTGATATAACTTGTATAGCTAATTTGTAGGAATATCAATTAGATAAGGATTGTGTAACTGTGTACTATATAAACACAGATAGGTTATCCCTAGAAGGGATGCGAACATTGAATATATTATTCTTGTAACCTAGTAGCTCTTTGTGATTCGTTAACATCATAAAGAGAGAAGCTGTTAATATAAATACAGTTTTTGTTGATTCATAAACTGTGTTCTTGATTGTTATTCTCATACATACTTGATTATATATTGTGTATTCGGCCTAACATGGAAAGAAACCTACTGTCAAATATTTTCATGTGTTTGGGAGCAAATGCTTTATGATGAAAGACAACCATGAGAAGAAAGGAAAATTTGACACCAAGGCTTTTGAAGGACTATTCATGGGTTACAGCACAGAAAGGACTGCCTACAGAGTTTATGTTATGGAACACAGGATTATTGAAGAAAGTGTTAATGTCACATTTGATGAAACCAAGTTTCCAGGACTGCATGAAGAAGGAAAGATGCAGACATTCAGATTTGAGAATCAAGGATACTTGGAAGCTGAGGAGATTGTGGATGAAGAACCTAGCTTCACTCAAGTTGTTGAAGTTGATAAAGATACTGTCAATGCCACTACTGTCAACCAAACTCCAGCTCAGTCACAGACCATATCCTCTAACATTCATGACAATGGTGACTCTGGAGACAATGAAGAACATGGTGAAGACAATGGGATTGGTGATCACTCAACTCAACAAACTGAAGGAAGTGTTCCTGTGCAGTCAAGTAGCTTGCCCAGAATCACCAAGTGGAACAAAGATCACTCAAGTGACCTTATCATTGGTGATCCTAATTCTGGAGTGAGGACAAGGAACAAAGTCTCTGCTGACAGCATGTTTTCATGCTTCCTGTCACAAATGGAACCCAAGACAATTGATGAAGCATTGTTGGATTCTGACTGGGTGATAGCCATGCAAGAAGAGCTAAATCAGTTTGAAAGAAACAATGTATGGAAATTGGTTCCAAGACCTAAGGGAAAGTCAGTTATTGAGACCAAGTGGGTTTTCAGAAACAAACTTGATGAAAATGGATTGGTGACAAGGAACAAAGCAAGGCTAGTGGCTAAAGGTTACTGTCAACAGGAGGGAATAGATTATGATGAGACATTTGCTCCTGTTGCAAGACTTGAAGCTATAAGAATCTTTCTAGCTTATGCTGCACACTGCAACTTCAAAGTATTTCAGATGGATGTCAAAAGTGCCTTTCTAAATGGAGAGCTGGAAGAAGAAGTGTATGTGGAACAGCCACCAGGGTTTGAGGATGCTGAAATGCATAATTTTGTGTACAAACTCTTCAAAGCTTTGTATGGACTAAAGCAAGCACCCAGGGCATGGTATGACACACTTTCCACCTTTCTTCTGGAAAACCAGTTTACCAGAGGAGTTGTGGACAAGACACTTTTCTACAAGCATCATGGCAAGGACATCATTCTGGTACAAATCTATGTGGATGACATCATTTTTGGTTCTACAAATGAGAAGCTGTGTGAGAAGTTTTCCCATCTCATGAGTAACAAATATGAGATGAGCATGATGGGAGAATTGTCATTCTTTCTGGGGTTACAAATTCTTCAACAAACTGATGGAATCTTCATAAGTCAACTTCTAGATTATGGTCTAGTGTTAAGAGAAATTCCTATTTACTGTGACAACACTAGTGCCATAGCCATCTCAGACAATCCAGTTCAACACTCTAGGACAAAGCACATTGATATAAGACATCACTTTATCAGAGAGCATGTTGAACAAGGAACTGTGAAGCTGATTTATGTCCCAACTGACAAGCAACTTGCTGACATCTTCACTAAGCCATTGGATGAAGCAACCTTCAACAGGTTGGTAAGTGAATTGGGAATGCTGAATCTGGTATGTTAATTTACTAAGGTTTCTAAATTTTCAATTCTTATTGAAGCTCATGACAGCAACTTCAAACCTGCTGTCAAGAGAAGTTACTGTCTACTTGGTTTATGTCTGTTATGTGACAGCATGTGTTGATTTGACTTTTCATGTCAATATTTTGTGCCAGTCTCATACTTTTAAACCGTGTATGACTTTAATGTGGTTATCCGTTAAGTTTGAGAGTTAAAAATCTGTTCCATTGGACTTTCACACTCTTTTGCATTAATCTGTAGGATTAAAGGAGGACACGACCATTAATTACTTTTGTGGTAGTTGTATGGGTACTCTAACTGTTGACCATAAGACTTTAATCCTTAGACGGTTTTGCCTATAAATTAACCTTAGGTTTCACTAGTCTGCTCTCAGTTTTAAAGTAAATAATGGAAAACAAAGTAGGAATCGAAGTTGGTCTAAAGAAGTGTGATAGTGAACCCGACAATGAAGAGATCGATGAGCTCTTTGAAATGTTGTTGGACGCCATGGATGAGATAGACGAGGAAAAGGAGGCCAAGGCTAAGGAAGAGGAGGCCAAGGCTATGGAAGAAGAGAACGAGCTTCAGGCACTTCTTGAAAAAGAAGGCCGCTCTGAAGAAGAGATTAAGGAAGAAGTCTTAGAACTAGTTGATAAAATCATAGAATGATGTACTCAATGTTCAATATTAATGATTTTATTAATAATAATAAAAGTTCCTGTTTATGTGGTTACTGAGTTTATGACTTGTCTGTGTAACTTGTTTAATATCTGTGTTTGAAAGATTACATTGCTAAATTCATATTCTGTTAATTTTAGGTTAAGTATATGAGCAACGCATCCTAATTAGTTCATGACAGAAACAATTTCCCATTTAAATTACTGTCACAAAGAAGGATACTGTCCTGTGTCTCTTGACAGCAACCTTCTTGACAGCAGGGAAAGACTTTCTGTCACGACCTTTAAAGGATACTGTCACTCAAATGCTTAACGGTGACAGCAAGTTTTTGCGCAATAGTTGCTGTCGCGCAAAACCTACTGTCACCACCACTTCTTACTGACAGATTGTTTCTAGCGCACAGGTTACTGTCAACAATAGTGGACCGTTGTAATTGGATATTCACCCCACGATTGACAGTGAATAACGGGCAGTAACTCACGTGTTAAGAGAGTGGGTTAAGACACGTCCTTTAACTCCACTTTTTGAGCAAACGTTTGAGATACCCATATTTATTCTCCAGTTACTCAGACATATCACTCTCACAAAACTCAAGGCAAAATACTTTTCTTCAAGAAAAAAGCTACTTTCTCACTTTCTTCTTTTCTTGAAATCTCAATGGCCCCCAAACAGACTCTCTCTCAAACAAACTTTGCTGGCATCTTTTCCCCAAATGATGCTGGTGAAGGTTTCAAAGGACTAGTGTTTTTCTTGAACAAGTCCTATCTCGGTTATGCCATAACCTCAACCCCCATTCTCGACTTAGACAGACTTGAGGTGTTTTGGCAAACTGCTGTTGCTCAAACTGAGGGTGAGAACCCTGGTATTCAATTCACAATCTCTGGGCAACAATACATTCTCACAGCTGAGGTCATCAATACTGCTCTTGGAATTACACTGGAAGAAGGCCAAAACTTTGCTCCACTTGCTAATGATGACACTCTGAAGAAGCTCTTCTTGAAGATTGGGTATGCAGGCCCTATTCTCGAAGAGGGAACAACCAAGTGGTACCCGTCTGGTGAAATGGACAGGAAATATCTGAGGAAGGAGTGGAGCATGATATTTGATGCAATGGTCAAGGTGTTCTCTACCAAGTCCACAGGTTGGAATGGGATACCCTCCTACATCAAGAAACTGACACATTCTCTTGTCCATGGATACAAGGTGAATGTTGGAGCTCTCCTCATGGCACAACTCAAAGCTGCCATAGGTAAGAAGGTATCACACTACCCTCGCTTTCTTATGTTGTGCATTAATTCATTCTGTGATTTTAATGATGCTGCTCCTCGTTTAGAGGCTTGCTCAGTTTTGAAAAAGAACACACACACACTATTATCATCACAAAATCTCAATGCACATATTCCAATTTGTTTCACTCAGCACATGGTTGATCAAGTGTCCAACCTTGATTATCCATTACCTTCTGGTTATGATTCTTTTTCTCTTGAGGATGAAACTGAATTAGACCCAAATTCAGTTAACCCCCATTCAACACCATACACTCAGCCTAGGCCCTCTAGACTTCCCAAAGCCCAAAGAGAAGCCTTGCAAGAATCCAGAAAAAGATCCTTAGATGCTGATGTTGGTGGTAGCTCTGTTAGTCATGAGGGAGACACTGCACCTAGTGCAGCAAATAAGGAAGGTAGTCAAACAGAACCCACAGTGGTTCCCCCTGAGCCTAAGAAGAAGAGAGCTAGGAGGACCAAAACCACTGTCAGCCACCCTGCAGTCTCCCAAAAGACTGTAGAGGAAACCAGGGAAATACACTCCTCCCTAGATGTGCCTTCTCAACAAGGGACATCTATTGAAATTGGCCTGTCTCCCAAGGCACCCTGTACAGAGTCTACACAAACTCATGGTTCCCAACCTGAGATACCCCCACTTGAAGAAACACACAGTGAGTTAGGGCACAGTGAGGATTTCTCTACTCCTATTGATGGTTCACATGTTTCATCTGTGAATCCGCCCCCACTCTCTACTACACTTTCACCTTCTTCCTTCCCTACACATTCTTTTGTTTCTTCTCCACAACCTAGAGAAGGGGACAGTCCCAACCCTTCAGGTTTTGATCATCCATCTCCAATCATGGATGAGCCCCCATCTAGTGGTCCACAAGAACCCATTTCTCAAAGTGAGATGGACACCACTCCTCCAAACACTGAGCTTCGGCAAAGTGGTATTTTGTCAGAAAATAAAACAGCCAACACTTTGTCTGATCTCCAAGGAGCATCTTACCTTCAGGAAGATGCTGTCACAGCCTTTGTTGCTGTCAAAGACACTGGGGATGCTACTGTCCTGGACACAGCTACTGTCAAAGGTGGAGAGAAAGATACTGTCACTACAGAACCTACTGTCACTCCACCTCCCAAAGATGCTGTCATGCCAGAACCTGCTGTCCAGACTCCAACTGACAGTACAATTCCTACTCAAGATGCTGTCCAGCCCTCCCAGCCTAATTTTGATGCTGTACTTGTTGAGGATGCCTCTGATGATGACCTACCTCTTGCCAAACTCCTAAAGGTACATTCTAAATCTTCTCCTTCCATGCATGTTAGTACTGCTCATACCCATGCATCTAAGTTGAGTGACGGTGTGCAAAAGAAAAGAGAGATAAAAGAAAAGAGAGGTGAGCATAAAAATGAGAGGCAGCCAAATGAGCTGGCAAAAGGAGAGGGACTTGAGCATGTCCAGAGAGATATTGAGGGAGCCCACACTATTCAGGCACTAGGCCTTGAGAGTCAAACTGTGAGGGGTGATGAGATCACTCAAAAACACCCTGAGAGTGTGAGAACCCCCATAGCCTCCAAGCCCCTGTCTTTTCCTTCCCCTCCAAGAAGGTTAAGGTCTGGTGGCCCCTCTGCTACTTTTGGTAACAGGATTTCAGCTCTTGAAGGACAGTGTGCTACTTTGGACTCCAAACTGGACTCTCTCTCTCAACTGGTGGTTGATGGTTTTGCTGCTACTCAACTCTCTATTCAGTTCCTTACTGACCTGGTAGCTGCCAACTCAACTAAGGGGGAGAAGGTAGCAAGATCAGAATCATTGCCTATTCAAGAATCAGGTGGAACTCAGGGGGAGCCTGTAGCTGTGGAGACTAGAGGGGGAGCTAAAAGGAAAGCAATGTCTAAGGGGGAGCAAGTCAAACCAAGCAGTGCAAAACCACAGGATAAAGCTGAAAAGCCCGTTGAAGTGGAAATGGATGGAGAAAGGGTGTTAATGTCAAAGGAAACTCAAGATGCATTGCAAAGAAGACCTGCATCTAGACATCCAATCTTGCCTCCTGTGGTGATTAGAGAACCTACTCCAGAAACTCAAGAAACTGCTTTACAGAAGAAATGGAGAGAAATGGAGGAACAAAACAAACTTGGGAAAGGTAAAGGGAAACTGCCTGAATCCATTCATGGTGGAATTATATGGACAAATGGCACTGAATTTGATCAAAAGGAAGCCAATGTCTTGATGGTGGATTACAGGGAGAGCACATTACACAACCATGAGAGTAAGTTTAGCAGTTTGGTGGAAGAAGCAATGAATGCTCCTAGCAACCGTTCAACCAACACCACAAAACTGTTAAAGGAACAAATTACTAGTGTCAGTGTAATGGTGAATGATGAGAAAAGATGGGCTGTAAGTATTTATCTCACTTCTGGCATATCTTATTTCATCACAATGCAACTATTGCAGAGTCTGCCAGCAAAGGTGTTGTGTGCTTTGAAGGGAAAGATCAGGGCAACTCAAACACCATTCAATGAAATATTGGATATGCAAATCCAGAACCTGATCATACAGAAGCTACCTGAAGTCTACTCAAATCCACCAAGTGTTTTCTACAGATCCAAAACTAAGGATGGCACAAGAAGGAACAGATTCATGAATTTGGGTAGCCCATCCAGAATGGAAACCAAGTCAATTCTGAAGGTACTAGATGGAATACTCAGTTCAAATGCCAATACAGGAAGAGTTCATGCTGTTCAAGAAATCTACAAAATGCTGGTGTTGAGAGACAAGGCACTGGGAGCTAGAATGAAGGAGCTAATCACTAGAGCCAATGCCAAAAGAAATGATCAAGGTGGAAGTTGCTTCTATAACATTCCTCCCCATGATGATGATGATGATGATGAAGATGGTGAGGATGGAGGTGGTGAAGCTTCTGGAAATGCTGGAAATGCTGGTGGAAGTAATTCTGGGAATACTGGTATTCAATCCCAAAATGAAGGCAATGAAGAAACTCCTAGCCAGGAAAAGAAAGATGCTGGTGCAACAGATGAAGAGGAGTCAAGAATACTGGAAGCTTTGGAGGCAAGCATTCTTAGATGTGCTATTGACTGCATAAATGCTGAAAAAGATGCTGTCACCAAAGGTACTATCGACAAGGATACTGTCATAGAAGATGCTGTCTTGGAAGATGCTGTCGACAAGGGTACTGTCAAGGAAGGTTCTGTCAAGGATGAAGCCAAGGCTACTGTCAAGTCCAAAAGACTGAAAGCTAAAGCTAAGGCATGGTTTTCTAGACAGAAACCTACTGGGAAGCACAAGTACTCAGGAAAGGAAAAGGCCACTGGATTTGGCAGGAATCTCAAAAAGCCAATTCAATCAATTCCTCCCAACAGTCTTAAGATTCAACAAATGCAATCAAGAGAAATCAAGAGCGTTGAGGTTAAGCTGGATGCAAATCAAGAGGCCACTGAGTACATTCTGTGGTGGGAAGAATCAAGGTCAGCCAAGATTGACAAGGACTTCAATCTGGTAGCCACATCAACCAAGAAAAGTACATCAACCATAGATAAAAGAAGAATTGATTTCTTCTACCTGGAAAGAATGGTAGAGTTGCTGGAGAGCTATGATGATGTTTCAAAGGCTGTCATGGAACATGTTCTAAAATATCAGGCAGATAGGGATGCTGAATTTTATCAGAAATTTGGCTATAACTTTGCAGATTTTGATGATGCTGATATTCTTACTGATCTCCCAGCCTCTCCTATACCATACCACTGGTACTATGAGTTTGATGACTTACCCACAGAAGAAGGGCAAACCCAACCAACTCAGGAAGGGGAACCCAAGCCAAGCAAACAACCTGAATCTTCTGAATATTCTCAAACTCAGTCAGAACTTGATAAGAAGGAAGCTGAATTACTGGAAAAACACAAGGCCCCTAACAAGGCAGAAAGTGAAGCTCCAAATTATCAACCATATATGCTGGAAAATCCCCTAAGAGTCAAGTTCCTAAAAGAAGAAATCTATGTTTGCAGCTTGCATAAGCTTAAAACATCCACTCTGAAGGATTTACAGTATATGGTAGCTGGTTCAATTCATCCCTTGGAACAGATTTGTTCTGATGAGATAGAGAAGTTATTGGAAGGGAGTGAAAGTGTTTTGTCCTAAATCCAATCATGTATGATGAGTTAGGAAGAACTTTCTTGTATTCTTATTTGATTTCGTTTATATTAATAAAAGACTTGTTTTGTTTTTATTACGGGCTTTATCTATTTAAAGTGTTTTTAAATAAGATGTTCCATAGTTTAGAGTAAAGCTTCTAGAATTATAATGAGATTGTAATAGTGAGATCTAGAAGATGATAACTCTAGACTTAAACAGTTCCTGATCATAGGATAACTAATCGGAAGTTAGTGAATCCGCAAAGATTGGTACATACTATGCTTGCTCCCTTCAGGAGGATGTCTGTTCTCATAGGCATTTGTGTGGTGACACTATAGCTAGTATGTAGGTGCTTATTAGGGAATAAGTTCACTGAACATGACTCGAGTAGTTGGACAACTAATGGAGATTACTCACGTGTCGATAGTTGTTCACTGAGTGATAGTTGTACAAGTGTCCTTAGACTTGAGATCGTTAAAGTTATCTTGTATATAATGAACTGTGCTTTGGTTTAGTCCTTAGTCTCAAGGACATCCATTAGGTCTATTCTGGGCATAGGGATTTGTGTATGGAGATAGTTAACGTCAATAGAGGATCTACCCCTTCCAGTATAGCAAGTGAATATCCTATGTTATTCTTAGTATGCGAGTTCTGGAATCTCTGGCCAGAGTGAATGAAATTAGAAAGGAGTTTCTAATTTGCATTAATATGAACTTTGCATTATGAATAAGAAATCATATGATTAAATCTGATAGGCTTGACACGAGTTCCGTGCCTTGTATTTAATCGGGATATTATAGGGTAGAAGGAATTGATTGTACTGTAACTAGTCACTGACATGTTCTTGGTATTCTAAGCAGTGAATTCATATTATCCGGATAGTCGCGATATGTTGAGAAGCATCACTCACGATGTAGAATAAATATAATTAATCAGTTAATTATATTTAATGAATTTTAGAATTCATATAAATAATAAATAAAAAGTTTATTATTATTTATTTCTACTACCGGCTTAATATTGAACCTACAGGGTCACACCATAAAAAGATTAATTTATTGATGAAGGTATTTTGAGAGAGAATAATAATAATGATTAAAATAGTTTTAATTATTATTTAAACATTTTATAAGAGAAAGTGAGGGATTTATATATTAATATATATTGATATATTAAATATACTAACCCTACTTAAGCCCTATATAAAGGATGAGATGAGATGAGTTATAAACACTTTTGTTTTTGTGAAAAACCTAGTTGCCTCTCCTTCTTCTTCATCTCTCTCTCTCTCTCAAAAGAAAAAGGAAAACCTCCATTTTTATAAAGCTTCAAGTTTTATAAAAAGCTTCATCGAAGAATTATTCTTGGTGGATACCGGTAGAGGGCTTCACACTCTGAGAAGCTACTGCTAACGATCATCTCGATTCAAAGCTTCGATTTTTCAAGGTAAGATTTTGATTCCACATCATTTTACAGTTTTCTATATGTGCGATATATGGATTTTACGAAATAAAATGTTATTTCATGCTTCCGCTCATCCTTATATTCCTTCAATGGTATCAGAGCAAGGTTGTTGCATATAGAGAATCATGTGAAAATTTTAGATTTTTTGATGCATGTATGGATTTATTATGATTTTTGCAAGTATATTTAGATTTAATTATGAATTAATTCGAAATATGATTTGCATGAGATTTTGACCATTGATCTGGGTTCTACAAGTGTTGTGGATCATCTAGGTATTTTTTCATAATTTTGTGATGTGTAGATTATTTGATATGAATTTTTTAAAATTGTTTTAATTAAAATTCATAAAATAATTATGCATGTTGAAATATATGAATTAAAATTTGCACAAGGACCCCATAGATACTTGCTTATTTTTGCTTTTGTTTGATTTCAGAAATCATATTATTTTGATTTTTTATTAATTTATTAATTAATTGTTAATTAATTTATTAATATTAAAATGAAATAATAATAACAATAAATGCATTAATGGCTAGGCAGTTTTTTTTTTTTTGTGTGTTTTAAATGCTTTATAGCATAGAAATGTTGTAACTTACTTAGCATTAAATAAAAAAATGTTTTTTTTTTATTAATTGTGTTTTTTTAGTGTAATAAAAGCTAGAGGAGTTACAATAATATAAATTTAAAAAAAAAAAAAAAAACTGCTGCTGGCCGGGCGCGCGTGGCGTGCACTCGCTGGGAAGGGTGTAACGCATTCCCGGAATGCGTTACAGACCTTGTAACGCATTCCGGGAATGCGTTACAGACCTTGTAACGCATGGGCGTCATGCGTTACACAATTAATAGCTTTTAATTGTTGTAACGCATGAGCGTCATGCGTTACAGCCCCTCTGTCCACATTAAATTTGATTTTTTGGGAGTTTGGTAACTCCGTTTTGGGCGTGCAATATACCGTTGGATTCGTTTTTCCGAGACGGATCTAATGGAGTGGTCAAATATTTTTTATATAAAAGTTTGGAACTGTTTATATTCCCGGATGTGTTTTAAAGCATGTATTAATTGTTTTAATTGCTTTTAAATACTATAATAAATCCATACATCATTATATCATTGTATGACATGATATTACTTGCATGCTAACTTGTTTATTTATTTTTATATATGAGATATATGCCTAGATTTACCATGCGATGATAGATTTAGGTGAACTTAAATCAATATAAGGCGTGCTCTAGAAAATCTAGAATAGGAATCGTTTCTTGCCTTAACAATAATATTATGAGTACAACCATGAGATTCTTATGTTTATGAAACATAGAGTGAAATACTCTTTTGATGTTGAAAATGAAAATTTCTGTCTAGGCCGTTGGGTTTTAAGCGGGACCGATGTGACCCCTCCAACACACTGGGAATTTTTCATTTAAATATCATAATTGTATTTTGTTCAAGAAAAAGAGAATCTTCTAGTAATATGATTATGGTTGTAACATAATATAATCCCTCTAAAATTAAATAATATCAAGTAGTAATTGGCCAATGACACAACGGGCTTGTGTCGGTCATAGCCTTCCAACATGGTAGAAAGTAGTTCTTATTTTTAAATCATTGTCGTTTCGTGCTACAGCCGAGGGCTTTGATTTCGAAATTAGAAATACTTGTCTATTACATAGAGATGTGTACAATGAATTAGAATCTAATGGTCGTTACGTGCTACAGCCGTGGGCCGTTGGAGACTAATTCAATTGTACGAAATGTTGGGTTAGACTTGACTTAGAATATTGAGTTTGTCGTGCTACAGCCGTGACTCAATTATTCAAGAGGCTAAAGTTTTATTAGGGAATAACATGAGATGTAATTGACAAGAGTTGTCTGCCTATTGAACATCACATGGCGTTTCGTGCTACAGCCGAGGTTGTGTGATGGAATGTAGGATCCCTATTCCCACTAGCATTATGAATGCTTAATTTTCCACTTAGGGGGTTGTATAAATTAGATAATCTAGTGGGAGCCACTTATGAATAAAGACCCGATTCATATAGTGTTTTTAAAATGAATTTGAATATTTGCTAAGTGTTGTTATGTGTTTATCATTTACAGATTTACTATATACATTATGTCTTCTGCACTATCACTCCGGAGCACACTGGATGCTCACAAATTGACTGGTCCTAATTTTGCTGACTGGCTTCGAAACCTGAAAATTGTTCTCAGGGTTGAGAAGCTGGAATATGTGCTTAACTCACCTAAGCCTGATGAACCTGCTGACGATGCACATAATGATGAACATGTTGTGTATCGTAAGTGGATAGATGATGCAAATGTTGCTCAATGTATCATGCTAGCTTCCATGAACATTGAGCTACAGAAGCAGCATGAGCATATGGATGCTCACACTATCCTAACGCATCTACAAGAGTTGTATGATGTGGCAGGGAGGACAGCTCGATATGATATATCGAAGGAGCTGTTCCGCTGTAGGATGTCTGAGGGATCGTCTGTGAATGACCATGTACTTAAGATGATCAATTTGATTGAACGTCTTGGACAACTTGGTTTCAACATGGATGGGGAGCTGAGTCAAGACTTGGTCTTGCAATCACTTTCGGGTTCGTTTTCGCAGTTTGTTGTGAACTTTCATATGAATAAGTTGGACGCCAGCCTGGATGAACTCCACAACATGTTGAAGACTGCGGAATCAAATTTTCCCTCTAAGAAGAGTTATGTTCTTCTAATTGGTGAAGGTTCCAATCCTAAGAAAAGGAAGAAGAACCCTCCCAAGAAGAAGAAAGTAGGTGAGAAAAAGCCGGTTCCACCAAAAGCTGAAGACCCCAAGAGCAAAGCTGTTTGCTTCCACTGTAACAAGGTGGGGCACTGGAAGAGGAACTGCAAGGCTTACCTTGCAGAGTTGAAAAAGAAGAAGGGTAGTGAGACTGCCGCTTCTGGTTCAGGTATATTCATGATTGAAGTGAATATGTCATTAAATCAAATTTCTACTTGGGTATTAGATACCGCCTGTGGTTCTCACATTTGCAATTCATTGCAGGGACTAAGGAGAAGTAGGACTCTTGAGGAAGAGGAGGTGATTCTACGGATGGGAAATGGAGCAAGAGTTGCTGCTCAAGCTGTAGGATCATTTGATTTACATATGCCTACGGGCAAGACTATCGTTTTAAATAATTGTTATTTTGTTCCCTCGATTGTGAGGAATATTATTTCTATTCCCATGTTAGACTTGGCTGGATTTTCGTTTGTTATTCAGAATAATAAATGTTCAATTCTTAGAGATAACGTTCTTTATGGTAGTGGTATTTTAAATAATGGTCTGTATGTATGTGACGTAGAACATGATTTACTACAAATTGAACACACTAATAAAAGGAAAAGGGATGATGAAAATCTTACCTATTTGTGGCACTGCAGACTTGGTCATATTAGTGAAAATAGACTTCGGACATTACATAAGGAAGGGTTACTTGACCCCTTTGATTTTGAATCATATCCTACATGCGAGTCTTGTCTATTGGGTAAAATGACCAAATCTCCATTTAGTGGACATGGAGAGAGGGCTGCAGATTTGCTAGGATTGGTACACACAGATGTATGTGGACCGATGTCTACGCAAGCCATGGGTGGATTTTCGTACTTCATTACTTTCACAGATGATCGATCTAGATTCGGATATGTGTATTTGATGAAACACAAGTCTGAAGCCTTTGAAAAGTTCAAAGAATATAAGAATGAAGTGGAGAAACAAACCAAACATAGTATTAAAACTCTTCGATCAGATCGAGGTGGTGAATACTTGAGTGGAGAGTTTCTAGATTATCTCAAAGAAAATGGTATAGTCTCTCAGTGGACTCCTCCATATACTCCACAGTTGAATGGGGTATCTGAAAGGAGAAATCGAACTTTGTTAGACATGGTTCGATCCATGATGAGCTATGCAGATCTTCCAGTATCACTTTGGGGTTATGCATTGGAAACCTCAGCATATTTACTGAATAAGGTGCCTTCCAAATCTGTTCCTCAAACTCCATATGAGATATGGAAAGAAAGGAAACCGAGTCTTAAACACGTTAAGATTTGGGGATGTCCAGCTTATGTCAAGAAAGTCGACCCTGATAAGCTGGAATCTCGATCCGTAAAATGTAGGTTTGTGGGATATCCTAAAGAGACTTTAGGGTATTACTTTTACACCGATCATAGGGTGTTTGTCTCCAGACATGCTACCTTCTTGGAAAAACAGTTTATCCTTGAAGGAAACAGTGGGAGCAAAATTGAACTTGATGAAGTTCAAGAAGCACAAACTACTACGGTTCAAGAGGAAGTACCTATTCAGAAAGAACAACCTTCTGTGGAACAGCCCATTCGTAGGTCAGAGAGAGTGTCTCGCCAACCTGAGAGGTATTATGGCCTTGTCATTGAGAATGACAATGAGTTGTCAATCATTGATGATGACGACCCTATGACCTATAATGAGGCTATGAGTAGTATTGACTCAGAGAAATGGCAGAGTGCCATGAAATCCGAAATGGAATCTATGTATACCAACCAAGTTTGGACTTTGGTTGAAGCACCTAAAGATGTGAAGCCTATTGGGTGCAAATGGGTATACAAGAGAAAGATTGGAGCAGATGGCCAGGTGGAGACCTATAAGGCCAGGCTCGTGGCAAAAGGATTCAGACAAAGGCAAGGGATTGACTTTGATGAAACTTTTTCACCTGTAGCCCTGTTAAAATCAATTCGGATTTTGCTTGCGATTGCTGCTTACTACGACTATGAGATCTGGCAAATGGACGTGAAAACGGCCTTCCTCAATGGGAAACTTGAAGAGGAAGTGTATATGACACAGCCAGAGGGTTTTGTTTCCAAAGGGAATGAACACCTAGTGTGTAAGTTGCTACGAACCATATATGGGTTAAAGCAAGCTTCTCGTAGATGGAACATTCGTTTTGATGAGACAATCAAAGAGTTTGGTTTTATCAAAAACATAGATGAACCATGTGTCTACAAGAAGGTTAATGGGAGCGCGGTAACATTTCTTGTATTGTATGTGGATGACATACTTCTTATAGGAAATGATATACCGATGCTACAATCAGTCAAAGTGTGGCTATCAAAGAACTTCACTATGAAGGACATGGGAGAAGCATCCTACATTCTCGGTATGAAGATCTATAGAGATAGATCTAGAAGAATGATAGGTCTTACCCAGGGTACATACATCGAGAAAGTGCTTAAAAGGTTCAGCATGGAAAACTCCAAGAGAGGTCTCATACCAATGAGCCATGGAGTATCCCTTTCCAAGAAGATGTCTCCTAAGACACCTGAAGAAAGGGAGCGTATGAGTAAGATTCCTTATGCTTCGGCAATAGGATCTATCATGTACGCGATGTTATGTACTAGGCCTGATGTTGCTCATTCAATTAGTGTGACGAGCAGATATCAGTCCAATCCAGGTGAAGACCACTGGAAAGCAGTGAAGAACATCCTTAAGTATTTACGAAGGACTAAGGATATTTTTCTTGTTTTTGGTGGATCTGAGTTGAAAATAGAGGGTTATACTGACTCTAGTTTTCAATCAGAAAGTGATGATAGCACATCCATGTCAGGGTACGTGTTTACTCTAAATGGTGGAGCGATTAGTTGGAAGAGTTCCAAACAGTCTACAACGGCTGACTCCACAGCGGAAGCAGAGTATATAGCTGCAAGTGAGGCTGCAAAAGAGGCCGTTTGGATGAGGAAATTTGTTTCTGAGTTGGGAGTTGTTCCTAGCATTGAGGAGCCTATTGTGTTGTATTGTGATAACAACGCAGCAATAGCACAAGCCAAGGAACCTAGGTCTCATAAAAATACCAAACATGTTTTGCGGCGCTTTCATTTGATTAGGGAGATCATTGAAAGAGGAGATGTCAAGATTGAGAGAGTTGACACACATAACAACGTAGCAGACCCACTCACAAAGTCATTGTCTCAGATTCACTTTGATCGTCATAAAGAGAAGATGGGTATTAGATACCAGGGTGATTGGCTTTAGTGCAAGTGGGAGATTGAAAGTGTTTTGTCCTAAATCCAATCATGTATGATGAGTTAGGAAGAACTTTCTTGTATTCTTATTTGATTTCGTTTATATTAATAAAAGACTTGTTTTCTTTTTATTACGGGCTTTATCTATTTAAAGTGTTTTTAAATAAGATGTTCCATAGTTTAGAGTAAAGCTTCTAGAATTATAATGAGATTGTAATAGTGAGATCTAGAAGATGATAACTCTAGACTTAAACAGTTCCTGATCATAGGATAACTAATCGGAAGTTAGTGAATCCGCAAAGATTGGTACATACTATGCTTGCTCCCTTCAGGAGGATGTCTGTTCTCATAGGCATTTGTGTGGTGACACTATAGCTAGTATGTAGGTGCTTATTAGGGAATAAGTTCACTGAACATGACTCGAGTAGTTGGACAACTAATGGAGATTACTCACGTGTCGATAGTTGTTCACTGAGTGATAGTTGTACAAGTGTCCTTAGACTTGAGATCGTTAAAGTTATCTTGTATATAATGAACTGTGCTTTGGTTTAGTCCTTAGTCTCAAGGACATCCATTAGGTCTATTCTGGGCATAGGGATTTGTGTATGGAGATAGTTAACGTCAATAGAGGATCTACCCCTTCCAGTATAGGAAGTGAATATCCTATGTTATTCTTAGTATGCGAGTTCTGGAATCTCTGGCCAGAGTGAATGAAATTAGAAAGGAGTTTCTAATTTGCATTAATATGAACTTTGCATTATGAATAAGAAATCATATGATTAAATCTGATAGGCTTGACACGAGTTCCGTGCCTTGTATTTAATCGGGATATTGTAGGGTAGAAGGAATTGATTGTACTGTAACTAGTCACTGACAGGTTCTTGGTATTCTAAGCAGTGAATTCATATTATCCGGATAGTCGCGATATGTTGAGAAGCATCACTCACGATGTAGAATAAATATAATTAATCAGTTAATTATATTTAATGAATTTTAGAATTCATATCAATAATAAATAAAAAGTTTATTATTATTTATTTCTACTACCGGCTTAATATTGAACCTACAGGGTCACACCATAAAAAGATTAATTTATTGATGAAGGTATTTTGAGAGAGAATAATAATAATGATTAAAATAGTTTTAATTATTATTTAAACATTTTATAAGAGAAAGTGAGGGATTTATATATTAATATATATTGATATATTAAATATACTAACCCTACTTAAGCCCTATATAAAGGATGAGATGAGATGAGTTATAAACACTTTTGTTTTTGTGAAAAACCTAGTTGCCTCTCCTTCTTCTTCATCTCTCTCTCTCTCTCAAAAGAAAAAGGAAAACCTCCATTTTTATAAAGCTTCAAGTTTTATAAAAAGCTTCATCGAAGAATTATTCTTGGTGGATACCGGTAGAGGGCTTCACACTCTGAGAAGCTACTGCTAACGATAATCTCGATTCAAAGCTTCGATTTTTCAAGGTAAGATTTTGATTCCACATCATTTTACAGTTTTCTATATGTGCGATATATGGATTTTACGAAATAAAATGTTATTTCATGCTTCCGCTCATCCTTATATTCCTTCAGGGAGAAAAGGAGAAGACTCAAAACTGGACAAGCAAAGAAGGAAGTCTCTCAATGCTTATCCTGGAAGTAGATTCAAGCTCATTAATGAAGAACTTCATTTCAGAACCTATCCATATGATATAGAGCAATGGCTGAATCTCAGGGATGTTAGTTCTCTCATATCCCCTTCCATAAAGAAGATCATTGATGAAGTAGAGGATGATGCAGTGTCTGCTGCTGAAATTTCTCTTGTAGAAAGTCTAAGAAGCTGCTTGGCAGAAGCTCTCAAAAGAGAGGATGCAGCAAGACAGAAGAGGAGATCTCAAGCTAAGTGAAAATTCTTAACCCATTCTGATCTTGTTAGTTAAGTTGTCAGCACACATTGTAAATTTATGGGTGATAGCATTGAAACAACTTAACTTTGATTGTACTTAATTTTTCAAATTAAGTAGAACATACTGTCATAGCCAAAGTATGTAATGTTATTCTAGTTGTATTGTTTGAAAGAAGTTCACTTATGTGTTCAAGCCTCAAAGAATGTTTTTTGGATGACAACATGAATAAAGGTTACTGTCCTAAAGCTGTGACAGTAAGATTACAAGAAGACAGAATGTTGCAAGTCACGACAGCATATTCACTCTGACAGCAACATTGGCGGAAGACTACGCGACAACAACTATTGCCCTCGACAGCAAGTTTGGGATCCTCGACAGCACTCTATGCGGGGAACTCATACTGTCACCAAAAGATCATTCCTGTGACAGCAAGCTTTGCGGCAAAAGTAACTGTCTCAATAAAGATCCTTATGCTAGGTATCTTTCTCAGTCAAATCCCGTGACAGTTTAAATGTTCAAGAAACAGGCGTGATGCAGTATCCCTAAGCTGCACCAAGTCTGCAAGACTACGACAGAAGCTTCAAGCACTGCAAAACAAAAGCGAATCAATTCAAGAGCAAGGTCAAGTCTTTATCTGCTGAATTGGTTTAGCTGGAAATGGAATGAATCTAGGTTGCTTTCTTTGTAATGTATATCTGACATGTTAGCAATTTAGGAAAGTCACATGGGTAAGACAATCTGTAAGAAGCTGCCACTTGACAGTGACAACAGCTTCACAAACCCGTGACTGATAGTGATAGGGTTAGTCTTATACCTACTATCAATTCATTCTAGAAGAGTAACGAAGACAAGCAAGTGTCTTTGAAGAAAACCCGAAGCTCGAGAATTCTTTCTTGAGGTTGTAGCAACACTTTGCAAAATAAATAAAACATTTATTTTGTGAATCTTGTTCTTACTGAATACTGTTCGTGATTGCATATATTGCTGATAACGTTTAATCTTGATTTTAGTTGTTGAAATTTAGATTGAATTTTATCAGTATTGCATTCATCCCCCCCCCCCCTTCTGCAATACACAAGGACTAACACAAGGCTAGACTGGTGGCTAAGGATTTTAAGCAAATGGAAGGAATTGATTTCTTTGATACATACTCTCCTGTTGCAAAAATGATAACAATCCGAATGCTTGTAGCATTGGCTTCCGTACATGGTCTAATCATCCATCAAATGGATGTAAAGACAACTTTTCTTCATGGTGAACTTGAAGAAGAGATTTATATGGATCAGCCTGAGGGGTTTGTTGCATCTGGCAACGAAAGGAAAGTATGTAAGTTAATCAAATCTATTTATGGCTTAAGACAAGGTCCCAGGGACTGGCACAAGAAGTTCGATGAAACGATTGTGACATTCAGTTTTGTTAGTAATGATAGCGATAAGTGTGTCTACTCAAAAGTTAAAGGTAGTGAATGTGTCGTATTATGCTTATATGTTGATGACATACTACTGTTTGGAACCAATATTGAGATTATTAACGAGACAAAGGATTTCTTGAAAAGGCACTTTGAGATGAAGGATATGGGTGAAGCTAGCGTGATTCTTGGTATCAAGATGACTCAGTCAGCTGATGGAATAACCCTATCGCAATCTCATTATATAGAGAAATCTATACTTGAGAAATATGGTTATTCAAAATGTAGAATCGCTAGTACACCCTATGATCCTAAAGTTGCCCTTGTCAAGAATAGTTTGGGAGTCCCTGTGTCTCAGTTAAGGTATTCTTAGATTATTGGAAGCTTGCAGTATCTTGCTAACTGTACTAGACCAGATATATCATATTCTGTGTCTAAGCTAGCTAGATATACAAGTTGTCCGAACAGAACTCATTGGGATGCTCTTGATAGAGTGCTTAGATATCTAAAAGGCACAATGTACCTTGGATTACACTATAGGAGATTTCCTGGTGTACTTGAAGGGTACAGTGATGCAAGTTGGATAGCTAAGAAGTCTGGTTCCAATGGAGTGACTGGATACGTGTTCACCCTAGGGGGTGGAGCAATATCCTGGAAGTCGACAAAACAGACTATAGTAACTCGGTCTACTTTTGAGGCTGAGTTGTGTGCACTTGATGCCACTGGGACAGAGGCTGAATGGTTACACGGACTGATGTCCGTGATACCTGTAGTAAGCAGACCGCTTCCTGCTATTGCTATTCATTGTGATAGTCGAACAACTATCGACAAGATTAGCAGTAAAAAGTACAATGCTAAAACAAAAAGACACATCCAAGTTAGACTTAAGTCTATAAGGGGATTAGTGTCTGATAGGATTATAGCTGTAGAGTTCATTGGAACTCAGGAAAATATAGCTGATCCTTTGACTAAAGGACTGGAACCTGCAGTGGTCCTTAAGTCGAGGTTGGGGATGGGACTGACAACCCATCACGACTCATCAACAGTGGGAACCCAATACACATGAGAGGAGATCCCTCGAAGTGTATTCAATGTGGTAATAACAAGCTGTAAGGATGAGTTGGGAGTACCTTGATACATAGATGATACTTAGTATCTGAGTCTATCCCCTGTAAACCTAAAAGGTACTGAAACTGCTGAATAGTAAGAGTTTAAGAACTCTGAATGGGGTCAAGTCATTTGACGAGATGGTTGCAGTACATCTCTGGAGATTCCCAGCTAAGCGAATGTGATTGTGAGGTCGCAATTAGAGGAAAGGGTTATTCCTTGAAGCATTCGACGAACAGGATCGAGACAAGACCATTAATGTCTCAAAGCCGTAGATTGGCACCATAGCCTTTGACTTGTCGTCGTCTATGGAGTATGGTTACACTTAACGGATTAAGATTCAAGGTGAAATAATTCCATCTGAATTCGGTAGCCATCGAAGTAGGGGACTTAGGAGGGTTCAAACCCGGAAGGGTACCGACTCTGAAAACCCGAGTCATGTTAAGAACCTATCTACATTTCTATATGGATTTGTGGGGGATTGTTAGAAAATTGATAGTTTAAGGATATAATTAACTATATTCTTGATGTTAATTCAAATTTCTAATGATTGGAAGTTGTTCCTCGCTATGGGAACTTAAACTTTCATGTATGGGTTTAATAATTTTCTTGTTTAAATCCATAAGAGAAATTGAGATGAGGGTAGTAGCTTGAAAAAGCTTGTGATAATGATGTTTCATTTATCCCACATAGAAAAGAATAAGGGGACTTGGTGGCTTTATATAGCATTACACACATGAGTAGTATACAACTACTAAGGTGTGTGATGGTGCATGGTGTTAGTGTGTGCTTCACGCGCGCCGCCGCCCGCCTCGCCACGCCACGCCACGCCACGCACCGGGTCGGGTCGAAGGGCGATTTGGGCGAATGTCTCGGCGTCTCGCGTACGCGAGGCGACCTGGGCGAGAGTTTTTATTTATGTGATTTAATATTTTATTAGAATTAATTTATCAAATTGGGCTGGGTTATCAGTTGTCAAATTGGGTTGGTTTATCAGTATTTAACTAGTAAACTCTGATGGAGTTGGTTTGTCAGTAAACTCTGATGGACAACAAGTTAAACTCTGATGGACATCAGAAACTAAACTCTGATGGTCAACAAGTTAAACTCTGATGGACAACAGAAACTAAAATCTGATGGGCAACAGAAACTGATATGAACCTGGACATGATTTTGATGGATATGTTTAAAATAAATATTAAAACTGATATGTGGATAAACATGAAAAATATGTAACAGCTACAGGTTATTAAATTCAATCAAAACGTCTTATTCTTTAATGGTCAGTTTTGATTTTTTTTTTAATATGATCAGCTGTTACGAAAATTAAAGTCTGTGCTGCAGTTACGAAATTAATTGCTCATGTGCTTCAGTTACAGAAAGGAACCACTATAAATAGTGGCTCTTGTAGCTCAGTTGAAAAAAACAGAGAATTTTTCAAACACCTTCTCTCAAAACTCTCTCTGCCCTCCCTCTCCATACAGTTTTTCCCTGTAGTTTTTCTGGTTCTCCGGCGACTGAGGTGGTGGTCGTAGTTGAGCGCTGCTGTTGCTGTGAACACCTTGCTCGGAGCTGTTTTATCCTGGAAGTAGTATCTCGCCGACAACCTGACACAGTAAGTGGGGGCGAATAACTCTTCAAGAACAGTCAGGGTTTATCGAAGTCTTGACGACTCAGCTATTGCTTCGTTATTTCTGTACTTTTACACTGTTAAGCTATGGCTACAGGTACTGTTTCTGTCTCCCTGGTTATTTATCAGTTTCTGATATGCATGCTTTCGACCTTCATGCTTTGTTTTGTTAACTTTGGTCTTGGCCTGTCAATGCTATATCTTTTATATAACTGTCTCCATGTTGCTGTAGTACTTGTTATTTCCAACAAAACTTACAAGCAAAAGAACAAACATAGCTCTCTGAATATGTATGCCAAGCATATGGTAGCTCTATAGGACTGGCCACAAAATGTCTCCATTGCACCTGACATTCCCATCTACTCAAAGAACACAATCATTTCACAGCAACAAAGAAACTTCAACAATAATCCAATAGAAGAAGATTTTATTTATAAAACATAATAAACTAGGAAGCTCGGTAACTTTATCATGTACAAGATATTCATCTTCGTGCAACATACGAGTACACTTCAATTTCTAGTTAACAAGTTGTAATTCCTACTAAAGTGCGGCCCATTTATGAAACATACTTGGGTAAAATGAGTTAACAACAACATTCACCAATAACCAATCTAACTAACATAAGTTCAGTTTTCTTATCACTTAGCACATAGCGGATTGATAAAATAAAACACAGAATAAGTCTATCCCCGAAGAGGACTAATAGTCTTGAAAAAAGCAATAAGCATGCCTTCATAATCTTTAGTACTCCCTCCGTTCCCAGGAGGAAGTTAACATTTGGAAGAGAAGGCTCGACACGCATTTTAAGGCTCCTTTAAAGTATAGTTTCATTAATTGTTTTAATTTTTTTTTCTTCTGAATAAAAATTAAATGTTTGGATTTTTATTCAAAAAAGAAAAATTTTAAAAATAAATAATGGAACTATATTTTATAGGACTCTTAAAATATGTGCGGACCCCTCCATTTCAAATGTTAACAAATGAATGGGACGAACGGAGTATAATCTGGCCATAGGCAAATTAAGACATTATGTAATGAGCTTGTTTAGTAATAACCAGTGGAGTACTAAACTTAAGAGTTTAGAGCTGAACAAACATAGGCCATGAATTGGATTTTTAAGCAAGATACAAACCGACACACACAATCAACATCATCACTATAAGAAATGAATTTTGGACAAACGCGACTCACCAATAAGCTAAAACGAGTAATAGATGCAAAAGATGTAGTCATAGAAGCACCAGACATAAGTAAAGATTAAACACATTCATATTCATATAAATGAATAATATACATACCCATGACTTTGCATACCCCCGTGAAAGACACTTAGGAGTGGAGAGAGAGAGTACTGATTAACAGAAAAAGAGAGATGGGGAGAACTGAGTTCGAAGGGGATGGGGGAGATTTAGGGATTTGATAAATGGGGAAAACCAAAACGGGAAAATGAAAACGGGGAACCAAAATGTATTCACGGGAAACTAGAAAGACTTCACTGGGAAATAAAAATTTAGATCGGTTAATGAAAATGTACAAAGTGGGTGACACTTTATTAAGCGCAAACGAAAAAATCAATGTCTTTGATATAGACAACGATTTATCTAAAAAAGCGTTGTAACGCAATTACTCACACAATAATTTTATAAAAAAAATCATTGTCTATATCATACAACGGTTTAACAACATAAACAATTGTTATAACTTACAACACTTTGTTAAACAAAAACCATTGTCTTACTTTTATGAAATTGAATAAACAAACCATACGTGAGTATTGGTCAAATCAGTAGTTAAATATTAAAATCTCAAATCAAATAAATTTATTTTTTTTTCTAAAATTTTTGTAACATCATTAAAATACATAGATCTTGGTATCCATATGGTTGGATCGTCGCTAAATATTTCTAAAAAAATTGAAACATCAATCCGGACAAAACACTAGTTAGAAGTACAAGTCAAATCACTAGTTGATCATTAAGATCTCGAACCAAATAAATTTATTTTTCTCTGAAATTATTGTAATATCATTAAAATAGATTACCGTTAAGATCTCAAACCAAGTAAATTTATGTTTTTCATAAATTTTTGTAACATCATTAAAATACATACATAGATCTTGATATCCATACGTTTGGATCTTCACTAAATTTTTTTAAAAAAAAATTGAAACATCAATGTGGGACGAAACATAGGAGTACTACGTTAACATCTCAAAGCAAATAAATTTAGTTTTTTCTTAAATTTTGTAACATCATTAAAATACATAGATCTGGATATCCATACGGTTGGATGGTCCATAAATATTATTATTATTATTAGTAGTAGTAGTAGTAGTATTATTATTATTAAAATACATCAATGATATTATTATTATTATTATAATTAGCATATATTTAAGTATTCTTGTTTAACAAATTATAATAATAATTAATTATTCAAGATTCATATGATAACATTGCATCAAGTGTGTGAAAACTTATGTATTAAGCACAACAAATAAAGTGGTTTGAAAAATCAATGCTTTTGATATACACAATAGTTTAGCTAAAAAACGTATTTACTCACACAAGGTTTTGTAAAAAAAAATCATACAACGGTTTATCAACATAAACAATTGTTACAAAGACTATTCAAGGACAGGATCAAAACAAAAACTATTGTGTATATTATACAACGATTTGTGGACCAAAAGTCTTATAAATTACAATAGTTTGGTAAACAAACACCATTGTCTTATAGTTTTATGAAATTGAATAAGCAAAATATAAGTGAGTATTGGTGAAATCAATAGTTGACCATTAAAATCTCAAACAAAATAAAATTATTTTTTTTTTGAAATTTTTGTAATATCATTAAAATACATAGATCTTGATATCCATACCGTTGGATCTTCGATAAATATTTTTAAAAAAATCGAAACATCAATCTGGGACGAAACAGTAGTTAGAAGTACTAGTCAAATTAGTAGTTGACCGTTAAGATGAAACAAAATATTTTTTTTTCTAATTTTTTTGTAAAATTATTAAAATACATATATCTTGATATCTGGATCGTCGATAAATATTATTATTTATCAATGATATTATTATTATTAACATATGTTTAAGTGTTCTTGTTTAACAAATTATAATATTAATTAATTATTCAAGATTCATATGATAACATTGCTGTGTGTGACACTTCAAATATTTTTAAAATAATTAGATGATTGCCTTTTATAATTAAAATATTTCTTTTATAATTAAATTATTTTTTATAACAAAATTTATTCATTTTCCAAATATATCATGCCAATTATCTTTAAATTAAAATATATTACCTTTTATATTTGTTATCACTAAAATCTCTGTTTTCCAAAAATATGAGGTGCAATCCTTACTTTTTATTTTAAAACCTATTTTAATACTCTATTTAATAAATAATAAAACAATATAAAAATAGTAATTAGCTGATTGCCTTTTATAATTAAAAAAAAATTCTTACAAAATCTACTCTTTTTCCAAAAATATGACGACAATTACCTTTAAATTAAAACATATTATCTTTTATATTTGTTATCACTAAAATCTCTATTTTCCAAAAATATGAGATGCAATTCTTATTAGACCATGAACTTCAACAACTTCAACAAGACCATAGCCTTCCGATTAGACTAAAGCGATGAAATTGTCAAATTTTACTGGTGTAGAAGTTACATTATCTACAAAATCAAGTCCAACTCATTAGAGTATAATTTACACTAACAAGAACTTTTTCCGTATAAGAAGTTGTATTTTTCAAATTTAATTGTTTGTTAGGACATGATATTATATAAATGGACATGAAAATGAATAATTTTTTTATTTAAATAGACAGTATGTACAAGGAATTTTGAACTTTAACAAATAAACTATTGACACCAAATTTAAAATAACATTATTCATTTGATTTAATCCTTAAACTATCATATTAATGGTGGGTGGAGTTGGTTTTGCAATTGAAAAATATATAATCTAATGGGTTGGAGTTAACTTCACAGTTACAAAAGTGTAAAAATCATGTTATTATACTCATCCCAACACATATAGTAACACCTCTAACATGAAACAACCTAAAAGCAATATAGACCACAAATACTTTCACTACAAGAAAAAATGAGACGACTCAGGCCCCTTGTCTATTAGGTGGTCAGATGGACAACCCTGGTAAATCTAAAGTGGTGTATAACATCTAGAAACAACAATAGGTCAGTGCAGAATCCGTTGTAAGAAGGTAGTAGTATTAACAGATTTGTTTAGGTCGCCGGTTGTGCGAACTTTTACCTACAATGGTTTGCTTTTTAATCAATCTTGTTTAAATGTTTTTGCATAATGGTTTAAGTTTTATCTACGATGGTTTTCCTCCTCAGTATCTGCATTTACTCAACGGTTTTTATCTAAGTGGCTTTTGAACAATACTTCACATGTATTTACCTATTGTGCTTTGTTTTGTTAGACAGCAGTTTTATTTTAGGAATGCGTTGTAAGAGACTATTTTTACAACGTTTTTGTTTGGTCAATCTCTTGAATTTAGTCTAAATAGACAATAGATTTCTTTTTATGTGTATGTTGTACGAAAAACATTTGCACAACACGCTAAATAGACAATGGGCATTGCTTGATATAGCTTATAACAATAGTTCCTATCGATGCAACACTAAGCTAAAAACATAAGAGACAATGGTTTTATAACCAAATGAAACAATGGTGAACATTATAATTAGAAGCCAACAATTAAAAACCAACAAGTTCATATAATACCAACTAATATTCACCATCATAACCACCATTCACAAACTAATACTCACCACTACATAATCCATTCATCCAACCAACTCCAACCATTTCTAATATTCACCAATACAAGTCATTTCTAATATATTTACTATCCACTATCCCATCAAACTTTTTTACCAAAAGAAAAAATCTTTTTACTTTCCCAACACACAAATTCTTATTCTTTACTATCCTTTTCTCCACAAATTTAAACCTTTCTACCTGAATATATTACTCCTTCTGTTCCAAAATAGAAGTCTCTTTTCAATTTTTTACGCATTTTAAGAAAACATTAATTCAATGATACATTTGCACTTATACCCATCATAAATACATTGAGTTTATAAGAATATGAACTACTTTAAGTAATTACTCACTCCTCATCTATTGTTGTACCATTTTCAAGAAGGGTAATTTAGGAAAAATGTTACATTTTTGTATTGAAAATTGATAATGTTACAATTTAGAAAAATTGTTGTATGTATTCTTTTAATTCTCAATTTAGTACAAAAATAAAAGAGATATGTGTACAAGATTGCAGTAAATGTATGACCTATGATAAGATAGGTATAAAACTGTTTGGATACAAGAAAAACAGCTAAAATCTATCACCCCATCGGTAGGTTTTTGGTGGGTAATCACTAGGTTTTGAAGTCAAAACCTACCATTGGCCACGGTGGGAATTGCTCACGTCAAAATTGAACCTCTAAAGAAATTGGTGGTTTCTTTATTCTCCAGCCCACATGCGGCCATTTGATGGTGGACCTATACACGTCACTTGCCACGTCAAGTACCATGTCAAATAAAAGTGGTCCCACGAGATTGACATGGCATTGCACGTGTTGTGGACCCTCTACTTCTTTTTTCCAGGTCACATTTGACCTAGTCAAGACCTATTTCCTACTAAGTAAAATGGTAGGTATTTTTTATATGATTAGCATGTAAAATGTGTCATTTCTAACCACTAAAAGAAGATGGGAGATGAGATTAATGTGAAAGATGAAGAAGAAAGGGGAGAAAGTTAGGGTTAGACAAAAAAGGGGAGGGAAGAGAGAGACGAGAGCAAAAATCGACTTTCATTGGATTTTAATGTATTGGTCATTTCCTTTACAAAAAATTACAAACTCGCAATTCACAATTCTTGACCAAACTCATTCACAGCGTGTAATATTATTAATTCATTAACTAGTAACTAAAACTAAATGAAAATAAATAAAACATCCAATCACATTTGCCAAATAAAGCAATTAGTTCTTTGATATGTTTAAAATCATCCAACAAACACCATATATCTAACAAAAGCATCATTTTTAATAGAGTTGTCGGACACTAGCTACTACCATACTTCTAATACGTTCCTTCCACGGCCAAAAACAATGTTCCCACATCGAACATAATTCAAAATACTAAAAATTAAGAGTTCTAAGCAAGTTATAGTAAAGTTTAATCATCCTCACTATCGGAGCCTGCACGATTGGATTCACCTTCACCTTCAGATTCACCATCTTCACCTTCAAAATCTCCTTCAGCACCTTCCATTACACCAGTGTTACCTTCACAATGACCCTCAACATCGCCTTCATCGCCGGATATGTCCGTCACATCGTCCTCCTCATCAGAACTATGACCTATAATTGAAATAACACAAAAACACATAAGAGATATACACATTGAGGTAAAATAATACTAATTATGTAAAAACACTTGGATGGAATTTACTTCTTTTGTCTTGGCTTGATACCTTTTGAACATGTCATCCACAAGGTATGCCACAAGAAATGAACGGAGAGATTTGATCACGGTTTGTAGGATCACTAACACCAATGACAGCTCGAACAAGATTTTCAACTTCTTTTTCATTAAGTTCTCGCTCGTAGCTGGATGTATTGGTTTTAAGGATCTCAATGACTCTACCGACCACATTTGACAATATCTTGCTCGGGATGTTACCTCTATTATGAGCGGCACCCACTACTGAAGTTTCAACCATGTCTTCCACTTCTTCATCAGATTGAATTGACAAGTCTTTAATTAGTCGGCGAGATAGAATCCTCAGATAACCAATAAACTGATTTTTCTTCGCCTTCTCATGGTCATGTTCCGTGGCCATCAACAACCACTGAAATGGCTCTCCAGCCTTATCCATTTGCATAGGATCAAAATTATTCACGTGTAGTATATTCGCATACCTCAACTGCAATAATTTATATACATCTGGAGATTAATAACTTGGCACAAGATGAATGCAACAATATTATATATAGAGATATATGAATTAAATTGAGATTACAAAGTAAATTATTTAATACAACGATTTCATATTTTAACTCGAGCAAGTTCTTTCCTTGTTCTCATTAGCCATGATATATCTAACATATATTGAAATTTTATATTGCATACTCCCATTCTGATACGCAACTCTTTCTACTCTTTGCATATCGAGTATTGACCCTGTTTTAACACTATATAATAAAAATTTAATGGCATACAACTAGAGTAGAAACTCTTCGCACAATTCCTCTCAGACCTAGGCCACCCATTAAAGAAAGATAATGATCCAAGATATACATGGTTACTCATGGGCCCAATCCCATTTCCGATACACGAGCACACCAATGATGATTGTGTCAGTGCAACAATGTTTGGTTCTCAATAGTCCGTGTAATTGGAAATATGGTTTTGAAAGCTCTAACTACAAATTGATGTAAACAATAGTAATGAAATATGGGGTCTTTCAAATCCTCCCACCCCTTCAATCGAATTATGAACCGTTGATATCCCCTTGTCTTTGCCTAAGGTCTACATGCAAATCCGGGACACGAAACTGAACTTAGACCACTTCAGGATGGACTAGCCATCCTTGTTTCACCCATCCAATGAGGTATGGTGCGGCGTAGTCATCCGTTAAGCTCTAACCCCCAATCCCTCAATGAATTAAGCCTTTAACTAGATTTTGACGCACAAGTCCCGCTTAGATCTCATGTGGTAAGTATTCATTCTTGCTCCTACTTACGAGTTTTACAGTGCACACCAAGGCCACATGCTAGACTAACTAGTTCTATCAATGACTCAAACTCCGGTTTTATTGTTATCGTTTTAACAAGTTATAAGGTGATCAATCTCATATCTATTAGATATTCTAGGTTACTCTAGGCATGCATCACCTATGTTTTTTGTTATCTTTTTTACAACTCAATCGCAAGTGCACATATGGAATAAGTAGTATATAAAATTCGTTCCCACGAGGATAAATTCGTTCCCACGAGGACTAATTTAAGCAGTTAAATACCAAGCACTATCGTTTTCACAATTCAACTTAAATAACATATTATGAAAATTATATTAGAAACTACTACTAAAATATACAAATCAACTCAAGAATAAAACAAGAGTAAAGACATTTAGGCCTTTAACTTCCTTTAGAGTTTAACAAGTATCTTTCCTCATCTCTATTTTTATGTTCTTATCCCTAGTCTAGGGTACACATATATTCACAAGGATCTTGCGATTCTCAAGTGAATTTAACTCACAAGATTAACTCACATATTCCTATGGAGAATTTAAATCTATGAGCTGAATTAACAAATAGCCCTAATTTGACTACTCGAGGTGATTAGGTATCTTCATATCCTAAACACAAATTAACAAATATGTTAATCTCAAGTGATATTGATTGGTTCTAAATTGAGGCTATCTCTTCAAAATATCACCCAAATTAATAAATCAATGTCAAAGTTAATTACTCTTTGAGAAATATTACAACCAAATCAATATAAGTGATCATAAAGAACATCAAATAGAGAATTAAAGAGAAACACTTGTATATGATCTCAAGAATCCATGAAATCCCTAGATTAATAATTAGTTCAACATTTTAAAGAAAAACATAACAAAGGAATATAGAAGATGAAGAATAGATAGAACTTGTTGTTCATGGCTTCAATCTTCAATCTACATGGCTTGTGTTTTCTTCAAGATTCTCTTACTTTTCTCCTCTAGTTTTCTTCTCTAGGTCTAAACTACGTGTCTATTTTTCTACTAACTGCTATCTAATGTCCCAACTGATATATTTTATAAATACCAAGTGTTTTAATGAATTATTAGGAAATTCGTAGGCTGTTGTTCCTGGACTTTTGTCGGTAGTTTTGAGCAAATTAAAATTCTAAGCCCATAATAGAAATATTGGTCTTCTTCCAAGCTTTCCAATGACTATTTACTATCCTCAAACAAACTTGTGAAACTCTCCATAGAGCCAAAATAGCAAAGAATGCGAATGGTGCCAAAAATCCTAATTTTACATGAATCAACTCCAAAATTTCAAATTTAAGCTCCAACTCATTATTTCTCGATTCGTACAATGAAAAATTAAAACACATTAAATAAAATTTTAATTTCATTCAAAATAACTTAAAATATAGGGACAAACTAATAATAAATATTTACTTATCAACTATATCCGAATTTATTAACACCACTTTCGTAGATGACGCGATTGAATTGAGCAGATGCAACAAGCCATAACATACTCTCTGATAAAATGATACCTGATGTCAATGTAGTTGGTTCTCGAGTGCTGAACAGGGTTGTTGGAGATTGCTATATATGGCACTTGTATTGTCACATAAAATTGGAATTTTGTTCAATACAAATTCACTGAATCCTCCATATGATACTTCTTGAGGAGTTCTTTAAGATACTTGGATTGACAAATAAATATTCCATTTAACCTTTGACTTACTTGTAATCCAAGAAAGAACTTCAGCTCACTCATCATACTCATTTCAAACTTACTCTGCATTAGAAAAAAGAGTTTTGTCTATGATACCTCTAACAAAACCATTTTCTATAAGAAAACCAGAAAGAGTGTCATACAATTTCCTTGGGGCTTGTTTTAGACCATAGATAGTCTTGAAGAGAAAGTACACAAAGTCCAGCAACTCCTGATTTTCAAAGCCAGGGGGTTGTTCCACATACAATTCTTCATCCAGTTCACCATTCAGAAATGCACTCTTAACATCCATTTGATAAACTTTAAAATTGGAGTAAGCTACAAATGCTAAGAACATCCTTATAGCCTCAAGCGTAGCCACTGGTGCATATATAGGTTTCATCATAATCAATGCCTTCAGCTTGTGAATACCCTTGAGCAACCAGTCTTGCTTTGTTTCTTGTTACTGTGTCATCTTCATCTAACTTGTTTATGAATACCCATCTTGTACCAACTACTTTCTTGTTCTTTGGTCTGGGTACCATCTTCTAGACTTGCTGTTGTTCAAATTGATTGAGTTCATCTTGCATAGCAATCACCCAATCAGGATCACTCTTCCTCAGTCTTCTTTGGTTCCATCTCAGAAAGAAACCTTGAATAATGACATTCATTCTGAGTAGAACTTCTAGTTCTAACTCCAACACATAAATCACCAATGATTAGCTCAAAAGGATGAGCTCTATTCCAAACAATTTGTCTTAGAAGATTTGATCTTGATGATTCGCCTTGAAATTCATTTTAATGTTGTGAATGACTAGTTGACCCTACATTTCCTCCCCCTGAGTTGTTGCTAGATTGCCTTGAAGATTCTTTTTGAGTGTTGGTGGTATCTCCATTGTTACCAATGTTTCCACCACCACCACCCTGATCATTATCATCATTATTATTATTATCATTACCAGCAACAATTTCAGGTGGAGCTTCATCATCTGATTCTGAGTCTGGCAAGTTATCAAACTTTAGTTCTTCAGATGAATCTTCTGTTTGGATACTTGGGAGCTTAGTGTCATCAAATGTAACATTGACACTTTCTTTCACTTAGTGACTGTCAATTAAATACACCATGTGAGATCTTCTGGACTAACCAACAAAAATTGCTTCATATGCCTTGGCGTCAAACTTGCCACGTCTAACATATCCATCCTTAAGCACAAAACATTTAGCACCAAATACATGAAAGTATTTGAGAGTTGGTTTCTTGTTATTCATGATCTCATAAGGAGTCTTCATTAAGTCCTTGTTGATTAAGGTTCGATTCTGAGTATAACAAGCAGTATTTACAGCTTCAGCCCAGAAGTACATTGGAAGTCTTGATTCACTTAATATTGTTCTCGCAGCTTCAATCAATTTACAATTCTTCCTTTCTACCACTCCATTCTGTTGAGGAGTTCTAGGGGCTTAATATTGTCTTGTTATTCCTTTATCTACACAAAAGTCATTTAGGACTGCATTTCTGAATTCAGTTCCATTATCTGACCTCATAGCTCTAACATGGAATCTAGAATCCAGCTCAATCAACTTTACATGATCAATCACCATCTGTGGAGTTTCATCCTTGGAATGTAGGAATAAAACCCATGTATATTAGGAATAGTCATCAACAATCACAAGTGCATATTGTTTCTTTGACAAAGGCATCACATTAACTGGACCAAACAAATCCATGTGTAGAAGTTGATGTGGTTCAGTTATTAATGAAGTGTCAATGCCCTTGTGAGATGCTTTCTTTGACTTTCCTTTCTAACAAGCCATATCCTTTAGTTATACCCTTGTGGTTATCTCCAAAGGTAACCACTGGGCCAGCTTTCTCAACCATATTTGATAGCAAGGCTCTATCTCCAGTCATTTGCCTTCAACAACAACTATCCAGAATCCACACAACACGGTTTATCTGTACCACACTCTGTAATATCAAATTGATTAGTCCTTCCTCGGAACCCAAACTTGATTGGGTCCGGCATACTTAAAGAATTGACCTTTGTCTGGCAGACCACCGTTTTTAATCTTAACTACTTCAACCACTTTAACAAAAGAGCGTTTCCATTCATTACCAGCCTTAACACATTTTTGAGAAGGCTTAGGTATGAATGCGTCCACTCTAGTTTTGGGAGGACTAGCAATCTTGTATCTAACATGCTTCTTATAATTAACATGTTGACGAGGAGCAGTCTTATCATCAGATACATGCTTACTATTAAAATAAGCATACATAACATCAAATGCACAAAACATGCAATTCACCACACCACATCCCTTATGAGACAGATTAACAATAGGCATGTTAGAGTTGTTGTTGGTTTGTTTTACTTTATGAATGTCTGTTTTGGTCTTGGTTGTGGGAACAACTTTGACAGAACCCTCAAACACACATTTGTTGGACTGTGCAATTTCATTAATAAGGTCCTCAGTACGCAATTCCTCTTGAATAATGATGGATAATTCATTCAAAGGTTCTACTAGTGATTCTCTAAAGAGAGGGTCTTTAGAACCCTTAAGCACCTGTGGTATACCCCTATCTTTAGCACTGACTCTATTAGGGCTATTGATGTCTATCATTCCAACAGCCTCATTATAGCCATAACTTATACTAACAGTTTTGCCTATAGCTTGCTTGTTGAAAAACTCTCTAGCCTCTTTACAAGAATTGTAGTAGGTTTGACTTTGGTTTCCAGTTCAGTGATATTATCTTTAAGAATAGTTTCAAGTTGTTTATAGCAATTAACCTTATTCTCAAGAAAACCTACTTTATCTTTCAGTCATCCCGATTAATATGCACTAGTCTTAATTATTTAAGCTTTTTTTCTAAAGCATTGTTCTGAAGAATTATTCGATCATTTTCACTACATGTTAGGAACTATGTTGTTTCTTGATGAGAACCAAATTAACTTAGTAAAAATTGTACAAGTAAACGTAGCCTTCAACGGATAGCATGCTTATGTAGTATCCGTTGATCGGTAGCTTTCTGGAAAGGTCAAGGGAAGAAAGTAGCATTCTATTTGTATGGTTCAAAGTCGCATTTCTATAAAAGGCAATCATTCAAGAAGGGCAAGCTACCAACACATGGACCACTACCCAGAATGGAGAAACAAGGATCTTGAATAGATTTACTTTTTGTATTATTGACTGTTCAAGATATCTTGTAAACTTGGGAGATATATAACCAAGTAGAAGCATTATTGTAGAACTTAGAAATCAGTTAGGCAATTTAGAGAGCACAAAGAAATATCCTTTGTAAATTGTTGAAGCTAGAATTGTGTATTTGCAGCTGTGTGTTTATTCATAAACATCACAGAGATTTCTTCAAGAAAAATCTCTCAGATGGACAAAAACAATCCACCTGAATTTTTAATTCTTGTGTTATCTTATTTGTTTTTCTGTTCTTGTTTTAATTTCACATCTTCACTATCAAGAATCAAAAAGAATTTTAAAGATTGTATACAACCCCCCCCCCCCCCGTTCAATCTTGATTCATTGTCTGGGAATAACAATTGGTATCAGAGCAAGTGAGCAGCAAATTGCAGACATTTTTACCAAGCCACTTGATGAATCAACATTCTCAAGGTTGGTAAGTGAGCTAGGTATGCTTAAATACTCTAGATTTATTTAAATGTCTGATGAATTGTAATGCAACCAGTATTAACATGATTTTCATGAGAATTAAAACTCTCTGAAAAAGAAGAATTTTGTCTAAGTCACAATTTTCCTTCTACGGATACCCATATCCGTTGATGGTCATTTCTCACACTGGATTTTCTTTGTCTACGGATACCGTTTTTACACCTCTACGGATATCGAATCCCAAAAGGTAAAATCCTATCCGTAGATAGTTTAGTTTAATCGTAACCGTTAAAGTCACAATCTTATCCGTAGTTACCTGTGTATAGTACGTGTATGTAATTATAGTAAATTCGTGGCATTACTTTTCAATCCATTACTTTTAAACGGTTACTTTCTTGCCCAATCAGATAATTTCTTTCAATTATTCTGATTTTATTAGTGAATTATTTTGGGGGAGTATAAATTAAATTTTACTCTCAGTTAATCATTTTCTATCATTTTCCAAAAATTCTCTAAGGCAAGAAACCTTCTTCTCTCTCAAAACTAAATTCTCTCTACAAGTTCAAAGCTTTTATCAATGACACCAACCAACAAAACAATGTCACTCACTAGGTTCACATACGAGAAGAACAATTTCATAGCTCTGGTGAACTTCGAAGAGAAGAACGCATCATATCACACTATGATGATGTTCTTCCAAAACTGCAAGCTCTCCAAGGCTATGTTCGAAGCCCCCATTCTCTATTTCAAGGTAATTGAAGCTATCTGGGAATCAACTGTTTTTGATTCTGTAAATGCTACCATTACTTTTGTTCTTCAAGGTAAGGAATATGTGATTAATAGTGACATTATTTCTATCTGCTTGAATTTGCCTGATAACAGTAGGTTAGAAAAGCATAGTGATACTGATATTGTTAACATGCTGAATTTGATTAGCTATGCTTTTCCTACTAATAATTTAAGTAAGATTCAAAGGAAAGGCATTGGCAAAGAATGGAGCTTTTTCTTTGATGCCATTCTTAAAGTGTTCTCTGGTAAGATGAGAAACTATGATGCTGTTACTTTTTCCATGCTTGATATTGCTTATATTATTTTTAGTGATAGCTTTTATAACCTAGGATCCCTAATTCTTTATGAACTAGGTGCTAAATTTGGAAATAAAGCATCTAGAAGTAAGAATATCTATTATGCTAGATTTTTCATGTTGCTGGCTAACCATGTAGAAAGTAACTTGGTGATCCAATTCTCTGCAAACTCCAAGGAGTGTTGGGTTCAGAATAAGAGAGTCCTTGAGGACTTGAATAGGCTGAACCACAACAGGGAGGTTCAATTTTTGAGTCAGGTAATCTCCTCAACTGTTCCTACCTCTGTTGTTATTTCTTGATTTCTAGTACCACAATGGAGGCTGGAACTGTCCAACAGCCTCCTACCCAAGTGGCCACCTCTAGAATTCCCAAATCCAAATCCAGAAAGCCAACGTCAGGTGCTTCTCAAAAGGCACCTGTTGTAAAAACTACCCAAGCCCTTGAGGGGAGTTTAAAGGAGGTAGTGAGTGGTGAGGGAAGGGGTGAACATCAAAGAAACCCCAAGAACAAGGAGGGTGAGATAAGTGTGTCCCAGCCTAGCCACCATGTATCTTCTCAAAAAGATCCAGTGGTTGAAAAGGAAACTACCACATCCCTAGTGGCATCCTCCCAAAAGGATGTTGCTATTGAAAAGAGTCCCCAACCAGGGACACAACACAAGAGGGATAGGGACATCAGAAGCCCCACAGATACTACCATGGCCTATACAAGGAGAAAGAGGTCTAAACAATCTGGGGTTGCACAAGGATCACACACAGTGCCTATGGCACCATCTCAAATTCAGTTTGATGTGGCTCTAGTAAAAGTGGAGTCACAACCCCATTCTCTAATCATTCAAACTGAAACAGAAACACCAAGCTAACCTACTCTCTCTTTGGATGTGGATATGATTCATACATCAATCCCTGATTCTCCATCTTTAACCTTCTTGGACAAGCCCCACTTTGAAATTGGTGGTCATCATCTTATTGATGATTTGTTGGACCACCAATCTATCATTTCTCAGACTTTGGCTCCATCTGTGGCTTTAAATTTAAAATAAATCTCCACAGATTCAGCCTCAGTCTCTACTTATAGAGCTACTCCTTTTTCTTCATCAACGGATATTTCTCATCCGTTGACAAGTGTTTGTCTGTCTACGGATATGGCCCAAATCAGCTATCCGTTTACATATATATCTACTACCTCACCGGATACTCCTTCCACACTTGCACTTCAAACTTCAAGTATTTCAACTTCAATTGTGGATGAGTTAGTAGTAGTTTAAACACTTCTAGACTTGAGGGAAGGGAGTGAAGCCACTGAGAGTGAGAGGCTGGTTTGCAACCAGGCAAAAGGAGAGGGAGAGGAAGAGAGACAGGCTACTTCTTCTAGTCTGGTAAAAGTGAGCACTGAGAGTTCCACCTTAGTAGGTGACGGTGACGGTGTGTGAGGTGTGAGCCAGGGGGAGCCCCTGATGCAATAAGAGAGAGAAAATGAGAGAAAAGTAGGTACAGGAGATATAAGGATGGAAGACTCAACCATTGCAAGTGAGTCAATGGATGTCACTGATGTAGACAGGGAGAGACTGTTCCAACTTGAATATCAAAATGAGTTGGATCAAGTCAACCTGAATGTTGAGACATTTACTCATCCTGATCCAGCCTATCAAGTCTTGGCTGGACAGGGCAATGTGGAGGCAGAAAGGATGTTGAATTTTGTACACACAACTGAATCAATGTCTAGAGCAATGGAAGCTATTCAGAATCTACCTCCAGGAGCTGGTGAATATTTCAGCTATGATGAAGACAGTGATGATTCTGAGAGTGGTGAAAGAAGAGATGAAGGCCCTTCCACTCTCCAAGAGATGCCTACTTGGTTGTTTTCCAACTCTTATGTCCACAATGACACCAATGCAGTCATTCTCGGGAATTATCAAAGGGCACATGGTGAAGCTCAGACATCAAATCCACAGCATGCCACCACAGTTCAAAACTTTGTGGCATCACTTCAGCTTCATCAAGCCCAAATCCTTCAGCAAAGAGCCAACACTGATGACATCAAGAACCATCTGGATGAGGTGAAGGATGATTTGGCAAGAAGAGTTGATGTTGTTGCTCCTTCCACATCTCAGAGGTATAAGCAAGACAAGTTGGTGAAGGATGTGGATGCTTTTACTGTGAGGATGGATAAGATGGAGAAGCAAATGGACACCTTCCTGGCCAACTAGAATTTACAGACTCGGCTTTTGTGACAGTTATCGCAGGCTACTAGTGTCACTCCAACCTTTGATGATAACAAAAAGGAGGAGAGTTCAAGTAAGGGGGAGAGTGCACTAGTGGTCTCTGTACCAGTAACCAAAGGTGTGCCATCAAGCTAAGGGGAGCCAGGGGAGTGTCCTCAAATAGTAGCTAATCCAAGTGAGTTTCAACTCACAAAGGTGGTCTCTCCTCAAGCTAAGTATGTCCAAGTCTTTCTCAACTCAGAGAAGCTGATCAAGGAATCCATCTTCCAGGCTGTGACTTCATCCTCAAGTAGTCATCCTGTCCACACAAAAATTCTGAGGGTCCTCACTCCCGACACCATTGTTCTGCAAAAAACTTTGATGCTGAACATTCTAGGGTCAAGGAATTTGAACCTATCTTCAGTGGCAGGACTGGATCACCACCAAGACATCATGGGAAGAACAAGTTAGAAGTGGATTACTCTTTTCCCAAGCCCGATGAGTCTAAGGTGTTAGCAACTCTTATCAGGGATCTCAAGAACACCAATGATATAAAGCTGAGACAAGGGTTGGCTGTTATCTACAGAAATGGTGAGGAAATTCACATCACAAGCAGCCATCCCAAGTTCAATGAAGCCAAAACAGAAGAGATTTCCAAGATAAGGAGAGAAGCCAATCCCCAGGGTTTTGAATCTACACCTGAAAAAGCAGGCTAGATTAGCCCAAGAATTAGTGAGGGAAATGGAGGAAGAAAGTAGTGAGGCTGTAGAGGAAGAGGCCCCTACTATGAAGAAATTGAAGAAAAGGAAGACAGTGCCTAAGTCCAAGCCAACCAGATGGAAGAAAAGATCACAAAGGCATGTCTCTCCTGAGAAAGAAGAAAATAAAAGAGATACAAAAAGGAGAAAAGATGTCAAACCACCTTCCATGGGACTCCTATAGAGCTTAAAGAAGAACCTATTGAGTTTGAAGACTTGGTATTCCCTATGTTCATAATTGAAGTAGAAAAGATGTCAAAGAAAAGGGTACTAGTCAAGAAAGCTCAACAAGGACCAATCAAGCTGAATGTTGCACCAAAAGTTGCCAAGCCAGTTGAGAACAAGGCAGACTTTTTGTACATTGCAGAGATACATGAGTACTCAACCATGGATCTATTCCTTGATGAAGTTAGTGAAATAAGAGGCACAGACAAGTTCAGAGATCTGCCTGAAAGACTAACTTTTGTCTGCAAAGGAAGAAATGTTAGAGCATGGCCCCTGCAATAAGTACTAAATGAGGGATATTCTACCTTGGTGAAAGTCTTCTCAGACATCAAAAACACAAGGGGATTTTCTGAGGTTGCTATGAGTGTTGTGTTGAAGAAAGATAAGGAAATCAGGAGCAGCTGGAGTTCTCCTGATAGTTTGCCAAGGAAGCTGAAGATCCCTTTTAATGGACAAAGAATCCATCTCCAACCTTACTGGATGATAGAATTCAAGGATGACAAGGGTTGTAGAAGATTCTTCAGGATTGAAGTTCAACCGTCTAAGGCTAGCAATAGGTACCTTAGATGGTTGCAAGGTAAGCTAGATCCAAAAATTGCTGAAGATGATACATTCTACAGAAAGCTTCAAGATCAAATCAAGGCAAACTATGGTATGGAAGGGAGACAGAAGATTCAACCTCTAAGAGAGAAGAAATGGAATTAATTCTACTCAGTCTAGAGGAGCACTCTCTGAGTAACTATCTCCACTTTTTAGTTTTTTAGTTTATGTATCTTAATACAATTTTTACTGTTATGATCTATATGTTGGAAATGGTTTTGTTATCATCAAGGCCCTTAATTTATGTCTGATTCTCAATCAGGCATAAATTACGGGAGATTGTTAGGAACTATGTTGTTTCTTGATGATAACCAAATTAACTTAGTAAAAATTATACAAGTAAATGTAGCCTTCAATGGATAGCATGCTTATGCAGTATCCGTTGATGGGTAGCTTATCTACGGATAAGACTCAATGTAACATGCTTTTGTATTTCTGATGTTGAAGTTGAAGTAGTCTTGATAGGTTGAATAAGTCATGTTGACTATTGATAGATATGTAGAATAGGGAGGCTAATTGTAAATAGTTGATGTCTTGTAATTCTGCATAAGTGAAATTGATGACTGTCAACGGATAGCTTAATTACCGTTCTACGGATGTGGAAAATGTACTATCTACGGATAACAGTACCAGCTGTCTACGGATGTGATCAAGATACTGTCAACGGATACAACTCAAGTAGCTTCTACGGATACACACTGTACTTGTGAAAGGGACATATCAGTTAGAGCACGTGGGTTGACAAACTACACAAAGCATGGAAGCCAGTTTTTCTAGAAAGGTCACGGGAAGAAAGTAGCATTCTATTTGTATGGTTCAAAGTAGCATTTCTATAAAAGGCAATCAGTCAAGAAGGGGAAGCTCCCAACACATGGACCACTACCCAGAATGGAGAAGCAAGGATCTTGAATAGATTTACCTTTTGTATTATTGACTATTCAAGATATCTTGTAAACTTGGGAGATATATAACCAAGTAGAAGCATTATTCTAGAACTAAGAAATCAGTTAGGCAATTTAAAGAGCTCAAAGCAATATCCTTTGTAAATTGCTGAAGCTAGAATTGCGTATTTGCAGCTGTGTGTTTATTCATAAACATCACAGAGATTTCTTCAATAAAAATCTCTCAGGTGGACAAAAAAAATCCACATGAATTTTTAATTCTTGTGTTATCTTATTTGATTTTTTGTTCTTGTTTTAATTTCACATCTTCACTATCAAGAATCAAAAAGAATTTTTAAAGATTGTATTCAACCCCCCCCCCCTTCTACAATCTTGATTCATTGTCTGGGAATAACACTACATGCACATGATAATGTTCTACATCAGTAAAAGTTACCTCAAACTTAGAAGATGAAGAACTGCCCTCAATAGCCATAAGTGCAAGATTGCCAACTTCTCCATCTTCTTCATCACTGTCAGTATCATCCCAGCTCTTTCCTTCTACAAGATAAGTCTTCCCAATTCTGTTCTTCTTGCTTGAGTCATATGAGTTCTTCTTTGTTTGTCTAGGTTTTTTACATTCTGTAGCAAAGTGTCCCAACTCATTATAGTTAAAGCATCTAATAGTGCTCCTGTCCACAGTTCCAGTCTTATAGCCACCCATTGTGCTATTAGAGGAAGAAGAACTACCTCTTTGGAACCTAGGTTTAAATTTGAGATTTGGATTCCTTCTAAATCTGAAGTTTCCAAATTTCCTCACTATCATAGCCATTGACTCATCTTCCAATTGCTCAAGCCCTTCCATGGAATTGACTAGTAGATGTAAGCCATATTCAGCCACAGTTACATCCTTGTCTGAACTGGAGGGTTGAGCAACCTTCACCTCCAGTTTCTGAGGAACTTCTGCAACAAGTGCAGTAGACGTACTAACCACTTTTCCCGTTCCATAGATTTCCTTTTTTTTGAATTTGCTCTAATTCATAGGTTTTTAGTACTCCATAGAGTCTTTCAAGTGAAATCTCACCTAAGTCTCTTGCTTCTCGCATGGCTGAAATCCTGTGTTCCAGATGAATTGGAAGTGTTAAAAGGAATTTCTTATTGATCTCCCTGATGGTATAATGTTTTCCTTGAAGGTTCAGGTCATTGATCAATTTATTTTATCTCTCAAAAACTTCAGATATTCCTTCCCCTGGATTGGACCTGAAGTGTTCATGAGAAAAGGTAAGGATTTCCAACTTGTTCTCCGTTACTTCCTGTGTCCCTTCATTAATGATTTCTATTGTTTCCAAGATATGCTTAGTATCTTTACAATTTAGCACATGATTATGCATAACTGGATCCAGACAGTCCACTAGGATTGTAATAACCCCAAATTTTGGACTTAGTTAAATTTTTTTTATTTGATGAATGGTAAAATCCTGATGAATAGTAAATTTCTGAGCCGAAAAAGATTTTCAGACCACCCTATATACGGGGCAATATAATAAACTTTCAAAGTCGTATTAGTGATCTGCGATGGAAATGAAGGAATGCAAAAGCTGTCAGAATCGGAAAAATAGCATTTCTGTTTTCTCCGAAATTTCACCAATAACGGACGGATTAATCATTATTTGAAAGTATTGGAGGATTAAATTATCAATTCCTTGGATATGGATTTAATAAAAGAATTAGAGATATCGAGAACGTTTACGGTAAACTACTTCGATAGAACCCTTAAGAAATTCCTGCGAACGTTCATCAAGATTAAGCCGTAACCGAACAACGAGACACGAATCGATTTAAATACGAGATTAAACGGAGTCGGAACAACGGGACACTTACGGGATTAAATATAGGCATGGAAGTAACATGTAACGAGATTAATTCGAGGAATGCAACAATTGGATCATCCGTGTGAAAGAAAACGAACCAGTAAAGCTACTTTATTCCAAACCCGTGCATGCTTGCCAAGTGTCCCTGTGATGAGGCAAAAAGTGATGACTCATCACTTTCAATACAAAATATCAGCATTTTATCAATTAACCAAGGCAAGAAAGGAAACGAAAAAGCTCTCCCCATTTCCATCCCAGATTTTCTGCTCAGCTTGCACAAGGAGGAGAGAAAAATTCATAACTCCAAATCTACTTGTCCTAAAATCACCAAATTTTAACCACAGCTTCTCCACTCCATGGGTAACATTATTTCAAAATTGCATGGTCAACAAAGGAGTGTAACCTAGCCAAATCCCTTCCCCAAGTTGGAGAACCCAAACTGTCCAGTTTCTGTCCAGCGGAAAGATGGGGCTGAAAACCCTATCTAGGAAGCTTATAATTTGTCGATCTATAACTCAAAGAAAGCTTATGAAGAGTATAAGCTCTGGTAAACATTCTAGCACCAAACTCTTAGTTTTCGATTTGTTATGGATTTTACAAGATGAGGATGAATAGTAACTTTTCATGATTCTTGATTTTGTTTCTTAAGGATTAAGCTTGTTAAGGTTTGTTCAAAGCTCAAGGAAGGATTATAAACTATTGTTAGTGTATATGAAGCATCAAGGAAGGTATAAACTCTTGAAACCCTTAGTTATAAATCCAATTATATGATGAGTTTTGAGCTAGTTTGTGTTAGTATGGTTATAAGGATGGATGATTGATTTTGGTGGATGATTGTTGTGGTTTTGATGGATGATATTGTAAATGTTGGTTTTGACTGATTGATGATGATTATGGGTTAGTAATGATGTTGAGGATTTGACTTGGTGATTTGGTTGGATTGATTATGTAAAGTTTATGATTAAACTTTGGAATCGTTAAAGCATAGTCGTTATAATGCCCGAATTTACTTAAGCCTGTTTTGTTTGAGGTATTCGAACATAAGTACTAATTTCCAAGGCCACCACTGCCTATTATAGTGTAGGTCTTGTTTCAAGGTTCGTTTTGGTTCGAAGATGATGTGAATCCGATTTACGGTTTAGGAGAAACATGTGTTTTAGTGTAAGGCGTTCGTAAAACCAAACCGTGCCACTTAGGCAACTTTGAGGCTATGATCGAACCACTTAGATGTCATAATAAAATGTGAAACTTTGTGATAACATGCGAGGTGTGTTTAGGAAGACCCTCGAAAAGATTTCGTGTTAAAAGGATTATATCTCCATTTTATAAAAATGCGTGAGCGATCATGCTCGAGTAGAGGATCTTAAGGATTTAACTTGAAAATGGACTTGTACTTGAGTTAGTATATATTTGGGATGGTGAAAGCGTTGAGTTATTAATCTTGAACCTTGTGTTGATTCTAGATTACTGGACCAACCTGTGACTTATTGCTACTTCGAGATTTCCAGGCAAGTTTTCTCATTCCATGCTGTATTTTAAAGTACTATATTCTGATGTATGCATATAAAAGATGCAAGTTTTCAAAACTCATACTTACTGTTGTTGTGATAATAAACTGTTTCATATTTGTTATGTAAATGTGATGTATAAATTGCATGCTTGTTTTTGAACTGCTATATATATAGCAATACTTGAGGATATGATTTGAGGTGGAGCTTATAAGCTAGATATGGGATATCAGTTATAAGCCAGTTTTGTATATAATGCCCTAGGATAAGGGCGGGTGATTTTTTTCTCTAAGATCAGAAGTAATTATACTTTGGTATATGCTAAGGATTATTTTTCCGATAAAGATATCGGGTAACTGTTATTCGAGGATTTTATTTATTTATTTAACGAATATTATTTTGAATATTCATTTGAGGATTATTGACTTAAAGAATACCATTTATATTTATTTGAGTATTATTGACTTAAAGAATACCATTTATATGCAATTGAGGATTATTGACTTAAAGAATACCATTAATATTCATTTGAGGATTATTGACTTTAAGAATATTATTGTGAATATTCATCTGGGGATTATTTAATGAATATTAATTTTTGAATATTCATTTGAAGATTATTTAATTATTCAATGAATATTATTTATGTATATTCATTCGAGGATTAATTATTTATTTAATGAATATTGCTTTTGAATATTCATTTGAGATTTAATTACTTAATGAATATTATTTTCGAATATTCATTTGAGGTTTATTTATTTAATGAATATTATTTTCGAATATTCATTTAAAAAGAGTTTAAGTAATTGTTTATATTTAATAAATATTATATCAATATTTATTAAATATCCTTAATTGTTTATTAATTAATAAATATTATTCAAATATTTATTTAATATTCTAAAATGATTTAAAAAATCATAAAACCCTATTTAAAAATTATTTAAGGCCTTCATTAATTATTTCAAATATTTTCTGGCCTTCAGAAAAATCATTTAAAAACAGTAGGGGTTCCCCGAATATTATATTGAGTTTATTAAGACACTTAAATACGATTAAAATATTTTCCAACTCCTCAAAAATTGGGAATCCAGTTTAAGGAGCGACTAATGATTTTACTCTTCCAATTCCTCGAAAGAGTTTATGCTTTGGGATCACTGCCCTATCCTAACGAATTTCAAATCAAATCATCTCAGAAAACTCCGACTACTCCCAAGTCAAAATTTCGCGAAGCGAATCCTTCTCGGTGATTACTCTGGTTGACTCAAGTCAACTCCCCTTGTGACTTACTTCCCCAAACAATCAGGGAGTAAGGTAATCAGAAATAATGAACAGTTTTGGCAAGTATCTTATACTTGGTGAATCAGGATTAAACCTCGATTCCGGTTTTATTTAATATTCATCCGGGACTAGGAGGAAACGTGTAAGAGGCTGTGGGACAGTCCATCAAATTATATAGCGTAAGAGGCTGCGGGGCAGTCCAACATCTATCTCGTGTAAGAGGCTGTGGGACAGTCCATCAGATTATATAGCGTAAGAGGCTGCGGGGCAGTCCAGCATCTATCTCGCGTAGGAGGCTGTGGGACAGTCCAGCAGATACAAAGCCCGTATGAGGCTGGGGTGATAATCGTGTTAGGATGTCATCCATCTACTAGTAGAAAAGTGTGAGTGCGATACAACGACTGATCATCGTGTATCGTGGTGTGCTCCAGATAGTCCCATCTTCCAATTGGAATTGTACTGTGACATTGTAACGAAAGCCTAGGTGCTGAGTTACCGATAATGTTGACAGTGGTTTAAAAGTATACTTCTTCTACAGTATCTCGAACTGTACGGCATGTTTTGACGAAAAGAATATTTCAATATATCATTCTGTATACGAATGAAGTTTTAAAAGTTTTCAATTATGGTATCAGCTTACATATACGATTATGCTGCTATATATTATCGTTGAGCTATAGTGCTCATTCTTGCTTCTTTTATATATCACAACACAACAGAGTCAAAAAGGTGTTCATTACGAATATTTTACAGTGTTTTGAACAGTATGAGATATCTAAATATATATGCATACATATATGTTGAGAAAGTATTTAAGATATACAGTATATTGAACTGTATAGTATTTTGAGTCAATGAATAGGCTTTAAGCCTTGATTCCAATATTTGATATCTATTTTAAAAAGATATGTTTTGAGTCTTGGTTTATCATACTGATACCAAGGATTTCCAAATGATTACGAAGAGTATATGAGTATGATTATAAGTCATTCAGTATTTTAAAAGATATACTATTTTGGGGTTAGACCCTAGTACTGATAAAAGCTTTGATGCCATATGGATTATCTTCCAAAAAGGTTTAAAGATTTAAACTTGGATAGATTTCTTGCTGAGCATTATTAGCTCATTCTTGCTTTATTAAATATTTCAGCATGAGGAAAACATTGCTGAATCCACCTCGTGTTACGAGAGCAAGGGAATGGAGAGACCATCCTGGAGTTAGTTGACGCAGGATGGATACTGTCAGTGTGAGCAGAATGGTTGCAGCTTGAATTAGTGAGAATTATTTTGAGTGGGTTTGTATTACTAAACCTTGTATAGAATTGTGAGGTCTATTACTGTAACTTCAGGTAGAGGTTGTATATAACAGATGAGGTCCTGGATAGTACATTTGGTTTGTAATAACAAGTGTTACTTATTGTTGCTCATTTCCAAGGCTATAACTTGTGTGTGTGTGCGTAAGTGATTGGGGTCTTTGGAGTTGTATTATAAGAATGTTGTAAGTAATGCAGGTATTGTATCATTGATGGAGCGTGACAACCCAGATTCCTGACCCCGGATCTGGGGGTGTTACAGAAATGGTATCAGAGCGTTAAGTTATAAACCTTGGATATGAGAGTGTTAAGAGTTATATCGAAGTAAGATAATGACGAGATGACTCATATAGAGTTCGTTAAGTGGACTATCGGAAGTAGTGCCACTGAGGATGTTAAGGTTAAAAAGTTTAGTTGAGGACTTATCGAATGACCGATAGGACCATTGAAGATCATCATAATGATGAGAAGGACGTTTAGAATGGTACAATTTAGCACATGATTATGCATAACTGGATCCAGACAGTCCACTAGGATTGTAATAACCCCAAATTTTGGACTTAGTTAATTTTTTTTTATTTGATGAATAGTAAAATCCTGATGAATAGTAAATTTCTGAGCCGAAAAAGATTTTCAGACCACCCTATATACGGGGCGATATAATAAACTTTCAAAGTCGTATTAGTGATCTGCGATGGAAATGAAGGAATGCAAAAGCTGTCAGAATCGGAAAAGTAGCATTTCTGTTTTCACCGAAATTTCACCAATAACGGACGGATTAATCATTATTTGAAAGTATTGGAGGATTAAATTATCAATTCCTTGGATATGGATTTAATAAAAGAATTAGAGATAACGAGAACGTTTACGGTAAACTACTTCGATAGAACCCTTAAGAAATTCCTGCGAACGTTCATCAAGATTAAGCCGTAACCGAACAACGAGACACGAATCGATTTAAATACGAGATTAAACGGAGTCGGAACAATGGCACACTTACGGGATTAAATATAGGCATGGAAGTAACATGTAACGAGATTAATTCGAGGAATGCAACAATTGGATCATCCTTGTGAAAGAAAACGAACCAGTAAAGCTACTTTATTCCAAACCCGTGCATGCTTGCCAAGTGTCCCTGTGATGAGGCAAAAAGTGATGACTCATCACTTTCAATACAAAATATCAGCATTTTATCAATTAACCAAGGCAAGAAAGGAAAAGAAAAAGCTCTCCCCATTTCCATCCCAGATTTTCTGCTCAGCTTGCACAAGGAGGAGAGAAAAATTCATAACTCCCAATCTACTTGTCTTAAAATCACTACATTTTAACCATAGCTTCTCCACTCCATGGGTAACATTCGTTCAAAATTTCATGGTCAACAAAGGAGTGTAGCCTAGCCAAATCCCTTCCCCAAGTTGGAGAACCCAAACTGTCCAGTTTCTGTCCAGCGGAAAGATGGGGCTCAAAACCCTAGCTAGGAAGCTTAGAATTTGGCGATCTATAACTCAAACGAAAGCTTATGAAGAGCACCAGATCTGGTAAAAATCCTAACACCAAACTCTTATTTTGCGATTTGTTATGGATTTTACAAGATGAGGATGAATAGTAACTTTTCATGATTCTTGATTTTGTTTCTTAAGGATTAAGCTTGTTAAGGTTTGTTCAAAGCTCAAGGAAGGATTATAAACTATTGTTAGTGTATATGAAGCATCAAGGAAGGTATAAACTCTTGAAACCCTTAGTTATAAATCGAATTATATGATGAGTTTTGAGTTAGTTTGTGTTAGTATGGTTATAAGGATGGATGATTGGTTTTGGTGGATGATTGTTGTGGTTTTGATGGATGATATTGTAAATGTTGGGTTTGACTGATTGATGATGATTATGGGTTAGTAATGATGTTGAGGATTTGACTTGGTGATTTGGTTGGATTGATTATGTAAAGTTTATGATTAAACTTTGGAATCGTTAAAGCATAGCCGTTATAATGCCCGAATTTACTTAAGCCTGTTTTGTTTGAGGTATTCGAACATTAGTACTCCTTTCCAAGGACACCACTGCCTATTATAGTGTAGGTCTTGTTTCAAGGTTCGTTTTGGTTCGAAGATCATATGAATCCGATTTACGGTTTAGGAGAAACATGTGTTTTAGTGTAAGGCGTTCGTAAAACCAAACCGTGCCACTTAGGCAACTTTGAGGCTATGATCGAACCACTTAGAGGTCATAATAAAATGTGAAACTTTGTGATAACATGCGAGGTGTGTTTAGGAAGACCCTCGAAAAGATTTCGTGTTAAAAGGATTATATCTCAATTTTATAAAAATGCGTGAGCGATCATACTCGAGTAGACGATCTTAAGGATTTAACTTGAAAATGGACTTGTACTTGAGTTAGTATATATTTGGGATGGTGAAAGCGTTGAGTTATTAATCTTGAACCTTGTGTTGATTCTAGATTACTGGACCAACCTGAGACTTATTGCTACTTCGAGATTTCCAGGCAAGTTTTCTCATTCCATGCTGTATTTTAAAGTACTATATTCTCATGTATGTATATAATAGATGCAAGTTTTCAAAACCCATACTTACTGTTGTTGTGATAATAAACTGTTTCATATATGTTATGTAAATGCGATGTATAAATTGCATGCTTGTTTTTGAACTGCTATATATATAGCAATAATTGAGGATATGATTTGAGGTGGAGCTTATAAGCTAGATATGGGATATCAGTTATAAGCCAGTTTTGTATATAATGCCCTAGGATAAGGGCGGGTGATTTTTTTCTCTAAGATCAGAAGTAATTATACTTCGGTATATGGTATATGTTAAGGATTATTTTTCCGATAAAGATATCGGGTAACTGTTATTCGAGGATTTTATTTATTTATTTAACGAATATTATTTTGAATATTCATTTGAGGATTATTGACTTAAAGAATACCATTTATATTCATTTGAGGATTATTGACTTAAAAAATACCATTTATATTCAATTGAGGATTATTGACTTAAAGAATACCATTTATATTCATTTGAGGATTATTGACTTTAAGAATATTATTGTGAATATTCATCTGGGGATTATTTAATGAATATTAATTTTTGAATATTCATTTGAAGATTATTTAATTATTCAATGAATATTATTTATGTATATTCATTCGAGGATTAATTATTTATTTAATGAATATTGCTTTTGAATATTCATTTGAGATTTAATTACTTAATGAATATTATTTTCGAATATTCATTTGAGGTTTATTTATTTAATGAATATTATTTTCGAATATTCATTTAAAAAGAGTTTAAGTAATTGTTTATATTTAATAAATATTATATCAATATTTATTAAATATCCTTAATTGTTTATTAATTAATAAATATTATTCAAATGTTTATTTAATATTCTAAAATGATTTAAAAATCATAAAACCCTATTTAAAAATTATTTAAGGCCTTCATTAATTATTTAAAATATTTTCTGGCATTCAGAAAAATCATTTAAAAACAGTAGGGGTTCCCCGAATATTATATTGAGTTTATTAAGACACTTAAATACGATTAAAATATTTTCCAACTCCTCAAAAATTGGGAATCCAATTTAAGGAGCGACTAATGATTTTACTCTTCCAATTCCTCGAAAGAGTTTATGCTTTGGGATCACTGCCCTATCCTAACGAATTTCAAATCAAAGCATCTCAGAAAACTCCGACTACTCCCAAGTCGAAATTTCGCGAAGCGAATCCTTCTCGGTGATTACTCTGGTTGACTCAAGTCAACTCCCCTTGTGACTTACTTCCCCAAACAATCAGGGAGTAAGGTAATCATAAATAATGAACAGTTTTGGCAAGTATCTTATACTTGGGGAATCAGGATTAAACCTCGATTCCGGTTTTATTGAATATTCATCCGGGACTAGGAGGAAACGTGTAAGAGGCTGTGGGACAGTCCATCAAATTATATAGCGTAAGAGGCTGCGGGGAAGTCCAGCATCTATCTCGTGTAAGAGGCTGTGGGACAGTCCATCAGATTATATAGCGTAAGAGGCTGCGGGGCAGTCCAGCATCTATCTCGCGTAGGAGGCTGTGGGACAGTCCAGCAGATACAAAGCCCGTATGAGGCTGGGGTGATAATCGTGTTAGGATGTCATCCATCTACTAGTAGAAAAGTGTGAGTGCGATACAACGACTGATCATCGTGTATCGTGGTGTGATCCAGATAGTCCCATCTTCCAATTGGAATTGTACTGTGACATTGTAACGAAAGCCTAGGTGCTGAGTTACCGATAATGTTGACAGTGGTTGAAAAGTATACTTCTTCTACAGTATCTCGAACTGTACGGCATGTTTTGACGAAAAGAATATTTCAATATATCATTCTGTATACGAATGAAGTTTTAAAAGTTTTCAATTATTGTATCAGCTTATATATACGATTATGCTGCTATATATTATCGTCGAGCTATAGTGCTTATTCTTGCTTCTTTTATATATCACAACACAACAGAGTCAAAAAGGTGTTCATTACGAATATTTTACAGTGTTTTGAACAGTATGAGATATCTAAATATATATGCATACATATATGTTGAGAAAGTATTTAAGATATACAGTATATTGAACTGTATAGTATTTTGAGTCAATGAATAGGCTTTAAGCCTTGATTCCAATATTTGATATCTATTTTAAAAAGATATGTTTTGAGTCTTAGTTTATCATACTGATTCCAAGGATTTCCAAATGATTACGAAGAGTATATGAGTATGATTATAAGTCATTCAGTATTTTAAAAGATATACTATTTTGGGGTTAGACCCTAGTACTGATAAAAGATTTGATGCCATATGGATTATCTTCCAAAAAGGTTTAAAGATTTAAACTGGGATAGATTTCTTGCTGAGCATTATTAGCTCATTCTTGCTTTATTAAATATTTCAGCATGAGGAAAACATTGCCGAATCCACCTCGTGTTACGAGAGCAAGGGAATGGAGAGACCACCCTGGAGTTAGTTGACGCATGATGGATACTGTCAGTGTGAGCAGAATGGTTGCAGCTTGAATTAGTGAGAATTATTTTGAGTGGGTTTGTATTACTAAACCTTGTATAGAATTGTGAGGTCTATTACTGTAACTTCAGGTAGAGGTTGTATATAACAGATGAGGTCCTGGATAGTACATTTGGTTTGTAATAACAAGTGTTACTTATTGTTGCTCATTTCTAAGGCTATAACTTGTGTGTGTGTGCGTAAGTGATTGGGGTCTTTGGAGTTGTATTATAAGAATGTTGTAAGTAATGCAGGTATTGTATCATTGATGGAGCGTGACAACCCAGATTCCTGACCCCGGATCTGGGGGTGTTATAAGGATTAACTGAAGGCAAGCATCCAAGTAAGCATCTTCCTTTTCATGAGTTGTATAATCTTTAGGCTCTTTGGGATACATCCTTGCAGCTTGAACAACCACATTATTCTCAATGCGTTCTTCTTCAACAACCATTGGAATAGTTGGTCCTTTCTTCAAAATACCTAGGTACTTAGGATTTGCCACCTAAAGGAATAGAAACATCTTCTTCTTCCACATTGGATAATGTTCCACATTTTGAGATTTTTTTCGTAGAAGAATTAAAATATGAAGGTTAGAAAAAAATCACAAAAATTGGATCTTTGATTAGTGTATCAATCAAAAGGCTCTGATACCAATTGTTAGGTCCCGATAAGTTTGTAGAAGGGGGGGTTGAATACAAACTATACCGTTTTTATCGAATTTGTTCTTTTTCTGATAATACAATTTTAAGAACAAATAATTGCGGAATTTAAATGAAACAAAATTCTAGTTAAATATAACTTATATTAAACTTTAAAGGTGTTACAAATTTTGTACTGATTACAAGATTGAATCTCAAACTAATTAAAACAAATTTAGAATAAATTCAACATGAAGTTATCTATTTTTGTAATAAAAAGATAGAACGATAAATTATAGTTCGAGATAATTTCCAGGGATAAAGATCCGCTAGATAGTCAAAGCAGTACAAGTAAATGATTTCCAGTGGTATGGATATAACAATGAAGACTAGAAATGATTAACTTGAATCAAAGGATTTGTCCGGCAGTGTTTTGAGTTTTGACATAAACTTTTTGTTAAGATATTATGTTGTGTAGATAAGTTGTCGTCTTGATCTTTTCTTAAGTGTTAATCCACTTGCAAACTGCACGTTTCTTTTCTCCAGAATGACTATCAAATTAGGCTGGCATGACTACCATATTAAGCCTCGAATGACTATCAAATATGATTGGTATGACTATGAGAATATTAAAAATGAATTAGAATGACTACCATTAGAACTGGGATGACTATCGGGATGACTATTCTTGATAGTCATTGCAGTTCATTTTTATGATAAAATGACTTGGGATGACTACCCTCATTCCAGTTCATTTATCATAGTCATTCTAGTTATAATTCTAATTCTATTTTAAATTAATTCTTATAATTAATTTATTTAATAAATTAATTCTGATGAATTAATTTATTCAATCAATAAATTAATTAATTTATTTGTTAAATTAATTCTGATGAATTAATTTAATCAATAAATTAATAAATAATATAAAAGAGAATTTATATCCTTTCATGATAGCATAAACAATCCTTGAATCACTTGAATTTGATGAAGAACTTCCAGTATGAAGTTGACACTTGATGTACGGTCTAGTTCATAATTGACTAACTGCAATGTCTGTTCTTCATATTTGACTTTAAGTTGTGATGCATCTGTTGCTTTTTACTTTGATCAACCACTGTAATATGTACCCTTGTTGTCACACTTCTGAAATAGCTTGCTGTTTGGAGAATGAAGTTCCAAAATTTTCATTTTGGCAAAAGAAGCTTCAACACCTTCAACTTAAATGTTATTAATCTTGCTTTCAAACTGTTCTAGCTAGCTCAGCAAAAATGGCTAGATGATTCATAGTATCAAGTTTTGGATTTGACTCCAAGGCCGTGACTTTAGCCTCATAGATAAATGGTACTCAACTTAACACTTTCATGTTAATTTCAACGTGTGGAATAGTCTTTCCAAGTCTTTTGAGAAAAATTATAGTCACTTGAAACTTTGCTTGACTTTCCTTTATAGTTTCTCCTTCTTTGAGCTTGAAGTTGCCAAATTCATTCATTAGCTTGTTGAGTTTAACCTTCCCTAGAGTTTGTGATCCTTTATGAGAGGTTTTCAAAGCATTCCACAGTTCCTTTGTTGTTTTGAGTGAAGAAACATTGTCATGCTCAGCGTGATCCAAAACATTCATTAGGGAATTCTAAGCTTCTCCATTGTATCCAAGCTTGATCACTTCATCGGCTGTGAGAGCATCAACATCTTTTGGCTTTTCATCCCTGTCCAAAAATTCATATGGACCTTTTTGGACAACCCTTAACAGCAGTGGTCTCTTTGACAGATATGTCTCCATTCTTCCTTTCCACCAGTTGTAGTTGTTTGAGCCCGTGAGAAGAGGAGCCCTATAATCAGATTTAGTCTCAGTATAATTGTCAGCCATTTTCATCAAATACTTTTCATGTTACAGAATTGTTAGTATACCAAAGCTCTGATACCAAATGATAATGCACACCTAGAGGAGGGTGAATAGGTATAAATGGCTAACTATGTTCAATTTTTAATTTTACCGATAAACAGCTTACTGAATTCAATTTAAACAGTGACAAAATGGTAAGCTAAATGTAACTAAATGTAGTGCTGAAAGTAAATTACAGAAATGTAAAGACACTACGCCATAAGTGCTCATATGCAATGCCTTTTGTGAGGGTTGCAAGTAAAGTGTTGCAAAAGCTATATTTAGTATTGGTCTTCTGCAACACTACTAAAAAAGCATTGCATTTCATGTGAATGTACCATTGCATAGTGAATGCTAGTGTTATGACATGCAACACCATTAAAAAGCGTTGCATTATACTACATTATTTTTAGAATTATGAAAATTAAACATTTTATCAAAATATGTAAAATGATATTTAAATTTTTATCTATTTATACTTTAAATTTAATATATAATATATTTTAATTAAAATTACTTTCAGAACTATTATATAAATATATATTTATCATTTTTTTATTTTATTTAAATATTTAAATTTTAATATTAAAGTTACACTTTTCAAAAAAAAAAAGTGCACACACAACAAATCTCACATTAAGAGGTGAAATATTTGAGCGGATAGTTTTAAGGTGAAAATTTTGGGCGGATAGTTTTTCCCCCTCAAAGGAAATACTTCCCCCGCTACTTCCCCCAAAAGCACTCCCTCAGTTTTAAATGGAAGAAAAACACTCCTAATCTTCTCATTCTCTCTCTGTTTCGATATCTCTCTCACAGACAAACACACTCCACCTTCTCAACAAAATCGAACTACAAACTGGAATTACAAGCTCGAATTGGTAACTAAAAATCATTTTCTTACCTTTGATTTTGTACTCTCGGCTCATTTTTAATTTTTTTGATTTTATAGCTCATTGAATTTGGGGAATTCATTTTTTGGTTTCCACTGTAGGGTTTTTAATTAGGTATTCAATATATAACTGAATTGGGTTTTAATTTAGGGATTTTGATTTAGGGTTTTGTATTTGACTGATTAGGGATATAAATTATGGTTTTGTATTTGACTGATATGGGATTTGATTGATATGTTCATTTTTACATTAGGGATATATATTCGTCTTAAATTTGCTTATATGTGACTAGTCTTTGTGTTAGGGTAAGTGAGGGTAACGTAGACAGAAGTTGATGCTATTGATGTCAGCATTGTAAATATCTACTTGTCCTTGTCTCGCTTTGATGAATATGTTTTCTCCTACCAGAAGGCACTAACAGTCTTCAAATCTTTTAAGGGTGATAACCATCCTTCAGTTGCTTTTGTCTTTGTCCGACTAACTGATCTATACTACAAGAAAAGGGAAGTTGCGGGAGTCCAGATCCTATTGCGAAAATGCCCTAAGAATATATGCAAAACCAGTGCCTGGAACAACAGCAGAAGAGATTTCAAGTGGAATGACATAAATTAGTGCCATCTACGAATCTTTTTCAATGAACCTGAGGAGGCACTGAAGCTCTTGAAGAAGGCAACGAAATTGTTGGAAGATAAAGCAGGACATCAAAGCACAATTGCGGGAATAGAAGCACAGATGGGTGTTATGTTTTACATGTTGGGAAGGTACGAAGAAAAGGCCTTGGTGGGATGGTTTGATTATTATGTAGAATATTTGGCAAGGTTTGGATGGTATGTAAAATACTTGGGATGATGAATGTTTTAGATAGGTTTTTTTATGTACAAAACTCGTATTGTAGAAATTTTAATTAAAGTTTGTATTTTCCTTTTTTAGTGTTGCATTACAGAATATAATGGTGTTGCATTAATAAATATAATGTTGCTTTAAATATAATATCATTGTTTAACAAGGAATTACAAAGGGTTGCATTACAGCATGTGGGTCCCACAATTGGAGTGACATGTGGGTACCTTCGCTGACGTGGCATGTTTATTTGGCACCCTGCTGACGTGGCATGCTAGTGGGCCCCACTATAGTGACCTGGAAGCCACACTCCAGTTCATGTGTATGGCAACGCTAATTGATGAGCTGTCAGTGTTGCATTATGGTTGTAATGCAATGCTTTCTCGGTGTTGCAGTAGATTGGCAAAAAGCATTGCATTACGGAGCAAAGGCCACGGCCGCGGATGCAACGGCCATTTTGTGTTGCATTTTTTAAAAACAAGCTTAAGGCAACGCTTTTGTGACCTACAGCAACAGTAAAAAAGCATTGCATATGAGCACTTATGGCGTAGTGAGAACACACAGATCTTTTAGCCAGGTTCAACCCCTAATCTCCTATGGTCTACGTCCTGGTCCCTTACTAACCTAGTAAGAGCATCTCCAATGGTATCAACCCCTTAGCTAAATCAATCTACGTGGCATCTATGTGTCACTATTTGGAGAATATGTAAAAAATTTAACACTCCAACCATGTAACCCGTTAGCAATAAATATAGATAAACATATTTGATTGACTATATTTGTCGAACCAGCAAAACCCTTAGGTATAATTTACATTTTCATAATTATACATAACACCATTGGAGTACTAATCACACCCCTTAGCTAAAATTTTATATTATTCCTATTTTACCAAATTTTAGCCGACCATTTTACATATCACCATTGGAGATGCTCTAAGAGCATATATTATTGATCACAATAAAAGCTATTACAAGATACAATAATATACCACCTATTACCCAGCTATTGATAAATTACTTGTTGAACAACCTGTTTATGAACCTACCGTCTAAGCTATACTACCCCGAGTATACTTCTGTAGCATAATTCACCAAACTCTTCCCTTGTCAATTTATCCAGCAACTACAGATTAGATATTGAAAAATACAATTTATAAAGGTATTACAGCTCAACCTATAGACTCTCTAATATATCTCACGCATATAATATAATAAAGTTGGAGAAAATCAAATAAAGATGTAGCAAAGAAAGTTCTGAGTTATTTGTGTTCTTGTTACACTGGTGGTTACTAAAAAAATAGCACAAGAACCAGTTTAAATACCCTTACATCTAAGGTTTAGAAACTAATTAACCAATAATTTGTAACGTTCGAATCCAATTCAACGTTCAAATATGTTCTGATTATTTATAACTTTAAGGTAAACGTTAAATAGAAGTGAGATGAAGATAAAAACGTACAAAAATCATTCCTTCTGAAAAAATGGAACTAAAATGGTATAGGAGGTTTTGAAGTTAAAGATAGTGTTTTTAATAAAATGTACTCCTATATTTTAGGAAAATATTTTCCTAAGTCAAAAGAGTTTTGTTTGACAGATCTAATATATTTAGTATATGTATTATATATCATAGAGTCCTTACAAACGGTTGTTCGTGAAAATTTTCCACCTTTTTAGCTTTTCTGCTTATCTTTAGTGTATTACAAGGGGTTCGGAGTTGGGCTCGGGAGCCAGAAATAGAGAATGACTTAGAGTGACAAAGCAACTTACTGGACCTAGATTAGTTAGTGTATTACATTAGTGTATAATGTTGTTGTCTAGTAAGATTGTAAACTATGAGTATATAAAGTGTTTTGATTTTTAAGAAACACAAATAAATTTGCTTAGAGCTCTTAGAATATATATCGTAACACCCCCATCTATATCTAAATGAGGGGCTACTTATTAAACACTAAACCTACAAACAGAGCACTAAAATAATCTCTAAATAATAATAATTAAACAGTCTAATAATCTCCGAGATAATATTAAACCTCCAAAACGGTTCAAAGCAATAAATATGAAAAACCAAAATGTCTAAAATAATATTCAATTCTAAATAGCGATAGAAGTCTCCCTAAGCACCTGCCAGAAAAAGAATACGGCATGAGCCAATCGCCCAGTACGGATTTGGAATACAGTTTATAAAACAGAAAACAGATATTCATATTTGACAGTTTATAATGAAACATTTATCTAAAAATAATTATGGTTGAAGCAACGAGGGGTTAGGATATTTCATACCGAGATCAGAACAGAACATATACAAATACATACATCATAGGGTACCTAATGTGTGCAACAAATCGGATAACGTGTACAACATATACAACGTCACCGTCAAATCAAATCACAAATCACAAATCATAAACTCTGGGTGCACCCACGTAGCACCCACGTATCCTGAAACAAATATCAAATGCACAAAAGCTCGCCTCCTGAGCTATCAGAACAGAAGGATACGTCATGACCAATCACATTGCCATGGAAGTGTCATGTCACTGGTGCCGCAATGACATGGCACTAGTACCCCTACAGCTGGTTAACTCGGTATACCCTATATCACTAAGGGTTCAAATAACAAATTTCACAAAACCTTTAAAATCACAGAAACAGATATTTTCAATATTTCCAACAGATATAAAATATACGCAATATCAGAAAATTGCAGAAACAGATATTTATATATTTCGAAACAGATATAAAAATATTTTTCAGAGTCAAAACAAATTTTTAGAATCAAAATGATCAAATTCAAATGAACAGATTTTAGGTCAAAACGAATTTAACATTATTATTTCCAAGAGGAGTAGCGCTGAATAAAATAGGAGAGAATTCATACCTCGATAAATAGCAACTCAAACACTAATCAAATCCGCAAATACTCCGCTAAACTCCCGAACCCCGATCTATTAACAAGATTATAATTTATAATTAAGATACCCTCCTTTCTATATATCTAATAATTACTACTATAATTTTCACATTCATGTGCCATGATGACAGTAGTGAACATGCCTGTAACATATTATTTAATAAACCAATTAACCAGCATACTATGCAAACAAAACTAGCTGTAAATAAACCTTGTAATTGATCATTTTGGCACCCTAAATCAATTCATGTTACTGTGTTTAAACCAACTACTACAAGTCACCGTACCTCGATTTTAGAATAGTAATTCAAATAATTATTATCACAATATGTTAATGCATTGTAATTAATGAACTAAATATTAACCTGACTTCAAAGTTCCACCTATAACATATTTATACGGGGTTGTTTCATAAGTAATTATATTATTCAATACATTAATGATCATGGCTTAATAAGTATTGAAACTAATGATATTTAGTTTAACATCTAAAATCAATAGTCCATTTTGAGTCCTGCATAATCACAGAGACATGACACCTATTTTAACTTATTATATATTTTACGTTACCTGCATACATGTAGCAAAATTTCCTGTTAACTTTTAATATCTCAAACTGATTGACGGGATAATTACATTAACTAATAACAGGAGTCATCACAACATGAATAATATTACACATATACTAATTATCTATGTTTAATCTAGGGTGACAAGATGACAAATTTTTAAGCAATTAGATAACATGCTTGAGATTCCGATGGTCATAATAATATTTAAGTAGTAACATGTACAAGAATCGTGTACCTATTCTGATTTCTGATTTGAAAGCCAAGTCTTTACGAATCAAACTAACATATTTGTTGCCCTGCCACTATCCCTCTCTGCGCAGCCTCTCACTCTAGGGATAATACTCTATGTATTTATATATTGCTCTAAGTATTTTTTTTTTTTTTAGAATTCCTATTATAAGTCTATCACTATTATCGCTGCTTTTCCTTTTCTAATTAATAAAAACAATTCAATTTTATTCTAATTCTAATTCAAATCTTATTATTATTATTATTATTATTATTATTATTATTATAATAATAAAATTCACGTATATTACATATATTGAGTGAAGCAAAGTAGTGAAAATTGTAGCTATGTATTTGTGAAAACATCACATAGATTTATTCAATATAAACTCTCAGGTGAAACATTCAATCTACTTGAAATTTTTACGTGTTAAGTGTTGTGTTATTAGTTTAAGCACTTAGAAGATTGAAATTTTTAAGTATTGCCTAATTAGTTTATTTTGTGAAATCAAGAATTCAAGAAGTTTTAATATACTGTATTCAACCAGTTTTCTAGTGATTTGCATTGTTTGGGATTAACAATTTTTATTATTATTTAATAAATGATGTTTAACACAATTTTTATACGTGTTGAAAGAAATAGTTTATAAGTTTTTAATTTTAAAAAGTTTATGTATGATGCAGCTTAACTATAAAAATCAATAATTGTGTGTAGTTTGATTCAGACATAGACCTTTAGTAAATGGATATGAACTGTAGGTATATTATATATTTAAATCACTCTTCTACAACCTCTAAAAACCCATATTCAAAACCATCAACGGTACGTTTACATTAAAATTTTATTTATTAGTTATAAACAATATATATCATTATTTAAACAACTATTTTTATCACTAATAATATCTTAGTAATATTATAATCTTAGAAATATACAATTTCAATCAACATAAATTATTAATACCAATTTTATTACAAAAACTAATTAAAATGATTAATATACATGCATGTTAAGTTAAAATTAAAACAAATGATAACAATTAAAAAAATATCTAAGAAAATAATTAAAGTATATTAAAAAAAAGGTGCAATATTATAAGCTAATATATATAATGTTTGACTTTTTGAGACGCTTAGAATTTGAAATAAATTTAACTTTTTGTACCTGGGCCATGTTGGTTACTACACATGCATGTGTGAGCCCACAAGTTTGATGTAGCTACCAATTTTTTTATGCGTACCTTATTTATAAACCCAATAAGTATCACAGCTCTCTCACATAAAAACCCCTAAAAAATATCACACCTCTCTCAGATTCAAATCCACTGTGAAATACACAAGACCTTATATACACCATTTTACCTTCCTGTCACACCCTCACACACCTATACACACACTCCAATAAACCCCTCACATATACTAATATTAGTCAAGAAAAATGTGATAATATTGCTGGAGTTTCATCCAGGTACCATTTTAATTAGTCAAGAAAAATGTGATAATTAATTTATCTACATACTAATTTCTCTTTAAATTTCTCAATCTTGATTTATGAGGCTTCCATGAATTTCCGATTTAAACTAAGGAATATATATATATATGTTATGTTTGTTTTTCATAAAGTAGGAAATTAATGATAAAACACTTTTATTTACAGGTCCATAGCATATCACACTTTGTTCCTACATATTGTTAATATTATCATTTTCAGAAAAATCTTAATTTATGTTACTACACCTAAAATGTATAATTTAACCAAATTATAATGATTGTTTTTTATTTTATACTTAAATTCAATGACACTCTTCAAAATTTAAAAATAATTATAAATATTTCTTTTAATTATGATGATTAATCATGGGAACTAAATAATGAGTACAACAATTAACTTTAATCTCAATTTTTAAACTAATTTTTACAATTTTTCTTGTCATTTTTGCTTCTCACAATTGTTTTTATGATTTTCGTCTAAACTTTACTCCCTATAAATATACATATTTTTTTTATATTTTCTAAGGTTATGACGAGGTATTCAATTCATTAATTTTGTATATTTATTATTTAATAGTTATAAGTTTATATTAATTTCTTTTTGTAGTCGAGAAATCTTAGATCTTTCTTTTCAAAATAAATTTGAATTTACTATATGGTTGACCGTTGATGTGAAAAAATGAATGATAGCAATCTACAATATTAACAATAAATTTTTAAATTTTCTCGTAATGTCGAATAAGCGTTAATTAATTAGTGGTATGGAAATGTTATTAACTGTATTAGCACTACAAATTATAACTTTATTAGTTCATTATAATAATAAATTATGAGAATTTTATAAAATAGATCAAGAAAAATAAATTTGGTTTGAAAACAACTAATGAGTACAAGTAAAATTTTGATTTTAATTTGTAAAGTGCACTTTACAATTTTTGTTAGGTAGAACTGTGTGGTGTTTCACTATTTTCTTTTTATTTTCATCTAAACTTATGCTTATCAATTTTTTGTTAGGTATCACTTTTTTTTTAATTTTTTTTGTAGTTATAAATATGTAATAGGGCTTTTTTCATGCAACTTCCTTTTCAATTTAAATAATTTTGGATCGACTATATAAGTAGAGGTAAATTTGAGAGATTGAATGATATTCATCAATAGTATTAAGAAGAGAACCTAACCTATAAATATGATATGATGGTATTTTATAACATCATGGTTGTCAAACTTTTTGTGGGACTAAATTTGACCAACTGCTTAACATGTTTAATTTAGAATGAAGTTTCAGTTGGAAAACAAGGAAATGATTCTTCAAAAAGAGGAGGAAAAAGAACCCTAGAGTCTGGATCTCCAAATCAAGGTACACAAAGTCCATATAGTAGAATTCACCAGAATTATAAGCTAACCTCCTTTAGCATTTATTTTACTTCAATGCAATTTTGCATGGTTTTCGGTAGGGGCCAAAATTTTGCAGGTCAAAGAAGCAGAAACGTCCACCATTCTGTTACCCGATGCTGAACCTCTCTCGATGTGGTTAGAAGCTCTAAAGACTGCTGATGCCACATGTAAGATAGTGTTCATTTAGAGCTGTTTGCTGAGTCTTTTCTAGTCACTGACTATTTCTGTTTCATTGTTATTTTAATCAATTGTCTATTTTTGCCTCCTGCGTATGCTGAACACCCAACTGCTGAAAAAATAAAAGAAGTAGATGGAAAGGATACTTTGGTGAAAGAAGCAGAAACGCCCATGGTTCCGTTACCCTTAAATATGTCGGATGATCAACCTCTCTCGATGTGGATTGAAGCTCGAAAGACTGCTGATGCCACAAGTAAGCTAGTGTACATATTAAAGGCACTTGCTCACATGTATTGCAATTATTTTTTATACAATTATTATATCTGCAGGCGCCAAACAGGGGAGGAGTGTGTAGCAGAAATGTACTACAGATTGTAGTCAAGATATTGTTATCGGGTCCTCTCAATGCAATGATCATATTTTACCATTTGCTAAGAGCAGCTCACTCTGGAAGTCTATTGAGTCTATGCAGGTGTTTCGCCTGTTCCCACAGAATCCCCATTTCAAATGTTTGTACTGGAAAAAAGAGAGTTCTCGAGAAGGAGAGGCAATAGCTTTAATGGTTAACTTTGTCAATGCTGTTGTTCGATGAAGGTGCCTTGTTTACATGTTTGATTTTTGTTGAGTTACCCAGTTTTCCATTCTTAAATTTAGTTTTTGTATGTTTGTGTGGGAACTACATGGGGCAGATTTTCATTTTGTATGTTTATGTTTGTGCTACTTGCTCCAGAATAAAACGCTTGATCTGCTGACATCAACATTCTGCTATGCAAGTGTTATCTTCAATATAAATCTCTTTACACACAAGCTGAAATATAAATCTGGTTTTCTAACACTTGAAAACCTTCAATGGTTCCAAGACTAGTAGACAGTATTAGTTAGTGCCCTCCACAGTCGGTGGTGCAACTAACTACATATACTATTATGATTATTCACTCAAACAACAACATTTACCAAATTTTACTATTATGATTATTCACTCAAACTACATATACATACATGAACTTCAACAAGACCATGGCCTTCCTCTTAGACTAAAGTGACGAAATTTTCAAATTTTACTGGTGTACAAGTTACATTATCTACAAAACCAAGTCCAACTCATTACAGTATAATTTACACTAACAAGAACTTTTTCTCTATAAGAAGTTGTATTTTTCAAATTTAATTGTTTGTTAGGACATGATATGATATAAATGGACATGAAAAGGAATAATTTTTTTATTTAAATAGAGAGTATATTGACACCAAATTTAAAATAACATTATTCATTTGATTTAATCCTTAAACTATCATAATGGTGGCTCGAGTTGGTTCTGAATTGAAAAATATATAACCTAATGGGTTGAAGTTAACTTCACACTTACAAAATTGTAAAAATCATGCTATTACACTCATCCCAACACACATATAGTAACACCTCTAACATGAAACAACCTAAAAGCAATATAGACCACAAATATTTTAGAGATTTATCAAATAATCTCCTGACCTAGTTTCGTCTCTTGACAGCAGGTTTTGGTGGATGTTTTCTATATTTAATCCACATTTTACTCGGTATAGGTGCATAGACAGTGTGATTATAGGTGATTGGGCACTATGATTATAGGTACATTTTACTACACACATCACAGACATTTTCACCAAAGTATAACCTATATATTTACTATCTACTATCCCATCAAACTTTTTTATCAAAACACAAAATCTTTTTACTTTCCCAACACACAAATTCTTATTCTTTACTATCCTTTCCTCCACAAATTAAAACCTTTCTACATGAATATATTACTCCTTGTGTTCCAAAATAGTAGTCTATTTTCAAATTTTTACGCATTTTAAGAAAACATTAATTCAATGATACGTTTCCACTTATACCCATTACACACTAGAAGAAAAACTGAATCAGACGACACCTTTTACACAACCCGAAAAAGTGTTGCCTAAAATTAACAGATGACAATTTATTTTTTGGCTCCAAAAAGTATTGTCTAATCCACTAGTATACGAACCATTGTCTAAGAAAGTGAAAAGTAGAAGTAGTGGATATAGACGACCCAAATGAATGGGTTTAGACAACTGTTTTTTTAACTCTTCTCTAAATAATATTAAGACAATGTTTTACTTTAACCGTGGTTATATTGAGACAACGGTTGTCTTAGACGTAAGACAATGTTGTAAAAAAAACCCTTGTGAATTTGATATAATTTTATTATAAAATCGTGAGTAAATTATTGTATAATAATTTTTATATATTAGGATCTTGACTAACTTTGTTTTGTTTATTCAATTTATAAAAGAATAACACAATGGTTTTTGTTTAACAAAGTGTTGTAACTTGTAATACTTAACAATGATTTTGTTCCAAAAAACCCTTGTATATTTGTATAATATACAGAAGGGTTTTTGTTTTGATCTTGAATAATCTTTGTAATAATTGTGTATGTTTTTGAACCGTTGTATGATATGGACAATGGTTTTTTTTTACAAAATTCTTGTGTGAGTAATTACTTTACAACATTTTTTTTGGATAAATCGTTTTCTATATCAGAAGCCTTCATTTTTTATAAAATTTATTTGTTTGCCTTAATACAACATAAATGTCACATGTGTACTTCATACAATGTTATTATATGAATATCGTGTTTAGATATTAAGTATAAAATTTTGTTAAACAATAAAACTTTAATAGATGTTAATAATAATAATAATATCATTGATAGATATAAAACAATCATATTTTGTTATACAAGTTGTAGATGTTGACATTATATATTGTATGATTTTCGATTCTTGATGTTTGTTTATAAGAAAAGATTAGGTACGAAAACATCAATAATGGTAACATTTATAATTTTGAAGTTAAACGAACATTATATAATAAATATACTATTATTGATATCAGAAACTTAATAAGTGACATAGCAAATATTATTAACAATAAAGTTGTCATATTCAAATTATTAGTTTTAATTATAATTTAATAATTTAATTATGAAGTCGTGAGTAAATTATCGTATAATAATTTTTATATATTCGGATCGTGACTAACGTTTGTTTATTCGATTTTAGAAAAGTATAAGACAATGGTTTTTGTTTAACAAAGTGTTGTAAGTTGTAAGACTTAACAAAGGTTTTGTTCCAAAAACCGTTGTAGAATAATCTCTGTAACAATTATTTAATTATTTAAACCGTTGTATAATATAGACAATGGTTTCTTTTTATAAAATCCTCGCGTGAGTAATTACTTTACAACACTTCTTTTAGCTAAACCGTTGTCTATATCAAAAGCCTTGATTTTTTTAAAAGTACTTTATTTGTTGCCCTTAATAATAAGTATTACACACTTCCTACAATGTTAACATTGAATCTCTTATTTGGATATTTTGTATAAAATTTTATTAAATAAAAACACTTAAATAAATGTTAATAATCATAATAATAATAAATTGATAAATAGATTACGATCATATTTCAGATTTATTTTTATACATGTTGTACATGTTGACATGTATGATTTACGATCCTTGATATTTGTTTATAAGGAAAGATTAGCTAGTGAAACGTTAATAATTGTAACATTACAAATTTTGAACTTAAACGAACATTATATAATAACTATACTATTATTGATACATAGATTACGATCATATTTAAGATATTTTGTTATACACGTCGTAGATGTTGACATCATATATTATATGATTTACTATCCTTGATATTTGTTTATAAGAAAAGATTAGCTAGGCACATGTTAATAATTGTAACATTACTAATTCAGAAGTTAAAAGAATATTATATAATAACTATATTATTATTGATATCAGAACTAAATAACTGACATACCAATATTATTAACAACAATGTTGTCATATTCAAATTACTCGTTTTACATATCAATATGATATAATTTATTTACAAAGTCGTGATTAAGTTGTCTTATATTAATTTTTATATATACGAGTTGGGACTCACGTATATTTTGTTTTCGATTTTACAAACGTATAATACAATGGTTTTTATTTAATATAGTGTGCTAAGTTGTAAGACTTAACAATGATTTTGGTACACAAGGGTTTTCGTTTTGATATATTCGTTATTGAATAATCTTTGTAACAATTGTTTGTTTATGTTGTTAAACCGTTGAATGAAATAGACAATCGTTTCTTTTTATAAAATCCTTGCGTGAGTAATTACATTACAACACTTTTTTTAGCTAAACTGTTGTGTATATCAAAAGCTTTGAATTTTTTAAAAAACCTTATTTGTTGTCGTTAACACATAAGTGTTAAGTGTTATCACATGAATCTCTTATTTGTATATTTAGTATAAAAATTTGTTAAATAAAAACATTAAATAAATGTTAATAATATAATAAGAAAAATATTGATAGATATAATACGGTCATATTTCCGATATTTTGTTATATAGGTTGTAGATGTTAACATCATATATATATGATATGATTTACTATTCTTGATATTTGTTTATAAGGAAAGATTAGCTAGGTAGACGTTAATAATTATAACATTACTAATTCCGAAGTTAAACGAACATTAGATAGTAACTATACTATTATTGATACCGGAACCTGTGACATACCAATATTATTAACAACAATATTACTTATTGAATAAATAATTATAATACTAATAATAATAATACCTATCTATTTTACTGATATTCCAAAAATTTATAAAAAAATTAAGTAGATATTTTGTTGATGGGGAACTAGTCTCATTAAGGGAGTTGTATTTTACTAGATTTTGGTAAAACGATCGTACTAAAAAGTTTCTATTTTTTTTAATTATTTTTGTATATTACTAAAATAATTAAATATTCACATTTGTGCGATTAGATGATTAAAAAATTAAATTTATTTTATTTAAATTTTTTATAATAACTTTAAGTTTTTACAACACAAATGAAATTTATTTTTATTTTTGTCTCTCACTTCATCACCAGACTCAAATTTTGTTATAATTTTCGTAGTCTTTTCCGTCCTTAACCAATAATTGAGTTCCCTCTTAAACAAAATTTTTGCCCCCTCATTCTTAACAAACTCTAACCTCTAACTAACACATACATTTTTCACCACACAGTATCCGTATCTCATATCTCTCTACCCCGGGCTCTAAACAGTCATCTCTCTCTCCACAACTTCTCTTCGTGTCTCTCCTCCATTCACTGTCTTCTATTTATGGCTTATTTGATTTATGACGACTTCTCCAATTGAGGGCTTCGTTGGTTTGGGATTTTTTCAATTTAGGGTTTCTTTAATTTAGGGTTCAATTTTAGATCTTCTTCACTTTTACAGTTTGACTAACTGGTATAATTAGTTACTCTTTGTTGCAGGTGTTCAATTTAGGTTTCTAGCTGAATGAATTTGGATTAAGGGCTTTTTCGATTTGGGCTGGTTCAAGTTTAGAAGAGGGCTTCTTCGATTAAGGGCTTTTTCGATGTGTTATAATGCTCCTTCTCTCTTCTCTGTCTCACTTCAGGTGTCATGCCCATATGTTATTTGACCGTCTCTCCCCTTTAAATCCAGTGGCGCATATTCAAATTTTCAACAGATTGTTCAGATAAATGTAAAGACTTGAGGCAAATAATGTTCTTTTTAATTGAAATTTATAATATTTCATTGAAATTTCATTGATCTCCCTAAGGAGCTTTTTGAGATGTTGTCCTCGGCAGAGAGAAGATCTGGGAAGGTAAAATACAAGGTATTGGCTCATTTTTAATATTTATTTGTTTATTCGTGAACCAATTACCTCATGTTTTGTTGTTAGTTTATTTATTAGGTTTTTTCAACTAAGAAATTTTGTTTATTTTTCAAATTAATACTTTCTTCTCTGTTAAGGAATCTGCTAGTTACCTTTGATAGGCTTAAATTCTTTAATTATCCAGCTTCTTTAAGATCTAAGCAAATGGTCTGATTCTAGTTAAATCTACGTTTAGGAAACACTTTAACTTTTTTGGGAATATTGTTAAGTGAAATATCAATTAAACCTGTGTTTTTTTTTTGGAATATTGTATATGTGGGTCTCCGGTTTTGTCAGTGATTCACATTCTATTTTTTGTTTGTTCAGGTGTCTCTTTGTTACAGCTAAAAAGTAGAGGAGGCAAAATATCAGTTGGATGAACTTGTGTATTGGTAGGTTTCAGCATCTATCTCTGTTTTGTGGGTAATTAGTCTCTACAACTAATCATGGGCAAAGTATCAGTTGGATGAACTGTGTATTGGTAGGTTTCAGCATCTATCTCTGTTTTGTGGGTAATTAGTCTCTACAACTAATCATGCATGTTTCTTCTATGCAGCAACAACTGCAAAACATATATTTCGGACCTTCACAGAAACAGTACACATCTTATGATCTTTTCCATGTTTTCATTAGAATATGAGTAGTCATGTTTGAAGTCTATGTAATTTTATTGATGTTTGACATCTTTATTTTAGCATGAATAAATATTTTCCAAAGCTACTGCAATTGTATGATTACTTCTTCATTTCTAGGTTGAAGTTTATAAAACTTATCCTAACGTTGAATATTATTCAATCTACAGGAAGGAGGTTCCCAAGGCTAACTCCCAGCATGGATGCTACAACAAGGGTTTATCCAAGAAGAAGGTCTGGAGCAAGGCTTAGGGATCTCGAGGTAAGAAAATGGCGTTAATCTATGTTCATTTATATAGATTCTGGGATGAGGGATAAGTATCGAATTTGATATGACCTTCTTAATTAGTTCTTTTTACTCTTTGTATTTGCAATGTTAAATTAATTGTAATTAGAAACTAGAATTTTACATAGATACTGAAAGACGAAGAATAATTCTACCAATGTCCAGTATCACATTATAAAAACTCAACATCGCGCACCATGCACCCCAACCACAAATCACTGTTTGCAGTATTTGTTTCATTCATGAGTACTAATCCATATCATCACGCAACTAGTCAATTTTTTTTCTTTGCCCAAAAAATGCACAGTTCGTTACTAAATTACTTTTTATTCTGAAATATGGAATTTAAGTGATATACTTGTCTATATATGCATTTTTGTCTAATATTGAACATATAAGTATATATGTTTACACATTTCTGAAATTCACTAGCATGCAGTAATTTAGTTGTATTCCAGGATTAATTGGTAGAATTAATTGGCTTTAAGGTTCTATTCCAGGATTTCCTAGATACCCGTCCTTGATTTCCTCCTAGACCACCTCGTGATGAAGAACCTCCTGGCTTTCGGCCTAGAGCACCAAAACCTGGTAACGTAACAATAGAAATTCTTTCAGACACTTTAGAAGGTGTATTTCCCACTTTCTATATCCCCGTCGAGTATTTTATATTGTGCACACTTATACTTTTTGATTTCTTTTTCATAGGTTCCTGTTTTTGTATCGGAGGTGTTCCTTGATAATTGTAGTATCAAGTACCTTCAAGGCAAAGAAAAACCTGTGAGGCATACCATTTCTTTTGTAATTTGAGTCCTTATTTGCACTAGATATAGTTTGTTTTTTAGACGATATGATTTTCTAGGAATTAGATGATGGTAGTGGTTGTTTGTTGGGAATTGGTTCGTTGCTCGCACTGTATAAACTCTATTATCTTTTGTAAATAAAAGTATTATTTATTTTATCATTTTCCATTAATTTTATCATCTTTCAAAAACACTTATTAAAAGTATCATCGTAGAACACGTCTATTGGAAGAAACCATTGTATGAAAAAGAGTTGCCAACTCTATAAAAATTGTAAAACCATCATCTAATAATGATACACACAATTCTTCCAGTAAAAATGAACGGTTGTCTGAAAACAACAAAAAGAAACATAAAACCGTTGTGCGAAAGAATCATAAACGAGAATGTCCAGGAAGAAAACTGTTGTACATAAACCTTCTCACAATTCTAATGTACCAAGTTAACTGTCTTGTTAATTTACATCATACAAGGGGCATCATAAAAAGATCTCTTGATACTAATGTTTTCCAACAACGCGTTATGTGGTGCCCTATTGTTGTTTTTAGCTGTTATACAACACTTTATATTTATTCGTATGTCGTGTTCATCACCTTACACAACGCAATTTTTGATAGTAAACTGTTGTTGTTTCTGGCTATTATACAACACTTTGTTAATCGGTGACTGTCGTGTCAGTGCTTTTACACAACATTTTTTAACCGTTGTTTGAGGTCTATCTGACAGCATCTCAATAGTCATCGGTTTTCAGGGGCAATAGACAACGGGCCTGAATGAGTTGTTTGAGTCAGTTTTTCTTGTAGTGATAAATACATTGAGTTTATAAGAATATGAACTACTTTAAGTTATTACTCACTCCTCATTTATTGTTGTACCATTTTCAAGAAGGGTAATTTAGGAAAATGTTACATTTTTGTATTGAAAATTAATAATGGACATGTATTGTGGGGAAAAAAATTCTTTCAAAAGACACTACTATTGTGAGACGGAGGGAGTACTTTTCTTCCAAACTTATTTCTCGTTTCATTGGACTTAACCTTGAACTCCTTGAACTTATAGTATGACAATTTTGTTAGTAGTAGTGCTCTAGAGACAATAGTTTTATCATTAAAAGAAAACATTTCATTATTATAAATTATGTTTTATTGATTATTATTATTATTTTATTATGTGTTTATTTACTGCGTTATAAATGCTAGCATAATAAATGTCCTGGGAATTATTATACGTATTCGATATCTTTAATTATGTGACTTAAAAATGAGATTATATGAATAGTATCTTTATTCCTAAATATCCCTAGTAGAGTGTTATTATTTAAGGACAATAGTAATGCACAGAGACTAGTATGTTTGTTGACTGATGACCACGTCTCATTAGTCATAGGTATGGTGATACTAAAGTCAAAACGTAGGTGCATGTAAGAGTACATGTCACTTGACCCTACGTGAGATTGTACATGTTAATATTGTTATAAGTAATTCTCACAGTGATAATGATGTAATGATCCTTAGACCTGAAATTATTATATTTCTATACGAGAATTAATATACCTTGATTACATTAAAAGTTGCCTTTGATCGGGTGATGATAATAGTGGACATTGGATATATTATGAATCGTATGAGAAATATGAAGGATCTAGATGGGATTTAACCCTTCTAATTTTAGGAGCGATATTATTGGCCTCTTGTTTGAGTGAGACTAAGAAATGCACGACCGGACTCAAATGTTGATTTGATTTAATAGTCTACTCATCGATCAAGAAAACTTAGATTAAATTATGAAGAGGATGACACATTACATGCCTCGATTTTAATCTAGAATATCAAGGTTAAAGGGATTATATTACATGGAACATTATTCACAAAAGGCTTAATCGAATCACCGATTTAATTATTATTACTTGGGTAGCAATGATGTATAAATCGCAAGAGCAGAATGCGTGGTGATTCAACAAGCTTTGGATCTCCATTAATCTTCCATTGATGAATTATTAAAGCGTTTTAAGGTAAAACACTAATCTCCGAATTAAATCTTTTGTTTTCGCATGAATCCTGCGGAGGGGTTTCGATTTTAGTTTATTTTTCGCGTTTTTTCATTGCGTTTATGTGCTCGAAACCCTTCAAATTTGATTTTCACTCCCTCATGAAATTGTCCTTATATATTTTTTATGGAGTTTTCTTTTAATTCTCAATTTCGTACAAGAATAAAAAAAGATATGTATACAATATTGCAGTACATGTTTGACGTATAATAAGATAGGTTTAAAAGTATTTGGATACAAGAAAAACAACTAAAATATATCACCCTATCGGTAGGTTTTTGGTGGGTAATCACTAGGTTTTGAAATCAAAACCTACCATTCGCCATGGTGGGAATTGCTCACGTCAAAATTGAACTTTATAGAAATTGGTGGTGTGTTTATTCGCGGCCCCACATGCCTCCACTTGATGGTGGACCTAAACACGTCACTTGCCACATGATAAATGTGGTCCCATGAGGTTGACATGGCATTGCAGGTGTTGTGGACCCTCTATGTCATTTTTCTAGGTCACATTTGACCTAATGAAGACCTATTTCCTACCAAGTAAAATGGTAGGTATCTTTTATATGATTAGAAGATGGGAGATGAGATGAATGTAAAGGATTAAGAAGAAAGGGGAGAAAGTTAGGGTTAAGACAAAAAAGGTGAGGGAAGAGAGATATGAGAGCAAAAATCGACTCTCATTGGATTTTAATGTATTGGTCATTTCCTTTACAAAAAATTGCACACTCTCAATTGACAATTCATGACCAAACTCATTCACAACATGTAATACTATTAATTCATTAACTAGTAACTAAAACTAAATGAAAATAAATAAAACATCCAATCACATTCGCCAGATAAAGCAATTAGTTCTTTGATAAGTTTAAAATCATCCAACAAACACCATATATCTAACAAAAGCATCATTTTTTAATACAGTTACCGAACACTAGCTACTACCAAACTTCTAATACGTTCCATCCACAACCAAAAACAGTGTTCCCACATCGTACATAATTCAAAATACTAAAAATTAAAAGTTCTAAGCAAGTTCTAGTAAAATTTAATCATCCTCACTATCGGAACTTTCACGATTGCCTTCACCTTCACATTCACCATCTTCACCTTAAAAATCTCCTTCAACACCTTCTATTACACAAGTGTTACCTTCACAATCAGCCTCAACATCGCCTTCATCGTCGGATATGTCCGTCACATCGTCCCCCTTATCAGAACTATGACCTATAATTGAAATAACAGAAAAACACATAAGAGATATACACACTCAGGTAAAATAATACTACTGACGTAAAAACACTTGGATGGAATTTACCTCTTTTGTCTTGGCTTGATACCTTTTGAACATATGGTCCACAAGGTATGCCACAAGATAAAGCACTTCCTTTGAAATGAACGGAGAGATTTGATCGCGGTTTGCAGGATCACTAAGATCAATAAAAACTCGAGCAAGATTTTCAACTTCTTTTTCATTAAGTTCTCGCTCGTAGGTGGATTTATCGGTTTTAAGGATCTCAATGACTCTGCCGACCACATGTGAGAATATCTTGCTCAGAATGTCCTTCACTTCTTCATCAGATTGAATTGATAAGTATTTAACTAGTCGGCGAGATGGAATCCTCGGATAACCAATAAACTGGTTTTTCTTCGGCTTCTCACCGTCATGTTCCGTGGCCATCAACATCCACTAAAATGACTCCTTGTCCCTTTGAGTAGGATCAAAATTATTCACGTGTAGTATATTCGCATACCTCAACTGCAATAGTTTATTTAAATCACTCTTCTAAAACCTCTAAAAACCCATGTTCGAAACCGTAAGTGTACATTTACATTAAAATTTTATTTATTAGTTATAAACAATATATATCATTATTTAAAAAAATATTTTTATCACTATTAATATATTAGTAATATATTGAGAATAATATGATAGAAATTAGTTAAATCATCGTAAAGGTTAATGAATTATATTGAGAATGTTTTGAATTTTGAAAAATAATTATAATTTCATAAAATTATATTTCCATGTTTTACGTTTTCTGTTGTTTAAAAACTATTCTATGTATGTTTTGGTGAAATTATTTTTTGGAAACATGACTAAAAACAATTTCTAAATAAAAACTGATTTTGGTTTTAAAATTTCAAACTCTACAAATATTCACTTTTTTTTCTTGTAATATTTTAGAAGATATGACAACATCAAATGAAAAGGAACAACATATCACAACATGAACATGTATATTCTTGCACAGAGTAGATTAGATTATGGTATTTGTTAAGTAACCAATAGCTCTAAAACAGGCCTACATACAAACAAATATTTAAATTAAATAACATGGGTGAGAAGGCTCGAACCTGAGAAATCTCCTTAAATTTAATAGTCAAAACACCCCCTCAATTGTGCATATACTTTTCGTCACGATTGACCACAGAGACACCACTAGGGAGACATACAAATATTTAAATTAAACATTGTGGGTGGGAAGGCTCGAAATAGACAGCACCAGGCAGACTGACAAATACTTAAATTAAACAATGCGAGTGGGAGGGCTCGAACCTGAGACCTCTCCCTAAATCGAGATCTGATACCATGTTAAATAACTAGTCGCTCTAAAATGTGAAGGTGTCACAGAAAGGCCCCACCAACATCTGATAGACGAATGACAAATATTTAAATTAAACAATGCGGGTGGGAATGCTCGAACCTGAAAATAATAGTTGTGGGATTTGAAACCAGAGTCTAAGGCTCTGTTTGGGATTGCTGTTAAAAATTGCTGTGCTGTTAAAAAAAGTGCTGTTAAAATAAGTGCTGTTGTGAAAATCAGATAACTGTTTGGTAATATTTTTGATATGTGCATGTTTTGGTGTATAATATAAAAAATTAATGTTTTTGGTGAGTTTTGATGTTGAAACCAGTAGCTGCTTCCCGCAAAAGCTGAAAAGCAGCTTTTTTCAAAAGCATGGGGGGACCTGCTTTCTCTAAAAGCAGCTTTTCAGCCAAAAACACTTTTCAGAAAAGCAGCTTTTAAATTTTACCAAACACTTTTTTTACTGCTTTTCAGAAAAAAGCTGCTGTTGCTGTCTGCAACAGCAATGCCAAACGGAGCCTAAATCTGGCGCCTAAGACCACTCGGCTAAATTGTCACATAAATCATATTTAGTAACTAGTCCGTCTAAAACCTTAAGGTGGTAAACGAAGACAGTTTCGAGGATCTTATATTATAGTCTAACATTCCCCCTCACTCGAGAGCCTATTTTTGGGTTGAAGAGTGGATCACGGGCGCCCATCTTTGGGGAATTAATTTGCCTTCGTGTCCATAATAATTGTGAGAATATTTGGGATGGCCGGAAGTCGAACTTGAGACCTCACGAGAGCTCTAATACTATGTTAAGTAACAGGCCCTCTAAAACCCTCTAAAACCATAAGGTGTCAGGAGAAGGCCCCCAACAGGATCTTATACTCTTATACTATAATATTATTCAACAATATTCAGCCATTATACCTTGTTAGACATTACTGCACTCTAATATCCGATCTCCATTTGTTAAATTATTATGTCTAATGCCATCAAAAGTAATACAATTTTACAATTGTGCGTATAGAAAGTTGAGGTTTACTTGTAAATAATTGAACATCTAAATGACTTATCAAAAGTGTCCAAACATATAAAAGTAATCATATGCACAGGATTGTAGCACCTTTAATAGACCGACATTGTTTGCATGTGATTAACGGTGAAAGGTGCAAAGTACAGGATATGAGAATGTAAATCTCTTTAAAAAAGTCACTAAATTCATATATGTATGAGTGATATTTCACCCATTTTTTTCATTTCTTATCATTCAATTTTATACTAAATAACATATTCAAGATTGAATGATTTTATAACCCTCAACGTTATTAGATAGATAACATGGACACATGTACCTACATGGTCCATCTACTATATTGCATGTAGTTTGCTGCTTACAAATATGGTTTTATAAATTAGTATGTTACATTTTATGTTAAGATATATTAGTATGTTACCTTTTTAATGATTACATTACCAAGACTAATAGAACCATATCACAAAGTGTCTCATTTTTGCCATCTACAAAAGAAACAACATGCTAGCTTTTTACAAAAAATATTTGCAAGGCTCTCTTTCGGGTCATGTGTCCACAGCATCATCCACTGTCTAAAATTATGTAATATAAATCTCACTACAATTATGTAATGGCTTCTTAAACTCACCAGCAAAGTGACCAAGCTCACTACAATTTAAACACTTAACTTTTGCCATGCCTAGTTTGATGATGGTACTCTGGCTTTTGTCACTTCTTTTACATCCATCTTTAAAGAATGGCTTCGTGCTAAATTTTTTCTTATTGCTAAACTTTTCCTTTCTGAAATTTTCTAAAGTTTGTAGAACATATAGACATTAATTTCTTCATGTCAGGACCTGAGTCACTATCACCAGAGTCTGTGTCACTAGACTTTCATTGTGAGACAACTTTCTCCTTTTTTTTCTTACTTGATTGATCCTGAATCTGATTCTGAGACAAATTTCTCCTTATTTTTCTTACTTGATTGATCCTTAGACATCTTATCCTTTTGATCTGGAATAGTGAGAGGCTTTGTCCTCATTCGTGCTTTTTCATTACTGCTTATCCGATTCATAAGCCATTAATTTTTTATACTGTCTCTAATAATATTTCATCCAAATCATTAGCTTCTTCAATAGCATATATATATTAATTAAAGAAGTTAGGTAGGGCTTTCATGAACTTGGCATTCATATCCTCTAAGTCATAATATATGTTATACATGGCTATCTCACAGATAAACCTATAATAGGTATTAGTAAGAGTCTCACCAAATTTCGCCTCAAAATACTCATAATATATGTTTTTCGTAACTTGTTTAGTGCCTTCGTAGTGCACTTTTCGCTTGTCCCACAGATCTTTAGCATTTTTGCATGAGAGAACATAATTGTGAGAACAGTATCCATGCTACTAAAAAGTATGTTTCTCACCTCAGCATCCTTCAAGACATATTCTTTGTCTTCCTTAATTAGCCAATTTTATCTTAGACTTAGCAGCTATATGCTCCTCTACAACCTTACCATCTGAAGTTGTTGCAGACACAATATTTGTCGGAATTAATGGTCCATCATCAATCTTGTCATGATAGTTAGGATATGTTGCATTCAAGTGATGCAACATCTTCACTTCCCAATGTGTATACTCATGCATCTTGTGAATGGGAAACTTGGTGTTTCCATCTTTGTAACCACACATAATTATGGATCTTTTTCAGTATATGTAATCAACCTACTATTATACCAATTGTTAAACTAATTATACTTTTAGAACGGGGTTAAATACAAGTATGCAGTAAAATGTATGTTTTTTTTCTTATGATAACAAAATTATATGTAAATAATAAGATTGCAAGAACAAGATGGATGAAAAGGTTTGTATTGAATTGATGAATAGTACTAACTTTACCAAAGGGTACAATTACCTTTAGCTGCTCAATGTATAATACCTACTCTTTTCTCTCTCTATTTCTTTGTCTATAATACCCTGTCTCTAAGTATTACTGACTCAAACACTCTAATACAATTATAATTATAAAGTATTTATATAATATCTATCAACTAAAACATCAAGTCATAAATCAATCCATGCAATCAGGGAAAATCCCTATCAGCAGTTGCTAGCTTCCTTCTCTAGCTTTATCATTAGCTTTATCATTTTCTTCAGCACACCTTTATATTTTTTTTCACCGAGAATCCTATATGATAGCACTTTTCCGATTATGTATATATTCAATTTCATTATGTCCAGGATCTATCATAGTCTCTAAAATATGATAGACTCAAGATTCTGAATGACCTACATAAACTCTGACCATTTATCTCTGAATATCTTCAATTCTTCAAAAAATAATTCCAAGTGCTTACCCTTTATACGATCACTGTCTATACATGAAAGAACTTTATTATTCTATTAAACATATCATCAACCACTGAGTTTATTCATAATATGCATAAATTAAAAATATTTGGTTATGGTCCATCATATTTGATCTTTCCAAACTAATGAGAAGATCAAGGTCAATTTATATGGTGGTAATAAATACATTGTATGTCTTGTTGTCTTCTCCATTGCTCTTCTTGGTGGATCACCTCCTTGTTCTTCTTCACTTCAAGCATTACTACATTGTATAAAGGAAAAACAAGTTATACTAATGAACTTACATAATGAACTCGAGTTATATTGGAGATAAAATATTACAACTAATAAAAGACCATATGCAAGTTGTATTTACAAAATCAAATTATAATTAAAAACCTCTATCTGGTCATAACTATCCATCGTGCTCAAGTAATAATTAAAAAACATCTCATTTATTTAATCATGGGGTTAAATGGCATTTAGGTCACCAAACTGACTAGTAATTTTCAATTGGGTCATCGAACTGAAAAAGCTTTCAATCAGGTCATAAGTTAATTTAAAATTTTCAATCAGGTCACTAACCGTAACACACGTTAAAAAATGGACGGAAAGATGAGTAATCAAGCTGACATAGCTAATCTTTGTCCAAAGTGACAAGGATCCGACATGATTGTTACCCAAATTCCCCAATTCTATTACTCATTTCCCCTCTTTATACACTCTTTCAATTAGGTTTTACTTCTTTATAAAATATCTCACTTAGGTTTTATAGAAAATTCCCACGTACACTCATCCCACATCATCCCACATACACTCATGAAGAACACGAAGAATGTCTACCGGAAAAAGTCAACGAGACTTAACGCTCGTGAAATTTTTTATGTGTTTAGTGATTACAATGAAAACGTTCCTCTGTTTAGTGATCTGATTGAAAACTTTTTCAGTTCGATGACCCAATTGAAAGTTACTAGTCAGTTTAGTGACCTAAATGCCATTTAACCCTTTAATCATGTAATATCATATTGTGTTTCAAATGATCCGGTCAAAGAAATCTTAGAAGGCATAAATCAAAAAATTGAAATTAAATTTCAAAAAAACATAAATAGTTGTTTTGAGGCAATAAATGATGTCATTATAGACCAGTCGATGACATAGTCAATTTTGTTCATTGGCCCGTTTCCCTTTTTGAAAATGCCTGCTTTGAACATCAAATACAAATTTTCATTTCCGAAAAGTTCTTTTGCAAACACATATTTCACCAAATCTGTGTTGTGTATTTAGAAACTGTATCCTATACAGTTTTCATAATAAGATATACATACAACACTACACCAAAAACGGCCTTTTCCTACCATAAAAATCATACCAAAAAAACTTGGTAGGAATTGACCCTCCATTTCCTACCGAAGACAAATATCGTAGGAAATTGTCCGTGTGGGGCCCGAAATCTGTAAAAGCGCGGACCAATTCCTACCGATTGTTGGTAGGAAAATAAAACCTACCAACATCGTGCATTTTCACAAAGTTAAGACCCCACCATCCTAATCATCAGCCTTGTCATATTTTTAAGTAATAAACAATTTTTATAAAATAAAAAATATTTTCAATATGCTGTGGTCATTTCCTACCATATATGGTAGGAAACTAAAACCTACCAAATCTGGTAGGTTTTATTCTTGATGGTACCCCACCATCCACATCATCAGCCATATCATAATTTAAGTAATAAATAATTTTTTAAAAATAATAAATTTTTTAATTCTGTCATGGTCATTTCCTACCATATATGGTAGGAAAATAAAACCTACCAAATCTGGTAGGTTTTATTCGTGATGGTACCCGACCATCCACATCATCGTCCCAATCATATTTTAAAGTAATAAACATTTTTTTTAAATACGAAATATTTTCATTCTGTCAAGGCCATTTCCTACCATATATGGTAGGAAATAGTCACTGACGAATTTTGGACCCCCACCACCTTTTTGCTTTTCCGCCAAAAATTTCACGGAAAAGTTGAATTTCCCGCGCACATTAAAACCTACCATTGTTGGTAGGTTTTAATCGATTAATAAAATAATACAAAATAAAATTAATGGAGAATGTGTTTATATTATATTTTTTGTTGATCGGTTATCATATTTTTTGTTAATCAAACTCTAGGGACATAACGATTTACTCATTTTAGTAGTGGAAGATAAAAATTAGTTGAATTAAACTTACATATTTAGGTACTTATGTTATTCGTTAAAACCTAATTATATCGAAAAAAAATTAAAAATATAAAGACGTATGGATAAATTAAATTTTTTATATGAAACGTCGTTTTGTAGTTTGATGAATGTAAGGAAAAAAATTTAGACAAAAAGGAATTACAAAAAGTTAAAATCGTTTAGAAAATGAAAGAGTGTTAGAAAATTGAGTTAGAGTTTATACTCATGTTTTAGGGGTTGTCTAGGGTTACACTTTTTGATTTCTATTTTTTTATTTTCAACGATCCAACCTTACGGATGATTAAATATGTTGATTTCTTAGTTTTATACAAAATATTTGATTTTTTTAATTTAAACTCTTATATTTTTATAAAAAATCTATTTATTAAACTTGTACTTTACAAAACTTGAATTGGAATATCATATATCAATTATTTGCTGATTTAGTATAAAAAGCTAGTTTGGCGCAGTGGTTGTTCACTTGGTTATTATTGGAGAGGGCACCAGTTTGAATCCGTGCAATCCAAAATTTTAATCGCCTAAAATTTTACGAAAAAATTGAATTTCCCTTTTTAGGGGTTGTTTAGGGTTACACTTTTTGATTTTTTTTGATTTTTTTTCAACGATCTAACGTTACGGATGATTAAATATTTTGATTTCTTAGCTGTATGTAAAATTTTAGAATTTTTTAATTTAAGCTCCTATATTTTTATAATTAATCTATCTATCAAACTTATAATTTACAAAACTTGAACTGAAATATGATATATGAGTAAATTGCATATTTAGTACAAAAAACGATGTTGGTGCAGTGGTTACGCACTTGGTTATTCTTAGAGAGGACAGTTGTTTAAATCCACACAACCCAATTTTTTTTGGCAATTTCCGCCAAAATTTTTACCAAAAACTTGAAATTACTGCGCATAACTAAAGAAGATTATAATTAAAATAATAAAAGAAAACAATTAGGGTAAAAACTCATTTACCCTCTGAAATAAATTAATAGATCTAAATTATCATTACGTTTCGATCGTCGAAAATATTATTTAAAAAAATTATTATGTTTATTTTTTTTTTTTTAAAAATTGTGCCAAAACCTATACCCTACCATTATCGGTAGGAAATAAGCTACAATTTCACGAAAAATTCAAAAATTGCGCCTAAAACTAAAAATTCAAAAATTGCGCCCAAACCAAAAATTCAAAAATTTTGCTGAGAATCATAACCTACCATTATCGGTAGGAAATAAGCTACAATTTCCCGAAAAATTCAAAAATTGCGCCTAAAACTAAAAATTCAAAAATTGCGCCCAAACCAAAAATTCAAAAATTTCGCTGAGAATCATAACCTACCATTATCGGTAGGAAATAAGCTAAAATTTTACGAAAAATTCAAAAATTGCGCCTAAAACTTAAAATTCAAAAATTGCGCCCAAACCAAAAATTCAAAAATTTCGCTGAGAATCATAACCTACCATTATCGGTAGGAAATAAGCTACAATTTTACGAAAAATTTAAAAATTGCGCCCAAACGAAAAATTCAAAAATATTTTCCTCTTCTTATTACTTATAATACAATCATATCTTTATCTTCTTCAATTCAATTTGACTTCAATTTTCTTCCCTCTCTTCATCTTCTTCTCTATATCTTTATCTTCTTCAAATCAATTTCACATATCATTCACTTTGTAAATTAGCTAATAATTCTTAATACTAATTCTTGCTTTTTATGTAAATTTTAGGTACTTGATGAAGATCCAAAGACAATGATGTGAATATAGAGAAAATGATTGTGAAGAAAATAACATGAAGATCTAAACGAAAAAGATGAAGATTTTGAAGATAATTAATTAAGCCTTGTAAATAATTTTTGATTTGTAGTTTTGGTCCATAAGAACAACTTCTAATTTTGAATATTATGATTTATGTGTAAGGAATGTTTGAATTTTCATATAAAATGAATGTTTGATTATTTGTTATGGTTGTATACTTGTGAATTAGATATCGATCTATTTTTTTATAATGATTTGAGCAATTTGTTAGATAGGGGAAGTAATGAAAACTTTATTTTTTTTGAAACAATTGTCTAGTAATTCCTACCACCTTCAAAGCATTTCCTACTGTCTTCATAAGATTTCCTACCGTCTTCATAGCATTTCCTACCGTCTTCCTAACATTTTCCAGAATTGATGAATGCGATAGGGGAATTACTGAAGGTGGTAGGAATTGCTTGGTAGGAAATAGCTATTTTTATGTGCTTCTGTTATAAAACCTACCATTTTGGTGCCTCTTGAGTTGGTAGGAAATGTGTTGGTAGGATTTGGTTGGTAGGAAATAGTCCTTGACCAGGGTCAAATGCGACCCCACAAAATGACGTGGCAGTGACCCCCACTCGTGACACGTGGCATGACATGTCAACCTCGTGGCAAGTGACGTGTCGGGGTCCACCGCCATGTGGCCGTCGATGTGGCTGTTGATGTGGCTCGCCACATGGACAACCATTTGGCATGTGGGGCCGTTTAAGAAACAGACCACCAATTCCTACCATCACCAATTCCGACCTGAGCAATTCCTACCATGTCGAATGGTAGGAATTGACACCAATTCCTACCGATTGACCCCCAAAACCTACCATTTTCGTGGTAGGAAAAGGCCATTTTTGGTGTAGTGCAACAATATACAATCATCACATACAATCATCAAGTACCTTACTCTCTCAAGTACCTTACTCTCTCATGCGACCACTCCAAGATGTTCCATTTTGAGGAAACATCCACTACTTTTACTCAAGGTATAGAGTCTGTAATAACCCAAAATTTTGTACTTGTTAAAAACCCTCATATTTTTTTATTATTATTATATATGACCCTGATGAATAGTGATTTTGCTATTTTATAAATTTATTAGACCACCCTATCTACGGGTCAGAACAATTTAAATTCTGTTTGTTAAAAACTTCGATAGTTTTCCAAAAACTATCGAAGTACATATGACAGGTTTGCCCCTATGTAAAAACCATCGAACGTTCAATAAAATCTATCGAACAGTAGATTGACAAAAATACCCCTTACATTTTCAAAAGTATAAAGACTTTGCCTTAGCTTTTCTCTTTTCAGTTTTTACAGATCTAAGAAAAGACACAGCCGAGTTCTATACTTACAAAGAGATATACACACATCCAAGAACATCTTTATCGATAGATTTCTCCATTTTTAACCGAGAAAAACTTGAAAATTTGCTGTGTTTCACTGTTGAATTCATTTTAACCGTGAAAACTTTATTGTTTTAAGTGTTTAGAACTTTCATTGGAAGAAACCATCGAACTAAATATTTGAACCTCAGAAAAGTGATAACAGTTCTTATCTGTAGAAGTTGATTGTTTAACAATTGATTTCTTTGGATTTTAGTGGTATTCTGAGATTCACTAATTTAGTGTTCTTAATTCAAGGGTTCGAGTTTGTGTGTTAAACTCAAAAGGGGTAATTTTGTTTAAGTTTGATTAATTAGTGATAATTAATTAAATTTTAAGGAAAAATAGTTTTGGTTTATTTAAATTTTCTGGAAATTTAAAATGGCTGGAGAATTTATTATTACCAAGACTAATCATGTCTCGTTTCAGAACTTGCAATCCATAACGAACTTAGAGTTTCGTGCATGGGCAGAGTTTTTGAACACATGTTCGTTAGTGGCATATTCTTTGAGTACTCCCATGGTCCTTTGTATCGATCAATTGACTGCGTTGTACACAACCGCCACAGATACAACTGAGAATAACGTAAGGTCCTTCAGTTTTGTTGTGCTAGGGGGCAGAACAATAAGGGTGACGGAACATGATTTTAACAGAATACTTCATTTTCCAACAGAAAACCTTGTTCCGGATCCCACGACTGAGGATATACATGCTTTCTTCACTCTCATAAGAAGTCAACAACCTAACTTCTTTGTGGGAGAGTTTCTTAAGCATTATTTGACAAAGCCATGGAATTTTTTCTTTCATACCCTAATCCATGTTTTTACCGCCAAGCTAACAAATCTGCATGGTATTCCCTTATTCCTTCAAAAGATAGGGTTTGCCATTGTGAAAAATAGGCATATTAACATAGGAAGGCTACTGATCGATCAAGTCATTCTGTGCATGGGACCACTGGATGAAAGAACAGGCATAACTGATGATGTGCTTTGTTTCTATCCTAGGTTCCTACAGCTAATTCTCAATGATATCTTAACAGATGATGAACGGGAGATATTTGAAGGTGAAGCCTCTCAGGAGTGTATGAGAATGAAGAGCAATGCAATAACCGCTCTCATAAGGAAGAACAACTATCTTCCAGGGGTACCCACTGTTCTCACAGACTATCTAAGAACGGTGCCCCTACCACTTCTGCCCCCAGGGGAACAGGTAATTGAAGGTAATATTCCTCTACCTCAACCTGAAATGGCACCTGAACCAATGGATGTTGATCCAGAGCCCTCAGTGGCCATTCCTGACCAGGAGGTTGCAAACCCACAACCTCTAACCACGGTCGAAGAGCCTTTGGAAGAGCCAAATGAAACAATAAACGAACCTCCTTCCCCTCCTATACCCAATATTCAGACATCCGTGAGTGTAGAGGGAGATAGTGCCAAAGAAGCACCACATAAGGAGATACACCCTTCAACAACAGCTCTGCCTTCCTCTAAAAGGAGAAGAACAGAAACCGAGGCAACTATTGATACTTCATTTCTCTCATCCAAAGAACCCTTCACAGATTTTTCTGATTTTGATTGGGCCATGCTAACGAAAGCTATATCTGAACCAATAGCTCAATCAAGTAAGGAAGAATTGACGGAAGCAACTGGTGTTCCGACCATATTACGGTCAGGTTCACTAGTTGAAGGTTCTAAGAACCCAGGGTCTTCACAGACGTCGAGAGAAGGCTTTGACCTAAATGCACAATCTAAAGGGTCATTGTCTACCTCCCCAGATGGAACATATCTGGATCCTGCGGGTAAAGGGTCTGATGTAGGTACAGATCGGCAACTCGGTGACAATGAATCAATTACTATTGAGGAGTCAACTGAGGTAAAGTCTTCAAAGACTATTGGGGACGATTCGGGATCTCTGTTGTTAATAGAGCCTGTTTCTAACCCCCTAGAGATTCAAACTCTAGATCCTTCAAAGGATATATCATCTACGGATGATCAGCAACTTGGTTTAACCAAGGATAGGGACTTGTGAAGCCCCATTGCACCACCGGTGACCTCCTTAAGGATGGCTACGGTGTTTTCTTCTGCAGGTACATTGAGCAAAAAGGGATTGAGTGAAACAAAAACACTTACACCTGGCCTGAGTGGGAAAGGAAAAATGAGTGAAACACCGACAGAAACGTTGAGTGTACACCCAGAGCCAAACGTGAGGAGTGACACCCTAACCCTTCCAAATATTGATGATTTGCTATTACCGACAGAAAGAGAGTTACAAGTTCAAACTACCCTCAAGGAGATGACAGTTCGTGACAAAGAAGGAAATCCACTATTCAAGGTTCCACTGCGACCTTCCTTTGACCAAGGGATCTCCTCTAGTGAAGCCAATGCTTCTTTAAAGTCTATTCAAGAGAAGGTTGACTTGGCTGCAGCTGATTCCAGAAGAACATTCGGGGTCATTGGCAGTGCATCTGGCACTATAACAGGTACGAAGCAGGCAGTGGACTCCTTAAAGAAGGAAGCATTGGAGGAACTGATCGAGTTGATGACGGACGTCAAGGAACTAAAGGATGGATTCATGAATGAAGTAGATGTTTTGGTTATCCGGGATGGTCAAGCTAGGGTAAAAGATTCAATGAACACCCTTTCTAGAGTGGAGTCTAAACTGAAACAGAGATTGGACAAGATTGAGAAGACTACCAACTCCAGATTGGATGACATTGACCTGAAGCTGGCTTCTATGCAACAGATGAATAAGGATCTATTGGATTTCATGGAAAATCAAAGTGACGGGGTACAGTCTATTTGGACTATGCTAAAGAACAAACAAACTAGACAACCTGGTCCTTCAAATCAGCAACCTGATCCTTCTGATGCCTTCTATGCTGAGGATGCTTTTGTCGAGGATTCCACAACTAAGGGGGAGAAAGTTGGAGATGGGGAGAAAAGTAAGGATGGATGGGGAGTTTGGGAAACGGTTGAAGCTATTCCGATAAGACAGTACTGGATAGAAGAACTTGTACAAGAAGAAGAGAAGAGTGAAGAGGTATTTGAGGTCATGCAAGAGCAACCAATTCAGGAGGAGCATGAGCCATATTATCCAGAGCCCGTTGAACATCCAATCTGGGAGGATATTATGGAAGAAGAAGCAAATCCTCTGTCACAAGAAGAAGAAGCTGCCTTGGAAGCGATAAGAGCTCAAAGAGCTGCAATGGATGCCAGGCATGCTGAGAAAAAAAGACACCAAGCAGTTCTAAGGATTGAAAAGCTAAAAAGATCCAAGGTGCAAGCTGAATTAAGGAAGAAAAAGATGATGGATTTGGCAAGCAAACATGGAAGTGAATGGGAGATGGCTTATAAAACCTTTTGTGGAGTTGAAGACGGATTAGAAGTCAACGACAATGCAGAGGTGGAAGTCATAATTCAGAACATAAGAAGTGCAAATCCTGATGATCATGTTTACTTCACTGCACTGAGGAATACTGTGATCTTTATGAAAGCTGGGGTTAAAGCAAATGGAGCCTGGAACATCCTGATCAATTTTCTTGAGAAAGGTATATTTGTGATTTCCACTAAGTTTTTAGAACAGAGAACATACATAGAACTGCAGGTGATACTCATCAAGATTCAAAGAACTACAAGGCTAAATGAACTGCTCCGTGAGCATGTTAAGGAGATCTTGATGAAAGTCGGTCCAGAGATTACTGAAGATCCTCCAATGGTTAGATTCATGACGAATGACTTGTTCAGAATCTGCTATTAGGCTAAGGACAAACTGAGAGACTATCCAAGCAACTATCTAATATCAGTTGAGAAGTATCTTAGATCCACTGGATTCACATCAACGGAGAAGGACAAAGCAGCAGACACTCTTAGAAGATTTCTAATGGAGAATGTTCCTTACTATAAGAAAAGAGTGGAAAGAGGATTGGAAGTGCATACCAGATTACCAAACATGCCAAAGCTAAACAAGGAAGATGTTAACATTGCATGGTTATGGGCTGGAGTGGGTCAAGAGGTTGAATATATTGGAAGACACATCCAAGGAGCAATCCTTAAACCTGGAGAACCACTGCACTATCTATCAGTGATTGATTATCAAGCTACTAACTCCGATCCAATGATTGAGGAAGGTGAGATCTGAATGGACTGAAGATTGAAGCAAAGAACAAAAGAACTATCAGCTCAGACTAGAGGAGCAACTTCATTGTATTAAGTTTTATTGTTTTTTGATTTATGAAATCTGGAAATGTATATATATCTGATCCAGAATGCATTTAATATTATTACGCTGTCTTACTTTAAGTAGTTTCATGTTTCCTTAGTTAGTTGAGTTATCCTCGAAGTATTTGCTTGTCGAACTCTATCCAATCAAATAGGGGGAGATTGTAAAGCATAATGTAACATAAGATGTAAAAGAGATAACTACAACTCAACAAAGGACAAGACAGACAATAGTATTAACAGAAGCACAGGAATCCAGAATCAAAGAAGAAAAGGTAAACTCAAAAAATCAAAATACGTTATGTATTCTTGAAGTCCGTAAACAGGTCACGGAAAGAAGTTCATGAAAATGTTCAAGCCTCAGTGACAGCAAAAGAAACAAGACTTTCAAGACGACAGAAGTAGGTGAATGATTTAGGGTTAAGTACCACGGGATTCCAGTGATTTAATTGAAGCAACCAGAACGACAAGGGACGTATCACCAGCATTGAATTGAAGACATAAAAGAAGAATTGATCAAGTGTTATTCATCTGTGAACCAGACCAGTTGCACTAGGTGACGGCACTGAAAAGATCAAGTTGTTTTATCGTCTCAGAAGAAAGTGATACAGTCTATTACTTAAACACCCAGGAGCTCAGTGGAATCATTAAATGAGATAAAAGACAAGAAAATCATTCGATAGTTTTTCTATTTAGAAAACTATCGAATGGAATGAAAAGTGATTCAAAGAAAACCAAAGTAAATCAATTTAGCATTCGATAGTTTTGTTTTAAAAACTATCGAATGGTAAAATGATTTATTACATTCGATGGTTTTTAATTTGAGGAGCAGGTGAAAAGTGTGACTTGTTGTCAGGTTGATTTTGAAGATGGACGGCCAAGATTGTTTTTACAAGTTTGGTTCGATAGTTTTCAAAAACCAAGTCTACAATTACTATCAGAGGAAGTGTGTCTTCTTCAGTCGAGTTATTTTCACAGTAGCAATAAATGAGAGAGAGAGAGAGATCAAGCCAGAGAGAAAATACCAGAGAAATTAATTCTGCTTGAATTATATCAAAGTTTTGATTGTGTATAACTTAGAACTCATTGAAGCTAATCTACGGATTAGAAATTGTAGCACCCCTCGAGGTTTATATTTATAAAAAGATATATTCCCCGAAACTTGGTTTGGTTTGGTGTGTTTGATTTCGTTATAGAACTGAATGATTAATCCGCGAACGAAATTAAATTATTTGTGAGTATCATATTCAACCCCCCCTCTACGATACTTTGGACCTAACATCAACTCCTGGCAATGTGCCTAGTTCTGTCAATATGAAGGACAGATCAAGTAGCAACAAAGTGAAGAGTATTTTCTCTGCTAAGGTTGAGAGAACTAGTTCTCTTGGTGTTTCCTCTCAACGTGGTAATATTTTCCTCAAATAGCATGTCTGGGCCAGTGATGTGTCTGAAACCTCTGGTGGTGAAAGCCAAAATCGTCAAGGAAACTTCTTAGGGTGAAAGTCGAAAGCCAGAAGTGTCGAGGAAACTTAAACAACAAAAGAATATCAAATCAGATCATTGGACAAATTAGTTCAAACCAGGCCACAAATATTGATAAAGTTCAAAGAAATTTGCAATCTCCGCATCTGTTGAATGATTTTTAGGGGAGGTTGCTTTTTGCAAGAACACGCTCTGAGTCCTGAACTTACCGACAATTATGGTGATCTAGAGTTCCAGATAATTCTAAGACCCAGGGGCCTGCTACCGAGTCAAGTACTTATTTAAATAGTTATCAGCAAAACAGAAAAAACCCTCAACCTGATCTTTTACCAAGCCATTGTGGGCAATCTGTAAATGATGACCTACCAACATATATTTCTTCATAATCTTTCGAAATTAGGTTATTTAGTCTATGATTCTGTTCTGACTGAATTTGAAAGCTGGAAAGTTTTGATTATTGTAGTTTTTGGTTGTACAAAATTTTGTTAATGCATCTTTTTTTATTGTTGAACAGATTTCTAGCTATAGGTACAGAGAAACAAAAAAAAATTATAAATATTTTTGGACAATATACGTCGGTTTGCACATGAGCGACATCTAAAATATAATTCATATATGTCGGTTGTCTAAATGAATCGACGTAAAATCAAACAATATACCTCGGCTTTTTATTTTTATACGTCAGTTATTCTGAATTTATATGTCAGGTTTTTTGGTTTTTTACGTCGGTTATCATACCGACGTATATTATACCTTTTACGTCGTTGTTTTACCCGACGTAAAAGATATCATTACTTTATACGTCGCCCCTCTATACGTCACCATTTAACTGACATATATGACTTATTTAACCGACGTAAAAGGTCATTTTTGTACTAGTGTATTTATTTTAGAAAGTAATTCTCTCTCAAGAAATACAATAGTCTGAGCAACAAACACTTTGTTCTCTGGAGGATTAAAGAAGTAATACCACTTTTATTTTAATTTGGTATCCCACAAAATTACATTTATCTGATTTTGGTCCTAGCTTGTCAGAGGTTAAATGTTTCACAAACGCTTTGAATCCCCTAATTTTTATAAATGACATGCTATGACTATTCTCAGTCCATATCTCATATGGGGTCTTTTGAATTGATTCAGTAGGAACGCGATTAAGTGCATATGCAGCCGTCTCTAGGGTAAAACCCCAGAAACTTATTGGAAGATCCACTTGACTCCTCATCCACCGCACTATGTCCAACATAATGTGATTTCAGCTCTTAGAAAGTCCTTTCTTTGAACCATTTTACTTCAGCTTAATATTCTTTGAACTTTTCAAAGAATTCAGATTTGTTCCTCAAAAGATATCCATTTTCTTATCTACTGAAATCATCACTAACCGTTATGAAGTAGTAAAACCTACCTTCTACGATCGTACGTATATGACCACATATATCACCATGTATAAGTCCTAGTAGTTCGATGACGCTTTCACCATTTCTGGTAGAAAGGGCTTTTGTCATTTTACCAAATAAACCAAGACTCGCATTCTTCGTATGATTCATAATCAAACTTATCCAATCATCCATCATTATGTAGATTGGAAATGTGTTTCTTATTGATATGACCTAAATGACAATGCCAAAGATAATGTTTGATTTGAGTCATTTAAAACATGTAAAATGTTAACTAATTGTGCAACATTATTACCATTTTCATTGAAATGTAATAAACAACAATTGTTATATATCCAATTAAAATGAAAAACCTTTCTTGTCCATACAAGAAACCAATATAATATCTCTGCTCTTAGAGGCACATAATTACAATTATCAAGTTCTAAACTTAGTCTTATAGGCAAAATTAAGTAACGAGTTACTTCAACTAGAGCAACAACTTCTGCTCCAATTCTAACCCGAAACCTGAAGCTTGACCCTCACCGGTCTTCTTCTTAGATCTTCCACAGACGCGACAATCGTCTCTTTAGCAACACCTCCTTTAGGCAAGAAAGCCTCGTTGAGATTGGATTTTGATTTGGCTATAGAATTAGATCAAATCTTCTTCTGTCCTTTCCATTTTCCTTTCCTATTCATATTCCTACATTCACCATCATTATGGGAGTAGTCCATGCATTTATCATGTTGCTTACCGCAGTTCTCACCGTGCTTCACAACTTAGTATGTGTAACGTCTATCTCATTTATTTCGTTGTTCATAACAAATGAAGAATAGTTATTGTTCAAAGATTGCATGATCAAATCAATCTGAGTCTCTAGACCGATCTTGAAACCCAAAAAATCAAGGTACTCATTATACCCTATCATCTTTAGAACATGTGGTCCAACCGAATCTCAATTTACTTACTTTTAGGTGTATAGTGCCTTGCTTTTGTCAAATCCCTTTTGAGGAGCCTTTTCCTCAAACATCTTTTGAAGGTGCTGAATTATCTCATAAACATCCATATGCTCGTATTGTTTCTTAAGCTCAACACTCATAGTTGCAAGCATGAGACATGAAACATCATCAATCGAATCATCAATTTGCTTCCAACGAGCTTTATGTTCGGCACATGTTACATTCTCAGCTAAAAATTAAGGGAAGAATTTGACTAAGATCGTGGTGCTTGAGGACGATCCTCAAGCTCCTATGTGAGTCGAGGAAATTTGTTCGTGTCAGCTTGTCTTTCTCAAGGACTGATGGCATAGAGAAGTTGTTTGTGTTATTTGTCATTTGATAGCTACAATATTAAAATGCATAAAATTAATCTATGTTGCATATTTATTAAGTATTATGTTTAAGTGATTATAGTATATCATTATATACCTCCCACTATTTTTATCAAATAAATAGCCCGAACTATTAATTCATAAATTATTTCTCTTAAATCTTTCTAGAGAGACAAGATCCATATTTCATCATGCATTAGGTTAGCTTTGGCTTTTCTCCTAAAACATGATTATTTAGGTAGACAACATTTGTCAATTATACCATATATAACTTTTAGATAGTTTGGTGGAACAACGTTTGTACACATTTATCCAATAAATCTCACCAAACCTTATGCCTCTAAATCCACAATCTTATTGTGATGATTTAGTTAAGTTAGACCCAATTATCCAACAATTGAGTTTCACATTTACTCCATCGCGTCTTACCATGATAGATGGGGGTACCCCACTTTGGTGAGCCCACTCCTTATCGATCTAGGTCTTGACGAATGTTTTTCATTGGAAGGCATCTGATTAACTTAATATTAATTTAGGGATTTGTTAATCTTATTTAAAACGACCATGATCACATCATCAAGAGATTCCCAATTTTTGGTTTGATTTCCAGGCCGTCGGAAGAGTCACAAGCGGTCTCGTTTAAAACCTGACTTTCTTACAAGCGTTGCTTGTATTTTTGTCAAAATTGCCCCATATCAGAAAATTGAAAATTCATACTTAATTCCGTGTTTCATAAACACAGGAATCTCATGTTCGTTTTGATCAATTTTAAAATCTTGAATCGTTACAGATTTTATCTTGTTTAAGTAGGCATGGCATGGGTGTTGTATCTAATACATACATACATGATAATCTAATTAAAACATGCATCATTATCTACGCATACATATCATCACATGCAATCATAATATATGTAATGTGCATAAATAAACGTGTTTGGTTATGGCCCAACCTAAGTGATCTTTCCAAGTGAATGGAAAAATCAAGGTCAATCTATGGTGGTATCAAAATACAATACAATGTTACAAGTCTTCAACCTTTAACTTGCCTCCTTGCTTGCCTCTTTGTAATGCTTCATTTTTTTTCCATTGTGGATGTCTTCATATACATTATATAAATAAAACAACCTATCCTACTGAACTTACAAGTAGAACTCGAGTTACGTTTGAGATTTAAATATTACAAGGAATAACGACATGCATGTCGTATTTAGAAACCAAACCATAAAAACAAAACCACTATCCTATGGGTCTTTAAACCATAACCAATAAACATGCTCATATAACAATTAAGAGCATCTCATATTGCATTAACATATCATACCATATCATATTTCTCATGATCCAATCAGAGAAATCAAATAAAGTGTAAATCAGAAAATCAAAATTAGAATTCTGAAAACAATAAATCGTTGTTTACAGACAGTAAATGATGTCAAACGCCTTACAGACGAACGAGTGACAAAGTCCATTTTGTTCAGACGCCCGTTTCCCTTTCCGAAAAGGTATTTTAGGTGATAATCGGACATAATATGCAAATTTCACCAAATCTGCGCAATGTATTCAGAAATCGTATCGAATACGATTCTCATAACAAGAAAAAACATATATCATGTATATATCAGTATACATGCAAATTATATGATCATTCCAATCATCATTAATGTACAATTTATGCATATACATCAATAAAATATTCATGTAATCATAAAAACAACACATCAATCATGACAGTCGCAAACATGCTTGTATATACATCAAAACTTTAAACATATAACCGAATTAAAACGTTTTTGCAAGTAGCTCTGATGTCATTGAAGGGTTTCGACCACATAAACGAAACGAAAAACGTGAAAATAAACAAAAATTTGAAACCCCTCCGCAGGATCCATGCGAAAACAAAAGATTTAATTCGGAGATTAAAAACAAATACCTTAAGAAGCTTTAACAGTTCATTAATGGGGGATTAATGGAGATCCAAAGCTTGTTCAATCACCACGTACCCGGCTCTCGCGATATACGGTCTATGTTATCCACATGAACGCTTTTCTTGAAGTATTGATGTGTATTAGCACCCGAAAACTGCTTCTTTCTCTCTCTTTTTTCATTCTCTCATAATTTTTCACACATAAAATCAGCCTCTAAGATAGTTTATATTGAGAATAATAAACTTTATTAATTATAATCCAATTATAATTAATACTAATCTGAAATTTCAATTTATTATTTAATTAAGTCTCACTTAATTAATTAATAACTTATTTCGAAATTAGTTTAAGTAATTCCCTTTTCTATTTAATTAATTAATTAAGTCATACTTAATTAATATTATAAATAGAATGAATTACTTATTTAATTTAAGTTCATAATTTAAATTATTTCTCCTTCAAGCGTTGTTCTTTGTGTGTGACCATCAGTACACCATAAGTGCTCATATGCAATGCTTTTTTTAGTGTTGTAACCAAAGCATTGCAATATATACGCTTCCTTTTGGTTTTCTGCAACTGTACTAAAAAAGCATCGCATTAGACGTGAATGTACCGTTGTGGTGAAAATACTAGTGTTTCCGCATGCAACACCATTTAAAAGCGTTGCACTACACTAAATTATTTTTATGATTATAAAATTATACAGTTACCAAAATATTTTAAATGACATTAAAATTTTGATCTATTTCTTACATTAAAATTTGATATACAATATATTATAAATTACATTATTTTTATGTATATTTTATATGAGTATCTATCATGTTTTAAATTTTCTAAAAACTTTTAAATTTAAAAGTAAAATTACATTTTCCAAAAAGAAAAAAAATTAACAGCAAACTTTCAAAAAAAATGAGAAACATACAACAGCTACATACACTGATATACATACACCACGTACACGTACACGCACATATCACTAGGTGAAATATTGGGCCGACAACTTAGTAGATGATTCAAACACACCAAAATACTTTACTTTCCCCCAAAACACTACTCCCTCTCTACTTGATCTCTCTATCTCGACAAACTCTTTGTGCGAACTCTCCCGTAAACTCTCCAAAAACTCAATTTATAATATGTATAGCTCTGATTAGTAGTTTCTTCTTTTCAATTAATTCGTAATCTCTAATCATTTTTTATCTTTATCTGAAATTGAATGCACGTAATTAAGGCTTCATCTTTGGGGGCTTCCATTCTCGGGTTTGCATTTAGGGATTTTATTTAGGTAACTTATTTGGGGTTCTCATTATGGGATTTAATTTCCAACTTATTGGATTTGAACTTGATTTAGGGATTTGATATTCCACTCACTTGTATTTCAGTGTTTTGGGTTTTAATATTTTCTAATTTGTATTTTATTTTTGAATGTTTGGGGTTTGTATTTTGATTTTTATTCAAATCCGAATATTTTGTTTATATGTTTTGGGTTTGTGTTTTGAATTTTATTCAAATCTGAATTTTTTGTTTGAATGTTGGGGATTTGGTGCTTGTGTATGTTGATATTTGTTTAGGGTTTATTTAGGGTGTTGCTTTGTTTAGAAATTACTGTAGACAAAGATAGACCAAGAGACATAGAGATAAAGTATTTACAAAAATTATAATTTAATTTTGTTTGTGTATGTGTTTGCTCTGTATTTTTGTATATGTTGAATTTGTGCATTAGTTTTTTAAGTGTGTTTGTGTGCTCTTACTTTAATTAAAAGTTGTTTTAAGTAGATGGTATGTGAGTTACTCAATTTGTACAGTTTTAAATATAGTTTGCTTTAAATATAGTTGCAAAGGAAGAAGATCAAGTGGAACAAGGACCTTAAGCTCGATCTTGTGTTTGGCACTGAAAAAATATCTTAATCCTCATGCATTTTAATAGTAAGCCTGTGCTCTTCTTCAACTTCATCCTTATTGTATTTAAGTATTTGTTTACTTATCTATTTTCGGGAATTCAGTTTTAAGTTGGAGTGTTTTTTGTATGCTTTAGACCTCGTATCCTAGGGTCTCTCTACTTTTTTGTACTATTTTGGTAGAGTAGCCTGCTTATTGACTTTGTATACAGCTGCTATTGCTTTCAAGTATTTGTCTATGCTATCTTGTATGATGTTTCACTTTAAATAAAACTTATGACTTTTCATCTATATTATTATAAGCATGGTTATACTGTTGTTGTATAATAAAAGGTTTGTGTATATCTTCGTTATTATTGTTTACACATAAATATTTTGATCTGACAAAATTTCCTTGCGAGGAAGTTCTTAGTATTAGATTAGGTGGTAGTTGGATATATATAGTAGTTCACTTTACTTGTATGTGTGGGAGCCCGTGATATACTTAATAGATTCACTTGTATATTTGTTTAAATTTATGCTTAAATAAATGCGATAGATTTTAGTTGGATATGGACGTCAATATAATAGCTACCTTATGCTTTTTAAATTTCTTAGAAGATTATTTTTGAAAATAGGAAGTTGGGTTGTTACATGTTACTTTTTGTCATGAATTGTCACTATGTGTGGTTTTACTTAATTCAATGATTATATAAGGATATTATTGTGGAGACGATAATAAGTAATGACTTGTACTAGGTAATTACATAGCATGTACATGACTTGTTATCTGTGATATTTCTGACTTAGGTCTACCAAACTTTCACCATGTACTTAAACAAGAGTCAGTGGACCTTTTTTAGGTAGGAAGTGATTTAGAACATATATATGATCATATGCATCACTACTTAACTTGAACATTATCTGTTATTTAGAGGATAATGCAGGGCGTCGTAATACCTTCAGTGAGACGCATACCATGGATCCAAGAACTCACATGCGCAAGTTCATCTATGGCATAAGGTTTGTAAATAATCTTTAATTGTATCAAATCTTCCTAGCAGATTTTGTGTGTGAGGTATAATCCCAGGCAAATCTATCTTTTATTAATTAGCTTTTAGATTTAATAGAATTTTGAGTGGGGATGGAGTTGGTTATTTTAGTTGGACATTTGTGTGTTCATTAGCAGATTCTCGCGATTTACCAACTCCCAACTTTATGTATTTAATTTTGCAACTATTTATTAGTATATTGTTTATCTACTTATGTCGTATGATACATCAGTTTCCAAACACGGCTAGATTTCATGGAATTTGTAATGTAGATATATGTATTTCTTGTTCTTTGCAAAGGTTGTCAAGGATTTAGAGGCCCATGATTACTGCAAAAATGATACAAGAAAATCATGTAAAGAAGCTACAAGAGATGTACCGAAATCAAAGATTCACTACGCCATAGATGGCCTACGGTAACTACTGAACTATGTCACCTTAGACCCAAAATAACGTTGCTACAGGCCCAAAAAAGGCTAAGGTAACATCAGGGCTGGGTTAGTTTCTCTCCCAGTTGCCTTTGGCGTCAAAGACAACATGTCGTCTACCCTAGGCTAACATAGCCTTTAATGTTACCAAAGATAGCCTACAGCAACATAGTAACCACTCTATTGCAACACCAAATCTATGTTACCTTAGATATTAGAATTTTTTGAAATCAGTGGGCCCCACGTGTGGGTCCCACACGTGAGTCCCACATGTGGGGCCCACAAAATGTGCAGCAGCACGTTTCAGTCTAGGGTAACACCTGTTGTAACACCTATTGCAACACGCTCGGTGTTGCCAATGAAAACATTTAGTAACATTAGTATAGTACCTAAAGTAACACCTGTAGTTTAACTAAATAAAAATGTAAAGTTTAAATATAGCATTTCCAATTAGAAAAACAACCAATTCACACAAACCAAGTACATCATCCAACTACATAATCCCATCATAAACAACCAACTACGTCTCCAATAACAAACCCAACTACATAATCTCATCAAATCCGCCAACACCAAGTTAAGAACAAAAGTAATTACAACGTTAAAGTGTACTAGAAGATATAACAAACGCAATAGAAAAACCATGACAACAGTTCAAGAGGTAATGTTATGTCAATTTTTTAGGACAATGGCCAAGTTGTCCTAGACCTTCTGATTTACGAATCTGTTTGAGGCGGAGCCTGAGTAGAAGTTTTGATGAGGCTCGAGCCATGTCTGCCTATAAGCCAACCCGGACCATGGGATTTTTTGCCACCAGAAACTAGCTCTTCAATACCATCAACTCATTCTGATGAATTGAGTTTTTTCTTAATCGTTTCCTTCAAAATAAAGAGATAGTTAGGTGAGGACAGTATACAAACATGCAAATTGTCGACACTAATGATTACACAAATAAATTCAAGTAAACATGCCCGAACCTCCAAGTTCCAAAGTAGGCCTATTTTTCTTTTCAACAGCATTGCAAGCAATCTTGAAAAAACTCGAATCCATGAATGCATACGTGTCCATGATATACGCTCTTTGAAATATTGCAATTGTATTCTACAGCTGTTAGCAATAAATTTCAAATAGAGTACACCATGGACACATATGCATCCATCACCAAGTGACTGTGGAGCTACAATTAAATAAACTGACATGTAAAGATTTCAACTATAGCAATCAACAGCCCTGTAATATGCAAGCATACTATTGCATATATAAACAAATGCTCAATATAACTATAATAACCTGAAGAAAGGAATAACAAAGCACAGTTCATAACCAAATATATGGATCCTGATGTATATAATCATGTTTATGTGCATGTCTGTTGACGCGAATTTAGCAGTAGAAGAAGTCCATGATAACTTACCATAGAGTACGCAGAATAAGCAAAGTCAGATACTCCATAGTATAGACCATCAAACGCAAAGGCTAAATAATTTATTGGCTGAGTTGCTGCAACGAACTGATGATAAAATTCAAGGCAACACTTGTTTTCAGTATATATTGATCATAACTAGTATTCAAAGTTTTGACCATTTCTGATGATTATATTAGGAATTAGGAGAAGTTACCGGGACACCTATAGCTATTATGCGAAGAACATGTTTGTCACGGGTAAAGACTACACATCCATACTGCAAACCAAGTCCAATGACAAGAGCTAGACCCACACTCAATACAAATGCCATCTGCAATTCAATTGTTGAAATATAAAATCCTAATTATCATAAAGTTTTCATAATTCTTAGTATCTTGAGTCTATTTATTTTTCTTTCTATTAGTAGTATAATTTACTCTTTCTATCCCTTTTTTCCTGTTTTTTTCCATAGTATCAACAAATTTAAAGTGAAAATTCCTCTAAATTTACTGCAGCTTTTAAGATCAATGTGAACTCCCCGTGTGGTTTTTTTAACTTTATTTATTTAGAAATTGAACCTTCACCAAAACTCCCTGTAATATGAAAAAGCAAACCTGTAGTACACGAGATGCAGTAGAGGCTGCCTTTTGATAATCCTTTTCAGTAAATGCGCAAGCAATGATAGCCTGAAGTAATAAAATAATGTAATTCTTCTGTATTATGATGATTCTTATTTTCTAGCAACGAATACCTTTTTAAATTTCATAGATCGATTTCCAGAACAGTGCTTATAACGTAAAAATTGTGTAGGCGTAAAAGAGAAAGTAACTGTCCTCCACCACTCAAACCATAAGCAAGAAGGGAGGATGTCATCCAAACCTGTAAGCAAATTTGAAAAGTTGCCATACGAATTGAACCCAACCTTGCAGCACATTAGCAACTGCTGCACCCCTAACTCCCATGCGGCAAACAAAGATAAGGATGGGGTCCAAAGCTACATTTGCTAGAAGTTAGATTTAAGTGCATAGCACCAGTGATGGTGTTCTCATTGGTTGAGAAGTTGTGAGCTACTTGGTCATATTATGCACAGAAGTAAGATTTAAGTGCATAGCACCAGTGCAAATGGAAACAAGATAGCAGAAAGGTTGTGCCACTTACAACAATGACACTCTTAAAGTGATACTAAAACTAATTAAAAGTAATTAACAGAAAAACTAGCCACTACATAATTATTGCTCAAGAATTACTTACACAGACAAGGAAGCAATTAGATCATCATTGGTGAAGCTAAGCCAAACATTATACTTGGTGAAATTCCCAGTTTTGGTGTCAAAAGAGACATCAATCCCAAGTGAAGCAACACTAGTTCCAAGCACCCCGGAGAAGTTGATAGTATGGTTTGCAGTCAACCCAACACTAGTGTTGATCCAAGCATAGTCATGCAAGTATTGGAGTTCAAGTTGTACAAAGAATATAAATTATCAAGAACTTTATATACTGGAGACATATACATGAATTTGAGTGCTGGTAACTTTGACAGTAACTGGAAATGTAGCAGAGAACATCAATATTTGTCGTGTCTGGGGAAGATAATCAATCAACTCCTCTACAGAAGGTTGAAACTTTGGAGACAGCAGCTTATTAGCCTGGGAGGAAAAAAAATATGCAACTTTGATTCTCACAAACATAAAGATTAATATCTTAGAAAAACCAAAAAGATTAGAATAGAACTTTTATAAAACTAGCAAGGATATATCTTCTTCATTAAAAAAATGTAACCAAATGTCATTTGATTATCTTCAACATTACAACTTCTTCAAATATTATAGACAACACTCTATTTCAATCATCTTTAAAATGAATAACTAACCAGTGCATCTGAAAATTGCATTCAAGGATAACCAAGAATATACCTCATCCAAGACTAGCATCGCACATTCATTTAACAAGCATACTCCCTTTTTAGTAAGATCCAATATTCTACCAGGTGTTCCAACTAGCAAATGGACAGGCTGAAAGAAATATTCAAATCACCTAACGTAAAATAGCTCTCATTCTGAAAGAAATATTGAATCTACAAAAGAAGAATATAAATAAAAAACAATTAGTATGGGTTTCAGATTAATTTAAATTTACCTGCAACTTGCTTAACTTCACGTTTTACATATAGGTCTTTCGAAGATAAAAGCAACACCATGAAAGTATCAACCCAACAAGACCATATTGCCTCCTGATAGTTAATTCTCAAACGAAAATATAGACAATTATTCCAACATCATAAATTATTTTTATACATATTTAACCAATATATCAACTTCTAAACATATCAAATCTACTTCCCGAAAATTAAACAATGGCAGTACCGTGAATAATATAGGAACAAAAGAATTGCACAAGCACTAGTACTTGGTCACAGTATTACTTACAAATGCAACCTTACATTACATTATCTACTCTTTGCAGCTGATTTTGTTTCCGGTAGTGTACCGAATACTCTATGCAAAACTCCCCTGTCAGGCCTTCTCATTGGCACAAGTTTATTCTCCAAGCAGGGCGGACTATCTGAAATTTGTAGCTGCTTCATAATAATGAAAACCAGAAGCTATATAAGTTTTTTAATAGAAAAGAGATGACTCTCTCAAGGAGTAATTTCTGGCTTAAAAATGTTTCAGATTTTGTAACAATGATGAATTTAAACTGAAAAATCTCTTTTGTATTACTGCAACCAAACACCTATAGAAGAAGTTTAAAGTAAGGACATAAGAAACAGTGTACAGCAACTGAAAATCAAATAGATTATGAAAATACAACTGTAATCCCCAAAAACTCAAGTTCAATTAAGCAGGTAAATCATTAAAATTTGGAAAGTAGAAATTCAAACAAAAACAGAACTTGGTACACCAACACTGCAAAGTATATATGTTTCATAAAACAATTCAAGATCTAATGAAACTGATTAGTTTTGGCATTTAAACAGATGAATAACACTTAAACATATAAAGTCCTTACTTTTGAATCGGACACCACAAAGGCATAAAGTTGATAACCAAGAATTAGTCAAGGGTTTATGTCAACACTTAAATTCCAAGCAAAACAGAAAATTTCAAGACTTACCAAAACAAAAAAAGAATCAAAGTAAGTTTAAAAAAGTGTACGAGTAAGAATCTTAGGATCCCTGCTCTGAGGATGACTAGCAGCAACAGCTGCAACACCACCATTCTGGACCTTGTCAGCCCACTGACCTACTCGTTGATTGTGAGTCTTAGTGCCACCCCAATTAAGATTCAATTAATTCTGAGTCTTAATTCCTCAATTAAGATTCAATTAAGCAGTTCGAACCATAATTTAAACCCTAATAGACAGAGAGTGAGAAGTGAGAAGTGAGAAGAGAGAATGAGAAGTGAGAATGAGAGAATGAGAGAATGAGAAGCTAACCCAATTTTCCCCTAATTTCTCCCCCGCCCAATGTTTTTCCCTAATTTCTCCCCCACCGATTGTTTTCCCCAATTTCCCCCGTCTTTTCTGACCCAATTTCATTTCCCGCTCGGTCTTTTCACCTATTTTTTGTTTTGCCGCTATTTGAATCATTTTTTTTTTCTAAAACAAAAATCTTACAAATTTATTCTAATATGTTTGATATTAAATTAAAATTTATTATTTTAATTATTTCGCTCTTACAATCTATTTTTAAATTTATTGTTAAAATTAGTTTTGCAAGCTGTTACTTTCTCTAATAAATTTTTTATTGGCTTTAATAAAAATTTAATTTTTTTTGAATTTTTTTAAAACCTTTTCTAATATAAATTGATTAAAAACATTTTATAAAATATAAATAATTCAATTATTTCACAGAATATTACTTTTATAAAAATATTACTTTTATCATACAGTGATTTTTTAAAAATTAATTACTTTTAAAGTGAAATAATTATTGAATTATTAATTTTAAATAAAAAATTCAAAAATAATACTCTAAGGTAACACCCTCACTGTGTTACTCAGTTACAACACATTTTTACAGCTAGAGTAACATGGGTTTATGGATATGATAACACCAAAACTACGATGTTGCAATAGGTCCAAAATTTCATAGCTAAGGTAGCATGCAACAAGGTAACACCGCTACCCAGATGTTGTAAAAGACCATCTATGGCGTAGTGATTGAAGGTATATTTTAAAGATCTAAGGTTAAAGAAAGGGGTTGTGGAAGTTTACGTTGACGATCAGCTAAGCGACAAGGGTGTGTACAGAGCCGCCATGGTACTATGACGGAAGGCAATGCCAGTTCTTACTGATTCTATTATGTAACTTTCACTAGTATTATAACTTGATAATTTTGTACTTTTGAATTTAGAATTTGTGTATTTTTGAAGTTATAACTAGTATTAGTACTTGGTTTCACTACCCGTTCGCAAGAATTTGTTAAGTGTTACTTGAGTATTTTTTTGGCTGAATGCCTTAGTTGATTTGTTAGTTTTGGACAGGATTCATGTATAAATAAATAGTTATTTTGAAATTTTTATAAAAAAGTGTTGCATTTTACTTTATTTGATTTTGTATGAACAAACAATATTAGTGTTAAGGTAGTCTTTGCTAGTGTTGCATTATTTAGTGGGTCCCACTATTGATGAGGCAGCCATGGTGGGGCCTATTGCCGATGTGGCACCGTTGTGGGCCCCACTGCTGATGTGGCACCGTTGTGGGTCGCACTACTAAAATGACTTCCGATCTTAGGCAACACCATGTGTCGTTGCCCTTATATGCTAGTTATGTTGAAACATTGACCTAATGCAATAATTTTGTAATGTTGTGATAGTGGGTAAAAGTGTTACGTTATATGTCTTAGGCAACGGTTGTATTGGCAACACGTGCATGGTGTTGCCTTTTACCTTTAGCAACACTATTTGGGTCTTTCTCAACTGTAAAAAGGCATTGCAAAAGCAATGCTCATATGCAATGCTTTATGTCATTGTTGCAAGCAAAGCGTTGCAAAAGCAATGCTTTCTTTTGGTCTTCTGTAACACTATTCTAAAAGTATTGCATTAAACGTGATGTAGTGCTGTAGTGGGAATCATAGTGTTGTGACGTGCAACACTATTCTAAAAGTATTGCATTAAACGTGATGTAGCTGCAGTGGGAATCATAGTGTTGTGACCTGCAACACCAGTTATAAGCGTTGCATTACACTAAATTATTTTAAAAAATATGAAAAATAGACATTTTATCAAAATATATACAACAACGTTTAAATTTTTATCTACTTTATACTTTAAAATTTGACAAATAATAGATTTTAAATTGAAACTATTTCTACATATTTTTTTGTGTACGAATCTATCATTTTCTTAATTTTTCTGAAGTTTTAAGATTTATAATTACAAAATTAAAAAGATTATAATAAGCACATTATATACACGTAAACGCCACGTAGCAAGATGAAATTTTAGGCTGACTATTTCCCCCTTAACGAAATTTTCACACACAAAAAACACTCGGACTTTTCCCCAAAAACACTCTCTCTCTCTACAAACTGGCTCGACAAACTCAATTTACAAACTATACGCCTCCAATTGGTAATCAAATACATGTTTCTTCTTTCTGATTAATTAGATACTCGACTCACTACTATTTTATTTTTTTTAAATTGCACGCAATTAGGGCTTCAGCTTCTCGGTTTTATTTAGGTAAATCATCTCAAACCTATTTCGGTTTACATTCAAATTGTTTCTCTGTGTGATTTGGGTATACCCATTTCCTTCACTACAAGAAAAAGGGGCAATTATGACGGAAAACTTATGACGGAATTTTGGGCGCGCCTAACTTACGACGGAAATGACAATTTCGTCACAAATACTTATGACGAAAAAATAATTTCGTCGCAAGTTCAATATTTTATTATTTTTTCGTAATTAGATTTAATTATAAAATGAATAAATTGTGTGTGGGGGAAAACGACGTCGTTTTCAAATTGAATATACGACGATATTTTCGTCGTAAGTATACTTACGACGGAATCTTAAATTCCGTCATAAGTTTAAATTACGACGGATTTGTTATTCCGTCGGAAGTTTAATATTTTATTATTTTTTCGTAATTAGATTTAATTAAAAAATGAATAAATTTTAAGTAGCAGAAAACGACGTCGTTTACAAATTGAATATACGACGAAAATTTCGTCATAAGTATACTTATGACGGAAGTTTGTTTTGTCGTAAGTATACTTACGACGGAAATTTCGTCATAAGTATACTTATGACGGAAGATAGTTCTGTCGTAACTTAGCCGGTATAAAATTCACCTCCCATTTCTTATCCTATTATTAGTTTTAAAAAATTAGTCGTTTAAAATAATATTTTTAAATAAATATACGACGATTTTTCCGTCATAAAAGAGTTGTTGGGGTGGTAAATTCAAAAATTTCCCAAAAACATTTGGCGGTAAATTAAAAATTTGCCCAAAAAAATAGGCGGGAAATTCAAATTTTTGGAGTCCAATAACTTATGACGGATTCCGTCGTAAGTTAACACATGTTTTTTTCGTGTTTCAATTTTTTTAAAAATATTTCTCGATGATCTAACTCTATGGATATCAAGAGTTATATGTTTGAGTGATATTCCAAAAATATTAGAAAAAATCAATTTATTTTTTTCGAGATTATAGTAGTCAACTAGTGATTTGACTATTACTTCTAACTAGTGTTTAGTCCAGGATTGGTGTTTTAATTTATTTTTGAAAATGTTTTTCAATGATTCAACCATATGGATGTCAAGATCCCCCGATTTAATTAAAAAATAATATTAAAAAAGGTGGACCCCACAGAAAAAAGTGGGCCCCATTAATTTTTCTAATTTTTAACCCTAAACCCTAAACCCTAAACCCGAACCCTAAACTCGAATAATTTTTTAATTGATTTATTCGACGATCCAACCGTACGGATGTTAATCGGTACTCATTCTAGTGTTGGGAAAAAATAATCAAAAAATAACAAGGTCCGGTTGTGCCGCATATTTTCAAAAACGTTGGAACACTACTACTTTTGGGAACGGTACATGTGTCAGATTCACTGAATATTTTTTTTAAATGATTTCTTCGACGATCCAACCGTACGGATGTTAATCAGTACTCATTATAGTGTTGGGAAAAAATAATCAAAAAATAACAAGGTCCGGTTGTGCCGCATCTTTTCAAAAACGTTGTAACACTACTACTTTTGGGAACGGGACATGGGTCAGATTCACTGAATATTTTTTTTAAATGATTTCTTCGACGATCCAACCGTACAAATGTTAATCAGTACTCATTCTAGTGTTGGGAAAAAATAATCAAAAAATAACAAGGTCCGGTTGTGCCGCATCTTTTCAAAAACGTTGGAACACTACTACTTTTGGGAACGGGACATGTGTCAGATTCACTGAATATTTTTTTTAAATGATTTCTTCGACGATCCAACCGTACGGATGTTAATCAGTACTCATTATAGTGTTGGGAAAAAATAATCAAAAAATAACAAGGTCCGGTTGTGCCGCATCTTTTCAAAAACGTTGGAACACTACTACTTTTGGGAACGGGACATGTGTCAGATTCACTGAATATTTTTTTTAAATGATTTCTTCGACGATCCAACCGTACGGATGTTAATCAGTACTCATTATAGTGTTGGGAAAAAATAATCAAAAAATAACAAGGTCCGGTTGTGCCGCATCTTTTCAAAAACGTTGTAACACTACTACTTTTGGGAACGGGTCATGTGTCAGATTCACTGAATATTTTTTTTAAATGATTTCTTCGATGATCCAACCGTACGGATGTTAATCAGTACTCATTCTAGTGTTGGGAAAAAATAATCAAAAAATAACAAGGTCCGGTTGTGCCGCATCGTTTCAAAAACGTTGGAACACTACTACTTTTGGGAACGGGACATGTGTCAGATTCACTGAATATTTTTTTTAAATGATTTCTTCGACGATCCAACCGTACGGATGTTAATCAGTACTCATTATAGTGTTGGGAAAAAATAATCAAAAAATAACAAGGTCCGGTTGTGCCGCATCTTTTCAAAAACGTTGGAACACTACTACTTTTGGGAACGGGACATGTGTCAGATTCACTGAATATTTTTTTTAAATGATTTATTCGACGATCCAACCGTACGGATGTTAATCGGTACTCATTCTAGTGTTGGGAAAAAATAATCAAAAAATAACAAGGTCCGGTTGTGCCGCATCTTTTCAAAAATAAATTTAATTGTAAAATGAATTATTTTTTCTAGCGGTGAACTTACGACGAAAAATCCGTCGTAATTTCGTTTAGGGGTCAACTTACGACGGAATGTTCGTCGTAAATTCATTTATTGTAATTAAATTTAATTGTAAAATGAATTATTTTTTCTAGCGGTGAACTTACGACGGAAAATCCGTCGTAAATTCGTTTAGGGGTCAACTTACGACGGATTCCGTCGTAAGTTGTCAGGCGGCAAATTCACCTTTTCATCTAAAAATAGGCGGCAGATTCAAATTTTCATTAAAAAATAAGCGGTAAATAACTTACGACGAAATCTGTCGCAAGTTTATTATTTTAATAATAAATTTTCACATCAGCGAAATAAATTTAATTGTAAAATGAATTATTTTTTCTAGCGGTGAACTTACGACGAAAAATCCGTCGTAATTTCGGTACAACGAGCATATAATTTTTTTTAATCTTTTATTAGTCCAACCAAATTAATTTTTTATTTTTCGAAAATTTTAGAATATCATTAAATTTGATATATCTTGACGTTCGTACGGTTCGATCGTCGAGAAATATATTTTAAAAAATAGAAACAATAATATGGGACAGAGCACTAGTTGTGAGTACTAGTCAATATAGTAGTGATCTATTACGATCCAACCAAATTAATTTTTTATTTTTTGAAAATTTGGGAATATCAACAAATTAGATATATCTTGACATTCGTACGGTTCGATCGTCGAGTAATATATTTTAAAAAATAGAAACAATAATATGGGACACAGCACAAGTTACGAGTACTAGTCAATATAGTAGTGATCTACTAAGATCTCCAAACAAATTAATTTTTTATTTTTTGAAAATTTCGGAATATAATTAAATTAGATATATATTGACATTCGCACGGTTCGATCGTCGAGTAATAAATTTTAAAAAATAGAAACAATAATATGGGACACAACACAAGTTACGAGTACTAGTCAATATAGTAGTGATCTACTAAGATCTCCAACCAAATTAATTTTTTATTTTTTTAAAACTTGGGAATATCATTAAATTAGATATATCTTGACATTCGTACGGTTCGATCGTCGAGTAATATATATTAAAAAATAGAAACAATAATATGGGACACAACACAAGTTACGAGTACTAGTCAATATAGTAGTGATCTACTAAGATCTCCAACCAAATTAATTTTTTATTTTTTGAAAACTTGGGAATATCATTAAATTAGATATATCTTGACATTCGTACGGTTCGATCGTCGAGAAATATAATTTAAAAAATAGAAACAATAATATGGGACAGAGCACTAGTTACGAGTACTAGTCAATATAGTAGTGATCTACTACGATAGTGATCAATATAGTAGTAATCTACTATCGATGAACCAATCGTACGGAGCTCAATTTATATCTAATTTAGTGATATTCCCAAAATGTTAAAAAATAAAAAATTAATTTGGATAGTGAAATTAATAGTCAACTATTGATTAATTTGGATAGTGAATTTAATTAGTTTGTAAAATAAATAAAAAAAATTAAATAAAAATTTTAAAAAGACCAAATTTTGAATTTAAATTCATACACAACCAAGTGGTCATAATCACTCTTTGGGTGATGAATATTACAATACTTTCACTAATTTTCCATTTTTTTACTTTTCCCCCATTTTTAACTAATTTGTAAAATAAATTAAAAAATTAAATAAAAATAGAAAAAACAAAAATTAATTTTTAAAATATTTGACTACTAGTTACTAATCTGGGAAAAATATTTGGTTTTTAAAATATTTTTTAAAATATTTTTTGATTATTTTATAAAATTTTATATTTATTTTTAATTTAAAAAAAATAAAATAATAACCTTACGACGGATTTTGTTTTCCGTCGTAAGTTCAGTGACAAAAAACAAACTATTCCCATTGGCTACAAACAATTCACGCGGATCACACCCTTTCCACCGTTAGATTGAAACCAAGAAACATACATCCAATGGTGTATATTAAATCAAACCCCCACATTTTTTTTACCACAAAATCAAACCCCCACATTAAATAATAACCCCATATTAAATCATAACCCTCCCCAGATTAAATCATAACCCTCCCCACTCCCCCTCCCCCTCCCCCTCCCTGCTCCCTCCTCCCTCCTCCCTCTTTCCCCTTCCCCCCGCACTGTACACACATATATACATATATATTATTAATCTTCAAAAATTCATAACTTCACTTCTATTTATCACCTGCGATTTATGCATATATATTTGTGCTCCTAAAATCAAAATCTTCATTTTGATATTCATAATAACCAATTCCAAAACAATTTTGTTTTGGGCAATGTTTTGATTTTAATTCGATTTTGATGATTCAAGGTGTTTTTGATGATTACGAGCTTATTATATTATTGCTGGGTGAGCTTAGAGACGATTCCGGGATTTTGGAGGTGGTTGGTGTTCGTCGGAATTTTAGAAGATGATCGGATTTTGTTGGAACCAATTATTTTCTATATTGTATATTGGCGAATGTTTAAGTTATGATGTGTAAATGATTGTATGTTTTTTTTAGATTTATTAAAAATGGTTTTTGGTTCACCGGATTTTGGATTGTTGGCCGGAATTGATGGTCTAAATTTTCTTTTTAAATTATGGGTTAGTGTATGTGTACATAAGGGTGTTAAGTACTGCATATAATTTATTGGGATTTTTCTGGGCAAATTTTCGAGTCGCCGGAATATTGAGAAGTCGCTGGAATCTGGGGAAAAAATTTCTGGACTGAATTTACGACGGTTTTAAAATCCGTCGTAAATTATTCATATCCCGACTAACTTACGACGGATATTCCGTCGTAAATTAGTGATTTATTATTAAAAAAATAATTTAGTTTCTTTTATTTTTAAATGAAACTGATTGAACTTACGACGGAACTGGCGTCGCAAGTTTAGCTATTACTTTAATACCAATGTGGGCCCCATTGGTTCAAACTTACGACGGGAATGTTAACTTACGACGGAACCGTGAACTTACGACGCAATCCGGAACTTATGACGAAAAGTTCTACTTGTGACGAAAATGATACTTATGACGAAAACTATACTTATGACGAAACTGTTATTTATGACGAAAATTATACTTGTGACGAAAATGTCATTTGTGACGAAAATGCGAACTTAAGACTTGAGCAATTATGACGGAAATTTTCCGTCGTAATTGAGGCAATTGCGACGATTTCAGTGTAAAATTTCCGTCATAATTGCCCCTTTTTCTTGTAGTGCTTGATTTAGGGATTGAGATATTTTGTATTTGAATATTTATATGTTTAGGGTTTTGTTTTTGAATATTTGGGGTTTTTAGTACTTGAAGTTTTATATTTACAACTCATACTTGATAGCAAACGAATGTAGAAGAGAGATTCAAACTGAGAACATTGTTGGTAGACCAACAAAGGTCCAATGAAATGTTCTTCCATTTGTTTCAGGTATCTTATTAGAATATTGAAAGGTCTAAATGGTATATTGTATATTTGAACTTTATAGTTGTTTATTGTTATTATTCATTTTATATTATTAATTTCCGCCCTCACTTTCACTCGAAATGGAAATTTTCTTTTCTAGTTCTGTTATCGACAGGACATAAGTGTTCATTTGACGTAACAACTATCTTGCAGAGACAGACTATCGGTTGTCTTGCTTTGATCGCAGATGCTTCCAAGGGGTCGTGTCTACCGCTACCCACCACCTCGTGGAACCCCGGATGCCGGTATAGCATATGATATGGGTTGGTAAGAAAGGAAATATACGAAGTCGTGAATTCTCCAAGCCTATATTCTCACCATCTACCTTACTTTTTCCTAAATTTCTGAATTTGGCATGAATCCAATTGTCAGCTGGTTCAACTCTGACATATCTTAAAGGATAGTTCAAGTGGTCTGTCTACATTATTATTATTTTGGCATGCTATGTTATAAAAGGGGTCTTCTCATTCCAAACATGCATATGTAGAAATGCATAATGTAAAAGCTCAAGTATATTCCCACTCCTAAAGGTTTACTGTGCTAACATCAGTCAATCTGAATCTTCTATGCAGCTACCAAAATCCTATAGCAAATGGTCAGCATATTAATTCTACGGCTGAAGATGTGAACATAATGAATCAAAGATCTCATATCATGTATGAGCAGCTGAAAGGGTTTGTGCAGAGAATGGACATGAATGTGGTAAAGAAGGACTTGCCTCCAAAATCTGTTTTGGTGATAGCTGTAAAGCTTTCTCCCTTGCAGCGCAAGTTATACAAAAGATTTCTCGATGTACATGGATTTACAAAGGGCAAGGTTTCTGCTGAGAAGACGAGAAATAGTTTCTTTGCTGGATACCAGGCTTTAGCACAGGAATATTGTTTGTCTGTGTGTTTATTAGCGTGCACAATGTTTTTAATACACACCTCACCGTAATTATAATTGTTGGTACTGTTTATACTTTAATCCTACATTGAATTTTCTGTAATCCTATACCCTTATCTGTACGTATTCTACTACCTCCATTCCATGTAACTCCGGCTCTGTCTCATGCACTCATCTATACTTCTCTTTCTGGATTCTCATAATTTGTGCTCTCTGAATCTCAGTTCTTGACATAAGATACCAATAGTGGGATACGTGTAGTGATAACAGCAAGTAGAACGAAAAGTCCTGCCATAAGATACCATCTCTTCATTGAATCGGGAGAAACAAACTAATCCTCATATTAATCAAAGATTAGTAGATATGTAATATGTAGCTCCTACTAATATTGGTTGATTAGAAACTAAATCTATTAATCATTTAAATTAAAAAAAAAAAATATTGCCATAGATCTTAGTTAGATAATAAAAATATTAAGGTACAAATAGAGTGATACGTAAATAGTATGATTAAATTGTATAGCATTCAAGTCATACAAGAAAAGTTAATTTATAATGCAATCAGTTCGGGTAGGGAGAAACCTCTACAAATTTGTCTTCATGGTTATTTTGTACTCAATGTGCAGTAGTCACTACATCCTTGTTTTCATATGTAAATATCATGTCTTGCTGGTGATGGATGTGGCCTCCAATCATTGTAAAATTTAACCTTTTTATCCTTCCACAGTTTTTTTTTAATAAATTTTGATGATCTTTTCCTTCATAATTCTTCCAGAAATTGAGGGTGAAGATGATACTGATGATACATCAAAGGTATGTAAAAGTAATTTGTTTGGTACTTATTGTCTTCGCTTTATACACATAAAAAATTTCAAACTAATATCGTGACCTTTTATTAAATTGTAGAGAATCAAAACTGCTAAGTCAAAGAAACCTCTACGTGGACTGAGAACTTGTTCGCAAGCCAATGCACCCATTGAAATTGAGAAGGAACCGACACGTGTTGCCACGACAACCGAGAAGCAACCTAAGAAAGCTGGAACTAATAGGGAATTCACAAGTTCGTATCGTCCACCAGTACTGATAATTTTACGTGCTTGGTGTTGGCACTTACATTTGAAGAATTTGTAATAATCTTTTAGGTATTTTGTTATTTTGTTTGGATGTTGTGCCTTGGTTGCATGGTTTGGTTGGTATGTAGAATATTTGGGATGTTTTTTAGGATGGTTTCGATGGGATGATGAATGTTTTGGATGGATTCTTTTATGTACGAAACTGTTATGACCAAAATTTTAATTAAAGCGTTGCATTTGTCTTTTTCTTAATGTTGAATTTTCAAAAAAATGGTGTTGCATTAGTAAATATACTGTTGCATTACTTGACAATTATTGTTTAAGAAGCTAGTGCAAAGCATTGAATTAATGAAGGCATGTGGACCCCACCGCTAACGTGGCATGTGTGCCCCACTGCTGACGTGGCATGCGAGCCCCGCTATTGACGTGGCATGTGGGACCAACTGCTGATGTGGCATGCAAGTGGGTCCATCTGCTTACGTGGCATTTTAGTGGGCCCCATGCTGATGTGGCATTCAAGTGGCCCTCTGTTTAAGGCAACACTCATTGGTGTTGCATTTCCTTGATTTTGGTGTTGCAGTACACTTATAATGCAATACTTTCTCTCTGTTGCAGTAGATGACCAAAAGTGTTGCATTACATATCAAAGGCCACGCCCGCGGATGCAACGCCCGTTTCATGTTGCATTTTTGAAAATGAAGCTGAATGCAACGCTTTTTTGGTCTACAACCACATTAAAAAAACATGGCATATATGAGCACTTATGGCGTAGTGTGGTGCAGCATAGAAGCGCATGTTACATTGTACACATTGTCCATGATCTCTAATTATTCTGGGAATTCCAGGAGCAACAAGTAGAAAGTAACAATGAAAAGTTACGAGTACGACCCTAATTTAATTATGCCTCTGCTGAGAATTAGCAGGAATGGTTAGTTTGGCGCTGCACCAAGGTATCGCTCTTGTACTAGCTACACAGAAATATAATCGAGCAGTGGGTCGAGCCTTTCATGACACTAAGTTAAAATAATATTTTATTTATAATGTTTAACTTCAGTCATGTTAAAGTGGACATCTTGATGCCATTTCTAATTATGAGGATGCGTAGGTCTAGTCTCATGTAACAAGTAGTGGTAATATAAAACTTCTAAAATATAAGCACACTTGACAATGATACTAACTAAACTCGATATTTTAGATATATACAATCATTAAAGTATAAGGGTTAGTAGAGCATCACTTTTAAAGAGAATAAGTATTATACCTACTTATGATGTTTCTTTTTCTCTCTTTTCAAATTAGTTATTTGAACAGAATACCTCTCTTTTATTTTAACTTCTTTTCCTTTTGCAAATGGTCGGAAAAGTAGAGGAACCTGCAGTTAGAATTGATCTTTGAACCCCCGTATTCAGGTGTTGGAGTCTGTCAAAACTACCATGTTAGAATAATTATCAATGATCATGGTAGGAGGACAAGGCCAACTTGTGTGACTTTCTCCCATACACGTAGACTCATTAGTACGTAATGCCGCTTTCACTAGGATGGATGCTATTAAGAGCGCCTTCCATAGGTATTCAATAAATGTTACTTATTGTGTCTCTCATTCTTTTTTAAATTTTGGATAACTTAATTTTTTCCTATTTGTATAAATCAAACCTTTTTACTTTTTGAATCCATTTCTTTGCATATTCGTGCTTTCAAAGATGATTAATAATTTGATTGTGTTTTAAGCTTATAATTAAAATCTACCTTATTCGGACAATGTTAGCATTTTTATGGTCGATTACTATGAGAACAAAGCCAATCTTATTACACTCGCATCCATGTTTACACGATTCTACTCATTTATCCTTTTGATAAATATTTTTAAATGGAGTTCAATTTGACAGGCATTTTCTTTTTGTATATGGACGTTGGTGATTTTTTCGGAGGGTGGCAACTTACTTTCAACACTATAAATGCTCATTGTTGAATTTATCTATTTGCAAGCATATCACGAACATGAATCGCGGAAACATAATCTTCCATTAACAACCCCGACGTGAGATTTTTGAGCTTACCAAATCACTGCCATAAACTTATAACATGGTCTACTATTAGCTTGTACGAACAATTTCTCATGAGATGTTGTGATCTGAAATATGAAATGCTTTGGAATTGCACCAAACACATTCTGTTTAGTCTCATATGAGTTTATTTTCCTGGTTTAATTCATTGACACATTAGAGTCTTCACTTTAGTTCAGCCATTATAGTCTAATATATATATTTGGAAATCTATTTGTTGATTTTAGAGAGTGTTCTATGTATGTTATACATTTTTTCATATGTTGATGCACATAGAAAGTGTTTTGCACTTTTTCTTTTTATTACAAACAATCGTAACTACTAGTATCAAGATCATAACAAATATTTAGAGGCACGATCTAGTTTATTATAATTGCTCATCTATAACCTTTATTGAAACCCTTAAGTATGTTCCATTTTTTTTTTGGTTTCACCCATAATTTATTTATATTTTAAATTATCTAATTTAAAATAAAATATATAATATATAATAACCTTTATTAATAAGTGAAACCCCTTTTAACATTGTAACAAATTTGGTTCGCACTTTTTTGTTCCATCTTTTTTTTTGGTTTCGCCCCTAATCTATAACTTCTATAACTTTTTATTAATAAGTGAAATCGTGTACCAAATTTGGTTCCCAACTTTTTTTGGTTTCACCCGTAATTTGTGTTTTTTAATTTGTTTTCCTGAAAAATATAATCTATAATCTATAAATTTTATTAATAAGCGAAAACCCCTTCTAATAGTACCGTACCGTTCACACTTTTTTTTGGTTTCACACATAAATTCCTAAATCAGGTAGAAATCTTATTTTACGTAGAATTATATGTTGTCATTTAAGAAAATAAAATTATATCTTACGTTGAAATCCTATCTCACATAAAATATTCTATGTTGTTAAAAAAATATTAATCTAATATATATATATATATATATATATATATATATATATATATACTAGCTTAAAACCCGTGCCATGCACGGATTGTTAATTTGTATTTTATTATTATATTTTTAATATTTTATTAATTGTATTTGTTAAATAACTAAGTAAGCATGTTAAAATAGCTAAATACTTTTAATTAATTAAAAAAATTAAAACAGATTTTAAATAAATAAAAAATAAAAAATGTAACATATATTTAGTTTAAAAAATTAAATGCCCGTGATATTTTTGGAAATTTTTTAATAATTAAGAGTATTTAAATTCGTTTTAAAATAAATAAGTAAAAGGTTTCCAGTGATATTTTTGGAAAAAAAAATGAATTTTAGTGAGAAAAATAGAAAAACTAAATTGAAAAAGACAATGTCCCGTGATATATTTAGAAAAAAAAGGACTTTGTTAGAAAAAATCTATAATGTCTTTTAGAGTAATTGGTTATAAATAGAAATTTGATTATTTATATTTTAATATTCTTAGTGATTGCATTTGTTAAGAAAAATAAGTAGACGTGTTAAAATAGGTAAACTTTTAAAAAATAATTAAAATATTATAGGTTTAAAAATAAATAACTAAAGGTTTGTCCGTGATATTTTTGGAAAATGGGGGGTTTTAGTAAGGAAAAATAGAAAAACTAACATGTTTTAGTTAAAAAAAGGTAATTGCCATGTTTGAAAAAAGTAGGGGAATTTGTTAGAAAAAATAATGTATTTTAGGGAAAAAAGGTAATTGGTTATAAATATGTAATATTATTATTTAATAATATATTTCTAAAAATAAGTAAGGTTAATTAAGTAAAAACACGAAATACAGTTAAGGGCAATTAAGTAAAATCACAACGTACCATACCGATCAACCAAACTTTTAATGTTTCATCTATTATATAATAGTATTGATATATATATATATATAATATTATTATTGTACTAAAATATAATACATTATTTTTATACCCGTCAACATCACATCAGATCACCCAACCGACTCAATTTGGACAAAGATTCTAATCTCAATCTACTTTATACAATTGAATAATATTAATCTAAATATATATATTGAAAATAAAAGTTTTCCATTAATCAACCAGAGTTTGCAAATAATACATCAGAAAGGAAATCAACGGCCTTTAAATATATTTTAGTATTATTATTGTACCAAATATATTATATTATATTGTACCCATCAACGACAGAATCAGATCAACCACGAGACCCGATTATAATTACTTAAATCAATATACAAATCTCAATCTATTTTATACCCCTAAATTGGTTATCTTAATCTAGAAGCCCTCAAAACTGTGTCGTTTTCTTCCTAACTCTCCCAACTATATTTTGAGAATAATACTTAGTTTCATGTTTGATCAAGCTAAAATATGTGCAATTTTAATAAAATACCGTTAAAAAGAAATTTCGCTTATTAATAAAGGTTATAGATTTATAAATAAATTAACTAGTCTCGTACTTGGCACTGGTTATCGTCTAGTGTATCTAATAATGACTATTGTGAAAAATTGTGTTCGAAATAAACTTTCACAATATTTTATTTTGTGTTGGATGTACGGTTTCTAAACCTCAGAGTTTTCATTTACTTCTCAACTCCTTGTTAGTTAGTGAAGTTTTCTTGATTGTAATAAATGGTTCTTTGTTATAAATATCAACTTTTTTTTGTTAGTATTAAAAATAGTTTGAAGTTATTAGTACTTTGTGGTTAATCGATATACTAATATTTTAAATTTGTTGTAAGATAAAAAAGTTTACGCACCTAACATGAGGAGTGTTTTAATAATTAATAGAATTCACTCTCTCTTTTATTGTTTTTCATTAATATCACCCACTTATAAGTTCTTATTTAAATTTCCCTCTTCTTTTATAGTTATTAGGTATTATTGTGTTTCGCATCTAACAATCAAACTTTTCTCAATATAATTACGTACCATATCCAAAAGATATATTATCATTATGGGTGAAAGGAATCTGGGTCCCTCCGCTTGATGAAGAAGAAGCTGCAGAAGAGGAAGAGGGAAAGGAACAAGAAAGTGTTGATGTCTAATTGATGTTTGTTTGAATTATGTTCAGTAGTGGATTAGCAGTTGAAGTTTGTTAAAGCAGGAGTCCGTGTGAATGAAGCTAAATATATAGCTACTCTAGTTAATATCATGATGTAATAATTTAGGTACAAAAATTATAATTCACTTTGAAGAATGTGTGAAAGAGTTTTAGGAACAAAGTTCCCGGGCTTGAACTTTCTTGTACTCTATTTCCTTTTTTCTATTAGTATAATTTTCAGCTACTTTCATTGTCAATTCCTGTAATATCCGTGAACTTTATTAATAATATAAATTATATTTTATGTGTAAAATAATTTATGAGGAGTATTTGGAGTCTTAATGGTTAAGGTTATTAAGTAATAGTATGTTAATGAATGTGTCGAAAGCCCCTTTCGAATATCTTTTCATTAAAAAAAATATCTTCAGTTGTGAGCCCCGTTTTGAAATTCAAGGGCCCCGTTGAAAATTTGTACATCATTATTATTCCTTCGTCTTTCGTATCCGAATCATTATTGGAAGATTTCTTCGTAATATTATATTCCTTATTATCCGATACTATCAATAGTATCTGTTTTGTTTAAAAAGAAAAAAATTATTCTGAACCCTAATTGTTTAGGGAGATTGATATATCGTTCATATCAATAATACATATGTTATAGCCCCCGTATTCTTGAGCATTTGTTATATAAATGATAGGTATTGATATGGATAACTATCAGTCTTTGTGGATAGTTATCACCTCCTAAAACGTGAACTTTACTTTATTAAAGGTTTAAAGCGATCCAGTGGATCGATATCGATCCAAAAATGTCGTTTGGGGTATTATTTTCCACTAAGTATAAAAAGACGAATCGTACATTATCCTTCGTATAATCCGTATTTCATATTTACAAAAATACAAAAATTCCCGAATCATGTTCTTCGTGTTCTCGAAAATCAAAATCAATTTTGAAGGTGTTATTGGAATCCAAATCTCAAGTTCAAGTACTCAAATCAAAGCTCTTGATCTCTAGTTTCATAATCTTCAAACCATATCATCATCTGGTAATTGTTTGATTTATTATGAATTTTTCAATATTCGAATTAAATTAGGGTTCTTGTTCGAATTAGGGATTTTCATTCTGTTGATTCTCCGTTCAATTGATTGCTTCTAACATGTTCCTAGGGTTCTAATTAGTAGGAATCCATGCTTTAATTTCATGTTTATGTTCGATTTTTGAGAAATTCGATTTTAGGGTTTTTGCCCGATTTTTCTTTTGAATAGTTCGTTCATATGAATGATCTGACATTGTTTTTGATAGAGGGCGTTTGTTGTATGTGTTCTTAGATTCATTTTAACATAAATAACGTCGAGTTTCGTGTAGAAATAAGTGAGATCGGAAAATTTGCTTGAGGTCGCCGGAATTTGATCGGGATACTGCTCAATATCAAATGAAGTTCGGGAAATAGATTCGAAATGGTTTCAACGGTACATAAGTACTCATTTAAGAAAGTCAACAATGGTTATCATCAATATAAACTGAATTGAAGGTGAAGGTTTCTCATATTCAACACGATTGTCGATTAAATCAAAAGTTAGGAATATTCAAGGAAATAGCATCAAGTGCTCAATACGGGTGAAGATTGAATAATCTGAATCGTTCTGATGGTAACATACATGTAATCCTTAAGAACAATAACAATTGAATCACAAGTAAAGGCACGGATACTTGCCTGGTCTAGTAGTTAACGGAATTCTATCACGCTCACTCTACTTTCTCATTTCCCTTGCTCCGGGAACTCTATTCTATAATAAACAACTCATTACAGTAAGTCTAACTATCCTCGTTCTATCCTCGATATATATTCATAACCATTTTCACATTTAAACAAGTAATTGGGTTCCTATCGGATGCCCGATCTAATTTACGGAAGTAAAAACTCATTCATTAGCCCTCGTACGGGCATTTACGGAATATTAAAACACATTATTCAACTCATATAAACCATATAGCACTTATAAGTATTTTTAAAACAATATTCGAGGCTTATTTGAATTTAAATAAGTCACAAACAATTTTTAAATCAAAAATCGGATTTTTAATCCCAATAGAAGTATTTCAAAAGAATTAAATCAATTAATAAAAATTAATTGACAATTTCTAAATGCTCAAAATATTTTTAAATAATTAAATCAAGCTAGAAAATAATTAAACCTAATTTAAATTAATTAAATCTAATTAATTATTAATTATTAAGAATTAACTGATTAAAAGAATTTATCAATGAATTAAATAAATTAATTATTAATTAAATTTAATTAAAATAATTAAATTTAATCAGTTTTCGAATTTAAATAAATAAATATAAATTTTCAAAATTTTCTGAATTTAAAAATGTATTTTTAAAATAAAAAAATGATACCAAAACACTCCTAATAACCATACCAATACATTCTGATCAAAAACAAACCAAAAACATCACCGGAATCCTAAACCCGACCAAATTCCGGCGAGCTCAAACAATTTTCCGATCTAGCTTATTTCTACATGAAACTCTACGTTCTTTATGTTAAAATGAAGATAAGAACACATACAACAAAAGCCCTCTATCAAAAAAAATGTCAGATCATTCATATGAACGGACTATTAAAAAGAAAAATCGGGCAAAACCCTAGAGATCGAATTTTTCAAAATCGAACACAAAAATGAAATTAAAGCATGAATTCCTACTAATTAGAACCCTAGGAACATGTTAGAAGCAATCAATTGAACGGAGAATCAACAGAATGAAAATCCCCAAATTTAATCAAGAACCCTAATTTATTTTGAATATTGAAAAATTCATATAAAATTGAAAAATTACTAGATGATAATATGGTTGGAAGATTCTGAAACTAGAGCTCAAGATCTTTGATTTGAGTACTTGAACTTGTGATTTGGATTTCAATAACACAATCAAAAATTGATTTTGATTTTTGAGAACACGAAGAACACGGTTTAGGAATTTGATATTTTTGTATATTTTTAATACGGATTATATGAAGTATAATGTACGATTCTCCTTTTTATACTTAGTGGAAAATAATACCCTAAACGACATTTTTGGATCGATATTGATCCACTGGATCGCTTTAAACCCCTAATTTAGAAAAATAGACGTTTTACGAGGTGATAACTATCCACAAAGACTGATAGTTATCCAAATCAATACATATCATTTATATAACTAATGCTCAAGAATACTGGGGCTATAATAGATGTATTATTGATACGGACGATATATCAATTGCCCTAAACAATTAGTGTTTGGAATAATTTTTCTTTCTTTGAATAAAACAAATATTATTGATAGTATCGGATAATAAGGAATATAATGATACAAATAAATCCTCCGATAGTGATTCGGACACGAATGACGAAGGAATAATAATGATGTACAAAATTTCAACGGGGTCCTTGAATTTTCAAAACGGGGCTCAAAATTGAAGATATTTTCAAATGACAAGATATTTGAACGGGGCTTCCGACACACCAATTTAAAACATAATCACTCCACAACCTTTATCATTAAAACTCAAAATACTTCATAATAATTATTCTACACATATAATACAAATTATATAATTAATAAAGTTCACGGATCTTACATTCTTCCCCCCTTAATAGGATTCTGTCCTCAGAATCAGATCAAGGAAACAACTGGGGATGCTTCTCTAACATATCACTCTCTAACTCCCAGGTAGACTCTTCCACCTTAGGATTCCTCCACAAAACTCTTACTATCACTACAGTCTTATTTCTTAACACTTTTTCCTTATGATCCAATATCTGAATTGGTTGTTCTACATAAGATAAATCTGACTGGACCTCTATGGGTTCATACTCTATTATATGGTTCGAATCTGGTCGATACTTCTTAAGCATGGATACGTGAAACACATTATGAACGTGCTGCATATGCGGGGGTAATGCTATCTCGTAAGCTACTTTCCCAACCTGCTTCAAAATCTCAAATGGTCCAACGTATCTCGGACTCAATTTCCCTTTTTTTCCAAATCTAACTAATCCTTTCCATGGTGAAACTTTTAGTAACACTTGTTCTCCGACTTTGAATCCCATGTTCTTTCTTGCTAGGTCAGCATATTTCTTCTTCCGGTTTTGAGCTGTTATCAACCTTTTCTGAATCAATTCAATCACTTCCTTTGTCTGTTGCACTAATTCTGGCCCTATCACTTTCCGTTCACCAACTTCTTCCCAATATACTGGAGATCGACACTTCCGTCCATATAAAGATTCGTAACGTGGCATCCCGATACTCGCGTGAAAACTATTATTATATGAGAATTGTCAGCATTCTCAGCATGTCTTCGATGGTTTGAATTGTCCTTTCACTTTGACCGTCTGTCTACGGGTGATAAGCCGTACTCATTTTCAATTCGGTGCCTAAACACTCTTGAAAACTTCTCCAGAATCTTGAGTTGAATCGAGGGTCTCGATCAGATACTATTGACACTGGAACTCCATGCCGTACCACGATTTCCTTTACGTATAAACGAACTAACTTATCCAGCGAGAATCTCTCGTTAATTGGAAGAAAATGTGCAAATTTCGTCAATCGATCCACAATAACCCAACTAGCATCATGGTTAGTCTTCGTTCTAGGCAATCCTACCACAAAGTCCATTGCGATGTATTCCCACTTCCACTCAGGAATTTCTAACGGCTGTAGTAATCCACTTGGTCTTTGATGTTCCGCCTTGACCCTCTGACACGTAAAACATTTAGTCACCCATTCAGCAATTTCTCTTTTCTTATCTGGACACCAAAAGTTCATTTTAAGATCTCGATACATCTTCGTGCTTCCAGGATGAATTGAATACTTCGAGTTATGCGCATCGTGCAAAATTTTATTCTTTAGTTTCGCTACATTAGGTACCCATATTCGAGAAGCAAACCTTAAGATTCCATTGTCGTCCAGTTGGCTACATATTTCCTCGCCTGTTAAACTATTTGCATTGTCTTTCATGACTTTCTCTTGGCATTTCCGTATCTTTTCCAACAATTCAGGTTGAAACGTTATGGCGTAACTCATCTCTGTCGCGTCCTTCGGAATATGTACTTCTATATCTAACTTTTCAAACTCTCTGTACAATTCTTTAGTCATCGTCAGCATATTCAATCTTTCTTTTCTGCTCAATGCATCTGCTACCACGTTTGCCTTGTCGGGGTGATAATTGGTGGAAACGTCATAGTCCTTGATTAGCTCCAACCATCTTCGTTGTGTCATGTTCAGCTCCTTCTGAGTAAAGATATACTTCAGACTTTTGTGATTGGTGTAAATTTCATATCTCTCTCCGTACAAGTAATGTCTCCATATCTTCAGTGCAAATACGATCGCTGCTAATTCCAAATCATGTGTAGGATATTTCTGTTCGTGAGGTCTCAATTGTATTCACGCATAAGCAATCACTTTGTCATGTTGCATAAGTACACAACCCAATCCTTTGTAAGACGTATCACTATAGATTACAAAATGTCCTTGATCGTCTGGTAGCATCAATACTGGTTCCGTAGTTAGTCTCTTCTTTAACTCTTGGAAACTCTCTTCGCATTTATCATTCCATATAAATCGTTCGCTTTTCCTTGTCAGCTTGGTCATTGGAGTAGCTATCTTTGCAAAATCCTGTTCAAATCTCCGATAGTATCCGGCTAATCCCAAGAAACTTCTAACTTCAGTTGGTGTCCTTGGTCTTTCCCAATCCTTCACTGCTTCAATCTTTGCTGGATCTACTTTGATGCCTTCACTACTTACCACGTGCCCTAGGAAATGAACTTCTCTTAACCAGAATTCACACTTTGAAAATTTTGCGTATAATCCTTCTTGTCTTAAAATCTCCAACACAACCCACAAATGATTCGTATGTTCTTCTTCTGTCTTGGAATATATCAAAATATCATCGATGAATACCACTACAAACTCATCCAAATACTTCTTAAAAATCTTGTTCATTAAATCCATAAGAGTTGTTGGTGCATTCGTCAATCCAAACGCCATTACTAAAAACTCATAATGTCCATACCTTGTTCGAAAAGCTGTCTTCAGTATATCATCTGGTTTAACCTTCAATTGGTGATATCCTGATCGTAGATCAATCTTAGAAAAATAAACCGCTCCTTTTAGCTGGTCAAACAGATCATCTATTCTGGGCAATGGATACTTGTTCTTGATGGTTATCTTGTTTAACTCCCGATAATCTATACAAAGTCTCATATTTCCATCCTTCTTCTTGACAAACAGCACTGGTGCTCCCCACGGAGAAACGCTAGGTCTGATCATTCCTTTGTCTAACAATTCCTGTAATTGCTTAGCTAACTCCTTCATCTCCACTGGAGCCATTCTGTATGGTGCTTTGGATACTGGTTCTGCGCCTGGTGTTAAGTCTATTATGAACTCAATCTCTCTATCCGGAGGTAGTCCTGGTAACTCTTCTGGGAAAACATCTGGAAACTCACTCACGACTGGAATATCTTCTAACTTAGAAACTTCCTTCTCTGTATCTATCACATATGCGAGATAAGCCTCACATCCTTGTCTTAATAACCTCTTAGTCTGAATCATTGTCAAAAATTTCTTCGTTTGTTTCTCTCCTTTAAATATCACTTCTTTCTTTTCTGGGGTAACTAAAGTAACCCTTTTGTCCTTACAATCAATACATGCATCATAATCAGTTAACCAATCCATTCCTAAAATCACATCAAATTCTCCCAACTTGAAAGGTAATAAATCAGCATAAAAATGATTTCCTAAAATCTCAATTTCACAACGAGGACAATACGAACTGACCGGTATACGATCCTGGTTAGCTATTTCTACACTCAACACTCCACTGTAGTCCGGCAATCTCCCTCATCGCAAAATCCAAAATCTCTCTCATCCCTACTGTAGTCTATCCCTCTCTGCTAGTAGCTAGTCCATGCAACCTCGTCTCTACCAATGTCCTCACAACCCTGAGGCTCATCCGTGTCTCTCCTACCTGATCTCTGAATCTATCTCTATCTCTGGCTACATTTGCCTCCGCTGAACGCATCCCACGCATCTCTAACACCTGTCTATGAAAGTAATCCCTCTTCTCTCTCATCCTCTGATAACGGTGACGTGGAACTGGTGGCTCAGAGATCTGGAACAAAGGTCCGGAAACTGAAGCCTGAGACCGCGGTGCTGCGAGTATGCGTCGAAGTGGAACGGGACAAGGTATAGGATCCCTCCTGACCACTATAGGTCCAGACTGAGGTAGTGTCGGTCGCGACGGTCCTACTCTCATATCTGGTACAAGTCTCCCCTCTATCGGTATCGGATGCTCTGACGGATCTAAGTCTGAACTAGAGCTAGGTGGCTGTAATTATAACCATACTCAATTACTACACATAATATCTCTAATCGACCTTCTATGACCATTAGGTGAATTCCTAACCCTCTATGTTATCTCGGACCCTAAATCCTAACTTGTTTCAAATGTCGTAACCTGTTGCTCTGATACCAACCTATGACGTCCTCCAAACCCGGGGTACAGATTTGGGGAGTCACTCGACCAATGAAACACAATATACCTGAATATAACACATTCATAATAATATAATAACATAAAATACCCCTTATCCAAGACTGCATCCAGATTATGGCATGAAACAAGCTTCTAAGTCATAATTATTACAAACCAGTTTTCAGAGTTATTACACAACTTAATATACAAATCTAGACATCTAGTCTAACTTCCAAAGTAAGACAACTACCCGTCCAATGACAATCACTCGGGGTGGTCTCCTAGCATCTGGAGAACTGTCACTAGCGCTGTGTCTTCTCATTCTCTCACTTCACTGGAATAGGTTTAGAAACAAAACAAGTATGAGCCACATGTGCTCAATAAGCATGATATATATCAATCACAGTTCCATAATGAAAGGAAAGATTTTAGTTATCTGAATCAACAATATACAAGTCAAACGTATGCTTTTAACAATCTTTATTAAAGAAAGAGGAATTAGAATTGGACTTCTACATTTTTCAAATACAAAGGTTGAGCTGATGATCAGTCACACATCAACCCCGGACTAGCTTATAGCATAGTCCTCCACTAGGATCCATGGACATATGGGCCTTAAGTTATTACGACCATAAATATGGCCCGACCATTACTGGTCTCATTTTAAAACATGCCAATTCTATCACAGAGTATAACCAATAACATGCATAACAAGATAAGTACACAATGACAGGGTGCAATAGTTGCAAAAGAGCTTCAACTGCTCAATATCAAATGAAGTTCGAGAAATAGATTCGAAATGGTTTCAACGGTACATAAGTACTCATTTAAGAAAGTCAACAATGGTTATCATCAATATAAACTGAATGGAAGGTGAAGGTTTCTCATATTCAACATGATTGTGGATTAAATCAAAAGTTAGGAATATTCAAGGAAATAGCATCAAGTTCTCAATAGGGTGAAGATTGAATAATCTGAATCGTTCTGATGGTAACATACATGTAATCCTTAAGAACAATAACAATTGAATCGCAAGTAAAGGCACATATACTTGCCTGGTCTAGTAGTTGACGGAATTCTATCACGCTCACTCTACTTTTTCCCTTGCTCCGGGAACTCGATTCTATAATAAACAACTCATTACAGTAAGTCTAACTATCCTCCTTCTATCCTCGATATATATTTATAACCATTTTCACATTTAAACAAGTAATCGGGTTCCTATCGGATGCCCGATCTAATTTACGGAAGTAAAAACTCATTCATTAGCCCTCGTATGAGCATTTACGGACTATTAAAACACATTATTCAACTCATATAAACCATATAGCACTTATAAGTATTTTTAAAACAATATTCGAGGCTTATTTGAATTTAAATAAGTCATAGACAATTTTTAAATCAAAAATCGGATTTTTAATCCCAATATAAGTATTTAAAAACAATTAAATCAATCAATAAAAATTAATTGACAATTTCTAAGTGCTCAAACTATTTTTAAATAATTAAATCAAGCTAGAAAATAATTAAACCTAATTTAAATTAATTAAATCTAATTAATAATTAATTATTAAGAATTAACTGATTAAAAGAATTAATCAATTAATTAAATAAATTAATTATTAATTAAAAATAATTGAAATAATTACATTTAATCAATTTTTGAATTTAAATAAATAAATATAATTTTTCTGAATTTTCTGAATTTAAAAATGTATTTTTAAAATAAAAATATGACTTTTATAAATATTTCAACTATTTTCGAATTATTTTTAAAAATAAAATTCAAAAACAGTTTTCTGAAAATGAATTAGGGTTTCGAAGATTGAAACCGGGTCAAAAATTGGGTCAACGGATCGGGTCACGGGTCGCCAAGAACAAACCGGGTCGCGAAGAACAGCCGGAAAATTCCCAGAATCCGGTGACCTTTTCCAGAATCCGGGGAGCCAAAAACACATCAAAAATTGGGGCTTTTGATACCAAAACACTCCTAATAACCATACCAATAAATTCCGATCAAAAGCAAACCAAAAACATCACCGGAATCCAAAACCCAACCAAATTTCGGCGAGCTCAAACAATTTTCCGATCTAGCTTATTTCTACATGAAACTCTACGTTCTTTATGTTAAAATGAAGCTAAGAACACATACAACAAAAGCCCTCTATCAAAAACAATGTCAGATCATTCATATGAACGGACTATTAAAAAGAAAAATCGGGCAAAACCCTAGAAATCGAATTTCTCAAAATCGAACACAAACATGAAATTAAAGCATGAATTCCTACTAATTAGAACCCTAGGAACATGTTAGAAGCAATCAATTGAACGGAAAATCAACAGAATGAAAATCCCCAAATTTAATCAAGAACCCTAATTTAATCCGAATATTGAAAAATTCATATAAAATCGAAAAATTACCAGATGATGATATGGTTGGAAGATTCTGAAACTAGAGCTCAAGATCTTTGATTTGAGTCCTTGAACTTGTGATTTCGATTTCAATTACACAATCAAAAATTGATTTTGATTTTCGAGAACACGAAGAACACGGTTCAGGAATTTTATATTTTTGTATATTTTTAATACGTATTATATGAAGTATAATGTACGATTCTCCTTTTTATACTTAGTGGAAAATAATACCCTAAACGACATTTTTGGATCGATATTGATCCACTGGATCGCTTTAAATACATGTTTTACGAGGTGATAACTATCCACAAAGACTGATAGTTATCAAAATCAATACATATCATTTATACAACTAATGCTCAAGAATATTGGAGCTGTAACATATGTATTATTGATACGGACGATATATCAATTGCCCTAAACAATTAGGGTTTGGAATAATTTTTCTTTCTTTGAATAAAACAAATACCATTGATAGTATCGCATAATAAGGGATATAATGATACGAATAAATCCTCCGATAATGATTCAGACACGAATGATGAAGGAATAATAATGATGTACAAAATTTCAACGGGGTCTTTGAATTTTCAAAACGGGGCTCAAAATTGAAGATATTTTCAAATGACAAGATATTTGAACGGGACTTCCGACACACCAATTTAACACATAATCACTCAACAACCTTTATCATTAAAACTCAAAATACTTCATAATAATTATTCTACACATATAATACAAATTATATAATTAATAAAGTTTATGGATCTTACATCCTATATGATACTTCTCATTTGGTTAGGGTTTAATCCATAATTTGTTACGCTTTTGTTTTGTCGCTAAGTTTCGCGATAGGTTCAAGTGATTTCAAAACGTTTCTCTGTACCAATGCTAGGGGATACTTCCTTGATCTTTTCATAACCTTGGTTTAATATGTGATTATGGATTTCTCATTCTACATACTTTCTCAAAACGATCAAATCAATACATCCTCGATTGTCCGATGAATAGTGATTTAAAATTCGAATGGGAATCTCCTGATTCTGTTTGTGTTTACATTCTTTTATTCCTCCTATACATCAATAATATAACTTCGAAACATTCATTCCATACCATCCACATAGTGTGGTCTGAAAAATTTTCCATCAGCAAATTTACTATTCATCAGGGTTTCAAATATTACAAAATTTTGGGATATTACAGTCTCCCCTACTTAAAAGGATTCCGTCCCGGAATCAAATCAAAATAGACGAGGGTACTTTTCTATCATTGCGCTCTCTAGTTCCCAAGTGGATTCTTCAACATTATGATTTTTCCACAAAACTCTTACCAGCTTTATAATCTTGTTCCTTAGCACTTGCTCCTTGTTGTCAATGATCTCCACCGGTTGCTCTATATATGACAGGTCTGGTTGTATATCTACTTGCTCGTATTCCACCAAGTGTCGGGCATCCGGATTGTACTTCCTTAACATGGACACATGGAACACGTTGTGAACTTGCTGCAGGTTTGGGTGCAAGGCTAGCTCGTAAGCTACTTCCCCGATGCGTCTCAAGATCTCGAACTGTCCAATATATATATCTGGGGCTTAATTTCCCTTTCTTTCCAAATCTCATCAATCCTTTCCACGGGGATACTTTCAACAGCACAAGATCTCCCACTTCATATGAAACACCCCCATCTATATCTAAATGATGGGTTACTTAATAAACCTTAAACCTGCAAACCGAGCACTAAAATAATCTCTAAATACTAATTAAATAGTCTAATAATCTCCAAGATAATATTAAACCTCCAAAACGGTTCCAAGCAATAAATATGAAAAACCAAAATCTCTAAAATGATATTCAAGTCTAAATAATGACAAAAGTCTGCAAATCCTAATCAATGATATAAAGGGTAGCTCTCCATCACACAGTCCCAGATCCCCCGAAGCACCTGCCAGAAAAAGAATACGGCATGAGCCAATTGCCCAGTACAGATTTGGAATACAGTTTATAAAACAGAAAACAGATATTCATATTTGACAATTTATAATAAAACATTTATTTAAAAATAAGTATGGCTGAAGCAACGAGGGGTTAGGATATTTCATACCGAGATCAGAACAGAATAGATACAAATACACACATCATAGGGTACCTAATGTGTGCAACAAACCGGATAACGTGTATGGCATATACAACGTCACCGTCAATTCAAATCACAAATCACAAATCATAAACTCTGGGTGCACCCACGTATCCTGAAACAAATATCAAATGTGCAAAAGCTCGCCTCCTGAGCTATCAGAACAGAAGGATACGCCATGATCAATCACACTGCCATGGAAGTGTCATGTCACTGGTGCCGCAATGACATGGCTGTAGTACCCCTACAGCTGGTTAACTCGGTATACCCTATATCACTAAGGGTTCAAATATAATATTTCACAAAACTTTTAAATCACAGAACAGATATTCTCAATATTTTCAGCAGATATAAAATATACGCAATATCCGAAAATCGTAGAAACAGATATTTAAATATTTCAAACAGATTTAAAAATATTTTTCAGAGTCAGAACAAATTTTCATATTCAAAATGATTAAAAACCAAACGAACAGATTTGAGATCAAAGCGAATTTAATTTAAATATTACTAAGAGGAGTAGCGCTGAATAAAAGAGTAGAGAATCCGTACCTCAAAAACTAACGAAATTTACAACACGCCGCTAAATCCCCGACCCGCGATCTAACCATAAAATCATAATTTATAGTTAATCATTCATTCTTTTCTAATTTATATATATGTACATGCACTAGTCAAACAAAATAACTATTGATCATACACATCTTTTAATATAACTAATTTAACTCTCATGTGAATCCACCAGATAGCTCTGACTCTTTTCGTTGCTCACACTATTAGTATATTAAAACTACTAGGAGTTGTTCTTTGCATTTCTTTTCAATTCAAGACACTAACACAAGTAATCTAAGTAATGTTCGTGGAAGACCTACTAGTTATAAAAACCGACAAGAACAACTAAAATACTTTTATTTAATATACTACGAGATTATAAATAAATAAAAATGAATATACCGAGAGCAAATAAAAGGGAACACAATCTCGCAAAAGACTCACAATAATATTTTTATAAAAAAAAAATTACAGCCCAATTCATATCTTAACATGTATAGGAAAACTTAAATAATAATTTAATATAGTATTAACAAATAATAACATAATTGCCTCGTAACTTCAACTATAACTTGAAAAAATACATTAGATAACATGTATTCAATCATCATGATTTTAATAACTAAATTGTAAAATCGAAAACATATAAATTAATTAATCAAACACAAAGAACACAAATATTCAAATAAAAAAATATGTTAAAACCAAGTCTGCCTCCCGTGCATGGCCGCGTATGTTGTCTGAACATATTAAGGAAGACTTATAAAAACAATAGCTTGATTAATGATTATTAAATATCAAATAGTCATCACATTAATGATTCTAAGAAAAGAACTTATGCCTTCAAAATCTGACCTACAAAACCATTCATAAATTGTACACAAATAGTCATGCTAGACATTGAATAACGATTAATACATTAAATAATTAAATAATATTTTCAAGCTATCAAATCCAACGAACATGGCAATTCAAGTTATATTAAATTATTATACAAAATCAAACATAGTAGTAAGTGATAGTGGATAACTAATGAATAAATAATAGTGTACCACATGATAATGGTAGAACAGAGTAAGGAAGAGAAGATCACTCGCCACTGTACTCCTCTTCTTGTCTTCTAGGCGGCTCTCTCTCTCTCCGAAAATATTAGAATGCTAGGGTAATGTGATGGGGGAATAAATATAATACGGGTTCAACTATTTATATAATATATCACAATATGATGTATATTAGTACGACTAGAATTACAAAATCATTTCCAAACACAATTCTAGTTCTTATCTTATTATTATTATTATTATTATTATTATTTAAATATCCAAAATTCCTATATATTACATCATATTCCTTGTCTTTTCGGGCCAAATCTGCATATTTCTTTTGTTTGTCTTGGGCTGCTACCAGCCGTCCTCTGATAAGGTCTATTGCATACTTAGTCCGTTGGACCATTTCGGGTCCAAGCATTTTTCGCTCTCCAACTTCATCCCAGTACAAGGGGGATCGACATCTTCTTCCATACAAGGCCTCATACGGGGGCATCCCGATGCTTGCATGAAAACTGTTGTTGTAGGAAATCTCAATCAGGGGTAGGTGATCATCCCAATTTCCTTTCAAATCTATGGCACAAACTCTCAACATATCCTCTAATGTTTGGATAGTCCTTTCACTTTGCCCATCCGTCTGGGGATGGTAAGCAGTACTCATGTTTAGCTTAGTTCCTACACATTCCTGAAAGATTCTCCAAAATCTGAAGTTAAATCTAGGGTCTTGGTCTGACACAATGGCGACTGGAACTCCATGTCGCGCCACAATTTCCTTCATATAAATATCCACTAGCCTATCGACAGTGTACCTTTCATTAATTGGAAGAAAGTGGGCTGACTTCGTCAACCGGTCTACGATAACCCAGATGGCGTCGTGATTAGCTTTGGTTCGTGGTAAGCCTACTACAAAGTCCATGGCTATTTGTTCCCATTTCCATTCTAGAATCTCTAGGGGTCGTAAGTGTCCACCGGGTCTCTGGTGTTCCGCCTTTACTCTTTGGCAGGTCAAGCATTTGCTTACCCACTCTGTTACATCCTTTTTTCATGTTAGGCCACCAATAATATTCCTTTAGATCCCTATACATCTTGGTACTTCCTGGGTGAATTGATTATCTTGAGCTTTGACTCTCATGTAGAATCTCATCTTTTAATTCCTGATCATTAGGAATCCAAATCCGGTAAGTATACCTCATAACTCCCTTATCATCCCTTTCAGTCTTTAATTCCTCTCCAGTCATTAGCTCTTTCCCTTCACTCCTCATGCGTTCATGGCTTAGTTTGATCTTTTGCAGCAATTCCGATTGTAGTGCGATTTCGAATAGTTTTTCCGTGCCATCTCCGGTTATTTTAACCTCAATCTCCATCTTTTCAAACTCTTGGACTAACTTTTCTGACGAGGTTATCATTTTGAGTCTCTATTTCCTGCTAAGGGCATCGTCCACCACATTGGCCTTCCCTGGGTGGTAAAGAATCTCGCAATCATAATCATTGATTAATTCTAACCATCTCCTCTGTCTCATATTGAGCTCTTTCTGAGTGAACATGTACTTAAGGCTCTTATGGTCTGTGTAGATCTCGCACTTTTCTCCATATAAGTAATGCCTCAAAATCTTCAAGGCGAAAACTATTGATGCTAACTCCCAATCATGGGTAGGATATTTGTTCTCATATTCCTTCAACTGCTTGGATGCATATGCAATCACCCTTTCGTGTTGCATAAGCACGCATCCTAACCCTTTGTGTGATGTGTCACTGTAGATCACAAAATTCCACTTTCCGTCTGGCAGTGCCAGTACAGGGGCAGTAACTAGCCTCCTTTTCAATTCCTAAAAACTCTTCTCACATTTCTCAGTCCACTCAAACTTCTCAGTCTCTCGGGTCAGTCGGGTCAATGGGGCTGCTATTCTAGCAAAATCTTGCACAAATCTCCGATAATACCCGGCTAAGCCTCCAAAACTTCTCACCTGAGTCGGGGTGGTTGGTCTCTCCCAGTTTGAAACGGCTTCTATCTTAGCAGGGTCAACTAGTACTCCATCACTGCTGACCACATGGCTTAGAAATTATACTTCCCTTAGCCAAAACTCACACTTGGAGAACTTGGCATATAACCTTTCCTTTCTCAACGTCTCTAACACTATTCTCAAGTGTTCTGTGTGCTCTTCCTCCGTCTTGGAGTAGACTAAAATATCATCAATGAAAACTATGACGCATTTGCCCAAATATTGCTTGAAGACTCTATTCATTAGGTCCATGAAAGCTGTTGGGGCATTCGTCAGCCGAAACGACATTACTAAAAACTCATAGTGCCCATACCTAGTGCGAAATGCAGTCTTGGGTATATCTTCGGGTTTTATCTTTAACTGGTGATACCCAGTCCTTAGGTCAATCTTGGAGAAGTAAACCGCATCTTTCAACTAGTCAAACAAATCATCAATCCTTGGTAAAGGATATCAGTTCTTAATGGTCAACTTGTTTAGTTCTCGATAGTCTATGCACAATCTCAAACTACCATCCTTCTTTTTCACAAACAGCACTGGTGCACCCCATGGTGACACACTGGGTCTTATCATTCCCTTATCTAGCAATTCCTACAATTGGATAGCAAACTCTTTCATTTCTACCGGAGCTAACCGGTACGGGGCCTTTGAAACTGGCGCCGTCCCTGGAGCTAATTCGATAGAAAATTCTATCTCCCTATCGGGTCGTAATCCCGGAAGGTCTTCTGGAAATACGTCTTCAAATTCATTAACTATAGGAATATTTTGTAACTTAGGAACCTCTCGATTTGTATCTACCACATAGGCTAAGTAAGCCTCACACCCATGCCGCAATAACCTCTTGGTTTGGGCCATGGTTAAAAACATACGGGTTTGTCGTTGTCCCTTGAACACGACCTCCCGCCCTTCGGACGTTTTGATCCAAATTTTCTTTCTTTCACAATCGATCTGAGCACCATTGCTCGACAACCGATCCATTCCCAGAATATCATCAAATTCCCCTAATTTAAATGGGACCAAGTCTACACGAAATTGTTGACCTTCTATCTCTAGACTACAGTCTAAATGTATCTTATCAACTGGAATTACTTCCCGATTTGCTATCTCTACCTCTAATACTTCTTTTAATGGTAGCTCCTGAATCAAATAAAACATTTGCATTGATGGTGTTTAATAGAAGGGTACCTGCTATCACATTTGTGTCCCTCACGGCATCTTTCACAGTCATGTTGAAAGTTCTAGCAGTCGGGGGCATGTTAGAGGCGGCTCCACTGATTCTTGAGCCGCCGGGATTTGCCATAGGGCAATCTCTTTTCAGGTGACCTAATTTCCCACATTGGAAACACTTCTAATCGCTCAGAGGGCATGTTCTGGAGTAGTGACCCGTCTTCTTGCACTTAAAGCATGTTGCCGACTTTAAAGTACACTCCCCCAGATGTTTTCTTCCACACGTCTTGCAGTCAGGTAGTGGGGGTCGGGGTTGATTGAAGCGGGACACTCCTATCTGTCCGTCGCCCTGACTTAGGCTCTTATTCTCAGTTTTCTTGAACTCGGAATTCCTTAAGGGTTAGGACTTGGTTCCTCCAAATGGTCTTGCTGGAAAACTTTTGTTCACCGAGCTTCCTCCTTGACTACCAAACTTTCTATTTTTCTCTTCTCTTCCTTTCTGACTCTACTTACTACCTGCTTCCACTATGGTTGCCTTTTGCACTAGCGATGCATAGTCCGTTATTTCCAACACAGCTACTCTATTCTGAATCCATTGCTTTAGCCCTTGCTGAAACCTTCTTGACCTCTTTAAGTCGGTATTGACAAAATCCGGCACAAACCTAGACAACTCAGTAAACTTGGCTTCATATTCTGCCACAGTCATGTTATCCTGTTTCAGTTCCAAAAACTTCCTCTCCATTTGTGCTTCCATGAATACGGGGAAATACTTTTCCAGAAATAAGGTAGTAAACCTTGTCCAGGTAACAACGACATCTGTTTCTAGGTTTCTCTTCGATTCCCACCAGTAGTTAGCCTCCCCTTTCAGGAGGTATGTAGCAAAGACGGTCTTTTAGGCTTCCTCAATACCTAGGATTTCAAAAGATTTTTCCATTTCCTTTAACCAAGCTTTTGCCTCAACAGGGTCGGCAAATCCCTGAAATTATGGGGGTCTTAGGGACTTAAAAGCCTTAAAAGCACTATGCCCCGCAGTATTGGGGCCTGGTGGTGGTGGCAGTGGGTGCTGGTTCAAATTTTGTCGGAGTAGGTGCATGAATTGGTCCATCAGGTTTCCACCGGGGACCTCCACATTCTGAGTACTTTCATACTCTTCCTCTTCGTAGTCCTGATCATCAAACTCATTGTAATCATCAGTCTCTCTGCTTCCTTCATACTCACATTCCTCATAATTATGTTCTTCCAACTCGTGGAAGTCTGGGTTTTCTTCCTCATTATGAAAGTTTTGCCTTACATCTCCCTGGTTAACACTGCCCTGAGCCGCAGGATTGGCAGGGCGTGCTCGTGTTCCCATACGTCGGGGTGGCATTTTCCTGGTATTTTTAAACAAGAACTTTTATTAAAACCCATTTGTTCCTTCAAAATAGGTAGTTGGATCGGTTGAGTTTGTCGGTGAAAATCTCGGAAATCATTATTTCTCACAAAAATTCTCTTTTATTTATTTTTTTTTTTTTTCAAAATGGGGGTTGCACAGTTTATATGTCAAAACTAATAACTTGTAAAACAGTTGAAATAGCATGGGATATCAAATTTAAGACTGAAAGCTTTTAAAGAAACTGAAATGCACGAATATATACATCAGTGACATAAAGCCATGAGATACTGAAAGTCAAGGTTCCAACAAAAGCGAACATATCACTGAAATACATCATCCGTACAACAGTCAAAACCTAAGTACTACCAGTCAACCAGTCAACATCTACTACGTCGGTCTGATCAGCCTATCTCTAACTCAGAAAGGATTCTAATATACATCGGAACCATGCCACAAAAACTGGCACTACTAACGGCCATCTGAGTTTAGAGAACTAAGCTATCTATCACCTATCAAGGATCCCCCTCCGAGTGGGCCAGGTTCCTGACACACGCCATAGCATCTGCCCAGATCGACTCCACGGTCCATCGGGATACCAATCCCTCAGAAATAACAGACAGCCTCCTCGTGCGGACCATAGCTCGCAACTCAATGCCGAAGATCTAACGTCTTATCTCCCTAGGAGTCATAAACCTCATCCCGTCCTGATAGGAACAACGGGTCTCTCTCTCTGCAGTCAACTGTCTCCTCAGCTCATCAGCTCATCAGCTCTAGCCTCTGCCGCTGCCAAGTCAGTGGTCAGCCGGCCAATCATCCAATCATGGATCACAGTAGGTACTCCAGTAGGTGAGGGAGGAGGTGTATCTGTACCAGTCATGGCCTGGTCCTCCTCATATCCCTCAGGGGCGAGATCATAGTCATCGTCTGATGGTAACGGGCTCAGTGGGGGCACAGGAGGGGTAAGGGCTCTCACAGTAAGCAGAGGGTACATCCTGATGCCTCATCGGCTAGCACTGTCCTCAGAAGTCTCATCGTCCTCCGTGGTCACTACATCCGGCACAACCTGATCCCTCTCAGTGGAATCATCATCCTCAGTCGACTCTCCATCAGTAGTGGGAGCAGGAGAAGTAAGAAACTCAAACACAGTCTGGGGGTCCTCTTCCGGATCCTTGTCCGGGTCGTCTGTATCCTCCTTAGGATCCTCATCTAGATCCTCCATGGGGTCGTCCATGGGGTCGTCCTCAGCTGCCAGCAGAGTATCGTCATGCTGGGTCTCGAAGTCATCAGCCTCCTCGGCCGCAAACACCTATACAAGCGAAAGCTAGGTTACTATACTGTGTAATAAAAGTTCCTTTGCGGGTTTTAACAGTCAGTGCTACATCCGATAGCCCAACCATGAACTCGATGGGAGTTCTTCTTATTATTATAGTTGCATTTAATATTCCTAACGCCCTATCGTTTCTGAGATTAATAACTATAGGCTCTGATACGATTTCTGTAACACCCCCAGATCCGGGGTCGGAGATCTAGGTTGTCACGTTCCTTTATTCCGTACAAACACTTGATACTTGAATCATAATATAATAAATCAACACACATGGTGACCCCACCATCCATATACTCACGCGAGTTATGTCTCATAAATGAATTTACAAAAACAGTAGTCATATGATCCATAAATTTAAAGCTATTACAACCCAAAAGTAAAATGCTTGCAACATACTACCAGTATGATTTCTATTTGAAACCAGAAAGGCAGCGCAAAAGTTTGTTCTTGTTCATTAATATACATAAGTCATACTTATAAATAAACCGGAGTAACAAGAGTTACACTCCCAACCAACTCGGTACTTCTACCTATGGTGCTGCAACTGTCATCCTATGGGCGGTCTGCACGGCCCATACGCGCTTCCGAGCGGTGTGACGAATCATGGCCATCTACTCTAGCTGTTGTGTTGTGATATATATATAAAAGAAAGCAAGAGAGAGCACTAAGCCCATCAATAATACAACGCAACATAAGCATATATATATATATATATATATATATATATATATGCAAGCTTATATCATAAAGGAAAACCTTTAAAACTTCATTCATATTTAAAATGATATATTTATTATCCTTTTCGTCAAAACATGCCATATAGTGCAACTACTGTACGAGGAACATCATTACTCATCACTGCCACATTACCAGTAACTTAGCGCCTAGGCTTTCGTTACAATGTGCAGCACAACTCCAATTGGAGGGAAGGGACCTTTTTCCGGAGCACGCCACGATACACGATGATCAGTCGTTGTATCGTACTCACACTTTTCTACTAGTAGATGGACGACATCTTAACACGATTATCACCCTAGCCGCATACGGGCTTTGTATCTGCTGGACTGTCCCACAGCCTCCTACGCGAGATAAGTGTTGGACTGCCTAGCAGCCTCTTACGCTATAATCAGAGGTACTGTCCAACAGCCTCTTTCACGTTTCCTCCTGGTCCCGGATAAAATCAATGAAACGGGAATCGGAATTTAATCCTATTTCCCCCAAGTACAATTACTTGTCAAAACTTTGCAACAGTTCAGATTCCTTACTCCAGAGTATTTGAAGGGAGTAAGTTACAGTGTGGGTTGACATCAGTCAACGAGACTACGAATGATTACCACGTATTTTGAAATCATGACCTGGGAGTTCATTGACATCTTCAGAGTTTAGCAAGTTTGAAATTCTTTGATTGAATAGGGGAGTCATCCCCAGCATTAGATACTCTAGAGGAACAGTGGAAGTAAAACTCTGTCCTCGACTCCTTGAACTGGATTCCCAATTTTAGAAACATTATTTGCAGTTAAATATCTTTAAATAACTTGAGATAATACTTGGGAATCTCTGTTTTAAATACCTTTTCTGAAGATCAGAAATATTTGCGTAAATATTAGAACCTTAAATAATAATATAATAAGGTTCTATGATTTTTAAATCATATTTGCAATATTTAATAAATATTCAAATAATAAATATTGAATTATTATTCAATAACTAGCATGAAAACCCGTGCAAGGCACGGGTCACTATCTAGCATAATTATTTTAACTTCTAAGTAGTTCGGTGTTTATGATAATTTATAGATCGTTTGACAGACGTCTCATTGTGGGTACAAAAGCTGGACTTGATCTCTGTAGTGAGATAGTTAGCGTTGAAAATTATCCTTGGTTGAGGTGTTTTTGAGTTAAGAAATGAGTAAATTTGATACCTATGATATTTGTTATGTGTAAAATCTATGTCAAAATATAATTATCTTACATACAAGACATTAACCTACACGATTTTACTAATTTAGCTCATTTAGCGAATGATACATTTTCTTGTTTGTGAAATGTAATTTGCATTGTAGAATGTGTACAATGAAACATTTTCTTGTTTGTGAAATGTAATTTGCATTGTAGAATGTGTACATGCATGGTATTAAAATTTAATATATAATGAATTTTCTAGTATGTTCACGTGAATTAAGTACCTTTCCAATCAAATTAATGAGAACCGATAGATCCACAGTCATTAGATCTTTCCAATCAAATCAATGGGAACCGTTAAATAAAATACTACAAATTTTATATAGAGTACCTTTTATATTTTTTATAACTAAATTTTCTCTTTTCTAACAACATAATCTATCTATACTATTATATAATAGACGGAACAATAAAAGTTTGGTTGGTAGTTTGGTCCCCCATGGTTTGTTCACTCATTCCACAACCGTTAGATATTTCCAATCAAATTTATGAGAACTGTTAGATAAAATACTAAAAATATTATATAGAGTACATTTTATATTGTGTATAACTAAAAATATTACATAGAGTACCTTTTATATTTTTTCAACTAATTTTTTTCATATAAGTTTTACAAATATGAACAAAATAGAAATCAATTAGAACTGTTAGATAAAATCCTAAAATTATTATATAGAGTACCTTTTATATTTTTTATAACTAAAAATATTATATAGAATACCTTTTATATTTTTTCAATAGTTAAATTATCTCACATATTATAAGATTATGTTAATTGATATAATAATAGATACCGAATACTCCTCTACTCACGCGACACACACATATACATATAATGTGTTTGATTGAGAACACGTATGACTGAATAGTGCAATGGTAGGAAGATGAACAAATTATTGCATAAACCTAAGTTGGATTCCATTTATTAACAATTGTTTTTAAAAAAAAAGTAAACACAGGGGAAATTGAAATATTTTAAATTAAATAAAATGTCTCGCCAATTTAGATTAGATTAAATGTCTCATGAATCATTGCTTTTATTGGGCTATAATAAAATAGATATATAATAATAATAGTATCAAATATTTCTCCACTCAAGTGACACACACATATGATGTGTGTAATTGAAAACACATGTAATTGAGTGGTGTGGTGGTAAGTGGATGTGCAAATTAATGTATAGACCCAAGTTCGAATCCGCCCAACAACAATATTTTTAAAAATAGTAAACACAAGGGAAATTTGGACATTTCAAATGCATTAAAATGTCTTGCCAATTTAAATTGAATAAAATGTGCCACCAATTATTTCCCCATGTTGGGCTATTATTAATAGAAAGATATTCCACTTAAGTGAATATTATTTGAATATTCACTTATTTAAATCAATATTCAAAATAATATTTTTAGTAATATTATTTAATACCTCATATTAAATATCCAATAATATATATATATTGGAATATTTAATCAACATATATAAAATATAGATGTCCCTGGACCCTCCAGTTTCTGACAGTATAATCAAGTAAAAATAGTAATTCAACTCCTGGTCTAATATTTTAAAATCATCGTATGAGTGCTCTATTCTTAGAGCCTTTAAACCTCGGTTTATATCTAGTATTTACCTAGCATATAAACCTTATATCTAATAAAGCTTTTTATTAAAAGCGTGAACAATTATAAATCTTTTCTTAGTATTAAAGCAGGGTATATATCACATGCACAACAGTAAATCAGCCTTGGTGTCTTGCTGGTGTGGTAGTGGGGGCTTGAGATTGTGCTCGTCGATCTATAACAAGATACATAATTCACAGTCAGTCCCCTAGAACCAATTAATGTGATATTACTTAAGCACTAAAGTTCTATTAATGAAAATCAAATGTCTCACTCTCGGTCATCTATAACCTCATGACATTCCGTAAACTCTTAAGTCCAAAGTTTGGGTGGAAATCTATTCTCAAAACCCAAGTACTTTTCCTTTACTAACTCCTTGTTTTTAACCATCCCCTTAAGGGTATTTCACTCGCGCAACCTTTTTTCTCGCATTGTTATAAAATCACAAACTTATCTTTTTAACACGAAACCTTCTAGGTTTCCTTCCTAACAATCCATGCTAGTATCCATTTTAATATCTCAACCCAATTCCATTTGTAAAGGGCTTGATCCCTATCTCAAAGTTCATGCAATGAACTACTTAGTTATCTGAGACCGCTTTCACTAAAATGGACGTTTCTCCTAAACCGTAAATCGAAACGATACGATTCTTTCGCTAAAACAAACTATAAAACAGAGTCTACATGATCATGGTCAGAAAACCTCATGGTTATGCCTTTAAGGTATTCGTGATCTCTGTCTAAACTTCCTAAATGAAATTCGACATGGTAACGACGCTTAAACGCGATTCCCGTGTTTAAAACACTCTAATCAATTCACCAATCCATAACCAAGCAATCACAACCCAAGGATTTCGTTTATACCATCTTATTACTGCCTACACAAGCTCATAACACTAATCACTAGTTCAACCATCAATCAATCCATTAAACATCATGCTTATCATGCAAATCATATCTACATCATTACATTACTAACCATTCTTAACATAATCACTAATAACAAAGTATAAACATAATGGTGAGAGGTTTTTATACCTTCCTTGGTACTTAGTATAGCCTATCAATGGTTAGTATGCCTTTCCTTGATCCTTGATTATCCTTTACAGGCTTAGAACTTCAAGATCAAACAAGAATTTCAAACATTACTATTCATTTCTACTATTCATCATCAACTTTGATTCAATTTTTGAGCATGCTAACAATCATGGATGAAGCTAAGATCGAGGATTTACATTAGTTTATGGATGAGGGTGATTTAGAGCCCAAGAACTTGAATTATGGTTGAGTGGACGTGGTAGAAAATTTTCTTAAGCCTTGGAAGAAGAAAAAGGCCGAAAGTTTTGTTCTTCAAGGATGCATCTCTTTTATTTTCTTTTCTTTTCTTTTTGCTTTGTATAATTACACTTAATTACTTGCCATTTTAATTTTTTTGGTCATAAGCAAGCTTTGTCATCAAAGACACATGTCCTTTTAACTTGTGGTTGTGGTGAAAGTGGTGACAAGGTGGTGATTCATCACCTAGTCATCACTTTGTCATCACCATGTCACCCCTATGTCACCCTCCTGCATCATGCTTATGTCATCATTTGTATCAGCAATCCTCTTATATGTTGCACTTGATGATCTTATATGATACTTCTCCTTTGGTTAGAGTTTAATCCATAATTTGTTACGCTTTTGTTTTGTCGCTAAGTTTCGCGATAGGTTCAAGTGATTTCAAAATGTTTCTCTGTACCAATGTTAGGGGATACTTCCTTGATCTTTTCATAACCTTGGTTTAATATATGATTATGGATTTCTCATTCTACATACTTTCTCAAAATGATCAAATCAATACATCCTCGATTGTCCGATGAATAGTGATTTAAAATTCGAATGGGAATCTCCTAATTCTGATTGCGTTTACATTCTTTTATTCTTCCTATACATCAATAATATAACTTCGAAACATTCATTCCATACCATCCATATCGTGTGGTCTGAAACTTTTTCCATCAGCAAATTTACCATTCATCAGGGTTTCAAATATTACAAAATTTTGGGATATTACAGACTGTCTTAGGTTTCTGGGGTTTCAACCCTTCACCCTTACGAGTTCTTACTGATGCCTGCACTCGTAGTGATTCTTTCTCAAGTCTATCATATCAAACTTTTCTTGAACTTGAAATTTTCGCTAATTAACAATAAGAATCTTAGGCTTTCTTTTGTATGTTTAATAGCAACATTCACCCTTCGGGGTTCGTTGTATTCAACTCTATTTGTGCAGTTGACATGCATATTTTGTATGCTTTCCTTTGCATTCATTTGTAGTTTGTCTTGGCAAAGCTTTGAGGATGTTTCTACCAATCAAAATGGGTTCAACCCTTCATCTGCTTTAATTCTAGGAAGCTCATAATTTCATCGAACCTTATTTCTACTTGTCCTACTAGCGGATCCTTTTAGGATGCACTAAACATAAGAAACTTTTAAGTTTGAGGCATGCCAAGTCCTTGGCACCTCATGCCCTTCGAGGGTTTCTAGCTTATACGGTCCTCGTCCAAACACATTATTTACTTTGTAGGGCCCTTCCTAATTAGGGGCTAATTTTCCTTTCTGTCCAACCCCGGATGCTTCAATCTTTCTGAGAACCAAGTCTCCTTGACGAAAGAACCTTTCTTTAACTCTCAGGTTGTAGTAGAAAGATTCTCACTTTTGATGTTCCACGATCTTGGCATTTGCCTCATCTCTGACTTCATCAATTAGATCAAGAGCCAACCTCATACCTTGTTCGTTCGATTCAGGCTCAAAGGCCCCTACTCTTGGAAAGGTATGAGTAATCTCCACTGGAACCACGGCTTCTGCCCCATAGGCTAACAGGAATGGAGTTGCTTCAGTAGTAACCTTGCAAGTGGTACGATATGCCTAAAGTATAGGGAGCAACTTGTCCACCCAAGTGTTTCTTGACCGTTCAACTCTTTTCTTCAGTACATCTAGGATGATTCAGTTGACCACCTCGGCTTATCCGTTTGCTTGAGGATGAACAACTGATGTGAATCGCAACTCAATGTTGTTCTCCTCATAGTACTTCTTGAAATCTTCATTATCAAACTGCTTCCCATTGTCCGTGACCAGGATTCGTGGGATTCCATATCGACACATTACACTTTCCCATAGAAATTGAAATACTTGTTTGGTGGTTATCTTGGCTAGAGGTTTAGCCTTAATCCACTTAGTGAAGTAGTCCATTGCCACTATCAAGAACTTCCTTTGTGCACTTGCCATTGGAAATGGCCCAAGTATGTCCATGCCCCACATGGAAAACGGGATTGGTGATTAACTGATGTTAACATCTCGGGCGGTTGTCTAACCACAGGTGCATGCTTTTGACACCGTTCACACTTCTTCACATAATCTTTCGCATTAGCAAGCATATCTGGCCAGTAGAAGCCTAGACGGGTGATTTTATGAGCAAGGACCCTGCCCCCCAAGTGTTGCCCACAAATTCCCTCATGAACTTCTTTCAACGCTAACTCCGCCTCCTGGGGTCGTAGACACTTCAAGTAAGGAATGACGTAAGACTTCTTGTATAAGATCCATTCGATCAAGGCGTACCTCAATGCTCTCACTATCAACTTTTGTGCACTACGCCATAAGTGGGCTATTGAAAAACTTTTTGAAAAGCGTTACATGCAAACCGTTACAATAGCTAGGAAATTTTGGACTATTGAAACACTTCTCAATTCGTGTTACATTAGTAATCAAAGTGTTACAATAGCTGGGAGTGATGGTGTTACACAATAGTGTTACAATACAAAAGTGTTACAGTAGTTATTTATTTATTTTTATTTATTTTTTTCAAATCACGTGGACCCCACTGGTGGACCCCACAAAAATGGGCCCGGCAGAAATGTGTTACGTTAGAAATGACACTGTTACGTTTAAAAGTGTTACAGTAGTTATTGAAATTCGGATTTTAAATCAAATCGAAATGATCAAGTTAAATAAAAAATAATTAAACTCGATTAATAATTAATTTTCAAAATTAATCAACTAATGACTAGATTAATCGATTAATTAACTAATTAGCTTATTAGTTAAGAAAATTTAATCATTAATTCAACGAATCTTGTAAATCTAAAAGGATTTTCGAAAATAAAATCTAAAAACAGTTTTTAAAAATGGTATCAGAGGAAAAATGGATCAAAAAAACATGCCAAGAACAGCTGCCGGAAATCCTTTGAATGTGGCTGGAATCTGGAAAAATCCGGCGATAATTTCTAGATTCCGGCGCCATTTTCCAGATTCCGGCACCATTTTCCAGAATCCGGCAGCTTCTCCACTGCCCAAAAACTAATCAACAAAACGGATCCAATCCCCCTACCCAAACCCAATCCAAACAACAACAATATTCAAAACTAATTTTACAAGGAACACAAAATTAAAATGAAGGAAAAGATGAACACAAAATCCAAATGAAATACGATTGATAAAAACGTTCACAAACACAGAAGTAAAAACAGAATAAAAACACAAAATCCAACAAACAACGTCACAAACATAGATAAACAGAATTAAAGTGATCACATCCGATCGGCAGCAAGGATGGGTTGGAGAAAAGCTGGGGCCTCATCAAACTCCATGAGACCACCTGGACCATTGAGCTGAGAGTTTGCAAGAGCCGTGGCTGCTTCATTGCAGGAGGTGGCCACATGCACAACAACACATGAGTCCCAATCCTCGTTCTGCAGGTTGTTGATCATGTCCACCAAATTAGCCAACCAAAAGTGCGGGTCTGGATTATTGACCTCGTTCACAGCCTCCTCGCAATCTGATTCAATGAAGACAGACCTCACATCCCCCTTTTCCCAAGCCATTTTCAGTCCATAGAAGATGGACCATAATTCTGCAGCTAATGGCAACCATTGCCCCATCATCCCACCATTCCCCCTAACCCATTGCCCTCTGTTGTTCCTCATGATACACCCCACAGCAGCTTGTCTTTGGACCCCATCAAACACTCCTTTGCAGTTAACTTTAAGCACATTAGCAGATGATGGCTTGCTCCATCCGGCCATGATAAAAACAGAAGGGATTTATATTAGTAATTTGAGTGGTTTGTGAAGAAAATAGTAGTGTAAGTGTGTGTTTATATAATGGTGTAAACATTGAATATAGTGGTGCCCCTTGACATGCATTGGCCAAAACAGTCAAATGTAATATTTCCAAGGCATTCAAAGTTGTGACTTGTGAGTACCAATACAGTTTCAAATATCAACAGCCACTGAATTTAACAATACAAAATATAATTAAAGGAATTTAACAACACAAAATATAAGTTACATGCAATTAAAAACGAAAATCACTAAACAAACGTGCAACTCGATCATCACAAAACTATACCCAAATTCGAATTTTAATTAAACTCGATTTCGGACCCTAATTAAACTATAAAAGTTTCATAGTTTGCAACTCTATACACAAATATTAGCATGAAATTAAATTCCGGAAACTAGCTATTCTTGGCAGTCAACACTCAACAATCTGTAAACATCCAAGTGTCATCAAACCCAAATAAGCATACAATTAACACGAGAAATGCTAAATAACAAACAAGCATTTAAATATCAAACAAATAATGAATTCAAAAAAAAGACATATGATAATCGTAACAACCAACACAGAAATTAAACAAAATTAAACACAGAACTAAAAAATGCAGAGTAGAAAAAACACACACTTACACCAACACACACACGAGAGAGAGAGAGAGAGAGAGAGAGAGAGAGAGAGAGAGAGAGAGAGAGAGAGAGAGAGAGAGAGAGACACTCTTATCAAGATAAATCACAACGAAAGCCCCAATTACAACCACAACGAAAGCCCCAATTGTAGCCCCTAAATCGAAGTAGGAGCTCCTAATTGAACCCATAATTGAGCCCCTAATTGTAGCCCTAAATTGATGTGTAGTAAAATCCCTAATTGTAGCCCTGAATTGAATGTGGCCGGAATCTATAACATTGGTTTTAATTTTCGAAAGTGTTAAGAATGGGTGAGAGAGAGAGAGAGTCGTGACTGAGAGAGATAAGAAATATAGATAATTAAAAGTGAAAGTTTACAAATTATTAAAATTAAAAGAGTAAAAGTAGAAGTGGGTCCCCACACATGTGTGGTAAAAGTAGAAGTGGCCCCCACATGTGTGGGGCCCACATGCATGTGTGGGGCCCACATCCATGCGGGGGACCACATGTGTGGGGACCACATGTGTGGGGCCCACATATGATATTAAAGTAGAAACTTTTAAAGTAGATGTTGGCCCCACATATGATATTAAAGTAGAAACTTTTAAAGTAGATGTGGGCCCCACATATGATATTAAAGTAGATGTGGGCCCACATAAGTGTTTAGGGTTTAGGGTTTAGGATTTAGGGTTTAGGGTTTAGGGTTTAGGGTTTAGGGGTTAGAACCCTAAGCTATTTAATTATTTTAAAATGTTTTATTTGACGATCCAACCGTACGGATGCTAATAAATACTCATTTTAGTGTTGGGAAAAAATAATCAAAAAATGGAAAGGTTGGGTTGCACGACATTATAACCAAAAATAGTAATAGTACTGATTGGGGTAACGGAGAACGTGACAGATTCAATGCCTCCCCATCAAATGCTAGAATCTATTTAAAAAGTCGTAAACGCAAGCCAGGGCGCAAGTATAAGTCGAGTGGGGATGTAGTTCAAAAAAAATAATTGTAAGTATATTATATCGTGAAAGTATAAATTTGAACTAACCGTACAGATGTTAATAAATACTACCTCCGTCCCGGCCAATTATAACCGACGATTATATTTGAACGTGACGTATTCAATTTACATAATAACAATTAAAATATATTTTGAAATAAATTTTCACTAAAATATAATAATTAATATGATACAAGTTAGAAAATATATTTTATAAAAAATACATAAAATATTTATTCATTAAATATTAAATATATTTAAAATTAAGATAAGCGAGTTTGACCAAAACCATCAACACACTACACTACACTACTATCAACACACTATCTCTCTCTTAACCATCTGTACAACCATCTCTCTCAACCATCTCTCTCACCACACTATCAACACACTATCTCAATTAGGTCTTTTCTGAATTAGGGCTTTCGGAGTTGAGGATTAGGGCTCGAGTTGGGGCTTCTCAAAACATTCTCTCTCTCTCTCTCTCTCTCTCAACACACTCGACCATCTCTCTGTCTTTCTCCCAGCACTGAGGATTTTTCAAAATTAGGGCTTCAAAATTAATTAAGGTAAATTTGGGGATCTTCTGTTTGGGGTTTAATTGGGGTTTTATATGTGGTTTTTGATATATATTAATCATTATGTATATGTGGGCTTTTATGTATATGTTTAGTTGAGGTTTAATTGGGGCTTTTCGTTTTGTATGCATATTATTAATTGGGGTTTTATGTATATGCATATTATTGATAGCAGTTTTGTATGTCAAACTGCAATAGTTGCGGTTTTAATTTATTCTCATGAATAATGTTTTACTTGACAGGATAGGATAGGATTCTTTCCCGAAACTGTTAGTACCTAGGTTTTAATAATGGAGCCTAATTGGATAGGATTTCCAAGATACGGTAAAGAATACGTAAGAGGGATAAAAGCATTTGTGAAAAATGCTTTTCCCCTTTTTTGCGTAGGTGAGGAAATGAAGTGCCCCTGCAAGATCTGTAATAATCAAAATTGGCATCGACGAGATGTAATTTACGATCATCTCATTTACCAAGGACCTTCCCTCTTACATGTCCAGTGGATATGTGAGATTTCACAAACTAAAGTAAACGATGGTACTGACTTTATGAATTGCGAAACGGGGACCGAGTTTGGAGATAATTTACAAGCGATGTTTAACTATACGAGCAAGAGGTTTCAGAATGTAGAAGATGGACCAAATACGGAGGCTAAAAAAAATTTTCGCCTTGTCGAAGAGGGAAAACAACCACTATATCCCGGCTGCAACAATTTTTCTCGGCTAAGTTTTTTGATTAGACTTTATCATTTAAAGTGTATTCATGGAATTACCAATTCTGGATTCAGGGATTTATTAGTGTTGATAAAAGATTCCTTTCCAGAAGCCCATGTGCCTTTGTCCTTCAATGCGGCAAAGAACGTTATCAAGGACTTAGGCCTGGATTACCAGAAAATACATGCATGCCCAAATAGTTGCATGTTGTATTGGGCAGAAAATAAAAATAAAGAAAAGTGTGATAATTGTGGGGTTTCGAGGTGGGTTCTACGAGAAAAGAAAGGCTCTACTGCTAATGACGATCCAGAAAAGTTGATTAGCAAAGTGCCGACAAATGTGATGAGATATTTTCCACTAAAACCGAGGTTGCAAAGGCTATTTATGTGCAAAGAATTGTCCAAACTCATGACATGGCATGCAGAGGGACGAACAAAAGATGGGAAACTAAGGCATCCGGCGGACGCTGAAGCTTGGAAGACAATGGACGCTATGTATCCTGATTTTTCTTCGGAAATTCGAAATATTAGACTAGGTCTAGCTGTTGATGGATTTAATCCATATCGTTCAATGAATTTAAGTCATAGTACATGGCCGATTCTACTAGTAAACTACAACCTCCCACCTTGGCTATGTGTGAAACAAGATAATTTGATTATTTCCACCTTAATATCGGGTCCAGATTCTCCAAAAAACAATATCAACGTGTTTATGCAGCCTTTAATTTCTGAATTAAAAGAATTATGGGATGTTGGCATCCAAACTTATGATGCCTTGACTGATCATAGTTTTAATTTACGGGCAGGGGTGCTTTGGACCATTAGTGATTTTCCAGGATACGCTATGTTGTCAGGTTGGAGCACAAAGGGTAAACTAGCGTGTCCAGTGTGTCATTACGAGACATGCTCAAATTATTTGAAAAATAGCAGAAAACTGTGCTACATGAATCATAGATAGTATCTTCATCCTTCACACAAATGGAGGTTTGACAAGAAAAGATTCAATGGGCAAATTGAAATGAGGCAGATTCCGGAACCATTAACGGGAACAGATATTGATCAATTATTGGTTGGTTTTCAAAACCAGTTTGGGAAAACTATGAAGGGTAGTAGAAAGAGAAATCGTAAAAGTGACTCCCCCTTTAAAAAGAAATCAATATTTTTTAATTTGCCGTATTGGAAGCATAATCCACTTAGACATAACCTTGACGCTATGCACATATAAAAGAACTTATGGGACAATATATTAGGTACTTTGCTTAATATTGGTGGCATGTCAAAAGATCACTTAGGTGCTCGTTTTGATTTACGGGATATGGGTATACGCAAGTCCCTTCACCCAATTAAATCTGTCGATGGAGAGAAATAAGAAATTATGGCAGCAATCTTTGACATGACAAATAAGGAGAAGGAAGTCTTTTTCAAGGTATTGAAGAATGTGAAAATGCCTTATGGTTGTGCTTCCAATGTTAGTCGTTATGTGCACACAAACGAAAGAAAACTAGTGGGGTATAAAAGCCATGACGCACATTTTATCCTCCACTACTTGTTACATTTTGCTGCGAAGAAATCACTAAAACCTGAGGTGGAAAAACCGTTGATCAGATTTAGTGCATTCCTTAGAGGTCTATGGAGTAAGGTCATTCGTTTGGATGATGTCAAGAGCCTGCAAGAAAAAATTGTTCATATACTTTGTGAATTCGAGATTATATTCCCCCTGCCTTCTTTGACATCATGGTGCACCTGCCTGTCCATTTGTGTAATGAAGTTGAATACGGTGGACCGAAGCACCTTCAATGTATGTATCATATTGAGAGATATCTTGGCAAACTGAAATCATATGTTCGTAATAGGAGCAAACCAGAAGGGTCAATTGCAGAAGGTTACCTAGCAGAGGAGTGTGTCACATTCTGTTCAAGATTTTTGGGTGGTGAAGAAGCAAAAACAAGTACTGAATTTGAAAGATGTGCAGAAATTGCGGAGTATCATATTGGAACAAGAAGGAATAAAGATGGCAAAGTTTTTCAATTAAAAGATTCAGATTGGAAAGCATGTCATACATACACTTTGTTCAACTGTGATAATAAGGAAATTGAGACTTTGCTCGAGTAAGTTCTTAAGTCCTTACTCTATTAAATACTATAATTGCAAAATGTCATATTCTTACATTATTTTAACTTAATTGTGTCATAGGGAACATCGAACTTTAGTGGATGGTGATGCAATTTCAAAAAGATATAAAAGAGAACGAACACACACAGAAGAGTTTTGGAAGTGGTTGAAAGAAGAGGTATACAAAAAAGACAACCCTTCAGGAGAGTTACAAGTTCTTGCTTTGGGTCCTAACCGAACAGCTAGGAGTTTTAGTGGGTATGTGATAAATGGTTATCGTTTCCACACAAAGATCAGAGATTCTCGATGCACAACACAGAACAGTGGCGTATTTTTGACTGCTAAAACCACTAGTTTTGCAAGTTCGAAAGACGAAAAACCAATTATCGGGGATTTCAACTATTATGGATCCATTGAAGATATTATTGAAGTTGATTATTGGGGGGTTTTTAAGGTGGTTCTTTTTAAGTGTTGTTGGTACCAAAAAGAGAGAGATTCATATGGTTTGACTAGGGTGAATTTTAATAAGTTATGCTTCAAATCTGATCCTTATGTCCTTGTTTCACAAGTGCAGCAAGTATTTTATGTAGAAGATCAGATCGAAAGTTCTGTGCAATATGTTATTAAAAAATTACCAAGGGACTGGTGTGATGTTGAAGACCAAAATGTTTGTGAAGAAGAAGACAACCACAACTCTCCTGATAAACTTGATACTGAACTTGGTTGTGATATAGAAAATCATGTTGGTCAATTTAGTTGGTTTAGAGATGATATCCCAATAAGACAATTTCTAGTTTCACCAACTAAAGTAACAGAAACTCATGTTTAGTATGTAGTTTAATCAATTTTCTTAGTTTGTAATGTTCTATTAAGAACTCGTGTTAAGTGGCTACATCTGCCATTTTCTCATATTGCATTTTTTTTAATTGTTTTTTGTTGGCAAGTCATATACTTGTGTAATTGCTTACGTGCATAGAATTGTTTTTTTTAATGTTAAATTGTCTTGGTTGCCCTGTACTTTTATTGCATCATATCATTTTATACTCCTTGTTTTAATCAGATCCTTTTTTATTTTTTGTAGGATGACAGAAAAACATGTGTGTGTAAGATACTACTATGGAGGGGTGTTCAGGAAGACTTATTATTCCGGTGGACAACATGGATGTGGAAGAAGCTTCATATACGGTGTTGAGGGAGAATGTGAAGGATTACCTCCACTACAAAGAAATTGGAGGAGTGTATGTCTGGAACGAAGAAAGCCGTGACTGGAATCTTGTGAAAGATGATGCAGATTTTATGCAACTTGTAAATGCCTGTAAAAATGGTGGAGAAATACCTTTCTATGTTGATAACATTGTTGACAAAGAAATCGAGCCTTTGATTCAAGGGCAACCACACGTAGTCATACGACCGAGGAAGAACATAGTTCAAGGTATTTATATGTAATATTAGGAATATTAATGTTAGTTGTGTATATATATATTATGTGTGCTCCTTGTTGCTTGATTCGGTGATATTTATGTTATAGTTGCTGCCAAGGAACCAGTGAAGTGTACATTTGTGACTGCACACCAACTCCAACTCCAACAACAAAAGAAAAATGGGAAGATTCCGAGGTCACCTCAGCTGGAAAAGGTATTGCAAGTACCTGTGAATAAAAAAGGAACAGCAAAAAGGAAATTGAATTTACAGAATGATATCCAGGATGATATCATTGAAGTCAAAAAGACTATAGATAAAGAAATTGTTGAGGTACTAATATTGTCCCATCACCCCTCTTTTTTTTTCTATTAATTATTTTCGTTTTTCAAGATAAAAAGTATAATCTATGTGATTTGATGACTTGTAGTGTCCGCCAGTGAATGTATATGAGCTAGGTAGACTCAGGCGTGTGCAAGAAAACAAGGAAAAGTTTAAAGAGCTTGGGTTAGGAAAATATGCTGCTAATCCAAATCTACCTAATGTCAAGGAAAGTAAAAGGAAAAAGAAAGATGGGGAGGAATCTGATGAATATATTGTGGAAAATGAGAGTGGAGATGATAGTGATGATTCATCAGAGGTACTATTTATTTAAATAAGATTATTTTGCTTTTGTTCATTTATGCATATACTGATGTTTATAATTATTTAAATATAGTGATTGTTGTTTTTATAATTATTGATAATTTTGTGTTGCAGACTAGACCATAATGCTTATATAACAGGTTAATTTATTTAAAAGAGGCCTTTTTTAATTAATTTAATTTCTTGGCTCTCGAGTTTGTATATGAATTTTCATTTTGTGTGAAGCTAATGTTAACTTCATATAAAATTTAAAGAATTAAGACTGTGAAGGAAAAGAAGACTGTACCTGGTCCTAGAACTCGTTCGCGAGCTAATGCTACGGATTTAGGTGATAAGGATCCGGCGCACGCTATCGAGAAAAAAGGAAAGAAAGTTGCCCCTTCTAGAAACTATGCAACACTTTTAAAACCAACATGTAGTAAACTGTTAAATCAGGGTGACAAATCTGTACAAAGTCGTACAGTTGCTGCTTATATTGCGTTGCGAGAAAGTCAGAGGAAAGATCTTGAAGGTGATCGAAGGATATGTGATGTTGGTGAGACAAGTTTGACAAATGCAGATGACGAAGCAGATGAAGAAGTTCAACCAGGTAATATGCATTTGTACTCCACATTAAATCTATATTAGTAGGATTTGTTAGCAAAAATATAGTAATGTAGTACATTACATTTTCTTTTACTTTTTGTATATGTATAGCTCCGAAGAAACGTAGAGGACGGACAAAAATGTTAAAAGTTCACGGTAGGAGTACCGATGAAAAGACAGCCATTAAGCTGAGTAAACGAGGTCAACCAATTGGAGATAGGAAACTTACATATGAGCTAAGCAATTTCCTGGGGACTCTAGTTAAGGATCACGTGTCGCTTACTTATGTTAATTGGCATGTAGTTCCGAAAGAGTTAAAGAAGAAAATGATAGAGTATACTTTGGTGACCTCTATTACCTTATTTTAAATTTCCCATTCTTTTTTCATATGTTTGCATGGTCTGATGCAATTTATGTTTCATACATTATAGGATAGGTACATAATTCCGGAAGAAGGGGAATGGTGGGTAAACAAGACACTTAGTTCTATTTGGAGAACACACAAGTCTCGTTTCAAGGAAAGTCATTATACACAATATCACACTGATGAGGAAAGGATCCAACACAGGCCGAAGACAATTCCTCTTGAGGATTTTAAAATGTTGTTGAAGTATTGGGCAAATGATGAAGTTAAGGTATTTTTACTGGCTGACATACATATATAAAATATAAAATTAAATTGAGTCGTGTATTTTGATTCATTTATTTGGTACATATCTGTATTATTTGACATTGCGAACATTTTATGGTAATAGGCATTGGCTGAGGATAATAAAGCCCGTCGTAATTCCAGTGCTGAGCCACACACTCTCGGTCGGAACAGTCTTGCTCAACTTAGAAACAAGCTGGTATAACTGATTAAGTAACATTTATAAAATATTATTTAAGATGGTAAATTATTTCTTGTTGCCACGTGCTTGTTCTTCTTCTTAATGTTTAATGCTTATAAGCTTATCAATGTTATTTTCCTATACATGCTAGAAAAACAAAAACCCAGATCTTGCCTCCCCATCAAATGCTAGAATCTATTTAAAAAGTCGTAAGCGCAAGCCAGGGCGCAAGTACAAGTCGAGTGGGGATGTAATTCAAAAAAGAATTTTAAGTATATCATATCGTGAAAGTATAAATTTGAGCTAATTTTACCTCTCAAAAATTGACAAAACTGTCTCTTGTAGGAGGACATTAAGGAGATGCTGAAAGACGGGAAAGATGCAGACGTGTTGCTTCCCACAAAAAAGAATAGGCCAGATTGGTTGGTGGGAAGGCAAGGCAAAACAGTTGCCTCGACAGAAACTCATGTTATTCCAATTCCAGAACCTGTTGTTGAGCACTTGACTGCAAAGATCACTCAAAATTTAGAGAGGGAAATGGAAGACAAGGTTAACAAAAAATTTCAAGAGAACATGGCTTGCTTTCTGAAAAAACATGGAGAGGCACGTCCTGATATGAAACTAGATGTTGCAGCCTTTTGTGCTACCTTTTCTAGTGTTCAGGATGATCATGTCACTCCTGTCACTCCTGTCATTCCTGCCAGTCAAAGCGGTGCTACTTCTTAAATATGATTCTATCTTTATCGTACTTAAGTAATTATCGTACTTTACATGCTATCGTGGTTTTAATATCTCGAACTTGGTTAATGTAATGGATTGTCTAGTACTTGATTTATGTAATGGATTTTCTAGTACTTGGATAGTTTTGTTGGTGGTTGAAGTAGTTTGGAGGGGTTGAATAAGTCTGGAGAATCTTGGATAGTTTTGTTGGTGGTTGAAGTGGTTTGGAGAATTGCAATGTTTGGATTGTTGGTTTAAACTTTGGTGTTACAATGGGAATGCTGCACATACAAAGCTGACATCATGAAAATTCTTATATTTTAGTGTTACATATGCATAGTGTAGTGTTACATTTGTATATCAACATGCTATTACAGGATCAAAATATAGTGTTACCCAATATAAATAATGTAGTGTTACATTAGGTAAAGTGGGCCCCACTTCCAGAAAAAGTGGGCCCCACTGTCAGAAAAAGTGAGCCCCACTGTCAGAAAAAGTGGGCCCCACTGTCAGAAAAAGTGGGTCCCACATGTGGGCCCCACTGTCAGAAAAAGTGGGTCCCACATGTGGGCCCCACTGTCAGAAAAAGTGGGCCCCGCAGGTGGGTCCCACATTTGTTCTCTTTATTAAATTCTAATGTAACACTAAAAATCCATTACATTTGATGATGACAGTGTTACATTAGGTGGCTATTGTAATGCTTTACGAGTGTTACAGTAGATGGACAAAAGCGTTACAATATATAGCTATTGTAACGCCCGTATATGTAACGCCCCTCTGTGTTACAATAGATCTATTGTAACGGATTTAGGGTCTATTGTAACACTAGGTGGTAGTTACAATAGCCCACTTATGGCGTAGTGGTGCCTCCAAGACATTATTTGGTAACCAACCGGTTTCAAGATGAGCCTTAATGGGGTCTATCCAACAGCCACCTATGTCAATAAGTGTTATTAGTTTTCCATTGATGCTCGGAGTCTTCAATACTTGGAAGTATACACTTCCGACATAGTTCTCAATCTCAGAAGAATCAAATTTAGACAAGGCATCGGCCTTTGTAACACCCCAGATCCGGGGTCAGGAATCTGGGTTGTCACGCTCCATCAATTATACAATACATGCATTACTTACAACATTCTCATATTACAACTCCAAAGAGCCCAATCAGTTACGCACACACACATAAGTTATAGCCTTGGAAATGAGCAACAAAAGTAACATTTGTTATTACAACTCAAATGTACTATCCAGGATCTCATCTATTATTTACAAACTCTGCCTGAAGTTACAATAATAGACCTCACCGTTCTATACAAGGTTTAATAATACAAACCTACTCGAAAACAATTCTTACTAATTCAGTCTGCAACTATTCTGCTCACACCGGCAGTATCCATGCTGCTGAACTAACTCAATGGTGGTCTCTCCATTGTAGTTTGATATTACAAGCAGTGCAAGATATATGTATACACTCACACAGAACAGAAACAATTGAGAACAAAACTATTTCTCTCTTATTTGATAAAACTGGAAGTACAAAGTACATAAAGCAATGTTAATGTCTAGAGCTATAAAATAGGAAACAAAAACTGAACAATCTCCTGGACCTGCTCCACCTCTCCATTATTAACTCAGAACTCCTAAAAACTCTCCCTGAGCATTAGACCAAATCAACTACTACAAAATACAAATAAATAAACATTAAACACTAATTTAAGATTAAACCAACATTCTTCCCCTTAATCTTAAACTCGTGTTGCCACCTCCCTGACTCCCAACAGCTGCCTCAAACGCTCAAACTTGACTGTTGTTAATGCCTTGGTTAAAATGTCTGCACGCTGAAATTCACTTGGCACATGCTTAACTATGATCTCCCCACGTTCAACACACTCTCGAATGAAATGATATCGTACATCAATATGTTTGCTACGACCATGAAAGACTGGATTCTTTGCAAGGTCGATGGCTGATTTATTATCGATGTACAGAACCAACGGACCAATTTTCTCCTTAGTCACTTGCTACATAACATTACGCAGCCATATACTTTGACACGCTGTTGCGGTGGCTGCCATAAATTCAGCTTCGCAAAACGACGATGCCACACATCTTTGTTTCTGTGACACCCACGTTACAAAGCTTTCATTCAAATAAAATGCCATCCCACATGTGCTCCTTCTATCTTCAACATGGCCAGCCAAATCACTGTCTGAAAACCCTGTCAACTCATTATTTCCATTCGCCTTTGAGTACACCAGTCCGAGTTCAAGAGTTCCCTTCACATACCTCAAAATCCTCTTTACGGCATTTAAGTGTAGCACAGTTGGATGCTCCATATATCTGCTCACCATACCGACAACAAAGGCAATGTCCGGTCTGGTATGGACCAAATACCGTAAGCCTCCCACTAGACTGCGATACTTGGTGCTATCGACTTTTTTCCCACCTACATCCTTGGTCAGTTGTTCACTTCGATCCATAGGATACTTTGTTGAGTTGCATTCTTTCAAACCTGCATGCTCAAGCAATTTTTTCGCATACTCACTTTGCCTTAACTCAATGAAACCATCTCCTTGTTTTACCTCTATTCCCAAGTAGTATGTCAAATGTCCCAAGTCGCTCATCTCAAAGAACTGGCTCATCTGTTTCTTGAACTCTTCTATGCTTGAAAGCTTAGTACATGACACCAAGATGTCATCAACATACACTCCTATTATCAGCTCATTATCTTTGTCACATCGAGTATACACAGCTTGTTCTGATGGGCAGCGTTTAAAACCCATCCTCTCAAGGCAACTGTTTAATTTTGCGTACCATGCACGTGGTGCTTGTTTTAATCCGTACAGCGCCTTGAAAAGTTTGTAGACCATTTTCTCCTGCCCACTTTTGACAAACCCCTTTGGCTGCGAAACAAACACTTCCTCACTGATATCACCATTAAGGAACGCTATTTTGACGTCCAAATGGTGCACCTGCCAGTTGTTTTTAGCTGCCAAAGCCAGCAACAAACGAACAATCTCCATTCTAGTGACTGGTGCGTATACCTCATCATAATCTATACCATGTTTCTGCATGTAACCTTTCACAACCAAGCGAGCCTTGTACTTTATAACCTCCCCATCTGCGTTCTTCTTTATTTTATAAACCCACTTCAGATCAATTACTTTCTTCCCAACTGGCAATTCAGTCAATTTCCATGTCCCATTCTTCTCGATGGAAGCCATTTCTCCCTCCATTGCTAGCCTCCAATTCTTGTCACCTGCAGCCTGCTCATAATTCTGTGGTTCCTCCGTGCCTACAAACAAAAGTTCTTGTTCCAACTCTGTTTCCTCAGTGTTGTCATACTCATCTTGGAGTGACCTGAAACGCAATGGCTCACCACTGTCGTCATACCGGTGAGAACTGACATTAGTGGTGGACGACTGTGAGGAATTCGAGCTCTCTGATTCACCTGTACCACTTGTAGTTGACCTTGATGGCGTCTGAAAACCCCCTTCCCAGGTGTCACTGTCATGTGAGCGTTCGGCATCATCATTGTTTCCCTCAGCTGGTTCGAAGACATCGGGAACCGAAAAACTACTTTCACCATAATCTCCACTCGCCTCAAGATGTGTGAAAAGCCAACCTTTTGCTTCTTCAAACACAACATCCCTACTAACGTGGATACGTTTTTTCACGGGATCATAAACTCGATATGCCTTAGAACCAGGTTCTCGTCCCAGGATAATGACTTCCATACTTTTGTCATCCAATTTCTTTGTATGAGCATCGAAGATCTTCATATGTGCTAAACAGCCAAAAACACGAATATGGCTCAAATTTGGCTTACTCCCAGTCCACACTTCGTATGGGGTCTGGTTTGACATATCACGCGTCGGTAATCGATTCAAAATATACACTGAGTGACGCACAGCCTCCCCCCACAGTGTTGTTGGCAAACCCATTTCCTTTATGAAGCATCGAGTCATTTCAACAACCGTTCTATTTCTCCTCTCCATGACTCCGTTTTGTTGAGAAGTGTAAGGAGCGGTGTAGTGCCTTTCAATTCCGTTGTCTTCGCAATAAGCTTTAAATTCATTTGAGATAAACTCGCCTCCACGATCAGTTCTAAACACTTTAATTCTTTTCTCTTCACCATCTTCCACCTGAGCTCGGAACTTCTTAAACGCACTAAAGGCTTCATCTTTGCTTTAAACACTTTCCCCTTTAATTGCTTGCTCCGTTGTCTAATTACCATACATTTGAGCTAGTTTTCTATCCTTTTCCGTCATTCATCACCTTCGGTGTCACACCTCCTTCATTCAGCATCACCTCTTCACACTTTTTGTCATGTTTTTCTAGCAAGAGAGTTGGCTCTTCTTCCTCCGTCCGTGCCATTAGAGCCTCTTGTCTCGCTTCTTTTTCACATTTTGGTTTCCTGCACTCGGCAGCATAGTGGCCATAGATATGACAATTGTAACACCTTATTCTGCTTTTGTCCCTTCCGTTGCGTCCTCCTGTATTAGAACCACCTTCATTGCCACCCATGTTCATCCGTTTTTGCCACTCTTCCCTAGTGAGCAGCAGTTTGCTGTCACTGTTTTCTCTTTTACGCCACTCTTCCTCAGTTAGAAATACCTGACTGCCCATGACCTCTGTAGTTCCCTTTAGCCTTTCTTCATGTGCTTTTAACGATCCAATCGCCTCCTCCACCGTCATTTTTTCAAGATCACCAAATTGTTCTATAGTTGATGCTATTTGCAAGAACTTAGATGGTACTGCACGAAGCAATTTTTTTACCACATAAGCTTCTTTTACCTCTTCTCCAAGAACTCGGATATTCGTCACCAATCCAACAAGCTTTAGGCTGAAATCATCTAGGAGCTCTGTATCTTTCATTGTCAAAGCTCCGAACTCAGCCTTCAAGGTTTGGATCTTAGCTGCTTTAGCTCTATTTGCGCCCTGACACATAGTTTTCAACGCTCCCCAGGCCTCTTTAGCCTGTTTCTTCTCACAGAGAGACAGTAGTATATCCTCGGGAACACTTTGATAGATCATTTCCATCGCCACCTTGTCCACTCTCTCGTCCACAGCCACTGTTTTGGGGTCTGATTGTTCCACGGCCTCCCAAACTCCATGCGCCTGTATTAGGACCTTCATTTTCATTGACCAAACTATGTAGTTCGTCTTAGTTAACATATGATAGCTCAAGCCCATTGATCCTTTCCCCTTCCCAACGTCCATTGCTTTTGACATGTACACCGGCAAAAGAAATTACACCTTGGAGCTCTGATACCAAATGTAGTTTGATATTACAAGCACTGCAAGATATATGTATACACTCACACAGAACAGAAACAATTGAGAACAAAACTATTTCTCTCTTATTTGATAAAACTGGAAGTACAATCTCCTGGACCTGCTCCACCTCTCCATTATTCACTCAAAACTCCTAAAAACTCTCCCTGAGCATTAGACCAAATCAACTACTACAAAATACAAATAAATAAACATTAAACACTAATTTAAGATTAAACCAACATTCATTCCCTTCCTCTCGTAACACGAGGTGAATCGGCAACGTTTTCTTCATGCTGATAGGTTTAATAAAGAAAGAATGAGCTAATAGCGCTCATCAGGAAATCTATCCCAGTTTAAATCTCTAACCTTTAAGGTAGATAATCCACAGAGGATCAAAGTTTTAACACTACTAGGGTTTGACCCCAAAATAGTATATCGGTCAAAATACTGTATGACTTATAATCATACTCAAATATTCTTCGTAAATCATTTAGAAATCCTTGGTATCGATATAATGAACCAAGATTCAAAACATATCTTTTAAAATAGATATCAAATATTGGAATCAAGGCTTAAAGCCTATCCGTTGTTTCAAAACACTATACAGTTCAATATGCTGTATATCTTAAATCCCTTCTCAACATATATACACACATATCTATTTAGATATCTCATACTGTTCAAAATACTGTAAAATATCGGTAATGAACACCTTTGAAACTCCGTTCATATACAGAACGATATGTTTAAATATTTTTTTCGTCAAAACATGCCATACAGTTCAAATACTGTATGAGGTATAGTACTTTGTTAAAATATCATTAACAAGTGTCTTTAACCGGTATTTAACCCAAGTTACCAAACATTTCTGAAATTCCAATCCTTGGAAAAACATGGGGAGTTGCACAGGGCTACGCACTGGTATGCGATGATCAGTCGTCATACCATAGATTTTCTACTAGTAGATGGATAATCCCGAAGGTCATTACCCTAACCTCTACCGGGCGCTTTATATAAGCCAAATCTGGTTGTATTCTTATACACCCATTTTCTATCAACATCCAATTATTCTTGTAATCGGCGGTACAACGCTTATTGTAACTTTGGTTCTCTGAAATGTTTCTTTCGGTCGGTCCGTCGGTCTGCGGTTCCTACGTAGTGCTCGCACTCAAACTCGTCGCCAAACATGCTTGGAAAACTCCTCCCGAAACGGGAGTTCATTCATTGTTCCTTATCTGACAAGATGGTGACTGGAACTCCACGTCACCCAACTATCTCTTTTGTAACTCTTCGATTAAAGATCTCTTGCTAAAAATAAAATATGAGTAGACTCATTAATCAATCAGTTATAACTCAATTGACGTCATAGTCCGACTTGATTCTTGTTGATCCTATCACAAAATCCATTACAAAAAATTACATTCCTAATCAGGAATCTCTACTAACTGTGATAGTCAACTATGTCTTTGTTGTGCCTTCATTTTCTGACATATCCAATATTTGTTTACCAATCGATAATATCCTTTTTATCTATCCGACCACCTATAACATTTCCTTTCTCTCTTTACCTTTTTGTACTCTCGGTGTAGCTGTCTCTCTAGGACAGATCTTCATTCCTTGATTTGTCTTGGCTCAATCAGGGCCTTTAAATAATCCTTGTTGTATTCTTAAGTTCAACTTCATCCTTTCAGTTCCTCTTATTAGTCCTTCTGAAAAATTAGCATCCTTTCATTTCTTGAACATTTGGAATCCCAACTCGGTAAAAATACCTTATGATTCCTTTATCATTCTTTCTCAGTCTTTACTGTTTTCTCCAACATGGACTTTATACCTTTACTCGTCATTTGATCTTGACATAACCTGATTTTCTGTAGCAATTCCGGTTGCATTGCAACCTCAACTAGTCTCTCAGTACCATTTCCGGCTATTTTAACCTCAATTTCCATTTTCTCAAATCCTTGGATTAACTTTATCCGACGATGTTATCATCTTAAGTCTCTTAGACTAAGGGCATCGGCCATCACATTGGCCTTCCCTGGGTGGTAAAGAATCCCACCGTCATAATCCTTGATTAGCTTTAGCTATCTTTCCAATTCTCATGGTAAGTTCTTTCTGGGAAAGTGTATCTAATGCTCTTATGATTTGTATAAGTCTCGCACTTCTTTCCATACCATTAGTGCATCTAATCTTTAAAGCGAAACTATTGATACCAATTCTAAGTCATGCGTAGGGTTTCTAAATTCATATTCCTTTAATTGTTTGGATGCATGCGCAATTACCTTTCCGTGCTACATTAGCACACACCCTACTTCTTTATGCGATGCGTCGCTATAGATCACAAAATCTCCCTTCTAGTCTGGCAGTACCAGCACAGGACGATGACTAGTCTCTTCTTTAATTCCCGGAAACGTTTCTCACATTTCTCGGTCCATTCAACTTTTTAGTCTTCCGAGTAAGTTGGGTTAGTGGGGCTGCTATTTTAGCAAAATCATGTACACATCTTCGGTAATATCTGGTTAAATCCACGAATTACTCACCTCGGTTGGTGTGGTTGGTCTTTCCCAGTTCGAAACAGCTTTTATATTAGTGGGGTCAACCAACACCTCTTCACTGTTGACCATGTCCTAAAAACTGTACTTCCCTTAGCCAAAACTCGCACTTTGAGAACTTGGCATATAACTTTTCTCTCCTCAGTGCTTCTAACACTATCCTCAAACGTTCTACATGTTCTTCCTCGGTCCTTGAGGTAAACCAAAATATTGTCGATGTCACTTTGACACACTTATCCAAATACTTCTTGAAAACTCGATTCATCAAGTCCATGAAAGTTGCAGGGGCATTCATTAGCCCAACAACATCACTAAAACTCGTAGTGTCCATACTTGGTGTGAATCTTAGTCTTGGGTATGTTCTCAGGTTTAATATTCAACTGGTGGTATCCCGTTCTCAAATCAATCTTCGAGAATTTAAATGCACCATGCAGCCGATCGAACAAATCACTGATCCTTGGCAGGGGTATTCATTCTTAACAGTTAGCCTATTCATCTTTCGATAGTTTATGCACAGCCTCATGCTGCCGTCCTTTTTCTTCACCAATAACACGGGTGCATCCCACGGTGACGCACTTGGTCTTATCATTCCTTCCCCTAACAATTTCTATAATTGAGCGACTAATTTCTTCATCTCGACTGGAGCTAGTCGGTACGGGGCCTTCGAAACTGGCGCCGTTCTTGGAGCTAATTCTATAGCAAACTTTATTTCTCTATTGGGCGGTACCCCCGGAAGATCTTCTGGAATACATCCTCGAATTCGTTAACCACAGGGATATTCTGTACACTAGGTACTTCCCGTTTCGTATCCATCACAGTCGCTAAACAAGTTTCACATCCTTGGAGGTCAATCGTTCCCTCGTCCGACAATCTGAATTCTTACCTTCTTTCTTTCTCAATCTATTCGCATTGCATACTCTATTTTCTTTATTCCCATTTCTTTCTCGTCCACTTTGCTTCCATTTCTATCATAGTCGTTTCATTAACCAAGGTAACATAATTAGTCGTTTCGAACACTTCGTTATTCTGAATTCGCATCATGCGAAACAAACCTTGGCAATTTCCGTAAACTTCGATTCATAATTTATCGGACTCATTTGTTTTAGCTCTCAGCTTCAACACTCTCTTTTTCCAAATATTAAGGAAAATACTTGCATGGTACCAATAATACTTCAAACAACATAATATTTTATAAAATCTTTGTAAGAATTCTCGTCGAATGGATGACCTTATTAGGTCTCAATCAATTATCATTTGGAAATTTCATCATCACAATTCACTGCATATAAAATGCATTGGGAACTCACTTAAGTAAATTCGACCGAAAGTGTAACTTAGTGAAACAATAACTAGTTCACTTCAAGGAACATTAACATCTATCTGAACAAAATTTGCTACTTTGATTGGTTTGGGACGCAGCATCTAGCTAGGATGATTAGCTAGATTTTCATCATATCATTAAAATTTCAACTAGTTAGAACAATTAACTAGTCACTCATCATGGCACATGCACTTCGCCATTTTCAATCTACTAGTACCACAATCTCGACATCGTACCCAAAGAAAGAAAGAAAACAAAATTTTGACTACTCGGATAAAGAATTGAAAAGAAGAGTAAATAAGTTCGGGGACAAACAAGGTAATTATAACCCTTGAATAGAATATAAGATATGAATAGAAAGTTCCTGGTATCGGAACAATCGATAACCTCCCATCAAACATTTCTCTTTAGTGAAACGGTCCACCCAAAGGTGTCTCCGTACATAAACTTTGTCAAATTCTTCGATAGAATTGAATTCGGACTACCAATATCAAATTGATATCCTTTCCACGATTCCAACGTCTGATGTGCAAATCTCTTTTTAATAGAAGGAAAGAATTCACGAGTGATCTCTGAAATACACATCATCTATATTTTAAACAAATAACTAGATATTTATGAACTCGACTGAGGAGTCCAAATATGAAGAAATAAAATGAATACTTAACGATTGTTGGTTGCATCCCAAGTTGAAGTAGGAAACTAGAAGGGTTACCTGACATGAACTATTCAAGGTAACACAGGCAGGAACAGTTTTAGATTGAGTAGTACACCAGCAAGTTGATACCAAAAAGTCAATGGTCATCATAATTTTTAACATCACCCGTACGAGGATGATCTAATCTTTCTGCCTTTATGGCTTAGGGTACTAACCAACGGTACCTCAAAATCGTACAATTCCTTAAATAGGTCGGGAGTTCGAAACATATTCGCCATTCCCCGATAATCATTCAGAGATTGGGCCTCCTACGGCCGCATCAACACATCCTCAAAAGATGGAGGTCCATTAACGTATATGTAATTTCTCAACACTAGTCGTATCGAATGAATCCAACCCCAGGCCACCATAGGTCTCGTTCCTCGTAGGTCCTGAGATTGTCGCATTGCTCGTTGCAACCATACGTGTCTTTATCAGAATCACGCTATCCATTCTTCATATCTTTGATTTCCGAGTTGAGCCATCATGGCCTATCGTACGAAATATACTCGCGATGCGATTTAGCACGTTCGTCTCACGATAACGTTCCGGTACTATATGTATGCAAAAGTCTTCCTCTTAGGTAACAAAGTACCCATCAACGGAAAAGACACCAACTCTGGTGGAATCGTTGTTCTCAAGGCTTGGACCTCATACACAAGATAATGCCTTAACTAGTCCACGCAATTTAGTAATTTGGATCGCGTAAAGGACTGTAAACGTCTAAATCTTCACATGTGCTGCCTTCTCGTGGCAAACTACGATGAACTACAAACACTTAGGTTCTTACTAAGTCAAGTTATCCATTGGTATTGGTCATTCCGACCTTACCCCAACTACAACTGAGACTCTGCTCCGCGTCTTATCTTAATGTCCTTGATAATCCGGGTATAATTCTAGACATTCGTCTCATCATTATGATGGTCTTCAACGGTCCTATCGGTCCTTCGATAAGTCCCCAAAATTAACTTACTTCGATATAAGTCTTAACACTCTCATATCCAAGTTTATAACTTAACGCTCTGATACCATTTATGTAACACCCCCAGATCCGGGGTCAGGAATCTGGGTTGTCATGCTCCATCAATTATACAATACATGCATTACTTACAACATTCTCATATTACAACTCCAAAGACCCCAATCACTTACGCGCACACACACAAGTTATAGCCTTGGAAATGAGCAACAAAAGTAACATTTGTTATTACAACTCAAATGTACTATCCAGGATCTCATCTATTATTTACAACCTCTACCTGAAGTTACAATAATAGACCTCACCGATCTATACAAGGTTTAATAATACAAACCTACTCGAAAACAATTCTTATTAATTCAGTCTGCAACTATTCTGCTCACACCGGCAGTATCCATCCTGCTGAACTAACTCAAGGGTGGTCTCTCCATTCCCTTCCTCTCGTAACACGAGGTGAATCGGCAACGTTTTCTTCATGCTGATAGGTTTAATAAAGAAAGAATGAGCTAATAGCGCTCAGCAGGAAATCTATCCCAGTTTAAATCTCTAACCTTTAAGGTAGATAATCCACAGAGGATCAAAGTTTTAACACTACTAGGGTTTGACCCCAAAATAGTATATCGGTCAAAATACTGTATGACTTATAATCATACTCAAATATTCTTCGTAAATCATTTAGAAATCCTTGGTATCGATATAATGAACCAAGATTCAAAACATATCTTTTAAAATAGATATCAAATATTGGAATCAAGGCTTAAAGCCTATCCGTTGTTTCAAAACACTATACAGTTCAATATGCTGTATATCTTAAATCCCTTCTCAACATATATACACACATATCTATTTAGATATCTCATACTGTTCAAAATACTGTAAAATATCGGTAATGAACACCTTTGAAACTCTGTTCATATACAGAACGATATGTTTAAATATTTTTTTCGTCAAAACATGCCATACAGTTCAAATACTGTATGAGGTATAGTACTTTGTTAAAATATCATTAACAAGTGTCTTTAACCGGTATTTAACCCAAGTTACCAAACATTTCTGAAATTCCAATCCTTGGAAAAACATGGGGAGTTGCACAGGGCTACGCACTGGTATGCGATGATCAGTCGTCATACCATAGATTTTCTACTAGTAGATGGATAATCCCGAAGGTCATTACCCTAACCTCTACCGGGCGCTTTATATAAGCCAAATCTGGTTGTATTCTTATACACCCATTTTCTATCAACATCCAATTATTCTTGTAATCGGCGGTACAACGCTTATTGTAACTTTGGTTCTCTGAAATGTTTCTTTCGGTCGGTCCGTCGGTCTGCGGTTCCTACGTAGTGCTCGCACTCAAACTCGTCGCCAAACATGCTTGGAAAACTCCTCCCGAAATGGGAGTTCATTCATTGTTCCTTATCTGACAAGATGGTGACTGGAACTCCACGTCACCCAACTATCTCTTTTGTAACTCTTCGATTAAAGATCTCTTGCTAAAAATAAAATATGAGTAGACTCATTAATCAATCAGTTATAACTCAATTGACGTCATAGTCCGACTTGATTCTTGTTGATCCTATCACAAAATCCATTACAAAAAATTACATTCCTAATCAGGAATCTCTACTAACTGTGATAGTCAACTATGTCTTTGTTGTGCCTTCATTTTCTGACATATCCAATATTTGTTTACCAATCGATAATATCCTTTTTATCTATCCGACCACCTATAACATTTCCTTTCTCTCTTTACCTTTTTGTACTCTCGGTGTAGCTGTCTCTCTAGGACAGATCTTCATTCCTTGATTTGTCTTGGCTCAATCAGGGCCTTTAAATAATCCTTGTTGTATTCTTAAGTTCAACTTCATCCTTTCAGTTCCTCTTATTAGTCCTTCTGAAAAATTAGCATCCTTTCATTTCTTGAACATTTGGAATCCCAACTCGGTAAAAATACCTTATGATTCCTTTATCATTCTTTCTCAGTCTTTACTGTTTTCTCCAACATGGACTTTATACCTTTACTCGTCATTTGATCTTGACATAACCTGATTTTCTGTAGCAATTCCGGTTGCATTGCAACCTCAACTAGTCTCTCAGTACCATTTCCGGCTATTTTAACCTCAATTTCCATTTTCTCAAATCCTTGGATTAACTTTATCCGACGATGTTATCATCTTAAGTCTCTTAGACTAAGGGCATCGGCCATCACATTGGCCTTCCCTGGGTGGTAAAGAATCCCACCGTCATAATCCTTGATTAGCTTTAGCTATCTTTCCAATTCTCATGGTAAGTTCTTTCTGGGAAAGTGTATCTAATGCTCTTATGATTTGTATAAGTCTCGCACTTCTTTCCATACCATTAGTGCATCTAATCTTTAAAGCGAAACTATTGCTACCAATTCTAAGTCATGCGTAGGGTTTCTAAATTCATATTCCTTTAATTGTTTGGATGCATGCGCAATTACCTTTCCGTGCTACAATAGCACACACCCTACTTCTTTATGCGATGCGTCGCTATAGATCACAAAATCTCCCTTCTAGTCTGGCAGTACCAGCACAGGACGATGACTAGTCTCTTCTTTAATTCCCGGAAACGTTTCTCACATTTCTCGGTCCATTCAACTTTTCAGTCTTCCGAGTAAGTTGGGTTAGTGGGGCTGCTATTTTAGCAAAATCATGTACACATCTTCGGTAATATCTGGTTAAATCCACAAAATTACTCACCTCGGTTGGTGTGGTTGGTCTTTCCCAGTTCGAACCAGCTTTTATATTAGCGGGGTCAACCAACACCTCTTCACTGTTGACCATGTCCTAAAAACTGTACTTCCCTTAGCCAAAACTCGCACTTTGAGAACTTGGCATATAACTTTTCTCTCCTCAGTGCTTCTAACACTATCCTCAAACGTTCTACATGTTCTTCCTCGGTCCTTGAGGTAAACCAAAATATTGTCGATGTCACTTTGACACACTTATCCAAATACTTCTTGAAAACTCGATTCATCAAGTCCATGAAAGTTGCAGGGGCATTCATTAGCCCAACAACATCACTAAAACTCGTAGTGTCCATACTTGGTGTGAATCTTAGTCTTGGGTATGTTCTCAGGTTTAATATTCAACTGGTGGTATCCCGTTCTCAAATCAATCTTCGAGAATTTAAATGCACCATGCAGCCGATCGAACAAATCACTGATCCTTGGCAGGGGTATTCATTCTTAACAGTTAGCCTATTCATCTTTCGATAGTTTATGCACAGCCTCATGCTGCCATCCTTTTTCTTCACCAATAACACGGGTGCATCCCACGGTGACGCACTTGGTCTTATCATTCCTTCCCCTAACAATTTCTATAATTGAGCGACTAATTTCTTCATCTCGACTGGAGCTAGTCGGTACGGGGCCTTCGAAACTGGCGCCGTTCTTGGAGCTAATTCTATAGCAAACTTTATTTCTCTATTGGGCGGTACCCCCGGAAGATCTTCTGGAATACATCCTCGAATTCGTTAACCACAGGGATATTCTGTACACTAGGTACTTCCCGTTTCGTATCCATCACAGTCGCTAAACAAGTTTCACATCCTTGGAGGTCAATCGTTCCCTCGTCCGACAATCTGAATTCTTACCTTCTTTCTTTCTTAATCTATTCGCATTGCATACTCTATTTTCTTTATTCCCATTTCTTTCTCGTCCACTTTGCTTCCATTTCTATCATAGTCGTTTCATTAACCAAGGTAACATAATTAGTCGTTTCGAACACTTCGTTATTCTGAATTCGCATCATGCGAAACAAACCTTGGCAATTTCCGTAAACTTCGATTCATAATTTATCGGACTCATTTGTTTTAGCTCTCAGCTTCAACACTCTCTTTTTCCAAATATTAAGGAAAATACTTGCATGGTACCAATAATACTTCAAACAACATAATATTTTATAAAATCTTTGTAAGAATTCTCGTCGAATGGATGACCTTATTAGGTCTCAATCAATTATCATTTGGAAATTTCATCATCACAATTCACTGCATATAAAATGCATTGGGAACTCACTTAAGTAAATTCGACCGAAAGTGTAACTTAGTGAAACAATAACTAGTTCACTTCAAGGAACATTAACATCTACCTGAACAAAATTTGCTACTTTGATTGGTTTGGGACGCAGCATCTAGCTAGGATGATTAGCTAGATTTTCATCATATCATTAAAATTTCAACTAGTTAGAACAATTAACTAGTCACTCATCATGGCACATGCACTTCGCCATTTTCAATCTACTAGTACCACAATCTCGACATCGTACCTAAAGAAAGAAAGAAAACAAAATTTTGACTACTCGGATAAAGAATTGAAAAGAAGAGTAAATAAGTTCGGGGACAAACAAGGTAATTATAACCCTTGAATAGAATATAAGATATGAATAGAAAGTTCCTGGTATCGGAACAATCGATAACCTCCCATCAAACATTTCTCTTTAGTGAAACGGTCCACCCAAAGGTGTCTCCGTACATAAACTTTGTCAAATTCTTCGATAGAATTGAATTCGGACTACCAATATCAAATTGATATCCTTTCCACGATTCCAACGTCTGATGTGCAAATCTCTTTTTAATAGAAGGAAAGAATTCACGAGTGATCTCTGAAATACACATCATCTATATTTTAAACAAATAACTAGATATTTATGAACTCGACTGAGGAGTCCAAATATGAAGAAATAAAATGAATACTTAACGATTGTTGGTTGCATCCCAAGTTGAAGTAGGAAACTAGAAGGGTTACCTGACATGAACTATTCAAGGTAACACAGGCAGGAACAGTTTTAGATTGAGTAGTACACCAGCAAGTTGATACCAAAAAGTCAATGGTCATCATAATTTTTAACATCACCCGTACGAGGATGATCTAATCTTTCTGCCTTTATGGCTTAGGGTACTAACCAACGGTACCTCAAAATCGTACAATTCCTTAAATAGGTCGGGAGTTCGAAACATATTCGCCATTCCCCGATAATCATTCAGAGATTGGGCCTCCTACGGCCGCATCAACACATCCTCAAAAGATGGAGGTCCATTAACGTATATGTAATTTCTCAACACTAGTCGTATCGAATGAATCCAACCCCAGGCCACCATAGGTCTCGTTCCTCGTAGGTCCTGAGATTGTCGCATTGCTCGTTGCAACCATACGTGTCTTTATCAGAATCACGCTATCCATTCTTCATATCTTTGATTTCCGAGTTGAGCCATCATGGCCTATCGTACGAAATATACTCGCGATGCGATTTAGCACGTTCGTCTCACGATAACGTTCCGGTACTATATGTATGCAAAAGTCTTCCTCTTAGGTAACAAAGTACCCATCAACGGAAAAGACACCAACTCTGGTGGAATCGTTGTTCTCAAGGCTTGGACCTCATACACAAGATAATGCCTTAACTAGTCCACGCAATTTAGTAATTTGGATCGCGTAAAGGACTGTAAACGTCTAAATCTTCACATGTGCTGCCTTCTCGTGGCAAACTACGATGAACTACAAACACTTAGGTTCTTACTAAGTCAAGTTATCCATTGGTATTGGTCATTCCGACCTTACCCCAACTACAACTGAGACTCTGCTCCGCGTCTTATCTTAATGTCCTTGATAATCCGGGTATAATTCTAGACATTCGTCTCATCATTATGATGGTCTTCAACGGTCCTATCGGTCCTTCGATAAGTCCCCAAAATTAACTTACTTCGATATAAGTCTTAACACTCTCATATCCAAGTTTATAACTTAACGCTCTGATACCATTTATGTAACACCCCCAGATCCGGGGTCAGGAATCTGGGTTGTCATGCTCCATCAATTATACAATACATGCATTACTTACAACATTCTCATATTACAACTCCAAAGACCCCAATCACTTACGCGCACACACACAAGTTATAGCCTTGGAAATGAGCAACAAAAGTAACATTTGTTATTACAACTCAAATGTACTATCCAGGATCTCATCTATTATTTACAACCTCTACCTGAAGTTACAATAATAGACCTCACCGATCTATACAAGGTTTAATAATACAAACCTACTCGAAAACAATTCTTATTAATTCAGTCTGCAACTATTCTGCTCACACCGGCAGTATCCATCCTGCTGAACTAACTCAAGGGTGGTCTCTCCATTCCCTTCCTCTCGTAACACGAGGTGAATCGGCAACGTTTTCTTCATGCTGGTAGGTTTAATAAAGAAAGAATGAGCTAATAGCGCTCAGCAGGAAATCTATCCCAGTTTAAATCTCTAACCTTTAAGGTAGATAATCCACAGAGGATCAAAGTTTTAACACTACTAGGGTTTGACCCCAAAATAGTATATCGGTCAAAATACTGTATGACTTATAATCATACTCAAATATTCTTCGTAAATCATTTAGAAATCCTTGGTATCGATATAATGAACCAAGATTCAAAACATATCTTTTAAAATAGATATCAAATATTGGAATCAAGGCTTAAAGCCTATCCGTTGTTTCAAAACACTATACAGTTCAATATGCTGTATATCTTAAATCCCTTCTCAACATATATACACACATATCTATTTAGATATCTCATACTGTTCAAAATACTGTAAAATATCGGTAATGAACACCTTTGAAACTCTGTTCATATACAGAACGATATGTTTAAATATTTTTTTCGTCAAAACATGCCATACAGTTCAAATACTGTATGAGGTATAGTACTTTGTTAAAATATCATTAACAAGTGTCTTTAACCGGTATTTAACCCAACTTACCAAACATTTCTGAAATTCCAATCCTTGGAAAAACATGGGGAGTTGCACAGGGCTACGCACTGGTATGCGATGATCAGTCGTCATACCATAGATTTTCTACTAGTAGATGGATAATCCCGAAGGTCATTACCCTAACCTCTACCGGGCGCTTTATATAAGCCAAATCTGGTTGTATTCTTATACACCCATTTTCTATCAACATCCAATTATTCTTGTAATCGGCGGTACAACGCTTATTGTAACTTCGGTTCTCTGAAATGTTTCTTTCGGTCGGTCCGTCGGTCTGCGGTTCCTACATAGTGCTCGCACTCAAACTCGTCGCCAAACATGCTTGGAAAACTCCTCCCGAAACGGGAGTTCATTCATTGTTCCTTATCTGACAAGATGGTGACTGGAACTCCACGTCACCCAACTATCTCTTTTGTAACTCTTCGATTAAAGATCTCTTGCTAAAAATAAAATATGAGTAGACTCATTAATCAATCAGTTATAACTCAATTGACGTCATAGTCCGACTTGATTCTTGTTGATCCTATCACAAAATCCATTACAGAAAATTACATTCCTAATCAGGAATCTCTACTAACTGTGATAGTCAACTATGTCTTTGTTGTGCCTTCATTTTCTGACATATCCAATATTTGTTTACCAATCGATAATATCCTTTTTATCTATCCGACCACCTATAACATTTCCTTTCTCTCTTTACCTTTTTGTACTCTCGGTGTAGCTGTCTCTCTAGGACAGATCTTCATTCCTTGATTTGTCTTGGCTCAATCAGGGCCTTTAAATAATCCTTGTTGTATTCTTAAGTTCAACTTCATCCTTTCAGTTCCTCTTATTAGTCCTTCTGAAAAATTAGCATCCTTTCATTTCTTGAACATTTGGAATCCCAACTCGGTAAAAATACCTTATGATTCCTTTATCATTCTTTCTCAGTCTTTACTGTTTTCTCCAACATGGACTTTATACCTTTACTCGTCATTTGATCTTGACATAACCTGATTTTCTGTAGCAATTCCGGTTGCATTGCAACCTCAACTAGTCTCTCAGTACCATTTCCGGCTATTTTAACCTCAATTTCCATTTTCTCAAATCCTTGGATTAACTTTATCCGACGATGTTATCATCTTAAGTCTCTTAGACTAAGGGCATCGGCCATCACATTGGCCTTCCCTGGGTGGTAAAGAATCCCACCGTCATAATCCTTGATTAGCTTTAGCTATCTTTCCAATTCTCATGGTAAGTTCTTTCTGGGAAAGTGTATCTAATGCTCTTATGATTTGTATAAGTCTCGCACTTCTTTCCATACCATTAGTGCCTCTAATCTTTAAAGCGAAACTATTGCTACCAATTCTAAGTCATGCGTAGGGTTTCTAAATTCATATTCCTTTAATTGTTTGGATGCATGCGCAATTACCTTTCCGTGCTACATTAGCACACACCCTACTTCTTTATGCGATGCGTCGCTATAGATCACAAAATCTCCCTTCTAGTCTGGCAGTACCAGCACAGGACGATGACTAGTCTCTTCTTTAATTCCCGGAAACGTTTCTCACATTTCTCGGTCCATTCAACTTTTCAGTCTTCCGAGTAAGTTGGGTTAGTGGGGCTGCTATTTTAGCAAAATCATGTACACATCTTCGGTAATATCTGGTTAAATCCACAAAATTACTCACCTCGGTTGCTGTGGTTGGTCTTTCCCAGTTCGAAACAGCTTTTATATTAGCGGGGTCAACCAACACCTCTTCACTTTTGACCATGTCCTAAAAACTGTACTTCCCTTAGCCAAAACTCGCACTTTGAGAACTTGGCATATAACTTTTCTCTCCTCAGTGCTTCTAAGACTATCCTCAAACGTTCTACATGTTCTTCCTCGGTCCTTGAGGTAAACCAAAATATTGTCGATGTCACTTTGACACACTTATCCAAATACTTCTTGAAAACTCGATTCATCAAGTCCATGAAAGTTGCAGGGGCATTCATTAGCCCAACAACATCACTAAAACTCGTAGTGTCCATACTTGGTGTGAATCTTAGTCTTGGGTATGTTCTCAGGTTTAATATTCAACTGGTGGTATCCCGTTCTCAAATCAATCTTCGAGAATTTAAATGCACCATGCAGCCGATCGAACAAATCACTGATCCTTGGCAGGGGTATTCATTCTTAACAGTTAGCCTATTCATCTTTCGATAGTTTATGCACAGCCTCATGCTGCCGTCCTTTTTCTACACCAATAACACGGGTGCATCCCACGGTGACGCACTTGGTCTTATCATTCCTTCCCCTAACAATTTCTATAATTGAGCGACTAATTTCTTCATCTCGACTGGAGCTAGTCGGTACGGGGCCTTCGAAACTGGCGCCGTTCTTGGAGCTAATTCTATAGCAAACTTTATTTCTCTATTGGGCGGTACCCCCGGAAGATCTTCTGGAATACATCCTCGAATTCGTTAACCACAGGGATATTCTGTACACTAGGTACTTCCCGTTTCGTATCCATCACAGTCGCTAAACAAGTTTCACATCCTTGGAGGTCAATCGTTCCCTCGTCCGACAATCTGAATTCTTACCTTCTTTCTTTCTCAATCTATTCGCATTGCATACTCTATTTTCTTTATTCCCATTTCTTTCTCGTTCACTTTGCTTCCATTTCTATCATAGTCGTTTCATTAACCAAGGTAACATAATTAGTCGTTTCGAACACTTCGTTATTCTGAATTCGCATCATGCGAAACAAACCTTGGCAATTTCCGTAAACTTCGATTCATAATTTATCGGACTCATTTGTTTTAGCTCTCAGCTTCAACACTCTCTTTTTCCAAATATTAAGGAAAATACTTGCATGGTACCAATAATACTTCAAACAACATAATATTTTATAAAATCTTTGTAAGAATTCTCGTCGAATGGATGACCTTATTAGGTCTCAATCAATTATCATTTGGAAATTTCATCATCACAATTCACTGCATATAAAATGCTTTGGGAACTCACTTAAGTAAATTCGACCGAAAGTGTAACTTAGTGAAACAATAACTAGTTCACTTCAAGGAACATTAACATCTATCTGAACAAAATTTGCTACTTTGATTGGTTTGGGACGCAGCATCTAGCTAGGATGATTAGCTAGATTTTCATCATATCATTAAAATTTCAACTAGTTAGAACAATTAACTAGTCACTCATCATGGCACATGCACTTCGCCATTTTCAATCTACTAGTACCACAATCTCGACATCGTACCCAAAGAAAGAAAGAAAACAAAATTTTGACTACTCGGATAAAGAATTGAAAAGAAGAGTAAATAAGTTCGGGGACAAACAAGGTAATTATAACCCTTGAATAGAATATAAGATATGAATAGAAAGTTCCTGGTATCGGAACAATCGATAACCTCCCATCAAACATTTCTCTTTAGTGAAACGGTCCACCCAAAGGTGTCTCCGTACATAAACTTTGTCAAATTCTTCGATAGAATTGAATTTGGACTACCAATATCAAATTGATATCCTTTCCACGATTCCAACGTCTGATGTGCAAATCTCTTTTTAATAGAAGGAAAGAATTCACGAGTGATCTCTGAAATACACATCATCTATATTTTAAACAAATAACTAGATATTTATGAACTCGACTGAGGAGTCCAAATATGAAGAAATAAAATGAATACTTAACGATTGTTGGTTGCATCCCAAGTTGAAGTAGGAAACTAGAAGGGTTACCTGACATGAACTATTCAAGGTAACACAGGCAGGAACAGTTTTAGATGGAGTAGTGTACCAGCAAGTAGATACCAAAAATTCAATGGTCATCATAATTTCTAACATCACTCGTACGAGGATGATCTAATCTTTCTGCCTTTATGGCTCAGGGTACTAACCAACAGTTCCTCAAAATCGTACAAGTCCTTAAATAGGTCGGGAGTTCGAAACATATTCGCCGTTCCCCGATAATCGTTCAGAGATTGGGCCTCCTACGGTCGCATCAACACATCCTCAAAAGATGGAGGTCCATTAATGTATAGGTAATTTCTCAACACTAGTCGTATCGAATGAATCCAACCCCAGGCCACCATAAGTCTCGTTCCTCGTAGGTCCTGAGATTGTCACATTTCTCGTTGCAACCATACATGTCTTTATCAAAATCACGCTATCCATTCTTCATATCTTTGATTTCCGAGTTGAGCCATCATGGCCTATCGTACGAAATATACTCGCGATGCGATTTAGCACGTTCGTCTTACGATAACGTTCTGGTACTCTATGTATGCAAAAGTCTTCCTCTTAGGTAACAAAATACCCATCGACGGAAAAGACACCAACTCTGGTGGAATCGTTGTTCTCAAGGCTTGGACCTCATACACAAGATAATGCCTTAACTAGTCCACGCAATTTAGTAATTTGGATCGCGTAAAGGATTGTAAACGTCTTAATCTTCACATGTGCTGCCTTCTCGTGGCAAACTACGATGAACTACAAACACTTAGGTTCTTACTAAGTCAAGTTATCCATTGGTATTGGTCATTCCGACCTTACCCCAACTACAACCGAGACTCTGCTCCACGTCTTATCTTAATGTCCTTGATAATCCGGGTATAATTCTAGACATTCATCTCATCATTATGATGGTCTTCAACGGTCCTATCGGTCCTTCGATAAGTCCCCAAAATAAACTCTTTAATCTTAACATCCTCAATGGCACTACTTCCTGTAGTCCACTTAACGAGCTCTATATGAGTCCTCTCGTCATTCTCTTACTTCGATATAACTCTTAACACTCTCATATCCAAGTTTATAACTTAACGCTCTGATACCATTTCTGTAACACCCCAGATCCGGGGTCAGGAATCTGGGTTGTCATGCTCCATCAATTATACAATACATGCATTACTTACAACATTCTTGATAGGTCCATAATTTAATACATTTTTAATACCTATTTTATGTTTGTTTTCGTAATTTTATTATTTAATAAATTGTTTTCTTTTGTTTTGTAGGAAAATAAATAAAATCATATTTCAAGCATAAAAATGTAAAAAATGCAAGGAGATAGAAATACTTGAAGTCAAAAGGAAATTGGAGAAAAATTGGAAAACTTATCGGAGAAGAAAAAGGAATTGAGGAAATATTTCTAGAATCCGATTTGTAGTCAAAGAACCCAAGCCCGTTATTTTTCCTATATATATAGATCTCCTCTCTTATATTTGAGACACCTAGAATTTAATTGTTATTTGCTTCTTTGTTTTATATTTTGGTCGGTAAATTTATCCGGCAACACTCTGCAATTACTCTGTTTCTTCCGTTAATAGAATACTGTTTTTTTTAGCTTTAGTTTTCTTCATGTACGTCATTCACGTGCTTTACTTTAGATTCACCATCTGCGTTCATTCAAATTCATAATCTTTAGTTTATTTAAGTTAGTTTTAATATTATCAACTTGTTTTCATTCAATTGCCGCATGCTTTTCTTATATATATTATAATAATTATATTGATTATCCTAGTAACTTGTTCACGATTCATGTTTATTAGTGGTAACTCTTATATTAATTGTTTCGTTAATTCTATAATTATGTCTAGCTAAATTTCTTTCCCTAGGATGAAGATGAAGTTAATTTGATTATTGTTGATATCTTCTCGTTCCTATTAATTGGTTCTCGTGATTTTTCTTGGTGTTTAATTGTTCAATTGACAAAGTGATTTTGATATATTATTGTTACCGGATTTATTTTTCATAGCCTATGCTTGCTCAATGAAGTTTTGATAGGTTATTGTTAGATAACAAGTTTCAGAGTATATGCTTGTCTCGTTAATTGATATATATTATTTGTGAAGGAAAGAGAATTGATTTTAGGGCGAGTTGATATTAATTGAGATTGATTAATGGATTCGGATTCCTAGGTTTTCCTTATCTGATTTTAATTGTTAATTAGGTTAAAAAAATCTCAACTCAAATCTTATTTGTCTAGTTCGCCTGAGTTAATTGTTAGGGTTTTTGAAAATTCATAGTCTCTGTGGATCGATCTGTGATTGCTACAACTGAACACTGTGCGCTTTCAGTTTACATTATTTTTACACATCAAGTTTTTGGCGCCGCTGCCGGGGACTATTGGTAATTTTCACTCCTTGATATTTAATTCTTCGGATTAGTTTCTTGTTCTGCATTGTTTGTCTTTTAGGGAATAGTGAAGCGGATGAAAGCTTGGACAAGAAGATTGCTAGAAGGCCTCGTTGTCTCTTGTGAAATTTTTGGAAGCGCTTTTCGGTATTCCGTATCACCTCTCTCTATTTTCTTTCTATCATTATTGAAAAATCCAAAAAAATTAAATATTTGAAAAATCCAAAAATATTAGTTAGTTATTTGTTAAAAACCAATTTGTTGCATCATTCATTCTCTCACATAGGAGCACATCATCTAAATTTCTTTATTGTCTTTATCGCTTTCCATATTATACAATTGTGGTGATTGCTGGAGGAAAGAGGTACGTACAATTTAGAATAGAACACGTAGTGTAGTGCATCCATAAGTGTTTATTTCTCGTTCTTTGTGTGTTGCATCATCTAATAAATTTTAAGGGCGCCACCCAATTTCAATATAAGGTGAGGGATTTTATCACCCTTTCCATGGCCCACAAATCACTAATTCGTTCATCTTGCATTCCCTTTCCTTAATAAAATCAATTAGACGTTAGCCCCTAGGATATCGCGCTCAACTAGGAAGAGAATCTAGGAGGAACAAATCACTAAGTATTTTTCGGTGGTGTCTAGGACTAGCGAAAGCTTACCTGGCCTTTAGACTGGTGCCTAGAATGGTGGTTAGCCTCTTGGCAATGCTTCCTCCTGCCTGGCCAGTCACGACGAATGCTTTTTGAGCTGTTACTTTTAGTAGTATCTTATTGTTAGGAGCAAGGTCTAGATTTTTTTAGGATAAGTTAGATTTTTCTTTTGATTTTGCATATTCTTCGGTGTTTACTTATAGCTCTTGTCTGTTATGTGCTTATTTGATTGTTTCTCTTGTATGCAAAGTACTTGGGTTCGAGATAATACATCTAGATTAGTGAGACAATCCGACCTTTCATTACCTGGAGTAGAAAGACAACTCGATTTCTCTTCACCCACTAAAATTGAGTCAAAAGAAGTAGAAGTTCCAACAACCGTCATGGCTGTCTCTCTTAAAGAACGTTGTTACCCCACTCGTACCGCTCAACCCTCATGCATAGTGCTACCAGCAGTAACCGCAAACAATTTTGAAATCAAACATCATAACATTAGCTTGTTACCTAGGTTTGCTGGGGTAGAGGGAGATGATCCATATCTTTTCATTCGAGAATTTGAGGAAGTGTGTGCTTTACAAAAACTTCAACAGTTAAGTGAGGATTCCATTAGGCTTAGACTCATTAACTTTGCTTTAAAAGAAGATGTTAAACAGTGGTTGTATAGTCTACCCGTTAATTCTATTTCCACATGGGAGGGATTTGTTGCTATATTTCTTAAAAAATATTTTCCCAACCATAAGGCTAACAGGCTTAGGAATGAAATCAACCAATTTCAACAAAATCGAAATGAGCCTTTTTGGAAATATTTTGATAGATTTCAAAAGTTGTTGTCAAAGTGTCCTCAACATGGTATAGAAAAATGGAGACTTTGTAAAATTCTTTATGAAGCCTTAGATAGCCAAACCACTGCCTTGTTAGAGTCTATGTGTAATGGTAGGTTTATGGATAAAACTGATGAAGAAGCTTGGCAATTTTTTGAAGAGTTAGCTGAGAGAATAATGTTGTGGGAGTCAACTAGGGAACCCAGTCAGGAAACTGAAAAATCTAAGGGCGTACACGTAGTTGGTAATTCTATTGCAACCGAAGCTAAGTTAGCTACACTCACTAGACGTCTAGAAGCCTTAGAAACCAACAAGGTGTCCTCACAAGTGTTTCTGTGTGAAAATTGTAATTCTCCTAATCATTTGATAGAAAATTGTCCTGAAATTGAACAAACCAATGCCATGTTTCAATCTAGAGTTAGGAATGATCCTTATTCATCCACATACAATCCTGGTTGGAAAAATCATCCAAATTTCTCATGGAACCAAGGTCAATACAATCAGTATAACCAAAATTCTCAACCTGCTTTTCAAAAGCCCAATCCTGGTCCATACCCAACTCAAAATCCTAACTCATATCCTCCACAAAATCTCGGTCAATATCAAAACTCAGTCCCCTTAAATCCTCCTGGTTTTGCCGAATCTGACAAAAGATTTACTTCCATTGAAAAGAGTTTAGAGGCATTGCTCAAATCTCAACAAAATTTCATGAACACTATGACCCAAGATAGGCAATTGCTAAATTCCAACGCTCAAGCCATATCTAAACTAGAGGTCCAAGTTAGTCAATTGGCAAACACCATCAGTGAGAGAGAGAAAAATCGATTTCCTAGTCAACCCGAGATTAATCCTAAATTTCATCCAAATCAAAAGTCTCATGAAAATGTGAATTCTGTTATATCTCTAAGGTCTGGTAATCAATTCAATAATCATACTGGTGTCAATACTCAAACAGAAGATAAGCTTACATCTGAACCAAATCCATTACTCTTGAATCCTAGTCTTAAACAATCTTCCAATCCCCAGAGTCCTGAAGAAGTTGAATCTAATGAGTCATCACCCTCCGATGAACCACCTTCAAAATCCCACTCTGATGTGTCTATTGAAAAAGTCTTTAAGCCAAAAGCTCTGTTTCCTCACAGACTTACTTCAAACAAACAATCTGCTCAATTAGATAAGATTTTGGAAGTCTTCAAACAAGTCAAGATTAACATTCCTCTTTTAGATGCAATTCAACAAGTTCCCTCTTATGCGAAGTGTCTAAAAGATTTGTGTACTCATAAAAGAACCACTCATGTTCCTAAGAAAGCTTTCCTAACATCTAATGTTAGCTCTATCTTGTCAAATCAAATCCCTTTGAAGTATAAGGATCCTGGTTGTCCTACCATTTCTTGTGTCATTGGTAATACTTTCATTGATAAAGCTTTACTCGATCTAGGAGCTAGTGTGAATCTTCTTCCATTATCTGTCTATCAAGACCTGGGTTTAGGTGAACTTAAAGAGACTACTATCACTCTTCAGTTAGCTGACCGTTCTGTCAAAATTCCTAAGGGTATGGTGGAAGATGTGTTGATTAAGGTTGGTGATTTTGTCTTCCCTGTCGATTTCATTGTTCTAGAAACCGAACCTGTCCAAAATCTCAAAAATCAAATTCCCATCATTCTAGGAAGACCTTTTCTTGCCACCTCTAATGCTTTGATTAACTGTAGGAATGGATTAATGAAACTCACATTTGGAAACATGCAAATTGATCTCAATATTTTCAATGTAGGAAATCAACCCAATGAGCTTTTTGACAAACCCATAGAAATTAACATGATTGATGAGTTAGTTGTTAATGAAATCATGAATGTTGATGATGTTCTTAAATTTTGTCAAAATTACTTTGGTCAAGATTGGGATGATACTGGTCATAAAAATGAGGTTAATGAAATGTTAGAGTCCACCATTCCTAGTTCCAATCGAGAGTTAGAACCTTTTCCTTTGCTGCTTTATGAAGCTAATGAATCAGTTGAGACAAGTCCACCTGACTTAGAACTTAAACCTCTTCCAGAAACTCTCAAGTATATGTTTCTAGGTCCTTCTTCTGAGTCTCTTCCATTCATTCTTGAGGATAGTGCAATTGTGTCTTTTCTTGAGAAAGATATTTTGTTGGAGTATGAGAGTACTAAAGAACTTCATGAATTTGTTAATACTTCTGTTGTTGAGCCACCCCCACTTGATTTTAATCCATCTTTTTCCACTCTTGATCAATCTTTGGTAGTTAATAATGAAACTCATCATGTTGTTATCTCTAGTGACTTAGTTCATGACCAAGAATTTCATGTAATTAATTTGCTTAAACAACAAAAAGAGGCATCTACTTGGTCTATGAATGATGTTAGTGGTATGAGTTTTATTCTGGTTCAAGATCATCTTTCTCTAGTGGATAATGTTGTCTTTGTGGGTGAGTTTCACATGTGTGTTGATTCTGTTAAGAAGGTAGTTTTTCCAAGATCTGGTATTGGTTAGTAAGCGTTTTTGTAAGTGTCTCACATAGTCAAGTGTAGGTATGGGGGATTGTGTGTGAGTGTGTTGTGTATTTTGTGTTTTATAGGTATTGTGTTTCTCCATCATGCCATTATCAGGTATTCTCGTCCTTTTACTCTGTCATTTTTCTCTCATTTGCATACATTGAGGACAATGCATGATTTAGGTATGGGGGAGGGGTTTAGTAGTATTATTAAAAAACAAAAAAATTCAAAAAAATTAAAAAATGAAAAAATCCCAAAAAGAATTTTAGTTGTAAATTGTAGAATTCTAGCCTTGTAAAATGATTTCTTGTGGCTTGATGCACCCTTACATGCTATAGTAATCTTGTGTTTCTGATACTTTTGATTGAGAAGTGATTTGCTAAGTTCTTGTTCACACACATACACTAGCAAGTTGAAACTAGTAGACTTATTGAATGTTGCAAGTAATTAGAAGGACATGAATATGTGCAAGATGATTTGGTTTTCATGCTTTGAGTACAAGTTGGTGCATTGAAGAGATCTTTTGCTTGGGATTGATTATGTTTTACCACCAAGTGAGTTTTTGAGCCTATATGCATATCTTTTGCATTTTATATTCGTTTGCTTGAGTGTCCACATGTTGTTTGCATTGCTAGCACTTGTTTGAGACCTTTCTTGAAACGCGTGACATTATTTGTTGATAAGATGATAAAGGCATTTAGGAATAACCTATATTTTCCAAATTACCACACCATTTTTATATGATCAATTAGTTACCCTCATGAGCTTAATCCTATTTGTTTCGGTGACACACCACATTATGTGCCTAGACCTTTTTCTTGTTTAGCCTTACTTATGCTTGATCCCAAATTCTCAATGGCTAGTAGGAACTTGAGGGAGTAATAAGGTGTGTAAGATGGGTTTACTTTTGTTCATTACTTTTGAGGAAATATTGAGTTTGGTTGCATACTTGTTAGTCGTTGTTCAAGAAATTTTTGAAGGAGGATTGTGGTTGCTTATATCTATCTCTTAGCTCTCGAAAGAAAAAAAAAACAAAATATATAAAAAAAAGCAAAAAAAAAATGAGAGCATACTTATGTTTTTGTGATCCTTCTTCATTCGACTAATCAAGCCTTTTGTTGAAAGAAAATCAGAAAATTCATGTGTGGGGAGGATGTTTGGTGATGTGTATGATTTATTATGGTGCCTACTAGTTTTTGACACTTCACCTTATTTGGCCTTACTTGACATACCTTGTCCCTAGCCCCGTTACAATCCCAATAAAGACCTTTTGATTATCATCATTGATGTATGTTGTGTTAAAGTTAGATTGATACCAAATGTCAAGCATGTTTATGATTTTGTTGGAATAGAGTGATACACTTACCCTTGTTCTTGAGTGAATATTCTTTTGTGAGTGAAAGGTGAGTTATTTCTTGTTTCTACATTTGAGATCCCAAGTTTTGACTCAAAGGTGTACTCTTGTGGCTTAGCATGATTACCAACTTATTCTTACACTTGACATGGACTTTTGAGCACTCATGCATATTTCTTTGAGTAGACTATGTGAATCCTTGCATCATCCATGACAAGACATTGCAAAGTCATTTTTGATTCTTAAGTTGATGTAGCATGAGAGGACTTGTATGTGTGGCGTTGCATTGCCATGCGATCTTTTACATGAGCTAGATGGATTTTGTGGGTACATTCACTATAAACCCACACGAGACCTCACTCGTCCACTAGGGCTGCCTAGGGGTTTAAAGGGCTTGTTGCATATGCCAAATGCAACCGTGATCACCTACGGAAGTGGTATTATCTATTATATAGTAGTTTATATTATATTAGTTTTTCTCGAGGACGAGCAAAAGATAGGTATGGGGGCATTTGATAGGTCCATAATTTAATACATTTTTAATACCTATTTTATGTTTGTTTTCGTAATTTTATTATTTAATAAATTGTTTTCTTTTGTTTTGTAGATATTTCAAGCAGAAAAATGTAAAAAAGGCAAGGAGATGGAAATACTTGACGTCAAAAGGAAATTGGAGAAAAATTGGAAAACTTATCGGAGAAGAAAAAGGAATTGAGGAAATATTTCTAGAATCCGATTTGTAGTCAAAGAACTCAACTATTAATTTCTTTCCCTAGGATGAAGATGAAGTTAATTTGATTATTGTTGATATCTTCTCGTTCCTATTAATTGGTTCTCGTGATTTTTCTTGGTGTCTAATTATTCAATTGACAAAGTGATTTTGATATATTATTGTTACCGGATTTATTTTTCATAGCCTATGCTTGCTCCATGAATTTTTGATAGGTTATTGTTACATAACAAGTTTCATAGTATATGCTTGTCTCGTTAATTGATATATATTATTTGTGAAGGAAAGAGAATTGATTTTAGGGCGAGTTGATATTAATTGAGATTGATTAATGGATTCGGATTCTAGGTTTTCCTTATCTGATTTTAATTGTTAATTAGGTTAAACAAATCTCAACTCAAATCTTATTTGTCTAGTTCGCCTGAGTTAATTGTTACGGTTTTTGAAAATTCATAGTATCTGTGGATCGATCTGTGATTGCTACAACTGAACACTGTGCGCTTGCAGTTTACATTATTTTTACACATCAATTCTCATATTACAACTCCAAAGACCCCAATCACTTACGCGCACACACACAAGTTATAGCCTTGGAAATGAGCAACAAAAGTAACATTTGTTATTACAACTCAAATGTACTATCCAGGATCTCATCTATTATTTACAACCTCTACCTGAAGTTACAATAATAGACCTCACCGTTCTATACAAGGTTTAATAATACAAACCTACTCGAAAACAATTCTTACTAATTCAGTCTGCAACTATTCTGCTCACACCGGCAATATCCATCCTGCTGAACTAACTCAAGGGTGGTCTCTCCATTCCCTTCCTCTCGTAACACGAGGTGAATCGGCAACGTTTTCTTCATGCTGAAAGGTTTAATAAAGCAAGAATGAGCTAATAGCGCTCAGCAAGAAATCTATCCCAGTTTAAATCTCTAACCTTTAAGGTAGATACTCCATATAGGATCAAAGTTTTAACACTACTAGGGTTTGACCCCAAAATAGTATATCGTTCAAAATACTGTATGACTTATAATCATACTCAAATATTCTTCGTAAATCATTTAGAAATCCTTGGTATCGATATAATGAACCAAGATTCAAAACATATCTTTTAAAATAGATATCAAATATTGGAATCAAGGCTTAAAGCCTATCCGTTGTTTCAAAACACTATACAGTTCAATATGCTGCATATCTTAAATCCCTTCTCAACATATATACACACATATCTATTTAGATATCTCATACTGTTCAAAATACAGTAAAATATCAGTAATGAACACCTTTGAAACTCCGTTCATATACAGAACGATATGTTTAAATATTCTTTTCGTCAAAACATGTCATACAGTTCAAATACCGTATGAGGTATAGTACTTTGTTAAAATATCATTAACAAGTATCCGTAACCGGTATTTAACCCAAGTTACCAAACATTTCTGAAATTCCAATCCTTGGAAAAACATGGGGAGTTGCACAGGGCTACGCACAGGTATGCGATGATCAGTCGTCATACCATAGATTTTCTACTAGTAGATGGATAATCCTGAAGGTCATTACCCTAGCCGCATACGAGCTTTTAGATTGGACCGACATCACTCGGCCTCTTACACATTAGTAACCACATGGCGACATCAAGGCCACACAATTGGACCTGCTCCATGCCAACGGATTCCACTGGACTGGCATCACCCAGCCTCTTATTATATTTCCACCTGGCGACATCAAGGCCAGCAAAATAGTTTTTATTTGCGGGACCGTGCGTTACTCGGCCACTTACGCGAAAATGTCGTTTTCCCCAAGCATAACCTTGTTGATAGGTTTTGTAAAAATACCCTTACTTCCGGATTATATCGGAAGTAAGTCACAATGTGGGTTGACCGTTGTCAACTGACCTCGATCCTCGAGTAAAACATTTCGAAATCACGACCTGGGAGTTTGGTAAAATATCTTTAGTTCTGATAATTCAGAAACCCAAAATATAATCACTTTTAATGAAAAAGGCAAGTGAAATCATATATTCACTTCCTGGAATGGATTCCCAATTTTTTTATAAGTCCAAAACCTTAATCCTCATTTGGGATAATTAATTTAAAAGTAGTTGGGAACCCCTACTACAGTCACATAAATCTCTTTTGAGATCAGAAAATATTTTAATTAACTATTGGAACCTTACGTAATATTTAAATAAGGTTCTATGATTTTTAAATCATTTTTGGAATATTTAATAAATATTCAAATAATAAATATTGAATTATTATTCAATATAAATCCAGTTAAGTGAATATTCAAAATAGTATTCACTTAATTAAATAATTATTCAAATAATAAATATTGAATTATCACTCAATAAGATTCTACTTAAGTGAATATTCAAAATAATATTCACTTAATTAAATAATATTTAAATAATAAATATTGAATTATTATTCAATAAAATTCCACTTAAGTGAATATTCAAACTAATATTCACTTAATTAAATAAATATCCAAATAATATTTATAATAATATTATTTAAATATCTCACATTAAATATCCAATAATATATATATTGGAATATTTAATCAACATTTTTAAAAAAATATAACTGTCCCTGGAACCTTCCAACTTCTGACAGTATAATCAAGACCAAAATACTAATTTGACTCCCGGTCTAAGTTTTAAAATCCTCGTACGAGCTCTCTACCCTTAGAGCCTCTATAACACCTCGGTTTATATCTAATATTTACATAGCATATAAACCCTTATATCTTATAAAGTTCTCTATTAAAAGCGTAAACAGTTTATAAATATTTCACAGCATTAAAGCAGAATATATCACAATAACATCACTTATATGATGTAGGGTTTGAAAGCATGCATCTATCATATGCATATATTACATCTCATCATTTTTAATACCATCACATCTATATACGATGTAAGGTTTGAAAGCATGCATCTATCATATGCATATATTACATCTCAACCATTTTAATACCATCACATCTATATACGATGTAAGGTTTGAAAGCATGCATCTATCATATGCATCATCAGTATATTGTAATTTAAAATACAGCATGGAATGAGAAAACTTGCCTCGGGTCCTTGGTTGTTATGGGTTCGAGAACTTGTCGGGAAATCTATAAACAAAGAAATACTCGATCAGTCCCTAGCGTAATCATTCGTCCATAACAATTCACTCTAAGTCAACCATAAGTCAAACACATCATGTAGCCACGTTATTCCTCACAAATGTTCGTGTTTTAATCGACTCGAAATAATCCTTTATCTTAGTCACAACGGTTGGTCAAAGTAGTACCCTAGAGTTGACTTTTCATAGAGTTACTTTTACGCGACTCGTACTCTAACACTTTTAATAAATCGGAAAATTCGTATTTAAATACGAAACCACTTCTAAAATCATCTTGAGTATTTTTAATATTTATCATAAAAGTTTTGATCTCAAAACATGGGTTTCGCTTGGTTAAATGTATTCTCAAACTTGGATGAGCTACGGAAAGTTACTATTCACATGTCTTTCACTAAAACGCTCATATCTCCTTAACCGTTAACCGAAATGACACACCGTTTTCGCGTGCACGATCTAGAGAAAGAATAGAACAAAATGCTTGAAAAAACATTTCTGGTTAAGGGGATGAAATCCCGAGAACAGCAGGTTCAAGGCAGTAGAGTGCAGAACCACTTACAACTTGCGCAGCTTTGGTTCCGACATTTTTATAAAATCGAACAATTATCTTTTTAACACGAAACCTCCTAGGTTTCCTTCCTAACAATCCATGCTAGTATCCATTTTAATATCTCAACCCAATTCCATTTTTAAAGGGCTTGGTCCCTATCTCAAAGTTCATGCCATGAACTACTTAGTTACTCGAAACCGCTTTCACTAAAACGGACGTTTCTCCTAAACCGTAAATCGAAACGATATGATTCTTTCGCTAAAACAAACTATGAAACAGGGCCTACATGATCATGGCAGAAGCCTTATTTTTATGCCCTTTAAGGTCTTCGTAATCTCTGTCCAAACTTCCTAAGTAAAATTCGACATGGTAACGACACTTAAACGCGATTCCCGTGTTTAAAACACTCTAATCAATTCATCAATCCATAATCAAGTAATCACAACCCAAGGATTTCATTTATACCATCTCATTTCTGTCAAAACATACTCATAACACTAGTCACTAGTTCAACCATCAATCAATCCATTAAACATTATACTTAACATGCAAATCATCTCTACATCATACCATTACTAACCATTCTTAACATAATCACTAATAACAAAGTGTAAACATAAGGGTGAGAGGTTTTTATACCTTCCTTGGTACTTAGTATAGCCTAGCAATGGGTAGTATAACCTTCTTTGATCCTTGATTATCCTTTACAAGCTTAGAACTTCAAGATCAAAACAAGAAATCAAGAGTTACTATTCATTTCTACTATTCATCATCAACTTTGATTCAATTTTTGAGCATGCTAACAATCATTGATGAAGCTAAGATCAAGGATTTACCTTAGTTTAGGGATGAGGGTGATTTAGAGCCCAAGAACATGAATTATGGTTGAGTGAAAGTGGAGGAAATTTTTTCTTATCCTTTGATGAAGAAAATAGCCGAATGTTGGAAGCTTTCTTGATGCATCTCTTTTGATTTTGTTTTGTTTTCTTTTCTTTTGTCTAATTAATCCTTAATACATCCCTTTTAATTTGTGTGGTTATAAACAAGAATTGTCAGCAATGACACATGCCATTTGAATTTGTGGTTGTGGTGAAAGTGGTGACAAGGTGGTGATTCATCACCTTGTCATCACTTTGTCATCACCATGTCACCCCTATGTCACCCTCCTGCATCATGCTTATGTCATCATTTGTATCATCAATCCTCTTATATGTTGCACTTGATGATCTTATATGATCCTTCTCCCTTTGTTAGGGTTTAATCCATAATTCATTACGCTTTTGTTTCGCGATAGTTTCAAGTGATTTTAAAAACGTTTCTTTGTACCAATGCTAGGGGATACTTCCTTGATCTTTCCATTACCTTGGTTTAATATATGGTCTTAGATTTCTCACCTTCGTTTAAGATATGATCATGGATTTCTCATTCTACATACTTTCTTAAAACGATCAAATCAATACATCATTGATTGTCCAGTGAATAGTGATTTAAAACTTGAAGGGAAATCTTCTGATTCTGATCGCGTTTACATTCACTTATTCTCCTTATACCTCACTAATATAACTTCGAAACATTCATTCCATGTCTTCCATATGGTGTGGTCTAAAATATTTTTTATCAGCAAATTCACTATTCATCAACATTTACTATTCATCAAAATTTTTTTAACTAAGTCCAAAATTTGGGGTTATTACAGCCTTCATGTTTTCTTCTCTAGGGATGTGTTCCATATAGCATTCATCAAACTGGGTGATGATGACTTTCACAAGCTGCAGATATTTGGTCATGGTTTCATCCTTAGCCTTAAATTCTCCATTTACTTGTGAGACTACGAATCTCGAGTCTCCACGGACTTTGAGAGTATTAACTCTCAAGGCCCCAGCCAAACCTAAGCCGGCTCTTCATCTTGTTTTTCAACTTATTTGCCCTCCAAGGGTACTACTTCCTGCTCCCCGACTTCTTGGTTGTCGATGGTACATTCAACCATGAAGTCAGCAAGTGCCCGTGCTTTAATGGTTGTTCGAGGCTTATACTTGATGTCGAACTTTCCCAACTCAATCTCCCATTTGATCAGTCTTCCTCTGACCTTAGGACTATATAGGATGTTTCTTAATGGTTGGTCAGTCAAGACTTCTATCTTATGCGCCTGAAAGTACGGGCGTAATTTTCATAAGGCCATGATCAAGGCTAAAAAAAACTTTTCTATCAGAGAGTAGTTTACTTATGCTCCGTGCAGAATTTTGCTCACATAGTAGATGAGTTTCTAAACCTTTGATTTTTCTTTCACCAAAAAAGCTCCCAAGGCGGTGTTTGAAACTGCCAAGTATAGATAAAGTGTTTCTCCAGGTTTTGGTTTTGCCAACAATGGTGCTTCAGTCATGTATTTTTTCAAGGCCTCAAAGGCTTCTTGGCTTTCTGTTGTTCACTCAAAAAATTTCATGTTCTTCAATGCTTTGAAGAAGGGTAGACATTTTTCCCCTGACTTGGAGATGAACCTTCCCAATGTTGCCACTCTTCCAGTGAGTTTCTGAACATCTTTAACAGAGTGCGGTGGTTCCATATCCATAATTGCTTTAATTTTGTCGAGGTTGGCTTCAATTCCTCGTTTAGAGACCATCAGACCCAAAAACTTGCCTGACCCTACGCCAAAGGTGCACTTGGCAGAATTCAACATCATTTTATGGTGTCTCGACACTTCAAATGCCTCTCAGAGGTGCTCTATGTGATTGGCCTTATCGAGGCTTTTGACTAACATGTCATCCACATAAACCTCCATGGTCTTGCCAATGAGATGTTTGAAAATTTTGTTCATTAACCTTTGGTATGTGGCAACTGCATTCTTGAGTCCAAAGGACATAACTAAGTAGCAGTAAAAACCAAAATCATTAATGAATGATACCATGTGAATGTCATCCTTATGCATCTTGATTTGGTTGTATTCGCTGAAGCCATCCATGAAGCTTAGCATTTTGTGCCCTGCAGTGGCATCTATTAAAGTGTCGATCCTTGGTAGGGGAAAATAGTCCTTAGGACATGCATCGTTCAAGTCCATAAAGTCTACGCGCATTCTCCACTTTCCATTGGCTTTCTTGACCATTACCGGGTTAGCCAACCATTCAGGGAATTGAATCTCTTCAATGAATCCTGCTTCCAAGAGCTTATCTACATCTTGCTTTATGGCCTCTTGCCTTTCGGGAGCAAAGTTCCTCTTTTTTTGTTTCACCGTCTTCCTTTCGGGATCTACGTTCAATTTGTGAGTTATTAATTGGGGATCAATCCCTGGCATATCAGCTGCTGTCCAAGCAAAAATAGCTTCATTCTCTTGGAGGAAAGATATAATCTTGCCCTTTCAGGGTTCAGGCAACAGTGCTCCAATGTAAGTGACTTTATCTGGTTCTCCTGGAACTAAGGGGATAGGGATCAAATCCTCAGTTGGATTTCTCCTTCTATCTTCATCATCCATTGAATCAATGTCCTCAATTGGGAGAACCTGCCTCCTGACTCCATCATGTCTTAGTGTAGCTACATAGCAACTTCTAGCCATTTTCTGATCTCCTCGCTCTTCACCAACCCTGTTCCTTGTAGGAAACTTTATTTTTAAGTGGTATGTTGAGGCAATAGCCTTAAAAGAATGAAGGCTAGTCCTTCCAAGGATTCCATTATAAGTAGAGGTTGCCTTTATAACCAAGAGTTCAGAATTTGAGTCGTTCTCTTTGAGCCCTGCCCTATAGTCATGGGGAGCTAGATTGTGCCTTCTACCTTTGATTCGACTCTATTGAATCCGTAGATAGGTGTGTTTGAGGGTGTCAACTGTGAGTCAGTATATCCCATCTTGATGAAAGCATCGTGGAATAAGATATGCACAGAAGCTCCATTATCAACCAGAACTCTTTTGGTTTCAGAATTGCCTATCACAGGTGTGATGACCAATGGGTCATCATGAGGAAATTTTATCCCTTCTAGGTCAGAATCATCGAAGCTAATGGCAACTTCTGTTTTGGCACGCTTCGGTGCTTCTCCAACAACAGTCATTACCTCTCTAGCATAAGCTTTTCGTGAATTCCTGGAAGAGCCAGCCGCAGTCGGTACTCCAAATATCATGTTGAGAACTGGACCTCGGGGTCTAGGATTATGATCTTGATCATTATTCTTTCTTCTCATAGTTTCCTATTTGGTTTCCTCAATTCCCATCATTGGTGAACTTATCCAGTTTTCCCCTTCGGATCAAGAATTCAATTTCGTCCTTCAGTTGTCTACAATCGTTGGTGTCATGACCAACTTCTTTGTGGAACCGACAGAATTGGTTCTTGTTTCTTTTCTCCATATCAATCCTCAGTGGCTTCGGCCATCGGAGATCAACATCTTTCTTAATGTCCATCAGGATTTGACTTCTAGGAGCATTCAATCTTGCACACTCCGTGAATCTTTGTTCGGGATTACCCTTCTTTGGTGCAGGATCATAATCCTCTGTTGTTCTGGGGTACTTGTCCCTTGCATCATACTCTTGAGTCTCCTTCCTCTTCTTTCCGTTTCCATTACGTCCAGTATTTGGTTCATATTTCCTCATGCTCTCCATAGCTTTAATGTACTTTCCAGCCCTGTCTTGTAGCTTCAACATGCTTTCAAGGGGGTGCTTTGCCAAAGACCTTTTAAAGTGGTCGTCAGTGGTTCCTTGTTGCAGGGCTATCGTGGCCACTTTGTCTTCCAGATCCGGGACTTTAAGAGTCTCCCTATTAAATCGATTTATGTAGTCCCTCAAGGATTCATTCTTGCCTTGTTGAATTCCCATGAGAGATGCTGAACTCATCTCATGCACTCTCCCACTAACAAACTGGTTGATGAACGCCTTTCTCAACTCCTTAAAAGACCCAATAGAGTTAGGAGGGAGATGACTGTACCAACGTTGAGCCGTGCCCGCAAGAATTTGTGGAAACGCTCTACACTTGACTGCATCGTTGGTAGGTTGCAACAATAGTGCGTTAGAGAAAGTTCTCACATGATTAGCAGGGTCTCCTGTTCCATCGTAGGCCTTAATGGTTGGCATCTTGAACTTTCTGGATATATGAATTTTCATGATATACTGAGTAAAAGGGGGTGTAGGATCATCCGGATCTCATAAGGGCAACAACTCAGTGGGATCACCCTTTGGGGCTTCAGCCCTCCTTGATTTTCTCGGTGTAGGATCTAAGTTAATTACAGGAACCCTCTCGGTTGATTTGCCTTTGGCACTAGCTATCTCTTCCTCTGATAATACCTTCTTAAGCCTTGCAGCCTCAGCTTCATATGTTGAAATCTTGTCTTTAGTAGTTTGGGGTTCCTGATTTGTTTGGGTAGGACGTCTTCTCCTTGGGGGAACGTCCCTTTCATCATCAGATGAGTAATCTTCATCTTCAGTATAGGGACCAGAAAAGTCTCGAATCAGAGGGAATTGTTGAATCTGAGTTTGTTGATTAATGGGCTCTAGGCCTCGAACATAAGGACACACATATGATTCGTGATATAGTGGATTGTGACCATTGCTCCCAACGGGGGTTCGTGGAGGCATTCCATAAGGTGGCATACCCAAAGTTTGATTCGTGTATTGGGGAAGATCAGTAGTATGAAGTTGGAGGCCTCGGGGCGCATTCAAAATCACTTGAGAGGATATGATTGGTTGATGATGAGTCATCTTTTGAGTTTGGGGGTTGGCTCCATAAACCACCATATGCATGGGATTCGTCCCTTCAACTGAGATTGGGATCTTTGGTCCTTAAGTAGTGGTGCGGGGGATATTCGTCTCTTGAGTACCAGTAGTTGGTGGTGGCTGACTTCTTGTCGTTTGAACACCAGAAGTCGATGTTAATCCCAAATGACCTAACAAAATTGTAGAAGGGGGGGTTGAATACAATTCTAGATATTTGTAAACTTAAAACAACTTTAAAATAAATTAACACAGAAAATAAAAACACATGCAAATATAAAATTTCAGTTGGATGTTTTGAGGATCCAACTGAGATGTTTTTATTGCGGGAATAATCTGTGTTACAAATGTAGCATAGCTGCTCAGTTCCTAATGTTGAGTGAGAGTGCTCTTGAAAGAAGCTAATACAAAGTTCTTCTATCTCACTCACTTACAATAAAATGAACTGCTACACTTGGTTATATATTCCAAGTTTACAATGCTATTTTTGGCTACTCTAAAATGTACAAAGGGTAACCGCCAGTGGCTTGCTTTTCATTCCTTTTGTCCAATGGTCCTTGGAGATCTTGTCTTTTGTCTTCATGCTTATTATGATCACACTCAAGAACCTAATTGGAAATTGGAATGTTTCCTCATTCCCAGTGTCCATTTTAATGGCTCCCAATGCAAAGTACACTTCTACATCACCTTTTCATCTGTCAGTAAACTGTCACTATCACTTTGTCAACTATTCAGAAAAGTGATAATGATTCGTTGATAGCAGTGATATGTGTTTCTTTGATAGCTTTATTCTTCATTCAGTTGATGGTACGTTCTTCATTCCGTTGATAGTGTAATCTTCATTCCGTTGACATGTCTTCACTTAGGCAAAATTACAAGGCACATTATATTTACAATTAACCAACCTATTTTGCTTATCTAGTACTTAGTCAACATGACTTGGAAAACATATCTAATACCTACAACAAATGCATGTCAACCAGTGAAGTATTGTACAGTGCAATTGCTACATTACTCATTTCGTTGATGAGACTCATTTCGTTGATGAGCTACCTGTCAACGGATGCTGCGAAGCATACCATTCCGTTGACAGTTACAATGTTGACTTAACACAAAATCTACTAAGTGTTTTATAATTATCATCAAGAATAACATATTCCTAACAATCTCCCCCAATTTATGACTGATAGAATAACAGCCATAAATCAAGAGCCTTGATGATAACAAAAAACACTTAAACAAATTACAAATTACAAAAGTAGAAATTGCATTGAGCTTGATGATATTTAAAATTTATTAAAAACAAAGTAGAAAATCTTACAACACAAGTGCACAGAGTTGCTCCTCTAGCCTGAGCAGATTTACCATCTTTGTCTCTGTGGCCTTGTTTTCTTCCCCTTCTTGGCATTGTTCTCCTCAATTTGAGCTTGGAGCCTCCTGTAGAAAATCTTCTCTTCTTCATCTTGATCACCCAACTTGGATTGCATAAATCTAAGAGTTTCATTAGATGCCTTTTCCAATTGGTCCTCTATTCTGAAGAATCTCGTACAGTTGTCCTTGTCTCTGAATTCCATCATCCAATAGGGTTGGAGATGAATTTTCTTTCCTGTTTGAGGGACCTTTAGAGTTCTGGGAAGTGCATTAGGCTTGTTCCAGCTAGCTTTTATTTGACATATCTTGGAGACAACCTCAGACTTAGCAATTTTGGTGAACCCAAAATCTTTCTTTAAGCACTTGAACACCACTAGCAAAGTCTGATAATCTTCTCCTAGAATTCTATGTAGAGGCCAAATCTGTTCCCTTCCACCCTTGTAGACAAACTAATCTCTATGGTAGTTTATGAGTGGCTCCTATTCATCTCACTTCCACCAAGTCATCAAGATGTAGGTTTAAGTCAGACTCCTCCCTTATATCTGCAATGTAGATAAAGTCTTCTGGGTTTGGAGGTGGTTTTTCAGTCTGTGGCCTTCTCACTAGAATTGGTTTAGCATTAGAAGCCCTCTTCTTTGATTTCTTCATTGATTCCATCTCAACCAGAAATTTGGGAAAATTAGCTTCATCAAACTCAATTGGCTCCTCCTTTGGCTCAATTGGTTGATCATGAAAACTAACTGGATGTTCAGGATTACAAGCTAATTTTGCTCCACAATCTTGATCAGAAAAGGTTGAAGGCATTGATGTTACAGGTGCATCTGTGACAGTGTCTTGAGAATCATCCTTATCAAAAGCCAAGTTTCTTTTAGCTCTTGTTTTGGGTTGCCTTATACCTTTTCTTTTTCCTTGCACAGCTTCAGATCTAGCTCTTTCTCCTTGATGTCTTTCCTCTTCATCTAGAGCCTAGGCAACTACAAGAGCTTGCATGTCTGCCCTAGCTGATTCCTCAGCTCTAGCTTCAGCAAAATTTAGGTGACCAGCCCAAACACAGATCTCTTGTCCATTCCTGTAGACTAATGCTCTTTGATTCCTGATCTCAGGCACATTGTTTTCCTTGCATTTTATAATAAGTTCACTCAGAATTTTGAGCTCATCTGGAAATGGAGGAGGATAGAAAGTCCTAGCAATATTCTTGCCCTTTGGTTTAGCTGGGGATTTTGGAGATAAACATCTCTGAAAGGTAGTTGGGTCCACATCTCTAATACATGAAGTTTGTCCTTTTTCTTTCCTTGGACCAGTAATCACTCCATGTAGAAGAGGCTTTAGATCATATGAGGATTTAGTCTGTGGCTCCAATTCCGTTGACACTAATACCATGGCATTCGTTGATGATGGGATGGGCGCATCCGTTGATGTAGAAGTAGCTTGATCCGTTGATGGATGTTTGTTTCTTGCAGTTTCAGCTATCTTCTTAACCCTTGCATCTATGCTAGACCATTGTTCTTTAATATGTGCTGCAAGTTGGAGTCTCATAGATGTTTGTTGAATTAGGTCAATTCCATCTAATTTCTCCTTTGTATTCTCCCCATAGCTAGTGGCTCCTGTGGTAAAGAAATGACTGGGACCATAACTTTTGTGACTTGAACATTTAGCTCCTTTGATTTCTCCCCCTTTTTGTTATCATCAAGAGAGATGAGAGGGAGACCCTGAGCTGTCACTAGCTGAGTTAGCAGCTGTGTCTGCTTCTCCTGTGCCTGCTGCATATGAGTTAATGTGGCTTCCACTTTGTCCACCCTAGAAGTAAGAGTTTTCAAAGTAGTTGCCACCTCATTATCCTTGTTGAAGAAAGTAGTCATCCTGGCAACAGTGAGAAGTGGGAGTTTTTCATCAAGCCTCCTTGCAGTGGAATCCTTTAGATTGTCAATGGAGTCCTTGATTTCCCTGGCTTCAATCCTTGTCTGAAGCATCTTGAGTCTCTGAATTTCTAGAGAATCCATGATTGCCTTGTAGAATTTCTTTTCAGTGTTAGGTGCAGACTCATGAGCCAAATATGCTTCATTATACTGCCTTGTGATGGCAACATCTAAACCCTGATGTCCAAGCAAGTCTTTAGAAAGCCATCTTGGCTTAGGAGGCACCACGGAAGTCCCAGTCTGTGTAGTAGTAGTCACCTGTAGAACAGCATCAAGACTATCCTCATCACTTGAAGAACCATCATATTCAAAACTTCCACCAGCTCCTGGAGACAAATTGGCAAGTGCATCCTTAGCCCTCATCATGGATGCAGTTGTATGAATAAGATTGAGTGACCTTTCTGCCTCTACATTGCCCTGTTGAGCCATGATTTGATAGGCTGGCACAGGATGAGTAAAGGTTTCAGGATCCAAAGAAATGCTATCCAGAGTCTGTTGATAATGCTCTTGGAAAGTCAATTCTCTTTCTCCCTCATTAACCTCCATTAACTCACTTGCAATGGCTGGTTCCTTCCTTTGAGCATCTGTAGTCCTTCTTTCCACTCTTTGCTTGCATCATGGGCTCCCCATGGCTCACACCTCTCACACTCTCACCTTCACCTACTAAGGTGGAACTCTCAATCTCTCCTTTTGCCTGGCTGGAAGAAATAGCCAGCCTCTCACTCTCATCCTCTCCTTTTGCCTGGCTGCAAGCCAGCCTCTCAGATTCACTCCCTTTCATTCCTAAAAGTGTTTCAACTACCACTATGTCATCTGCACTAGTTGTGTGAACAACTGGATTTTCAATAATAGGTGTAGAATGAGCTATCAACGGAATGGTAGTTTGAACTGTCAACGGAATGGGTTCCGTTGATGGAGAAACACTTATCAACGAAAGAGACTGTTTCGTTGATGAAGTCAAGAAAGGAGTTTGAGAAAGTAAAATTACAGTAGAATCTGTGGTGATTGATTTTAGAGATGGTTCCACAGATCCTCTTGTAGCTTCAGAAAAAGATGATTGTTGGCCCAACAAATCACTTAACAAGTGATGACAACCAATTTCAGAGTGAGGCTTCTCCAAGAATAGAGTTGGAGAATCAGGAATAGATGAATGGATCATATCCACATCTAATGACTTTGTTGGAGAATTTTGTGGAGGTGTCTCAATATTAATATTGAGAGAGTGGGACTGTAACCCCAGAGTAAAAATTGGGGATACATCAAACTGAATTTGAGAAACTGGAATTGTTGCTTCCAGTGTGTGTGCACCCTGTGTGACCTGGGATTTTTGTCTTACCCTTCTTTGGTATTGGGAAATAGCTGTTTGGGGGCTAGATGTGTCCCTTACCCTTTTGATGTGTGCTCTTGGAGGAGAGCTTGTTTCAATAATTACATCCTTTTGAGAGGATGCAATTAGACTTGAGCTAATGTCCATGTTACTCATTGTGCCTTGTTGGGAAGTGTTCGCACAAAATCACGCAAGCGTACGCGGTCACAAGTAATATATGAATAAGTAGAGTTCGTTCCCACATAGACTGCTTTGGTTACTATAGATATGCACCTATGCAACAATGTATGGCTATTGTTCAATGCTAAGACAAGTATCAAAGTTGTGTTTTGATTAACTAAATTAACTAATCAACTTAACAAGATTATAATTAACTAAAGAGATTGTTGTAGAATTACTTATGAGAATAAAACATGGGATCCTAACTTCATTAAATACTTCATCTAGAGCCTTTTGTCTTTAATCAATGCATGTGACGGTTGTGACAACTAATCGGATAACACGAAATCAGTACACGCTACCTTTCAGTATACGTTTACCAAACCACTCAAACATCCACAAAAGAGATAGAAGTTGAGCAGACACCAATTATGCTTAGACCCTATATGTCTATAAGATTTGAAAACATAACGGTTTAACGCGTAATTTATCCATTCATATTACATAGGGCAGGTAAGATGGTTAAAATCACCTACGAATCATGCATGACAAACATACATAAACCTATGCTAGTATGGCAAGTTCTAAACCTCTATATCCACTTTCGCAATCAATAGAGATTAACAAACAACTTAGATGTTAGCTACGCATCCAAGAAGAATAAGCACAACCAAACTAGGTTATCAATAATTCATCACACACAAATCTTTAAAACAATTAACTACTAAAATCCATAAATAAATCTGTTAGAATCCCACGACAACGATTAGTTCATAATTGAACAGTTCATCATTGTGGGTTCTGATGAAAACATGATAATAAATATGTCTGGAATACTGAATAAAGTACTAGAGATAAAGTTTAAGAAAAACAAAACCAACGAGAATCCAAAGTATCGCCTAATTAGAAGAATACAAAGAAAAGATGAAATCTAGATCTTCGTAATCAGCCGTCTTCTTGTTCTCCTCACCGGTGGATGGATAAGTATGTATGTAAGACAATGTATATCTCAGAAATTGTCCACCAATAGCTTATATAGGTCTCAGGGTTGACTGGTCTTCTACTGGTTTCCTTTTCAGAGACAAAATTGCCTTTTCCAGCATCTTTCAGGGTAGGGCGCGGGCGCGCCTCATATGCTTTCTCTAGGGCACGGGCGCGCTCCTACAGGCGCGGGCGCGCTTGCTCTCTGTCAGAATTCCTTCAACTTTTCATTTTCTTGTCTTTTCTCGCGCTCTCACGTTCCTCAACAACTTGGCTTTCAAAACAAAGATCAAACACCACCACAAACCACAAAAACTCTACAACTCTGCTGATGAAGCAACTCTGCATACACTAACATAAAACACATTAAAAACACCACGTACTTGAGATCAAACAATCAATTTAAGCCGATTTAGGGCGTTCCAAGTGAATATGAAATCCACTTATCACACCCCCAAACTTAAACCGATGTTTGTCCTCAAGCATAAACAGACTCTAAATAACTATAATGCAATGAATGAATGCAACTAATATGCTAATGCAAGCGATCCCCTCAGAATAACCACAACCAATCAAGCCAACATCTCAAAGAATGCAATCTTTCAAACAGAGTTCGACCAAATTCCCGTATACTAACCATACAAACACAGAAACGTGCGTGTGTGCAATGCTCATCAATATACTCCCAAACTAAACCAAGACCATATCATATTCTTCACCAAAACAACCACAAGCTTATAAACAGAATGAACTCTAGACACAAGAAACCACTTGAAGACACCTCATAATCCACTTGAGCTAGACAGGAATTCATGCTTTATTACGACACACATGCTTATTTGACCGTGCAATGGTTGAGACCCCAAAAGGCTTATACAATAATACCCATGTAGCGAGCGTTAGGTTAGTGGATCCCAGACCAGAAAAGTCTTAGGTCACTAGGCAAAAAGTCCCCTAAAACTTAATTGCTCGAGTATTAAAGAGCTCAACCTGATCAATTCTGCATAAAACAACTAAAACAACTCCTTTTTTTTCTTTTTTTTCCTTTCTTTTCTTTTTTTTTTATTTCGGAATGAGTGCGCTTTGCCTTTTTCTCATCCCACCCTAGACTACTCATTTTCATGCGCGGCTATTAGCCATTTAACGCCTAGCCTTTATTAACAACTAGCTTCAAATCCCTGTTTTCCCCCAAACTTAGACTTAAGTGCTTCTTCTATTTCAAGAGAATAGAAGACATTCTAAATAATCAAGTGGTTAAATTCTAACATCCAAACAAACATGGTCTAATCAAATTCAAAAGCAACCAATGAGACTTATGAAATTATTTTGTTTCTGGCATGCAAGTCAATTTCTTAGAAACTTAATCAACCCTCTATTCATCACTACCACACTCCTATCAACATCGACTCACCAACTGAAATAGTCAATTCCTACGGGATCATGAAATATGCTATGCAAATGCAACTAAATGGACTCACATGATAGATATAAACAAATATGCAAAACAAATGCTCTATATGACATAAACATGCAAAGATATGAATGAAACTAGCTACTAATGCAAAATGAATCCTATATGAACACAGACACACTAACATTCCTCAATTACCACCCCCAAACTTACAATATTCAATGTCCTCATTGAAGGTAATAAAAAGGAAAGATGCAGAGAATACCTAATCATCAGCAGGACCACCCTCCTCAGGTGGTGTATCCGGTGGTGGATAAACAGAATCAGCTCCAAAAACAGGACAAGCAATATCAACTCTAGTGGCTCTGAATGCAGTACCCAAAGTCTGAGTCAAATCCTGAGCAAAGCGACTCTGAATGTCATGCATGGCGTCTATGCGTCGAGTCAGCCGCCTATACTGAGTATCGCCAAAACCAGACCTATCCACCTCACGTTGAATCCTAGATGGACGTCCCATCCGCGCTGCAGGCTCACGAGATGGAGCCTCTCCTTCTTCAGCATCCAAATTAGTATAGCCCAAACCAAAGTTATCCGGGGCACCACCATCCCAATCCTCCATCCTAGAAATCGTCGAATGATCAATAGGAGCACTAGGTAACTGAACCTGCTCCTCCTCAGACCAACGAACACCGACAGCTGAACACAACTTGGTAACAATAGAGGCATGAGGAATCGCCCCCGTTGTACCACCCTTCAAGAACTTCACAATACTCCTATGAAGGAGTTCTTCAAGATAAATGTACTCTTCATTCAGAATTCCCCAAAGAACAATGGCCATATCCACCGTAACCTCATGCGAATGCGAAGAAGGCAAAATATTAGCACATAAAAACAAATTCCAAGCCCTCGCATACCTGTTCATCGCAGAAGCCGGGAAAGTAATCGGCTCAGTGGTGCTAGCCCTGTACTTCCAAGTTGTGCCTGGAACACAAATCTCCCCAAGAATGTACTCGAGATCAAGATCATCCCGAGTCTTCAAAGACCAATCCTCTTCTCCCCTCTTCTTTCTAGGCAAATTCAACACCCGATGAATTGCCTTCGCTGTGTAGTCCACAGTCAACCCCCGAACCACACTATAACTGTTCTTGTCGGCTTTAGCATTAGTATAAAACTCCCAAACAATAGACAACGGGACCGGCTCCGGTGCTTCACAAAAGCTTTCCCAACCCCTCTTCGTAATCATACTGAATAGATGCCCATCAGTAGGTTGAGGCAAAAATCCCCTTTCTTTAGCCACGGCTTTGGATAACAACCGTGTAAACTCCGCTTGAGCCTCCGGAGAAGAAAACTTCTCAACCCCAACACCAATACTCGATTCCTCCTCAGATGAAGAGCGACGAGTGTTGCTACTACCCGCATAACGACCTCTCTTTGGTGGAGCCATGGAATTAGGATGAGATGAAAGGATATGTAAGGATGTGTATGTATAGATTTGAGAGAGAAAATGAGAGAGATGAATTTAGGGGGCTAGGGTATGTCAATAGGGGTTGGGGAGAGATATGATTATGTTTAAATAAGGTAAAAACCAAATAAAAACTGATTTGGGGGATTTTTGGGGCTTTTTCCATTTTTTTTTCTGCCAGGAATCAAGCGCGGGCGCGCTATAGAGGGCGTGGGCGCGCCTCTTTTCTGTCCTGAAAAATATTTTTTGAATTTTTTTTTTTTTTTGATTTTTTTTTTTAAATGAAAAGTACTTACAACAATAGCATGGGTTGCCTCCCACGAAGCGCTCGTTTTACGTCAATAGCTTGACGTGTTTCCGACTCCTTAATCAGCTGAAACAAGAACCGCGGTCTCCGCCTTGCGATTTACCCGTTCACCAAAATACGGTTTCAACCTCTGACCATTGACCTTGAATGCTTCATCCGGTGACTTATCGAAAACTTCCACTACACCATGTGGAAACACTGTTTTGACCGTGAACGGCCCCGATTTGAACTCTCTCAGAATTCGCAAAAGTTTTTCTTCTTCACTACCTGACAAGTTAGATGCAATAATCACAGGTAAAGTAGATGCATCACCTAAGAAAGCATACCTCAAGTGCTCCGGTAGTGGTTTAAGTTCAAGAGTAGGAGCTTCTTCAATAGATGGCTTGAGACGCTCCTGAGATTTTTTTAGCTCTGCTATGCCAAGAGAATCAAATGGCATGTCGGTTTTCCTTTTCCACGGAGAAGCATTCAAGTACTGCAGTTGCTCTTCTCTTTCTTTGTCTTCCGTCTCAGAATCCCCTATCAGTACCTTCTCTAAGGTATCTGACTTAAGCAATTGCTCAATCTTCGTGTACACCGCAGACTCAACCAAGTCCACTGAAAAACACTCTTATTCCTCTGTAGGAAACTTCATTGCATTGAACACACTGAAGGTAACATTCTGGTCATGCACCCTCATTATAAGCTCTCCTTTCTGCACATCGATCAACGTACGGCCTGTAGCTAAGAACGGTCTTCCCAAGATAATAGGAATCTTCTTGTCTTCCTCAAAGTCCAGGATCACAAAATCAGCGGGAAAGATGAGCTTATCCACTCTAACCAAAACATCCTCCACTATACCTCTTGGATATGTGATCGACCGATCAGCCAGCTGTAAAAACATGTTTGTAGGTTTAGGCTCAGGTAAACCAAGTTGCATGAAGATAGACAACGGCATCAGATTAATACTAGTTCCCAAGTCACACAAGCACTTGTTGAAAGATAGATTGTCGATGCTGCATGGTATGGTGAAACTCCATGGATCCTTGAGTTTAGGAGGTAACTTCTGCTGTAGAATAGCACTGCACTCTTCTGTAAGAGCCACGGTCTCCAACTCCTCGAGTTTCAACTTCCGAGAGAGAATACCCTCCATGAACTTTGTGTAGCTCGGCATTTGTTCTAGAGCTTCCGCAAAAGGTATATTGATATGCAACTTCTTGAAAACCTCCAGAAACTTAGCAAATTGCTTGTCCAACTTCTGCTTCTGAAGTCGTTTAGGGAATGGCGGAGGAGGATAGACCTCCTTGGTCTCTGTACTTTGCTTCAGAACATATTTCTCATTAGAATGGTCACGCTTTTCCGCTTTGTTTCCACCCAAACCTGCTTTTTCCTCTTTTTCTTCAACTTCTGGCAGAATGTCAGGCGCGGGCACGCTCCCTAGGGCGCGGGCGCGCTCAAGTTTCTGCTGAGAATTCAAATTTTTTTCATTTTCTGCCGTTTCGGAGTTCTGATCACTCGTAACCTTCCCAGATCGCAAGGTAACTGCCTTTACATGTTCCTTGACCTCTCTTTTGCCTGGATTAGCTTCCGTATCACAAGGGAGAGTTCCCTGTGGTCTATTCAACAAGGCATTGGCAATCTGACCGATCTGATTCTCCAGAGTCTTGATGGAAACAGCTTGGCTCTTGCACATTAGCCGCAATTCCTCCAATTCAGATTTTTCGTTGGACGACTAACCAGCATTGCCATGCGACGGTTGTTGAAACCCTGGTGGTTGATACGGTTGCCTTGGAGCATACTGTTGCTGAAAACCAGAAGAGTTGAATGGCTTAGCTCCATATTGCTGACCTTGATACTGCTGATACGGTTGTTGAGGCTGATTCTGACCACCCTGATTGTTACTCCAGCTGAAATTTGGATGGTTCCTATTATTCGGATGATAGGCATTAGGCACTGGCTGTTGTGGTCTCCGGCAAATAGCTCACACACACTAGCCACCTGCTGAACTCCACAGTTAGACAAGGAATCCACCTTCATAGACAGAGCTTTTAACTGAGCTGCTATTGCCGTAGCTGCATCCACTTCCAGAATTCCTGCTACCTTGCCTTGTGATAACCTCTGAGTTGGATTCTGGTATTCATTAGTAGCCATCATCTCAATAAGTTCATAAGATTCATCGTAGCTTTTAGCCCAAAGAGCTCCACCTGATACCGCATCAAGCATTGGTCGTGATTGACCTCCCAGACCATTATAGAAACAATTGATCACCATCCAATCAGGCATTCCATGATGAGGACACTTCCTAAGCATCTCCTTGTACCGCTCCCAAGCTTCACATAAAGTTTCTCCAGAATGTTGTGCAAACTGAGTAAGAGCATTCTTGATTACAGCCGTTTTAGCCATAAGGAAGAATTTAGTGAGAAACTTCTGAGCAAGATCCTCCCATGTAGTAATAGAAACTGCTGGTAGAGAATGCAACCAGTCCTTAGCTTTATCCCTCAGAGAAAACGGAAAAAGTCTCAGCTTCACAGCATCTTCCGACACTCCGTTGAACTTGAAGGTGTCGCAAATCTCAATGAAATCCCTAATATGCATATTAGGATCTTCCGTTGGAGCACCCCCAAACTGAACTGAATTCTGCACCATCTGAATCGTGCCAGGCTTGATTTCGAAAGTATTAGCTGCAATAGTTGGCCTGACAATGCTAGATTGAATGTCATTGATCTTTGGCTGAGAATAGTCCTTCAAAGCCTTCGTTTCTGCTGCTGGTTCTCCCATAACTAGACTTAATTCAAGTTCTTCTTTCCGAGATTAAGAACGTGTTCGCATACACGCTCACTAGAATACCTGAAACTCACCAAACTAAGTAAAATCGATGAGAAAAATCTGAGTCAGTGAACTTTAACGACCACTGATGACAAACACATAAACTATATAAATAAAACTGAGTCCCCGGCAGCGGTGCCAAAAACTTGTTCGCACAAAATCACGCAAGCGTACGCGGTCACAAGTAATATATGAATAAGTAGAGTTCGTTCCCACAGAGACTGCTTTGGTTACTATAGATATGCACCTATGCAACAATGTATGGCTATTGTTCAATGCTAAGACAAGTATCAAAGACGTGTTTTGATTAACTAAATTAACTAATCAACTTAACAAGATTATAATTAACTAAAGAGATTGCTGTAGAATTACTTATGAGAATAAAACATGGGATCCTAACTTCATTAAATACTTCATCTAGAGCCTTTTGTCTTTAATAAATGCATGTGACGGTTGTGACAACTAATCGGATAACACGAAATCAGTACACGCTACCTTTCAGTATACGGTTACCAAACCACTTAAACATCCACAAAAGATATAGAAGTTGAGCAGACACCAATTATGCTTAGACCCTATATGTCTATAAGATTTGAAAACATAACGGTTTAACGCGCAAGTTATCCATTCAGATTACATAGGGCATGTAAGATGGTTAAAATCACCTACGAATCATGCATGACAAACATACATAAACCTATGCTAGCATGGCAAGTTCTAAACCTCTATATCCACTTTCGCAATCAATAGAGATTAACAAACAACTTAGATGTTAGCTACGCATCCAAAAAGAATAAGCACAACCAAACTAGGTTATCAATAATTCATCACACACAAATCTTTAAAACAATTAACTACTAAAATCCATAAATAAATCCGTTAGAATCCCAGGACAACGATTAGTTCATAATTGAACCGTTCATCATCGTGGGTTCTGATGAAAACATGATAATAAATATGTCTGGAATACTGAATAAAGTACTAGAGATAAAGTTTAAGAAAAACAAAACCAACAAGAATCCAAAGTATCGCCTAATTAGAAGAATACAAAGAAAAGATGAAATCTAGATCTTCGTAATCAGCCGTCTTCTTGTTCTCCTCACCGGTGGATGGATAAGTATGTATGTAAGACAATGTATATCTCAGAAATCGTCCACCAATAGCTTATATAGGTCTCAGGGTTGACTGGTCTTGTGCTGGTTTCCTTTTCAGAGTCAAAATTGCCTTTTCCAGCATCTTTCAGGGGAGGGCGCGCTTGGTAGGGCGCGGGCGCGCCTCATATGCTTTCTCTAGGGCGCGGGTGCGCTCCTACAGGCGCGGGCGCGCTTGCTCTCTGTCAGAATTCCTTCAACTTTTCATTTTCTTGTCTTTTCTCGCGCTCTCACGTTCCTCAACAACTTGGCTTTCAAAACAAAGATCAAACACCACCACAAACCACAAAAACTCTACAACTCTGCTGATGAAGCAACTCTGCATACACTAACACAAAACTCATTAAAAACACCGCATACTTGAGATCAAACAATCAATTTAAGCCGATTTAGGGCGTTCCAAGTGAATATGAAATCCACTTATCAGGAAGACACAATGGGGCTAGTCTGGGAAACACTCTCCTCTCCCACCTTATCCTTAGGGTTTCTTTGATTTTCACCCCTTCCCTCACCACTCACCACACCAGATTCACTCCCCTTGGGTTGTGTAGTGGATTTTACAACAGGTGCTTTTTGAGAAGCACCTAAGGTTGGCTTGGTAGATTTAAACTTTGTGGATTTAGGTCTAGTTGTAGGGGCAGGAGCCTGTTGGGTCACAGCTACAGACTCCATTGCAACAACATTAGTAACAGAGGCAGAAACTGAAGTAACATTTAAATTAGCAAGTTGAGAAAGTGTTACCTCAATAAATGGCAGATACACCATTGGGACATTACCATTGTGATTGAGCCTCAGGATGTCTGTTAGCACCCTCTTCTCTTGGACAAAACAATCAAACCTGGAATTTGGGTTAGAGATAACTAATGGTGTTGGACTAACATGGTTGGCCAACATCATTAGAAATCTAGCATAATAGATATTCTTTTTCCTAGATTTCTTATCTCCTAACTTAGCACCTAGTTCATACATCAATTGAGTGCTAAAATTATAATACTTATCAGTGAGAAGCATGGTAAGCAAAATTAGAATGGAGTTAGTTAAAGCATCAAAATTATTAATTTTTGCAGAAAACACCTTAATGAAAGCATCTGCTAAATAACTCCACTCCCTTACCAAGCCTCTCCTAATAATTTTACCTAAATTCTCAGTTGGCAAAGAGTAATTTATTGAATTAAGCATGTTAACAATTTCAGCATTTGTTGGTAAAGCTAAGCAATTATTCTCAGGAATGTGAAGGCATGCTTGCAATACATCTGAATTGACAATATACTCTTTACCTTGAATGGTGAATTTCAAAGTGCAGTTAGTCTCACTGTACTTGCAGGAGGTCCAAATCTCCTCTATGATTTCATTGTAAAGCGGAGTGGAGTGAAACATTGCATAACTGAGCTTGTAGTTCACCAAGAAATCCATCATCTTGTGAAAGATTTTGTTCGAGCTTTCCTTGACAACAAACGGGATGGAGTTGTTCTTCTCATAAATGAACCCTCCAGCTGACATGAGTTTAACTATGGGTGCCATTGTTGAGTAAAGAAAAGCTCGAACAGTGTTTTGCTTTGAGAGAGAAGAAGTAAGAAAGCCTTTGGAAATCTTTGAGAGTAAGGTAGAAAAGAATTAAAGAAAATAAAATTTCTTAAATACTCCCCCAAAATTTCTCAAAAAAATAAGTCCAATAATAATTATAAATTACTGGATTGGCTTAAAAAAACTAACCGTTACAATTAAGATATTACCATGATTTATACTTACAGGGGTGTATGCATAGATCGTGGTAAAAAGACGTGCAAATTTCAACGGTTCAGATTAACAGCGCTATATCAACGGATTAGAATTGGGCGTTTAAGGACCCGTCTATTTCGTTGATAAAGCTGTATTTCGTTGACATAATAATGCTGTCAACGGAATACCCAGAAAAATGATAAGACTGTCAACGGAATGAGACATTCGTTGACATAGTAATTTTGACTTAGACAAAATTTCACTTTTTCCTGAGAAAATTAATTCACATAAAATCATAGCAAATTTCTGGCTGCAATTTAAACTTGCAAAAATCTCATAAATGATTAAGAGAAATTCAGCATACCTAGCTCACTTACTAGTCTTGAGAATGTTGATTCATCAAGTGGCTTGGTAAAGATGTCTCCAAGTTGTTGTTCACTTGGAACAAAATGTAACTCCGCAGTATCATTCATAACATGTTCTCTAATGAAATGATACTTGATGTCAATGTGCTTGGTCCTTGAATGCTGCACTGGATTCTCAGTAATGGCAATGGCACTAGTGTTGTCACAGAAAATAGGAATTTTCTCAACTCTTAATCCATAATCAAGAAGTTGATTTTTCATCCATAAAATCTGTGCACAGCAACTTCCAGCTGCAATGTACTCAGCCTCAGCTGTGGAGGTAGAAACTGAGTTTTGTTTCTTGTTGAACCATGACACAAGCTTTTTTCCTAGGAATTGACAGGTGCCAGTTGTGCTTTTCCTGTCAATTTTACATCTTGCATAATCTGCATCTGAATAACCAATTAGTTCAAATCCAGATTCTCTAGGATGCCAAATGCCAAGGTTTGGTGTTCCTTTGAGATATCTGAAAATCCTTTTAATAGCAACTAAATGGGATTCCCTAGGATCAGCTTGAAATCTAGCACATAGACATGTAGCAAACATAATATCAGGTCTACTAGCTGTTAAATATAAAAGTGAGCCAACCATGCCTCTGTAACTTGAAATGTCCACAAATTTTTCCATAGTATTCAATTCAAGTTTGGTGGTAGTAGGCATGGGAGTTTTGGCAGGAGAGCATTCCATTAAGTTAAATTTCTTTAACAAATCATGAATATATTTTGTTTGACTAATGAAAATGCCTTCATTAACTTGTTTCACTTGGAGACCAAGGAAATAAGTTAATTCTCCCATCATGCTCATTTCATATTTACTTTGCATAAGCTTTGCAAACTTTTGACAAAGTTTTTCATCTGTAGACCCAAAAATTATGTCATCTACATAAATTTGAACAAGTATAGTAGAGCCATTCACAATCCTATGAAAAAGAGTTTTATCTACAGTACCTCTAGTGAAGTGACTCTCAAGAAGGAACTGTGAAAGTGTGTCATACCAGGCTCTAGGTGCTTATTTCAAACCATAGAGTGCTTTGAGGAGAAAGTACACATACTCTGGAAAATCATCATCTTCAAAACTAGGAGGTTGACTCACGTATACCTCCTCTTCCAATTCCCCATTCAGAAAAGCACTCTTCACATCCATTTGATAGACCTTGAAATTGGCATGGGCTGCATAGGCTAGGAAAATTCGTATTGCTTCTAGTCTTGCAACAGGAGCAAATGTTTCATCAAAATCAATTCCCTCTTCCTGTGAGTAGCCTTTAGCAACCAATCTAGCTTTGTTCCTTGTGACTATGCCATTTTCATCCATCTTGTTTCTGAACACCCATTTTGTGCCTATAACACTCCTGTCCTTAGGCTTGGGCATCAGCTTCCAAACTTTGTTTCTCTCAAATTGGTTTAGCTCCTCTTGCATAGCTAAAACCCAATCTGGATCTAGAAGTGCATCCTCAACTTTCTTTGGCTCATCTTGAGACAGAAAGCTACTATATAGACATTCCTCTTGAGTTGCTCTTCTAGTTTGGACTTTTGAAGAAACATCCCCTATGATGAGTTCAAAGGGATGATCTTTAGTCCATTTCCTTGAGGGAGGTAGATTAGCTCTATAAGATGTAGCTTCATGATCATGATTGCCTTGATTAGATATTTGTCCTTGAGAAACTCCCCCTGAGTTTGTTGTCCCTAAGTGATCATTCCTAGAAGCATTTCCATGACTGTCAACGGAATGCCCATTTTGACTGTCAACGAAATGCTCATTTTGTATGTCAACGAATCCTCCACCATGACTGTCAACGGAATGACCATTTGGTCTGCTAGCAGCTATTCTTTTCAATATTAGTGCAGCAATTTCATCTTCACTACTGCTTTCATCTGTGCTAGACACAACAACTTTAGGCTGTTTCTCAATAGCCTTAACATGATTCACTTGATCTCCTTCCTCATTCTCAAAAGAAAGACTTTCATGGAAACCTTCATCATAGAGACCTTGAATTTTGAGATCATCAAAAACAACATGTACAGATTCCATAACAATGTTAGTTATGAGATTATAGACTCTGTAAGCTTTCCCTGCTGCATATCCCACAAATATTGCTTCATCTGCCTTTGCTTCAAATTTCCCCAAATGCTCAGCTTGATTTCTCTGAACAAAGCACTTGCATCCAAAGACATGAAGAAAATCCAATAGTGGCTTCTTTCTTTTGAGTAGTTGATAAGGGGTCATTCCCTTGGCTTGATTAATCAAAGAAATATTTTGAGTGAAGCAAGCTGTGTTAACTGCCTCAGCCCAAAAATAAGTTGGTAACTTTGATTCATCTAGCATTGTCCTTGCAGCTTCAATAAGTTTTCTGTTTTTCCTTTCAACTACACCATTTTGCTGTGGTGTCCTTGCAGTTGAAAATTCATGCAAAATATCATTTTCCTCACATAACATCTGTTAGATATAATTGCTGACGTTTGTTTATCAGTGTTTAAGCAACAGGTACTGACCAGAGTTTATCAGAAGCCGGTCAGAGTTTATTTAAAGTCTGACAGGGTGAAGAGTTTAAAGGAAGCCGGTCAGAGTTTATTTAAAGTCTGACAGGGTGATAGTTGAATTAGCTGTCGGTGCTGAATTGAAGATTCTAGAAGCAATATATTCTGAAGATGGAAAGAAGCAGAATATATTGATACAACTAAGGAAACAGAATAGAAGATAAGAAGCAATCCTTAATTGATATAACTTGTATAGCTAATTTGTAGGAATATCAATTAGATAAGGATTGTGTAACTGTGTACTATATAAACACAGATAGGTTATCCCTAGAAGGGATGCGAACATTGAATATATTATTCTTGTAACCTAGTAGCTCTTTGTGATTCGTTAACATCATAAAGAGAGAAGCTGTTAATATAAATACAGTTTTTGTTGATTCATAAACTATGTTCTTGATTGTTATTCTCATACATACTTGATTATATATTGTGTATTCGGCCTAACAATTGGTATCAGAGCCAAGGCTGTTTAATATATACAGTTTTACGATTCAAACACAGTATTAATCATGTCTGAAGAAAATCAAACTGCTCCTAAGGCTGAACAGGTTAAGCCCAATTCTGTGAGTCGATATGAAACAATCAGGGTTCCAATTCTCAGGCCAGTAGAGTATCCGATTTGGAAGGTTAAGATGACCATGTTTCTGGAGGCTACAGATCCAGAATACCTTGACAGAATCTATGATGGTCCTCATATGCCAACTAAATTGTCCCCTGTTGTTGATGGACAAGAACAAAAGACTGTTCCAAAGGAAAAGAAAGATATGACTCCTGAGGACATCTCATCAATTGCAAAAGATGCAAAGGTTAGACATCTTCTCCACAGTGCTTTAGATAATGTTATGTCTAACAGAGTAATTGGCTGCAAAACTGCCAAAGAGATATGGGATGCTTTAGAAGTCAGATGCCAGGGAACAGGTGCTATCAAGAAGAACAGAAAGACAATACTCACACAGGAGTATGAGCACTTTGATTCAAGAACTAATGAAACCTTGACTGAGACTTATGACAGATTTTACAAACTATTGAATGATCTGTCTCTGGTTGACAAAGAATATGACCTTGAAGAGTCAAATCTCAAGTTTCTCTTATCCCTACCTGAAAGATGGGATTTGAAGGCAACAACAATCAGAGATAATTATGATCTTGCTGATACAGATCTTGATGAGATCTATGGATTGTTAAAGACTCATGAACTTGAGATAGAACAAAGAAACAGGAGATCCAGCAAGAAGACAAAATCTATTGCTCTCAAAGTTGAGGAGAAGCCCATTAAGAAGGAATCATCAAGGAAGAAAGCCAAGGGAAAGGCTTTAGTTATTAAATCTGAAAGTGAGTCATCAAACTCTGATGATGACTCAAACTCTGATGAAGCTTCTGACTCTGATGATGATGAAGAACAGATGATGCAAATGGCTGCATTGATGGTGAAGACCTTCAAGAAGATGGGATTCAAGAACTTCAAGAAGGGAAAGAGATTCTCAAGGAAAGATTCAAACTCTGAAAGGAGAAGTTTCAGAAAGTCTGATGGAAGGGAGACCAAATCTGGTAAGAAGGATAAATCTGAAATCCAGTGCTACAGGTGTAAGGAGATGGGTCACTATGCCCCAGAGTGCAAGAAAGGCAAATCTGAGAAAGCACTCATCTCTAAAGGCAAAGACTGGGCAGATACTTCAGACTCTGATGATGGAGAAAATTATGCTCTTATGGCAACTGTCAGAGATGAGACTGAATCATCTGAAAATAAGGTACCCTTAACTACTTATGCTTATGATACTGATAATATATCTGAATTAAGAGTATATCTGAAAAGCGTACATGTTAGCTATAGGGATCAGACTTTAGAGAATGAGAGAATTAAAGCTGAAAATCTTAGTCTTAAAGATAGAAACAAGTTTCTTGAAGGAGAACTTGAAAATATGAAGTAGATTCAAAAAGAAAGAGATGATGCTGTTTATGTAGAACAGGAATTGCTCAAAAGATATAAGCAATTAGAATCTGATCTAGAAAAAGAAAGAAAAATAATCAAGACTTGGACAGATTCTGGAAGAGACACTCATCAAGTGTTTCAGACTGATTCTGTAGGTTTAGGTTATTGTGAAAATGATGAACTTAGGTTTAAAGACAAGGTTAAGGTAAAACCACAACTTAAACCTGTGAAATTTGGTCCAGAAGCCAATAAGTTAAAATCTGTTGTAATAAGGGAAGCTGATATGGAATCAGATGAAGCCTGTGAAAGACAGGAAAATATTATAACAGAAAAACTTATGGAAAGAGAAGCTGTTAGAAAACCAGTAAAAACTTGTGAAAAACAAGTTAATGTTGGTTTGATGACAGGGAAACAGTTCAATCATAAGTTGAAAGAGGTAAAATCTGCCATGAAACCAAAAGGGTCCAAGAAGAATAGGAATGGAAAGATAGGCATAAATAAAAGAAATAATCATTTGCCTACTGGTGCTGCTCCAAGGAAAACATGTTATAATTGTGGTAGTTCTAATCATCTTGCTAATTACTGCACAAAGAATAAAAACATCAATTCTTTATCTTCTACTTCAGGAGTTAAGAATGATTATGTTAGGGTTAGACCACAGACTTTATGCACACACTGTGGGAGCACTTGGCATTCCATTTATACTTGCAAGAGTTATCATGCTATTTATCACAACTATTATGAGCTAAAACCCAATCTGAAGTGGGTTAGAGCAAACTCTGCAAGTGTAAAGTCTGACAATGTTAGTTTAAACTCTGTTGATAGTAATTCCGCTGCAAAAACTAACACTGTTAAGAAAGACAAAGGATCCAAGCAAGTCTGGGTCCTTAAAACTAACACTTAGTATTTGTTTGTGATTGCAGGGTATAATAGAGAGCACACTTATCTTGGACAGTGGATGCTCAGGACATATGACTGGAAATAAAGCCCTGCTATCAGACTTTAAGGAGAAGGCTGGCCCAAAAGTTTCCTATGGAGATGGCAACATAGGACACACTCTGGGATATGGCAACATTAATCTTGGAAGTGTCATCATTACAAATGTAGCTCTAGTCTCAGGACTCAAGCATAATCTGTTATCTGTGAGTCAAATCTGTGACAGAGGAAACCATGTAGATTTTCATAGTGAATACTGTGAAGTCATCAGTAAATCTACTGGAAAAGTTGTTCTAGTTGGACATAGGCGCAACAACATTTATGAAGCAAGTTTGGTAACAAACTCTGATGGAAAAATAGTGTGTCTGACTGCAAGAATGTCAAATGAAGAGAGTTGGAATTGGCACAAGAAGCTCTCTCATCTCAATTTGAACAACATAAATGAGCTAATAAGAAAGGATCTTGTAAGGGGACTTCCAAAATCGATACTCAGTCTAGATGGCTTATGTGATTCTTGTCAAAAAGCCAAGCAAAGGAAGTCATCTTTCAAGAGCAAATCTGAATATTCAGTAGTGGAACCTTATCATCTTCTACATGTTGATCTCTTTGGACCAGTGAATGTAATGTCCATGGGCAGAAAGAAATATGCTCTAGTAATTGTTGATGAATATACTAGATATACATGGGTGTATTTCTTGTCAAAGAAGGATGAAACTGCTCAAACTCTGATGGATCATGTAAATCTACTGGACAAAGGATCACAGCACAAAGTCAAAATTATAAGGAGTGATAATGGAACTGAATTCAGAAACTCAATCTTGGAAGCTTTCTGCAAGGAAAGAGGAGTGAAACAAGAGTTTTCTGCACCTGGAACTCCACAGCAAAATGGTGTAGTTGAAAGGAAGAACAGAACTTTAATTGAAGCAGCCAGAACTATGCTTGATGAAGCAAAATTACCAACATACTTCTGGGCAGAAGCTGTTCAAACTGCTTGTTTTACTCAAAATGCAACATTGATCAACAAGCATGGGAAAACACCATATGAGATGGTGAAAAATAAGAAGCCAAATTTGAAATATTTTCATATATTTGGATGCAAATGCTTTGTGTTGAAGACTCATCCTGAACAGTTGACAAAGTTCGAGTTAAAAGCTGATGAAGGAATCTTTGTTGGCTATCCATTGTCAACAAAAGCATTCAGAGTTTACAATCTAAGAACTAAGGTGATCATGGAATCCATACATGTGTCATTTGATGACAAGAAAATAATTGGACTTGAAGACAAGGATGGATATGATCAACTACGTTTTGAAAATGAAGGTTTATTCTCTGATGATGTAAACTCTGATGAAGCAGTACCGACAAACTCTGATGAAGCGGTTCTGACAAACTCTGACGAAGCATACTCTGAACCTCTACTGGTAAATACTGGAGAAACTGGAAATTCTCAAATTGAACAAAATAGAGAACCAGTTGACGGGGAGCGTGAAGAAGCTCAACAAGACACAGCAAGTGAGTCAGTTGAGGAAACTGATTCAAACTCTGACAGTTCAAACTCTGAACCATCCAATTCAGGGGGAGCCTCAGATAATGCAGAAAATCAACATATGAATCAGGAGAGCATGGATCAAGGGGGAGGATCCAATAATGATGCAAGAAACCACTTACCAACAGCAAGAAAGTGGACACAGGCACACACACCTGATCTCATAATTGGAGATCCTGATGCTAGTGTGAGAACTAGAAGTGCAACAAATAATGAGTGTCTGTATCATGCTTTCTTGTCTCAAACAGAACCAAAGAAAGTGGAGGAAGCTCTTCAAGATGCAAACTGGATTACAGCAATGCAAGAAGAGTTAAATGAATTTGAAAGAAATGAAGTCTGGACACTGGTACCTAGACCAAAGAATAGATCAATTGTAGGTACAAAGTGGGTTTTCAGAAACAAGACTGACAGTGAAGGTGTGATTACAAGAAACAAGGCTAGACTTGTGGCTAAAGGATATTCACAACAGGAAGGAATTGACTATGATGAAACCTTTGCTCCAGTTGCAAGATTGGAGGCCATAAGAATCTTTCTGGCCTATGCTGCACACAAGAAGTTTAAAGTCTTTCAGATGGATGTAAAAAGTGCTTTTCTCAATGGGAAGCTTGAAGAAGAAGTATTTGTTGAACAACCACCAGGATTTGTAGATCCCAAGCATCCAGATTATGTCTACAGGCTTGACAAGGCATTATATGGACTAAAGCAAGCACCAAGAGCATGGTATGAAACTCTTGCTCAATTTCTTTTAGAAAGTGGGTTCACAAGAGGTACAATTGATAAAACCTTGTTTTATTTCAATTCTGGTGATGATTTGCTGTTAGTTCAAATTTATGTAGATGATATTATTTTTGGATCTACTAATGACAAACTTTGTAAGAAGTTTGCAAAGCTTATGCAATCCAAGTACCAAATGAGCATGATGGGAGAGCTTAGTTATTTTCTAGGCTTACAGGTCAAGCAAACAGATGATGGTATTTTTATCAATCAAGCAAAATATATACCAGAAATCTTCTAAAGAAATTTGGTATGCTTGATAGTTCATCTGCTCCAACTCCCATGGCTACTGCAACAAAGCTAGACAAAGACACAGGAGCCTCAGTAGAAATGACAAACTACAGAGGAATGATAGGGTCTTTACTGTATCTAACTGCAAGTAGACCTGATATCATGTTTGCAACATGTCTTTGTGCAAGATTTCAAGCAGATCCCAGAGAGCCTCATCTAACAGCTGTAAAAAGTATTTTCAAATATCTCAAAGGAACCATAACCTTGGGTTTGTGGTATCCTAGAGAATCAGAGTTTAAGCTAATTGGTTACTCTGATGCAGATTTTGCAGGCTGTAAGATAGACAGAAAAAGTACAAGTGGAAGCTGTCAATTTTTAGGTGACAGATTGGTTTCTTGGTACAGTAAGAAACAGAAATCAATTTCTACATCCACAGCAGAAGCAGAGTATATAGCAGCTGGTAGCTGTTGTGCACAGATTTTATGGATGAAGAATCAATTGCTGGATTATGGGTTAAGGTACTCTAAAATACCTATTTTCTGTGATAACCAAAGTGCTATTGCTCTGACAGGTAATCCAGTACAGCACTCCATGACCAAGCACATCAGCATAAGGTATCATTTTATCAGAGAACATGTGGAAGAAGGGAACATTGAGCTTCATTTTGTGTCTACAGACCAACAACTTGCAGATATCTTCACCAAACCTTTGAGTGAAGCTACTTTTACAAGATTGGTAAATGAACTTGGAATGATCTCTGGTTCTGACTAGAGATACGGGTTAGACTCAAAAACTATACATGTTTGCTTTTTATGTTCATGATTTCTTACATGTGTTAACTGTTATGTGCACCAGCATGTTAAACTCTGATGGTAAACTCTGACAGTTAAATTCTGTCAGTAAACTCTGTGAAGTGTCAGTCATACTCTGTCGGTTAAACTCTGATGCTAAACTCTGTTAGTCATAAAATGTTGGTCATACTCTGATAGTTACAGTTTAATGCTATACTCTGATTGTAATTTTGTCTGAAACATATGGACCAATGAAGAAATTTGTATGAAGCATAATTCTCAGTAAGTAATTATGAATCCTTAAGAGTTGTATAGATTCTGATCTCAAATATGTGCAGTAAGTTAACAAAGCATGATATTGTCTCTATATTTATAGCATCTCTTAGTTTATTGATCCTATACACTGAGTCTGTATTAGCTGTTTGCGTTTTCTCTCATAAATTAATTGTATTAACTGATAAAAAGTCTAAACTCTGATTATTAATTGCAAAGAATTCACCCTCAAATCAAAAGATGCCAAACAAAGCACAAATTCCTTTGAGATCATGTTGAGCCTAGGAAGATCCAGGAACTTATTGTATGAAATAAGGGCTAAAATCTTTGATTTTTGGTGACTAGTGCCAACCACTGATTACTGGAAAAAAAAAAAAATATATATATATATATATATATATATATATATAAAGAAAGGGGGTGAAAAACAAAAGATATATCCAAATGAAAGGATATCAGAATACAGAGTTTAGATATAAAATCAGATTTTATGTTATACATGAGAGTTTAGGCAACCAGTTTTTACTGCTTTAGTTTGTGGATTTTATGCACTTTGAGATGATCTAAATATTGATTTCGGTAAACTCTGCTATTGCACACACATATTTTCACACCTGTACAGATTGAGAAAAGAGTTTATTGACAAAGAAGGATAAATGGTAAACACTGATGTATTGTGTGACATATGCCGAGGTAACTTTGTTTTAATCTCTGATGGTTAAAATAATTTCTTTGTTTCAGACATTTTATAATTTTGAGATTAGACATTTGTTTTGAAAATTTAAAAAGAGTATGATTGGAAAGTTGTTCAAGAATGTTTTAAACAGAGGAGAGAGGTTAATTGCATAGAAAAGTGTAACAGGCGGTAATTATTGCTGTTTTTACTGCGCATGCGTATTGGAAACTGCCAATTGTTTGCTGTCAGTAACTGCATGTGTGACACGTGTCCCATTCACATGATTACAGGAGTAAGACCGTTGTGTATTAATGATTAAAAACTCTTCAGTTTTTAATCTTTTATTTTTTTTTAAATACAATACACACATCTTCAGTTAAACTTTTCACATTTTACTCATACACATCTATTATCACACACACATAGTCACAAACACCTTTCTACACATAAACTCTGTTAAGCTTTCGCATCAATTACTTGTTCTTTCTTCAAAATCTTCTAATGGCAACCACAGCTTTTGTTTCGTCTGGGTTAGAGTTCGTTCCAAACAACTATACCGCACCACTAAACACTGCAAACGCACCAGAAGCATTTCATTTGATTCAAAATTTCTTGACAAACTCGGATATTGGTACTGCTCTCACTGCTCCGATGAAGCTGTCTGCAACTCAAATCAAATCTTTCTGGCAGACAGGTGTTTATGATAATGGAGGGGAGACTGGGTCACCGTCCATCTTGTTTGAATGTGAGGGTCAAGAGTTTGTAATAACTCCAACAACTGTTCGTGATGCCTTGGGGTTTGAGGATTTCAATGCCTTCACAATCTCTGTTGGAGATTCTGAGTTGGTCCGTATGATGAGAGAGATTGGATACTCTGGACCATTGACAAAGATTGGGCAATTGAAAAGGCCGTTTCTGCGCAAGGAATGGAGTTTCTTTTTCGACTGTATAACTAGGGCATTCGGAAAGAAGTGCACCAATTGGGATGCAATTCCCACTGATAGTCTGCAAATCGGGTACTCTTTACTTTTTGGTGCTAATTTTGATGTTGCTAGATTAGTCTTGACTAATATTGGTGAGAAAATGCAAGAGAATAGGAATGTTGTCTATTTCTCTAGATTTTGTCAATTGCTATTCAACATTTGTTGTCCTGATGTTGAGATTTTAGATGAGGATGTTATTCAATCATTTAAATTGCATAAACGCATATTTTCTGATTTGACTAACAAAGATAACAAGAAAGGGGATGTTGGTGTTCTTCTCTTACCTGAGAGTGTACAACAGTTTTTAGCAAATTCTACCCAACCTACAATGCCTCAACATGAAACAGCACAACAAACACTGATCACACCAACACTTCAAACTGCTGAAGCTGGACCTTCTGTGTCTCCATCACAAAGGTTAAAGAAGTCCAAAACCAGAGCATTTAAAAGAAAAGTAAGGGCACAAAGACCTCATTCTGAAGAAGCAAGAGTATCTGATAGTGAAGATGAAGCAGAGGATTCTCAAACTCTGAGAAAAAGAAGAAAGCTTGTAGCCACTTATCTTTTTGATGAGGAGGAAGAAGCTGCATTGCCTGTAAACTCTGAAGTGGTAATTCAGGAAGCTGTTCTAAGGGAAACTACTATGCTCTCAGAGGATAGAGCAAATCCTCAAGATACTCCTGCAATTGTTGTTGAGGAGGATATTCTAAATGCTAATGAGGACAGAATGTTTGTAAACACTGAAGTTCATGAAGTGTTTGTTGAGGAGGATGCTGCAAATACTGAAGCTGTCAATCTAGACAGGATCTCTAATGAAGCTAATCTGATGAATTTGGATTTAGAAGCTCCTACATCAATGACTAATGATGTAGTTGAGGAAGCTGCTACTCATTTTGATAGCAGAGTTTTTGATTTTGAAGCACACACCTCTATACATTCTGATCATTATACAGAGGGTGTGGAAGCTGATCAAGTAACTGATCGGATAGAAGATTCTCTGGCCACTCACACTGAAATTATTTCTTGTGATCTTGACAAAGGTGAGGAGGTTAATCAGATGATAAAAGTCACAGAGACAATTCTTGATGAAGCTGTGATAGAAAAGGAACAAGAGGCTGCTGATGAGCTAAACTCTGAGAATATGATTCTTGAAGCTTTGCAACAATCTGTTGTTGAGATTGTTCAAAGGGAAGCAGAGGTTTTTGCTCAGGTTAACTCTGATATTCCTGAAGCTGTAGTAGAGGAGAAAATTGATGAAGCTGCACAGTTTACTGCTGACAATATTCTTACTGAAAATGAAGCAGACAATACTGAAGACGCTGGAAATGATGCTGAGGGTTCTCATTCACACCCTAGTATTCAAGTTTCATTGGCTGATGATGTCAATAGTGATGAAGCAAGGGAAGTCAATAGACAGACAAATGAACATTTTCAGAATATGTACTACAACAAATGGGCTGATGCAGATTGTGTCTTCCCAGCACAAAGGGCTGCAGATTTTCTATCTGATTCTGTCAAGAAGATCTCAAATACTGATGTACTTACAAGCTTACAGGCAACTGTTGTTCAAGTCAAATCTCTTAATAATAGATTTGATGAGAATCAACAAATGCTTACAAATCTAAGGAATGAAGCCAGTATGAAGGATCTTACTTTCAAGTCTGACAGAACTTTTTATTATGCTATGCTCAAGCAACAAGCCAAGGATTCTGAGGATATCAAGAAGAGGCTTGGGAAAGTTGAGGAAAATCAGAATGCAATGTCTACTCAACTGAATTTCATTTCTACTGCCATTGAATTGCTGACATCAGTACTACTTTCTGATGATGTCAAAAAGGGGGAGAGTGTATCTAAAGACAAATGCAAAGACACTCAAGCTCTGAGACGGAGGGATGATTCTACTGATGGGGGAAGCAAAGAAAATAAAAGAAAGATTTTTGCTCAAAGGCAAAGCAGGACAAGAGTAAACTCTGATAGACAAACAAACTCTGACAAGATAAACTCTGGTGGCCAATCTACTTCGAAACTCAAGAGTTTAGTTGTTTCAACTAATCCATCTACTGATGAAGAGATTGCTGCTAAAATATTCATAAAAGAGCATGGAAAGAATGTTACTATTGAAGATATCCAGGCTGAAGAGCAAATGCTTGCTGAGGAACACAAGAAAAATCTTGAAGCTGGAATCTACAAGAAAAAGGAAATCAAGGCTCCTAGAAAGAAAGAAGTTGGTATTTCTATCAAAGAGAATACACAATAGAGTATACAATATACAAGGAGACCTGTGATTGGAAATTCTGATAAGGGTAAAGGCATAATGATTGAAGAGCCTAACCTGAAAAAGAAGATTTATTCAACCTCTGACATTGCTCAAGTTGAAACAAGATTAGCAAAATCAACCTCTGACGCTGCTCAAGTTGATGATACTACTAAAGTTATGACAACCTCTGACGTTGCTCAAGTTGTACAGAAATCTACACAACTTCCAGGATTCTGCAAACCAAAAATTCTTGAAGATTTAAAGCTTGAAGCTGTGAATTTCTCTGAAACCAGAACAGTATTGGGTAAGGAAGGAAAAGACAAATCTGGTTTAGGGTCACACAGAGCGAGAAGGATAAATACAAGTCCAATGGATCAATCATCACTAGCTGTATCTGGTATCATTACTCAAGAAAATCTTGATATGCTAGACTCTGTTCAAATGATCTTTCATAAGGTGTTGAAGAAGGAATTTTTGTTGTACTTTATGAATGATGGAAGAGTTTATAAGGTTGCAGAGTCTGATATAAATCTCAAATCTTATCAAGAATTGGAGTATGTTCTGTACTTGTTAAAAGTCAAAAATAGAAATACTCACAATGCTGCTTCAGTTATCAGAGAAAAGATGCTAAGATCGAAGATAATGCTTGGAGGAGGAGTATCAAGTGCATATATTCCCAAATACAGAAATGCACATGGGAAGATTGTTGAGATGAAAAGAAACAGTGCTAAGTTCAGAACAGCAATGGGTACAAAAGTTCTTGAATTTAATTTAGAATCTGATAAAGCTTATTATATTAAGCTAGGGAATGAGATGAGGAAGAATTCCATCTATTCTCTGAGAGCTGCAATTTATCAGACTGGAGAATTTGATCCAAAGTTGAAAGAAGTGAAGAAGATCATGGTGGAAGAGCTAGAAAGAGCTGAAAAGAAATTGTTATCAGACTATATCAGGACAGTGCCTGATATTCAAGAAATCAAGTAAAGTCTGATTGTAAGATTTTAATATATTTTCTATTCTAAGTCAAATTTAAACTCTGTTTTAAATTAAACTCTGTTATATGTTAAACACTGCATTTGTTAAATGTTTTTGACATCATCAATTATATGTTTAACTTGTACATTTTATTATGAACAAGTTGGGGGAGATTGTTAGATATAATTGCTGACGTTTGTTTATCAGTGTTTAAGCAACAGGTACTGACCAGAGTTTATCAGAAGCCGGTCAGAGTTTATTTAAAGTCTGACAGGGTGAAGAGTTTAAAGGAAGCCGGTCAGAGTTTATTTAAAGTCTGACAGGGTGATAGTTGAATTAGCTGTCGGTGCTGAATTGAAGATTCTAGAAGCAATATATTCTGAAGATGGAAAGAAGCAGAATATATTGATACAGCTAAGGAAACAGAATAGAAGATAAGAAGCAATCCTTAATTGATATAACTTGTATAGCTAATTTGTAGGAATATCAATTAGATAAGGATTGTGTAACTGTGTACTATATAAACACAGATAGGTTATCCCTAGAAGGGATGCGAACATTGAATATATTATTCTTGTAACCTAGTAGCTCTTTGTGATTCGTTAACATTATAAAGAGAGAAGCTGTTAATATAAATACAGTTTTTGTTGATTCATAAACTGTGTTCTTGATTGTTATTCTCATACATACTTGATTATATATTGTGTATTCGGCCTAACAACATCTTCATAGTTGAATTCTTGAACTATGTCCCATTGTCACTCCTAATCCTTCTTACTTTGAAATCAGGATGATTGTTTACCATCTTGATGTGATTGATAATGATTTCACTTGCCTCATCCTTGGAGTGCAAAAAGAAAGTCCATGTATATATAGAAAAATCATCAACAATCACAAAACAGTATTTCTTCTTTGAAATGGACATGACATTTACAGGACCAAATAGATCCATATGAAGCAACTCAAGCTGTTGGACAAATGATGACTCTGTCTTGCTTTTGAATGATGCCTTCTTTTGTTTCCCTTTTTGACAGGCATCACACAAACCATCCTTGGAGAATTCCAGCTGTGGAATTCCTCTAGCAAGATCTTTCCTCACCAAGTCATTCATAACTTTAGAATTCAAATGAGATAATTTCTTGTGCCATAGCCAACTTTCATCCTTGCTTGCCTTGCTGAAAAGACAAGTGATGGTGTCTGGACTTGTGCTACTAAAGTTAGCAATGTACACATTCCCTCTTCTGAATCCAGTCATTACCACATTGTTGTTTCCACCTTTAGAAACAACACAGACTTCTTTTGAAAAAGTAACTAAAAATCCTTTGTCACAAAGTTGGCTGATACTTAGCAAATTGTGCTTTAGACCATCCACCAATGCAACCTCATCTATGATGACATTCTCTTTTGAAATCAAGCCATATCCCTTAGTGTAGCCTTTGTTGTCATCTCCAAAAGCAATACAAGGTCCAGCTCTTTCCTGGAACTCTGTGAGCAGGGTAGAATCACCAGTCATGTGTCTTGAACAACCACTATCCAAGTACCAAAGATTCCTTTTGTCTCCCTGCACACAATAAAACCAAATCAAGTTGATTTTCGTACCCAAGTTACCTTGGGTCCTATTTTGTTAGCCTTTGATTTACACTTCACATCATTTTTCACCTTGGGCTCAGATTGAGTTAAATCAACCTTTACCTCTGGTGTTGACTTCTGAGGGTTGCTCACATTTTCATTCATGGCATGCATATTTGGAGGAACAAACATGTTATTCACATTCCATGGCATTTGTGGCACATCAAACATATTCATGTATGGATTAGGCACAAATGCATGCTAGCATATGGATTTTGAAATTGTGCATATGGAGCAAACATATTAGGCATAACAGGCATGTCAGGCATAGAGGTCTTTATTGCAGGATTAGGCATTTTCACATTAGTATGCTTCTTAACAGATTTGCACTTAGCAGATAAATGACTAACACTGCCACAATTAACACATGTTTTTCTAGGAGAATACTTATCAGGTGTGTAATTGTTATGTTTGTTAATCCCTACTTTCCCATTTCTGTTATTCTTTTTATTGCTCTTAACCTCAACTTGAATTTTCTCTAACTTGTCTTTCAATTGCTTGTTAGACAAGTGACCTACATTAACTCTCTCAACAGGCTTCTCAACTTTCTTTGATTTACTAGACTCACCTTGAGCAAAGTTCTTGGTGACAGGACCATACATGTTATTAAGTCTAGTGAGTTCTTCTTTCTTTTCCTCTGTCAACGAAATAGCCTGATCGGTTGATGGTTCATCTGTCAACGGAATGATGCATTCCGTTGACGTATCAACCTTCAACGAATGACCATTGTTGTTTGTTGACTCTGTTTCTGATTCTAAGGTTTCAAAAGCATACCCTAGGTTCTCTTTGTTCTTTTTCCATGATTGTTCACAGAAAGATTCCACACCTTGAACATTAATGATGTTGCTAGCAACATTCCTGGAATCTTTCCATTTTGCAATCACTTTTTGTTCTATTTCTAGTTGTGTATTAAGAATCTCTTCCCTTTTTAACACTTTCTCAAGTTCCAACTTAGCATCCCTACTAACACACCTCATTTTTTCAAACTCAATGAGTTGTGCTTCTAACATGGCATTTCTATCACTTAAGAGCAAATTGGTCTCTTTAATTCTTGAGTTCTCTTTGGTAAGTGATTTAAGAGTAACACGCAAATTATAAAGTACAGTAGACATTTCATTAACTGCACTATCGCATTCCTCTTTAGAAAGCTCAGAAAGATTAGTAATTGTTACCTGGTTGCTAGAGGAACTTGCTTGCTGCTCATGATTGTTAGCCATTAGAGCCAAGTTGACATACTCAACATCATCATCTGAATCTTCACCATTACCAGCCCAATCATACTCTTGAGACATGAAAGCCTTTTCTTTTTGCTTGAGAAGTTCAAAGTATTTCTTTTTATAATCAACAGGCTCAAATTTCCTGTTACCCTTCTCAACTTTGGGCTTTCTGCAATCTCCAGCAAAGTGACCAATCATTCCACAGTTGAAACATTTAGATTTAGACTTTCCAACCCAATTATTTTTGCTAGGTTGGAAGTCTCTCCTTGGTGGCCTTGCTTCTGAGTTTCTCTTGAATTTGAACTTAGAAAATTTTCTTGAAAGAAAAGCAATGTGTTCATCAATCTCATCTAAGTCATCCAAGTTGGCTGGTTCTTCTTCTTCTTCTGTCATCTTGCCTTTACCCTTGCTAACATCACTCCTACAACTAGCTCGACTAGTTGTGGCTTTTGCAGCTTCTTCATTGTCATCTTCCAGTTGGTTCACAGATGCAATCAATGCAATAGACCCACCTTTCTTTTGTACCTTCTCAATTTCTTCATCTTGCTCCATTTCAAGCTCATATGTCTTTAAGGTTCCATAAAGCCTTTCAAGAGTATAGTCTTTGTATTCTTGAGTGTTTCTAAGAGAAATAGTCATAGGCTTCCACTCTTTTGGAAGAGCCCTAAGAAATTTGAGGTTTGAATCCTTGGTTTGGTAGACCCTCTCATACAACTTTAATCCATTCAAAAGCTTTTGAAACCTACTAAACGTGTCATTTAGGGTTTCACCAGCTTTAAAATGAAAGTTCTCATATTGTTGTATGAGGAGTTGCATTTTGTTCTCCCTGACTTGCTCAGTTCCTTCACAGAGTGTTCTAACAGTGTCCCATACTTCTTTAGAAGTTGTACAGTTTATAACATTGTCAAACATCTCTTGCTCCAAACCATTAAACAGAATGTTCATGCTTCTTTTATCTTTATGGACTTCTGCAACATCTTCAATAGTCCATTCTGAGACAGGTTTTGGAATTTCCACATCTTCAGCATCATCTGGCAGTCCAACTCTAGATGCAAACTTCATGGGAACGTGTGGACATTTCTCAATGTAGTCTACATATCTCTCATCCATAGACATGAGATGTAGATGCATTTTTACTTTCCAGTGAAAGTAATTGTCCTTATCTAGAACTGGTATCTTTACAGCTGCATCCTTCTTCACCATGGTATCTGTTTTGGCCTTGATCTTTAAACTCCTTGTATGTTAGAAGCTTGCTCTGATACCAATTGTTAATCCCAAATGACCTAACAAAATTGTAGAAGGGGGGGCGGGGGGGTTGAATACAATTCTAGATATTTGTAAACTTAAAACAACTTTAAAATAAATTAACACAGAAAATAAAAACACATGAAAATATAAAATTTCAGTTGGATGTTTTGAGGATCCAACTGAGATGTTTTTATTGCGGGAATAATCTGTGTTACAAATGTAGCACAGCTGCTCAGTTCCTAATGTAGAGTGAGAGTGCTCTTGAAAGAAGCTAATACAAAGTTATTCTATCTCACTCACTTACAATAAAATGAACTGCTACACTTGGTTATATATTCCAAGTTTACAATGCTATTTTTGGCTACTCTAAAATGTACAAAGGGTAACCGCCAGTAGCTTGCTTTTCATTCCTTTTATCCAATGGTCCTTGGAGATCTTGTCTTTTGTCTTCATGCTTATTATGATCACACTCAAGAACCTAATTGGAAATTGGAATGTTTCCTCATTCCCAGTGTCCATTTTAATGGCTCCCAATGCAAAGTACACTTCTACATCACCTTTTGATCTGTCAGTAAACTGTCATTATCACTTTGTCAACTATTCAGAAAAGTGATAATGATTCGTTGATAGCAGTGAGATGTATTTCGTTGATAGCTTTATTCTTCATTCCGTTGATGGTACATTCTTCATTCCGTTGATAGTGTAATCTTCATTCCGTTGACATGTCTTCACTTAGGCAAAATTACAAGGCACATTATATTTACAATTAACCAACCTATTTTGCTTATCTAGTACTTAGTCAACATGACTTGGAAAACCTATCTAATACCTACAACAAATGCATATCAACCAGTGAAGTATTGTACAGTGCAATTACTACATTACTCATTTCGTTGATGAGACTCATTCCGTTGATGAGCTACCTGTCAACGGATGCTGCGAAGCATACCATTCCGTTGACAGTTACAATGTTGACTTAACACAAAATCTACTAAGTGTTTTATAATTATCATCAAGAACAACATATTCCTAACAGTCGATGGTGGATCACGTGAAGTTCTTCGTGTGTTTGCCATGGTTGATGTTCTTTTCCCACAGACGGGCCAAATGTTATGGAATAAAATCGAGGGTATAATTATTGCTAGAATTTGTAAGCTTCAAGCTTTAATGGCCGCTCTTGTTGTCGGGGACTAACTCGGTCCTAACAAGATGCCTACGTATCTCTAGTGTTTAGAGAATCAAGCCAATAAAAATGTAGTTCTTGGTGTTGCCCTCGGGGCTATGGCAGCAGGGGCACACCAAGGACGTAGTGACTTGTATGTCCCTATTTGAGGATGAAGTCTAAAACGTAGTTCTGAGATGAGGGGTCAGACCCTTATATAGGCGTTTAGAAGCCTAATTGATAAGTATTGATTTCGTTGAAGGATAAATCTTATCCTAGATAGTGGATAAGTGTGACGCCCTCCAAACCCGAGGTACAGATTTGAGGAGTCATCCGACCAACGGAACACTATTTAACACATGCATAATATATATAAAGACACAAATACCCCTTGACCAAGACCGCATCCAGATTATGGCAATGAACACAAGCTACTACAATCTTTTATTAATACAATACCAGTTTTATCAGAGTTATTACATCACAACTAAAGTTCAAATCTAGACATCTAATCTAGAAAAGCAAAACAACAACTACCCTGCCAATGACAATGACTCGAGGGGCTCTCCTGGCTGCCGGTGAACTATCGGTCACGCTATGCTGACTCATACTCTCGCTTCACTGGAATAGGGTTAGAAAACAACAAGCAAGAGTGAGCCAAAATTGCTCAGCAAACATCAATGAATCATTTCTATCACAGTTGTAAGGATATGAATTTATGATATCATAATCAACAATATTTAGCTAACACATGCTTTGTATCAATAACATTTGAAGAAAAGAATTAGAATTTGGCTTAAACATTTTATTCAAATCAAAGGTTGTGTTGCTGGCCAGCCACGCATCAACCCCGGACTAGCTCACAGCATAGTCCTCTACTGGATCCTAGGCCAAACTGGGCCTTAAGTTATTCCGACCATAAATATGGCCCGACCAATTACTGGTCCATTTTAAAAACACATGCCAAATCTATCATAGGGTATAAACAATAACATGCTCAATAAGATAAACTCAATGTATAGTAATTGCAAAAGAGCTTCAACTGCTCAGTATCAAATGAAGATTGAGAAATAATCATGAAGTAATTTCAACGGTACAGTGTACTCATTCAATAAGGAGTTCAATATTGGTAATCGATAATCGATTACCGTAATCAATAGTCAACGATGGAAGTCAAATGATCAATGGTTGTCAATGATAATCAAAGGATGGTAATCAATAGTCAAATGGTGGTAAACAATAATCAAGTGAGTTGGAAATAAGGGTTTCCGATGCAGATCAAATCAAAGAATCAAGAATCTCTAAGAAAATGGAATCAGTTGTCCAAATGCGGTTAAAAGATTGATAATTTGAATTGTTCTGGGGATAACGGTATTCAAGTAATCAAGACAATAATAAATTTTATCACAAGTAAAGGCACAGATACTTGCCTGGTCTAAGCTGTTGTCGGATCGACTCTGTTCACTCTACCTTTCCCTTTCCCTTGCTCCGGGAACTCGATTCTATAATTAAACAACTCATCACAATAAGTCTAACTATTCTCGTTCTACTCTCGACACTTATTCAATCAATAATCACATTTAAACAAGTAACCGGTTACGTATCGGACGTCCGGTATGATTTACGATATTTAAAACTCAGATATTTGCCCTAGTACGGGCATATACAGACTATAAAACACAACACACAATTTATATGAACCATATAGCACTTATAAATATTTTTAAAACATCATACGAAACTTATTTGAATTTAAGATAAGTCACGATTAATTTTTAAATCAAAACTCGGATTTTTAAATCCCATATAAACATTTAAATGCAATTAAATCAATTAATAAAATTAATTGACACTTTTTAAATGCCCAAACTATTTTTAAATAAATAAATAGGCTTGAAAATAATTAAACCGAATTTTTAATTAATTAAATCTAATTAATAATTAATTTTTAAGAATTAATTGATTAAAACAAATAACCAATTAAATAATAAATTAATTATTAATTAATTAAAAATAATTAAAATAATTAAGTTTAATCAATTTTCTGATTTAAAATAATAAATACAATTTTCCAGAATTTTCCTGATATTAAAATATATTTTTAAAATAAAAATATGAATTTTTAAAGTTTTTAAACTATTTTCGAATTAATTTTAAAAATAAAATCCAAAAACAGTTTTTAGAAATCGAATTAGGGTTTTGAAAATTGAAACCGGGTCAAACTTCGGGTAAACGGGTCGGGAAGAACAAATCCGGGTCACCAAGAACAACCCGCCGGAATCTGGGTTTTCCAGAATCCGGCCGGCGTCCGGTGACCGGACTTGCCATTTCCGATCAAAACAAAACCAAACCATAGGGCTTTTGTTCGCTTTTTCAAGACAAACATAACCCACATACAAACACATCTGTCCCATGCCGGAATCGTGCCCACAATTCGTTCAAAGAACTCACCGGCGACGACTTCGGCCGGAAACCCGATCTACCTTATTTCTACATGAAACTCAAAGATTAATATACCAAAATGAAGCTTATAACTCATACAATCAAAGCCCTCTACCAAAAACAATGTCAGATCATTCATATGAACGGACTATTCAAAAGAAGAATTCGGGTCAAAACCCAAAAATCAAACCCATAAAAATCGAACATAAACATGAAATTAAAGCATGGATTCTTGCTAATTAGAACCCTAGGAACATGTTAGAAGCAACCAATTGAACGGAGAATCAACAGAATGAAAATCCCCAAATCGGGTATGAACCCTAATTTTAATTCGAATCTAAAAAAAATTCATAACAAATCGAAAAATTACCAGATGATGATGACGTTGGAAGATTCTGAAACTAGAGATCAAGAGCTTTGATTTGATTACTTGAACTTTGATTTCTGAAATCAATAACACCTTGAACGAATGGATTGAAAATTCAAGAACACGAAGAACACGTTTCGGGAATTTTTACTTTTTGATAATACGCAATGCAGATTATGAAGGTTATAAGGTTCGATTCATCTTTATATATTTTTGGAAAAATAATACCCCAAGAACACTTTTGGATCGTTATAGATCCACTGGATCGTTTAAAAACCCTAATTAGGTTAAAAATACGTTTTACGAGAAGATAATTATCTACAAGGATTGATAATTATCCAAATCAATACATATCATTATATAACTAATGTTCAAGAATACTGGGGCTATAACAAAGGTAATATTGATATAAAACGATATATCCGTCCCCTTAAACAATTAGGATTCGGAACAATTTTTCCCTTTTTGAACAAAACGAATTATTCTAGCAGAATCAAATAGGTAGGAATGAAATGATACGAATATCTCTCCCGATAATGATTCGAATACGAAAGACGAAGAGATATTAATTAATGTACAAAATTCCAATGGGGCCCTTGAATTATCAAAACGGGGCTCAGATTTGAAGAAAATTCCAAATGACAAAATATTTGAAAGGGGTTTTCGACTCACCATTTAGCACATAATCACACAATAATTATCATTTAATAATATTCCAATACTCCACAATAAATATTTTTATATTAAATATATCATTTAATCAAATAATAAAATTCACGGATATTACATCCTTCCCCCCTTAATAGGATTCTGTCCTCAGAATCAGATCAAGGAAACAACTGGGGATACTTCTCTAGCATCTCACTCTCTAACTCCCAGGTAGACTCTTCTACTTTAGGATTCCTCCACAAAACTCTCACTAACGCTACTGTCTTATTCCTTAGTACTTTCTCCTTACGGTCCAATATCTGAATCGGTCGCTCTACATAAGATAAATCTGCCTGGACCTCTATGGGTGCATACTCTATTACATGATTCGAATCTGGTCGATACCTCTTAAGCATAGATACATGAAATACATTATGAACGTGCTGCATATGCGACGGCAATGCTAACTCGTAAGCTACTTTGCCCACTTTCTTCAAAATCTCAAACGGTCCAACATATCTCGGACTCAACTTCCCTTTCTTTCCAAACCTAACTAATCCTTTCCACGGTGAGACTTTTAGTAACACCTGCTCTCCTTCTTCGAATCCCACATCCTTTCTGGCTAGATCCGCATACTTTTTCTGTCGGTCCTGAGCTGTTATCAATCTTCTTTGAATCAATTGAATCACTTCTTTTGTTTGTTGCACTAGTTCTGGTCCTATCATCTTTCGTTCACCAACTTCTTCCCAATACACTGGAGATCGACACTTTCGTCCATACAAAGCTTCGTAAGGTGGCATTCCGATGCTCGCGTGAAAACTATTATTATATGAAAATTCCACCAAGGGTAGATGATCGTCCCAACTGCCTTCAAAGTCTAGTGCACATGTCCTAAGCATATCTTCAATAGTCTGAATCGTTCTTTCGCTTTGGCCGTCCGTCTCCGGGTGATAAGCTGTACTCATTCTTAACTCGGTGCCCAAACACTCTTGAAAACTCCTCCAAAATCTTGAATTGAATCGAGGGTCTCTATCAGACACTATCGATACTGGAACTCCATGCCGTACCACGATTTCTTTTATGTAAATATGAACTAACTTATCTAGCGAGAATCTCTCGTTAATCGGAAGAAAATGCGCAGATTTCGTCAATCGATCCACGATAACCCAGATGGCATCATGGTTAGCCTTCGTTCTAGGTAATCCTACCACAAAGTCCATCGCAATGTGTTCCCACTTCCATTCAGGAATTTCCAATTGTTGAAGTAATCCACTTGGTCTCTGATGTTCCGCCTTGACTCTTTGACACGTAAAGCATTTACTTACCCATTCCGTAATCTCTCTCTTCATATCTGGCCACCAAAAGTTCGTCTTAAGATCTCGATACATCTTCGTACTCCCTGGATGAATTGAATACTTCGAGTTATGCGCTTCGTGCAAAATTTCATTTTTCAGCTCCGCTACATTAGGTATCCATATTCGAGAAGCAAATCTCAAGATCCCTTTGTCGTCCGGTTGGCTACATATTTCCTCACCTGTCATCTTACTCACATCATCATTCATAACTTGTTCTTGGCACTTCCGTATCTTCTCCAACAATTCAGGTTGAAACGTCATGGTATAAATCATTTCCGTCGCATCCTTCGGAATACTTACTTCGATCTCTAACTTCTCAAATTCCTTGTATAACTCTTTGGTCATCGTTAGTGTATTTAATCTCTCTTTTCTGCTCAATGCATCTGCTACCACATTTGCCTTGCCGGGATGATAGTTGATAGAAACGTCGTAGTCCTTGATTAGTTCTAACCATCTTCGTTGCCTCATATTCAGCTCTTTCTGAGTAAAGATATACTTCAAACTCTTATGATCGGTGTAAATTTCACATCTCTCTCCATCAAGTAGTGTCTCCATATCTTCAATGCAAACACAATCGCTGCTAACTCCAAATCATGTGTAGGATACTTCTGTTCATGGGGCCTCAACTGTCTTGACGCATAAGCAATAACCTTGTCATGTTGCATAAGTACGCAACCCAATCCTTTGTACGACGCATCACTATAGATTACGAATTGACCTTGATCGTCTAGTAACATCAATACCAGTGCCGTAGTTAGTCTCTTCTTTAGCTCTTGGAAGCTTTCTTCGCATTTATCCTTCCATATGAATCGCTCGCTTTTCCTTGTCAGCTTGGTCATTGGAGTTGTTATCTTTGCAAAATCTTGCACAAATCTCCGGTAGTATCCGGCTAATCCCAAGAAACTTCTGACTTCAGTCGGTGTCCTTGGTCTCTCCCAATCTTTCACTGCCTCTATCTTTGCTGGGTCCACTTTGATGCCTTCACTGCTCACCACGTGTCCTAAGAAATGAACTTCTCTTAACCAGAATTCACACTTGGAAAACTTCGCATATAGTCTTTCTTGTCTCAACGTTTCCAACACAATCCGCAAATGGTCTGCATGCTCTTCCTCTGTCTTTGAGTATATCAAGATGTCGTCGATGAATACCACTACAAACTTGTCCAAATATCTCTTGAAAATCCTGTTCATTAAGTCCATAAAAGCTGCGGGTGCATTTGTTAGTCCAAACGCCATTACTAAGAATTCATAGTGCCCATACCTTGTTCGAAAGGTTGTCTTCGGTATGTCGTCTGGTTTAATCTTCAGTTGGTGATATCCTGATCGTAGGTCAATCTTTGAAAAATGTACCGCTCCTTTCAGCTGGTCAAACAGATCATCTATTCGAGGTAACGGATACTTGTTCTTAATAGCCAGCTTGTTCAATTCCCGATAGTCTATACACAATCTCATGCTTCCATCCTTTTTTTTTGACAAACAATACTGGTGCTCCTCACGGCGAAATGCTGGGTCTAATAATTCCTTTTTCTAGCAAATATTGCAGTTGAGTAGCCAATTCCTTCATCTCCACTGGTGCCATTCTGTATGGGGCCTTAGATACTGGCTCCGCGCCTGGTGCTAAATCTATCGCAAATTCAATCTCTCTATCTGGAGGTAAACCTGGTAATTCTTCCGGAAAAACATCTGGAAACTCATTTACAACTGGAATATCTTCTAACTTAGAAACTTCCTTATCTATATCTATCACATAAGCTAAATACGCCTCACAACCTTGCTTTAATAATCTCTTAGCCTGAATCATCGTCAGGAACCTCTTTCTTTGCCTCTCTCCTCTAAATATTATTTCTTTCTTTTCTAGGGTAATCAAAGTAACCCTCTTATTCTTACAGTCAATACTCGCATCATACTCAGTCAACCAATCCATCCCTAATATCACATCAAATTCACCTAACTTAAAAGGTAACAAGTCAACATAAAAACGATTCCCCAAAATCTCTATCTCACAACGAGGATAATATGAACTGACCGCTATACGATCCTGATTAGCTATCTCTATATTCAACACTCCACTTAAGGGTTTCATTACGCAATTCAATCTACGAGCAAACGTTTCGGAAATAAAAGACTTCGCCACTCCCGAATCTATTAACACTTTAGCAGGAATAGAATTTACTAGAAGTGTACCTGCCACCACGTCGGAATCTCTCACTGCTTCTCCCATTGACATATTGTAGGTCCTGGCTAACGGCTGGACATTAACAACTGGGGGTGCTTCAATCGCCCGAATCATATTGTTCACGGTTGCTGGTGCTCTGCAGTCCTTAATCATGTGGCCTGGTTTCTTACACCGATGACACACAATGCCTATCTTGCAATCCCGGGAATAATGTCCCTTCTGATTGCATTTAAAGTGTGTGACATTCAATCGATGACATATCCCTGGATGTCGCTTCCCGCATGTCTTGCATTCTGGTAGTGGGGGTCTAGAAAGTCCCTGCTGACTGCCGGCTGGTAGACGGTTATCTTGTCCTACGCTCCCGGTATCTGGTTTCCTGAAACTTGCATTCCTTCCGGGCTGAAATCCTAGTTTCTTATTTGCTTGCCCTTGAAAACTTCACTTTTACTGTCCCTTATCGGGTATCCCTGCTTTCCTTTTCTTGTTCTCCCTCTCTTTCATGTAAGAATCACTTTCTGTCTCCGCAATCATTGCCTTTTGGACCACCGCTGCATAGGTGTCCAACTCCAATATAGCTAACTTACTACGAATCCAAGACCTTAGTCCCTGGTGGAACCTCTTGGCCTTCTTCTTCTCCGTATCCACATAGGTTGGAACAAACCTTGACAACTCCGTAAACCGTGTTTCGTATTGGGGCACTGTCATACTTCCCTGTTTTAACTCCAAAAACTTTAATTCCATCTGATCTCTCATATAGTCCGGAAAATACCTTTCCAAAAACAACTCTGTAAATCTTGCCCATGTAATCAATCCCTCGGGTTCCATAGCCCTACTCGTTTCCCACCAATAATTGGCCTCATTCTTCAGAAAATAGCTTGCATACTCCGTCTTCTTATCATCTGCCACTTCTATCAAGGCAAAAGCCTTTTCCATCTCCTTCAACCATGCCTTAGCCTCTACAGGGTCTGCTGATCCTTTAAATTCTGGAGGTTTTGCTGCTTGGAAAGATTTGAACGTAATTGTCGGTGCTGCTTGCTGGTGATGCTGCTGATGCTGATGTTGTTGCTGTTGTTCTAAGAGCTGTTGCTGAAATGCTTGCTGATGTTGTGCTAATGCGGCAGTCTGTTGAGTAAGAGTACTTAACAACTGGATTACCATCGGGTCCATGTGGCCCGTGGGAGGTGTATTTTGTTGACCTTCTTGGTCGGAGGTATCAGTCGTACGGGTTTGTCGTCTAGGAGCCATATCGCTGATGAATAAACAATAATTGGCTTAATCAAACAGTCCATATAAGAGAAGGAAGGATCATAATTGATATCTCGAAGGTTTACAGATTTTCTTAACGGTGTATGGATACACTCGTTGCAAGAAGTAGAATAACAGTTATGATGCTGGAAGTGAATGACAAGGGAATAAATACAATTTTATAAAAGAGGTTTATCACATATATATAGATAGAGTTAGTACAAGCGTAGAAAGCTTCAAAAGAAAATATATCATGGCTGAACCACAACTGCCGATCAGCAATACAACAAAAATGCAACAACAACCCGAGGCGTTCCTATAAGCCCGGTGCACTGCTGATTCTACAATATGCATCTATATACTAACTATCTAGTAACCATACATCCATGCTACACCTGTCTGTTCCTAAAACCATCTCACAGATCACCTGCTCCTGCCGGCCATAACGGGGATCCTGAAATCTCTGCAATCTCACTCATCGCATAATCCAAAATCTGTCTCATCCCTGCTACTGTCTCTCCCTCTCGACTAGAAGCTAATCCGTGCAATCGAGTCTCAACCAAGGTCCTCGTAACCCTAAACCTCATCTGAATGTCCCTCGTCTGATCTCTAAGTCTGTCCCTCTCTCGGATAGCGGTTGCCTCGATCGAACGAACCCTACCCATCTCCATAACATGTCCATAAAGGTACTCCTTCTCTCTGCTCACCCTCTGATACACATGGTGTGGAACTGGTGGCTCACCTAACTGATACAAAGGTTGACAAACTGATGCCTGAGACACTGATGCTGGGGCTACCTGTCGGAGTGGAATAGGACAAGGTATCTGATCTCTCCTGACTACTGGATGCTGATGCCTAGGCTGATATCGCATTGGCCGAGACGGTCCTGCTCTCTCAACGGGTGTAGGTATCTCTGCTATCGTATCCTCGGAAGGGTCTGAGTCTGAACTAGAACTAGGGGGCTGCAATTATAACCACATTTAATTACTACGCATAATATCCCTAGTTGACCTCCTAATATCCTTACGTGAATTCCTAACTCTCTATGTTATCCTGGACCCTAAGTCCTAACTTGTTTCAAATGCCATAACATGTTGCTCTGATACCAACTGTGACGCCCTCCAAACCCGGGGTACAGATTTGAGGAGTCATCTGACCAACGGAACACTATTTAACACATGCATAATATATATAAAGACACAAATACCCCTTGACCAAGACTGCATCCAGATTATGGCAATGAACACAAGCTACTACAATCTTTTATTAATACAATACCAGTTTTATCAGAGTTATTACATCACAACTAAAGTTCAAATCTAGACATCTAATCTAGAAAATCAAAACAACAACTACCCTGCCAATGACAATGACTCGAGGGGCTGTCCTGGCTGCCGGTGAACTATCGGTCACGCTATGCTGACTCATACTCTCGCTTCACTGGAATAGGGTTAGAAAACAACAAGCAAGAGTGAGCCAAAATTGCTCAGCAAACATCAATGAATCATTTCTATCACAGTTGTAAGGATATGAATTTATGATATCATAATCAACAATATTTAGCTAACACATGCTTTGTATCAATAACATTTGAAGAAAAGAATTAGAATTTGGCTTAAACATTTTATTCAAATCAAAGGTTGTGTTGCTGGCCAGCCACGCATCAACCCCGGACTAGCTCACAGCATAGTCCTCTACTGGATCCTAGGCCAAACTGGGCCTTAAGTTATTCCGACCATAAATATGGCCCGACCAATTACTGGTCCATTTTAAAAACACATGCCAAATCTATCATAGGGTATAAACAATAACATGCTCAATAAGATAAACTCAATGTATAGTAATTGCAAAAGAGCTTCAACTGCTCAGTATCAAATGAAGATTGAGAAATAATCATGAAGTAATTTCAACGGTACAGTGTACTCATTCAATAAGGAGTTCAATATTGGTAATCGATAATCGATTACCGTAATCAATAGTCAACGATGGAAGTCAAATGATCAATGGTTGTCAATGATAATCAAAGGATGGTAATCAATAGTCAAATGGTGGTAAACAATAATCAAGTGAGTTGGAAATAAGGGTTTCCGATGCAGATCAAATCAAAGAATCAAGAATCTCTAAGAAAATGGAATCAGTTGTCCAAATGCGGTTAAAAGATTGATAATTTGAATTGTTCTGGGGATAACGGTATTCAAGTAATCAAGACAATAATAAATTTTATCACAAGTAAAGGCACAGATACTTGCCTGGTCTAAGCTGTTGTCGGATCGACTCTGTTCACTCTACCTTTCCCTTTCCCTTGCTCCGGGAACTCGATTCTATAATTAAACAACTCATCACAATAAGTCTAACTATTCTCGTTCTACTCTCGACACTTATTCAATCAATAATCACATTTAAACAAGTAACCGGTTACGTATCGGACGTCCGGTATGATTTACGAAATTTAAAACTCAGATATTTGCCCTAGTACGGGCATATACAGACTATAAAACACAACACACAATTTATATGAACCATATAGCACTTATAAATATTTTTAAAACATCATACGAAACTTATTTGAATTTAAGATAAGTCACGATTAATTTTTAAATCAAAACTCGGATTTTTAAATCACATATAAACATTTAAATGCAATTAAATCAATTAATAAAATTAATTGACACTTTTTAAATGCCCAAACTATTTTTAAATAAATAAATAGGCTTGAAAATAATTAAACCGGATTTTTAATTAATTAAATCTAATTAATAATTAATTTTTAAGAATTAATTGATTAAAAGAAATAACCAATTAATTAATAAATTAATTATTAATTAAAAATAATTAAAATAATTAAGTTTAATCAATTTTCGGATTTAAAATAATAAATATAGTTTTCCAGAATTTTTCTGATATTAAAATATATTTTTAAAATAAAAATATGAATTTTTAAAGTTTTTAAACTATTTTTGAATTAATTTTAAAAATAAAATCCAAAAACAGTTTTTAGAAATCGAATTAGGGTTTTGAAGATTGAAACCGGGTCAAACTTCGGGTAAACGGGTCGGGAAGAACAAATCCGGGTCACCAAGAACAACCCGCCGGAATCTGGGTTTTCCAGAATCCGGCCGGCGTTCGGTGGCCGGACTTGCCATTTCTGATCAAAACAAAACCAAACCATAGGGCTTTTGTTCGCTTTTTCAAGACAAACATAACCCACATACAAACACATCTGTCCCATGCCGGAATCGTGCCCACAATTCGTTCAAAGAACTCGCCGGCGACGACTTCGGCCGGAAACCCGATCTACCTTATTTCTACATGAAACTCAAAGATTAATATACCAAAATGAAGCTTATAACTCATACAATCAAAGCCCTCTACCAAAAACAATGTCAGATCATTCATATGAACGGACTATTCAAAAGAAGAATTCGGGTCAAAACCCAAAAATCAAACCCATAAAAATCGAACATAAACATGAAATTAAAGCATGGATTCTTGCTAATTAGAACCCTAGGAACATGCTGAAGCAACCAATTGAACTGAGAATCAACAGAATGAAAATCCCCAAATCGGGTATGAACCCTAATTTTAATTCGAATACAAAAAAAATTCATAACAAATCGAAAAATTACCAGATGATGATGAGGTTAGAAGATTCTGAAACTAGATATCAAGAGCTTTGATTTGAGTACTTGAACTTTGATTTCTGAAATCAATAACACCTTGAACGAATGGATTGAAGATTCAAGAACACGAAGAACACGTTTCGGGAATTTTTACTTTTTGATAATACGCAATGCATATTATGAAGGTTATAAGGTTCGATTCGTCTTTATATATTTTTGGAAAAATAATACCCCAAGGAACACTTTTGGATCGTTATAGATCCACTGGATCGTTTAAAAACCCTATTAGGTTAAAAATACGTTTTACGAGAAGATAATTATCTACAAGGATTGATAATTATCTAAATCAATACATATCATTATATAACTAATGCTCAAGAATACTGGGGCTATAACAAAGGTAATATTGATATAAAACGATATATCCGTCCCCTTAAGCAATTAGGGTTCGGAACAATTTTTCCCTTTTTGAACAAAACGAATTATTCTAGCAGAATCAAATAGGTAGGAATGAAATGATACGAATATCTCTCCCGATAATGATTCGAATACGAAAGACGAAGAGATATTAATTAATGTACGAAATTCCAATGGGGCCCTTGAATTATCAAAACGGGGCTCAGATTTGAAGAAAATTCCAAATGACGAAATATTTGAAAGGGGCTTTCGAATCACCATTTAGCACATAATCACACAATAATTATCATTTAATAATATTCCAATACTCCACAATAAATATTTTTATATTAAATATATCATTTAATCAAATAATAAAATTCACGGATATTACAATAAGTATTATCACTTCCTTGAAGGATAAGTCTTATCCTTGACGGTGGATAAGTATTATCACTTTCTTGAAGGATAAGTCTTATCCTTGATGGTGGATAAGGATTAATTCTTGATCCTTCCTTGTAGGAGTTGTTTTCATATCATAACGGACTTGTATTGAAACAAGCCCAGTTGTATTAGAACAAGCCTGTATTGGACGTCTCTTAATACAGGTTGTACTTCTAGCCCAAATATTAATTACGAAATTAATATTTAATTAGAGTTTCGGGTCTTATTAATGAACCTTATTTATGGACCAGCTAGGTTTAATTAATGCAATATTAATTATGGTTTTAGGATTATTTTTAACCCATATCAAATTGTATTTGTTTAAATAGGTAAACTTTTTTAAATAACTAAAAGTTTTAAAATAGGCCTCCGGGCGTGTAGCTGAGTAGGTGAGAGCATTGGTTATTTACCAAAGCCTTCAAGGTTCGATTCCTCGAGGCGTAAGGAATTTTTCCCTTACTCTAGGTTGAAGGGCCACCAGTGTGGTCTTCTCGCTCAGTTAGTCCGATTTACCTATCACGTGTTGGGCGGCCTGGCGTGGTAGGGTTTCCGGAAACTACACCTTTTGACCGAATAAATAAGGGTATGCTTGTGATAATTTTAGAAAAGCGGGATTTTTAGTAAGGAAACATAGAAAATGCAACATGTTTTAGTTGAAAAAAGGTAAATGCCCGTGATATTTTTGGAAAATGAGGGGATTTTGTTAGAAAAAATAAAAATGTAATGTGTTTTAGTTGAAAAAGGGAATTATTTATAAATAGCAAATGTATTATTTAATAATATTTTTTATAAATAAGTAACCATAATTAAGTAAAACACAAAGTACCAAAAAACAGGTATCATTTTGACCAAACTTTTAATGTTTCGGTTATTGTAAAATAGGAAGATAGTATAGAGTAGAAGATAAAACTTACGGAAAATGCAAGTTTCTATAGAATAAAATAAAATATAAAAGTCTTATTTTCTTTTCATTTATTTTCTCGAGTACCTATATTTTAAACAATACAAATTAGAATTTTAAAAATATTTAAATAAATTTTGTGATATAATAAAATTAATTAATAGATGATATAATTTATTTAGTAAATTAATTTGTTAGATGTTTAGATTCGGTAACAAAGAGAAAGCGGGTCATTGGGAGAAAAACATGTTTAACGAGAGAGCAATTCATTAGAAGAAACATATTATATGCTAGAATTTAATATTAATGTTATATTCTATATTTTAAAATAGAAGTTGGAATATGAATTTTGAGAAAAATAAAAATGGTGATAAATATACTAATATTTGATATAATATCAAAATAATGAAAAATATTAAATAATTATCTTTTTCTATATTTATTCAAAATTTTGATAAATGACCAAGACGAAATGGAGAATTAAAAAAAAACTTAATTTTATGTTGGAAATATTATTTTATCAAAAACATATTTTGTAGAATAATTTTAAGAAACTTATAGAGATTATTACGGTTTAGAGCAACTTCAACCCAACACTAAATCGCTATAATAGTGATTGGTAAAGTGTAAAAATAACTTCAATGCAACCCTAAAGTGGTGATCCAAAGACACCAAATGAGTTTTGGGTCACCAAATTTGGTGACAAAAGTACCAAATTTTTTGACACCAAATTTGGTGACTTTCAAAATTCTCACTATACCCTTATGTTTGTTAATAAAAAAGTTTTTCTTGTCCTATTGAACTTCTTTCTTTTGTACTTTCAACTTTAAATTTATTAAGAATATAAAAATGATAACAAGTTAAAATATTTCCTTTTTTATGTAAAAGATTCTTTTTAGTGTCAATTGGATTGGAGTAAATTTTATGAATAGTGTCATTTTGACACCAAAATATTGTTGGGTTGGAGATGGTCTTAGAGCAAGTCCAACAATGTCATAGTGTGTTACTTATAAATATAATAAAAATAAAGAATCTTACTGATTTAGGACAAGTTTTTGAATGTCAACTCCAACAATAATCTCTATACTCATTCCTTATTATAATAATAATAATAATAAATTTGAAAAGAGATTGGACAACAAGTAGAAAAAGAGAGAGAAAAGAAGTTAAGAAAAGGAGGGAAATAAATTTTTTATTGATAGAAATGAAATAGGTAATGGCTAGGGATTACATAAAGATAAGTAATGAAAGCAATGCACTAATGTTTTAAATAACCATCACGACACAACATGAAATAGGTAAATTGTTGGACTTGCTATTAGTAAACTAGTTTAGAAAAAGGAATAATAAAGGAATGGTTCCTTTTCACATTTTTGTCATTTTCACTTTCCCATGACATTTTCGTCTTCCGCTCCATTACTTTGTAGCTTTGTATCTTTATTCACTTAAAATTTATATACTGCGTAGGGACAAAAAACATGGCAGGGGTGAACATGGAAGAAATCAAAAGAGAAAGTTTCAAGAAAGCTGCACGAGTGGAAGTAAACTTGGAGGATCCAGGATTTAGGGGCTCATGGTTTATTGGAACGGTGATCCGGACAGTAACAAAAAAGAGCAGGAAGCTTTTTATCGAATTCGACACCCTGAGGAGTGATGACGGGACAACACCGCTTCGTGAGAGTGTAAATGTGATTCTAGCCCGACCAACTCCACCCCGTGAAAGGGTTAGGACATTTAAGTACGAGGAGGTTGATGCGTATTATAATGATGGATGGTGGGAAGGTGTGATCACCCGCATACATGACGGAGATATGTACACTGTTTATTTCAGGCCCTCCAGGGAGGAAATTGTGTTTAGTGGATCTGATCTGAGGTTGCATAGGGAATGGGTGAAAGGAAATTGGGTTCCGCCACTTGAAGAGGAAGTTGAGCAAGGTCACGAAGACGAAGAAAATGATGATGAAGATGAGAATTACACCATAAAATGAAGATGTCGAAGCTTGGTTCTAGTTAAATACTAATTTTAAGTATGTTGATTGTAGTAGATGTTTTTCTGCTTATTAGTTAGGATTTGATATAGAACTTGTACTTGAAATTTGTTTGTGTTGGATTTTATATTAATGAAGCTAATTTGCGAAATTCACCATTATTTCTGCTTATTGGTACAAAATGATGAGTAAAGGTTATGAGGTTTGAGTAAATTTTGACTCAAGATCTTCAATCGTGAGCAATTCTTGAAGCAAGATCTTCAATGGTAATTGTGTGTATCTTGTATTCTACCCCCTTTCTTCTATAACTTTGAGATCTATTTTATCTTCCCTCAATTAATTTCAGATCTGCTTTTTCCTACTAAACTTCTAGGAGCTGTTTGAATTGGTGTCAAAGAAAAACTGAAAAGAGAACGAGAAAAAGGATCTCACAGAAGTTATACCGATAATTACACACTTGATTTAGTGTTTGGGTGGGATTCTCGATTACTCGAAATGACATCTAGATACAATAAATTTAATGTTTGGGTTTACATTTTGACTTCGAATGTGCAACACAAAAATGTATTTATATTTTAATAGTTACCTTTTTACAGAAAACATATTTCTAATGGATGGAACTTGAATATCAAAAGCTTAATAAGTTTGAAAATCTAGTTTGCCAAAAAAATTCTCATTTCACCACCACTCTATATACTAGAGTAGTTTATGCTACGGTTACTTGATTGAGGAGTAAGGATCTAATTGTGCTGCCAGAACTCAGGTTGACAAGATGCCTGTCATTGTAGTACAGCTCTGAAATAGAATGCAAACAAAATTAAATTAAAAAAAAAAAGATCAAGTGATTATTCGCAAACTTTTCATAATTCACTCATGGCAAGATATGACTTATTATGCACTTGACATCATTGTCTTGGATTCTTGATCCTCATTTCCTTCACTTTTCTCTTCCAATTCTCTTATCTCAACCTCCTACATTCCTGCCTCACTCTTGATGTCACCTAAACACACTAATAGACAAGGAAGAAAAGACAATGGTCGACATAAAATTAGCCGTGCTAAATTACCGATATTTTTACATTTTTTCGGTGACTGGAATTGTCTCCCAAACGAAAGAAGAAGAGGGATGTTGATACACGTGTTGACAGAGAACGGAAAAGATACATGTAAAATTTGAAAGAACGGAAAAAGATTTACCTCTACTGAGTAATTTAAAAGCTTTGGGGGGACTTGAAAGTCTTACATATTTTTTTTTGCTAAAGGGGCCTTAAAGTCTATACCCAAATTTAACTTACAAACTCATTAGGGATTTGAAAACTATACAAAATGAAAATTTAACAATTATCCTGAAGCCAGAAAATGTATTCAGAGAAATTAAACTATTGTCTTACATGCCTAAAGTGAGGGATGTTCTCTATGTCGCCAATGAGAGCCAGCTTGAAGGATTTGTCTGTTTTGTAGTCAACTTCTCCCAGATTTAGATAACTTAAAGCCTTGATTGGATAAATAATCTGCCGTATAATTGTCTTCCCTGAACACATACGTTGCATTTACTTTCATATTTTCAGTGACAATCAATGTAGTGTCTCCACCTAAGATGCCACCGGACTGTTACTTAGTCCCTGATTTAACCATAGGAGGGCTATTTTTTAATGAGTACACCATCCAAGATTTCTCTTGTTTCTACCAAATTGTTAAAACCGATGTCATAGAACGAGTAGAAATTGGACCAATGGTTACCATCTTTGTCTCTCATAACTCAGCCCCCTGCCGCACGATCTTTATTTGATGCAATATCTGTATTTAAAGCAACATAACCACAATCAGGATGCATGAACCAATACACAATCAGAGAGGGTTTAGGGTTTAGGGGTCTGATTGTTTAATGTAATGCCCATCCTGTTAGCTATATATATGATCCCAAATGAGATACTAGACCTTAATATGTGCTTTAAAGCCTTATTTCGCACAAGTTCAATTTCCAATGTTGTCTTGCATTGGTAATAATCAGTTTGCTGGGAGATAGAGATCCCAAAGGGTGTGTACCTTCTAAAGAACCCTTGTGACCAATTCCTAACCATGACGATGAAAATAGCTTTGATTATTGGAGCTCTTAAAGAGGTCTTTAATTTTAAAATTCATAAAAGTAGAGTCGGGTAAATTTTGCCCAATCACTCTCAAAAAAAAGATGGCCCATTCAAAAACTTAACTTGATTGTCATTTGAACATTTGCCTGAACAGTTCGAAAACAGTTCATATGTCCTGCATCTGTAAGAGATCTGTAACATAAACACTTGTTTTGATTGGATAATGTGGATTTACTTTATTAGTTGCCATCCCTATGTCGTGAGATGTACTATTTTATACACACTTCTTGTGTGCTAAGTATTTTGGTTTCTAATATGATTTTCAATTTTACATACACAGTCGTAGTATACTAATATTAAAAAAAAATAGTCAGTAATTTCTACAAATGTAGTAAAAACAAACACAACAAGAAAACTATGCTTCCTGTTCAGGTTTTTGTCATTCTTCCCTTCCCTTGTCCTTTTCATATTCCTCCCCATTTCTTTGCAGCTTTGTGTGTGTATAAATTCCAACATGTTTATACGAGTTTGTGTGAAACAGTGCCATTATTCATTGCAAAATATAAACACTGCAGAAGGAGAAATATGGCAGCTAACATAAACATGGAAGAGATCGAAAAAGAATGTTTCAAGAAAGGTGCACAAGTGGAAGTGAACATGGAGGAAGAGGAATTTGGTGAAAACAAATTCGGGGAGGGTTGCTGGAATTGTGGTGGTAGTTGATGATGATTCGTAACGTAGGATGTGGGGATTAGGGTTTATGATTTGGGGATGGCTGAGATTGTATGTGAGAATATGTCGCAATTAAGATTGAATATTGAATTCTCTCTTGTTTGCAAGTTTGCATTGTGCCATACAATGTGCCTACGTACCCTATTTATAGGGATCAAGTCATACGTAGTTCTTGGGGAACAAGTAACCCATGGGCCGAGTTTTCTTCTTTGACAGCGGAAAGACCGGGATCACCGCCTTTGATACGTCATTATGAGTTGTCATGGTCTTGCTATTATCTCGGGATAAGATAAGATAATGATTGACCCGAGATTATCGAGGTCAAGACTTATCTAATAAGAGATAGCGAAAGACCATCTCTGTGCATATCAAAAAGGGTAATATCCTTCAACTTCCCTAGTAAAGCAAAGTTCACCAGACTGGATGGTCTTTAATTAATATAATTTAAATATTTTATTTACTCTAAGTGAGACTCATCACCCTTCTAGACGAAATTACCTTCAAACCCTTTTTTGGGCGAAGTTACATTCAAGCCTGAGGGAGGGCGAAATTACCTAGCAGACCTTAGGGCGAGGTTGGCTAGCAAACACCAAGTGAAGCCGCCACCTGATTCATGGGCGAGAAAATGTACTGAGTGAGCATAATTGGATTAAGCCCATATTATACTTAATCATCGCCCTAACTGGGTGAGGTTTGTAAATAAACGGGTTAGGCCCATCAAAGATTCTTTACTATCTCAAAGGCTTACTAATCCAGGCCTCCTTTTCTCAACCTAATGGAGGCCGAGGCCACCTTAAAAGGCAAGGTCGTCATTTTGGTAATAACAACTACCCCCAATTTCTTGTACCGAGAATTCGTAAAAGAAAATTTATCGGACGAGTCTTTTATAGGTGTCGCCCCTTTCTGGAATATTTTCTCCCTTGAAATGCGAGGTTGGCTTGTAATTTTTTCCTCTATTATTATATACCTTGTCATATGAACAAGTTATTCTTCCTGATAAATTACAATTTTCTCTCCAACGGTCACAAAAAATCTAAAATCCAGTCAGAGATAGCCACGTGGCAATTTTTCCGTTTGCCTATAAAAACCCCAAAATTTTCCTCATTTTTTCAATCTCACTGAAAATCTACCAAAGTGCTGCAAAAAATTTCTCTGTACGAAGAAGGCGAGGCTCTGTTTCTGGAAGGCGAGATTCACAAATCACAAGGCGACTCCTACTTTTCACAAAGGTGATCCTTCCAACTTCACTAAGGTATATCTTCTCGTCTTCATTTAACTTTATCATTGTATTATTCATATCATAATTAGGCGAGATTCATTTAGGTTCGGCTTTATGATAGGACGTAAGTAGTTTTAGGACGTCGCCTTCATCTGATAGGGCGAGGACATTAAAACCCTCTTCTTTACCCGTTCCAAACAAAATAACCTTCCTTCTAAATCTTCCTTCCGTTCTCCTTTTTCCTTTCTAACTATGTCCTCGCCCTTTATTTCAGATGTCGAACGAAAACTCGCTCGTCGGGAATCATTCGTCGTCGCCATCAAAAACATCATCTCCCAACCGAGAGGAAGCTAATCTTCAAAAATACCTAAATCCCCAATGGTTACGAGCTCATCAGAGAAATAACAACTCTACGAAGATTCAACTCCAAGATACCGAGATCATAGAGCTATCCGAGGATCTAAACACAGGCGAGGGCATTGAAGACCTATCAAGTACATTCCACGCGGGAGAAATGGGGGAGGACAATGATGACGACCTCCATGATTTGTTTGTAGACCTCGACCAGCCACAAATAGGCCCTTCGAGATTACGGAAGGGGCGAGGGAAAGATTTGGCTAAATATGAGGCACTTATCCGCGACCAACCTGATCCAGAGGGCGAGGAAGATCATAGCGAAGGCGAAGAATATGAATCATCCGAAGGCGAGATCGGAGACGAGGACGAGGTTCTTTCTGTTTCGCCAAGTCGATATGCCATGGAGCTTCCTTCTCCTCAACATAATCCTTATAAAGTTCCAGTATTTGAGCATGAGCTAGATTTAGATTTCGGGGAAGAATTCTCGGAAAAAGAAAAAACTGATGCTCGTTATGAAAGAAGAATCATTTCCTGTGCGGGCCTTAGATCGAGAATCTCGTCCGAGGAAATCATGTATTTAATTGAATACTACAACTTAGCAGGAAAATGGCTAAGGCCTCGCTCGTTTATGAGAATGCATATATTTGATACAGTAGGACTTCCTACTCCGAGAATGGTTTTGACAAACGAATTAGTCGAACTAGGTCTAGGATGGCATAATGCATCCCTTCCTTCAAGATTTAATAGACTACTACAACATCGCCCCCATTCAACTGTCGCCCAACAGCTATAGAGCGTCCATTGGACTATACATGATGTATAGAAATAGCGGATACGAGGCTCCGTCAATGGGCGAGGTTAGTCACTTCCTATCTCTGAGGAACAGCGGTAAAGACCTCGGCTTCTACCACCTCGCTTTCTGGGCGAAACACAATAAAAAGGGTTTCGCCACTGGAAATCCGAGCAACATGAAGGTCTGGAAAGACGGATTCTTCTATTTATACGATGTCCCAAGGATGAGAACTCAATTCAATTTAGAAGCTTGTAAGTATCTTTCGATCCTCGCCCTTCTATGAGTACTTCGCCTTTTTTCTTTTTATTACTCATTTATTTACTATTTTATTGCCAATCTTTCCATCTTCTAGTTAAGCCTTCCCAAGTAGAGCTCAAGGGCGAGGCCTTCCTAAGAGCTCAGACAATAGGAAACCTCTCTCGAGATGAGAAAGACTTAAACCTGTTAGTCACGCCTGAAAATCTTCTCGCCCATGGTTTCTATAATACGGGGTTTGGCCAACTCGCACCAATCAAATTCGTAAGGAATTCATCAAGAAAAATTCGCAAAAAACAAACTGAAAATCTAACTGGCAAAAGTAATTTAGACAGCGTCGCCCTCCTGTTAGTATTTATCTACTTCGCTGTTTACTTGAATTCGCAGTGACTTACTCATTCTATATTGCATATTGCCTTAACATATTTTTTGTCTTTATTTTCAGGACTAATGGTCGCCCTTCCCTTTGGCAAGAATCCTTTCTCGAAGCCAAATGATACGCCAGCCACGACCACTGCCAGCCAGTCTCGCCCTACTGCCTCAAACTTAGCAAGTTTTCCACCTCCTCCCCCTATCCACAATGTTGAGAAACACAAAAAACGAGGAGGGGCAGAAACTGTCCAGAATCCCCAGAAGAAACTCAAAACTACTGCTACAGAGGTCGCGCCCGTTGACTCGGTGGCCTCGCTCTTTGGTTCTATTGCCTCGGATAATTACTCTGATCAAGATGCACAGGTGTGGCTCGCCCGGAAAGAGGAGGACGACGAACTGAGCTTCAAAGTTGGCTTGGGCGACGCATTTGTTCATGGGTTGTATGTTCTCGCCCAGAAGAATACTAGGATAAAAGAGCAAGATAAGGCTTTAAAAAAGCTAAAAGACGAGGCTTCCTCTTTTAATGCCAAGTTATCTGAGGTGCAGAAAAGGTGTAGCGACAAGGTCAAAGCCAAGAAAAGCGAAGTTGAGGGAAGCGCGCCCCCCATTTATAGGCGTCACACTTGTATTTGAATTTTTATTTTATTAAACATATTCTGCTATCTTGCTTATAGCCTCGTCCAGATATAAAACAAATAATAACTAACCTACAGTAGCTGTAAAAACAGTAAACTTTATCCTTCTTTGTTGAGCTTAGATCAGCAACAAACAGGCTTCCTTTTCTGACCCCTTTTAGAGAGAGGCTTCCATCCTTCTTGTGATAGATGTTGCAAACCATCATGTCAAAGTCAACCTTAAATCCTCTGTCACTGAATTGGCTGACACTGAGTAGGTTGTGCTTCAATCCATCCACAAGAGCAATATCTTCAATGACAACATTTCCAATTTCCAGACAGCCATATCCCACTGTGTAACCCTTGCTGTTGTCTCCAAAGGTTATGATTGGGCCAGCTTTCTCTACATAATGTGATAGCAGGGCTTTATCACCTGTCATGTGTCTTGAGCAACCACTGTCAATTATCCACATGACCTGATTTTTCTTCTTACCCTGCAAAACAGAATGTTTCTAAGTTGCATATGGTACCCAATCTTTGTTGGGTCCTGCAGTTTCAGTGTTTCCTGAGTTTCTTTCAGTCACAACATCACAAGCATTATCAAAGACTTCCTGTTTGACTTCTCTTTTCACCCACTTAGGTTTAGAATTGGACTTGGTCCTTTTCTTAGTGGATGAAGCCTTTTTGCTGTTGCCAGCAGGCTCAGAAGTCTCAACAATGTTTAGGTATGAGCATTTTTCAGTAGAGAGAACAGGTAAGTTAAAGCATGTACTCATGGCAGTGATTTTGCATGGCATACAATCAATGTTATTACAGACACTCATAGTTCTATGCATAAGGGGGGTTCTGTGTAAGTTACCATTGAGTTCAGTTGCATTGATCTTATCCTCAATTGGTTTCTTACAAACATGTGTTAAGTGATGTGTAGATCCACAGTTATTGCATAGTTTCCTAGAAGCACCACCAACATTAGTGTATCCATTTCCTTTATTGACACCTACCTTACCATTCCTGTTTCTAGACTTGGGAGTTACTGGATTGACAGTATGTTCAGAAGTTGCTGTCGAACTATCCTTGACAGTATCTTTTATTCCTACTGTCTTGACAGAAGGTTTGAGAGTTACTGTCTTGGAATCATTCTTGACAGTATCTTTGAAAGATTCTGTCATGCCAATCGTGACAGCATCCTTTGAACTTACTGTCTGATTACTTGGTAAGTTTACTGTCTTGGGGATTCTAACAGTATCCTTTCCTTCCTTGAATGTGCTGTCAACACCTTCATCCTCATCAAGAATTTCTTGTTTGATGAGCATGGCTTCTTCATCAAACTCAATTTCAGCAGTTTTGAAAATAGGAGTTTTAACTTTCTTGAGAATGGTGGGTTTGACAGCAGCAACTCCAGGACAATCTTGAATCACAGTTTCCTTTCCAGGTCTTCTACCATAAGAAAAACCTATACCAACAGACTGATTTTCTGTATGCTTATCATTGTAATCCTGAACTATCTTTGATGAGTTTCTATAGGCCTTAATCTTAAATTCATTTTCAGCAATCTCATTCCTCAGGAATTCCTCAACCTCCTTAGCACATTTTAATTCATTTTTAAGTTTAGCATTCTCTTGAGCTAAAGAGCCTAGTGAACTGGTTTTGAGAAAAAGAGAATCATTTTCAGACTGAAGTGTTTCATTTAGCTTACTTAGTCTAGAGATTTCCTCATTAGCAGCAGATAAGCTAGTATAGACATTGAACATTTCAGCACTTAAGTCTTTAATGGTTTTCTTATACTCATCAGTAGACATATCAAGTAAGACAAGCGAAGGTACCTGACTTGAAGATGTTGATGCTACCTCATCAGTACTAGCCATGAGAGCTAGGTTAACATATTCTTCCTCTTCTTCATCATCAGAATCATCCCAACACTTTCCTTCAGCCACATAGGCTCTACCTTGATTTTTCTTAGAGTATCCACCAGTTCCTTTCTCATATCTTTGAACCTGTTTGGGTCTTTTGCATTCAGTAGCAAAATGACCAGGTTCTCCACAGTTGTAACATTTGAACTTTGATCTATCCACAAATCCAGTTTTGTATCCTCCTTTGGTTGAACTTCCCACAGCAGCCTTTGATGAGCTTCCTTTGCTGAACTTGGATGCTTGGCCTTGAGGCTTGTATGACCTATCCTTCTTGAACCTAAAGTTCTTGAACTTCTTGGCCATGTAAGCCATCGTAGGGTTGTCCATGCTTTCCAGTTCCTCCATTGTGTAGAAGTCTTCATCTTCCACATCTTTAAGCTGTAGTACCACTTTCTCATCATCTTCAACCACCTCTTCTATCTTCAAGGTTTGTGTTGGGGTTGATTGTGTGATCTGTAGTACTTCACTTGGCTGTGTGATCCTTGGCACATGTGCTACTAGGGCACTTGACATATTAGCCATCTTGTTCCTTGTTCCACTTTGTATGGCTCTCTTTTGAAAGAGTTCGAGTTCATAAGATTTCAGAATACCATAAAGTGTCTCAAAGGTTATAGTGTTGAGATCTCTTCCTTCTCGTATGGCTGTTGTCTTGTGTTCAAGGTGATCAGGAAGTGTGAGCAGGAACTTGACATTTAATTCTTTTCCGTCATAGTACATGCCATGTATCTGTAATTCAGTTAAGAGCTTACTGAACCTTTCGAACATGGAGGTTAAGTCTTCACCAGGCTTGGCCATGAATGCCTCATATTGAGATATTAGAATTTGCCTTTGGTTGCCCTTAACCTCTTCACTTCCTTCACAGAGTAAGGCTAACCTGATCCACATCTCCTTGGCTGATGTGCAGCTTATTACACTTCCACACATGGCTTTATCCAGCGTGAGAGAATCGAGCAAAATAAGTTGCAAATGATCATCTAGCACCATTTTCTCCTTTTCAGGTTCCAAGATTTCTGAGGGATCTTTGGGAACCCAATGTGCAGGAATAATCTCACCATTTACTGTTGTGGCTTCAATTTCCTTTCTTGGAATGAAAGGACCATTCTCGAGTATACCTGGGTATAGTGGATTTGCAGCTTTGATAAACAACAAGATTTTTCTTTTCCAAATGCTGTAGTTCTCTTTATCAAAAGCTGGGATCTTGATACTGTTTGATTTCTGCATTTTCTCCGGGATCTCAGATATGTATGTTAATCTGAACGCTCTGATACCAGTTGTTAGTCCTTGTGTATTGCAGAAGGGGGGGGGGATGAATGCAATACTGATAAAATTCAATCTAAATTTCAACAACTAAAATCAAGATTAAACGTTATCAGCAATATATGCAATCACGAACAGTATTTAGTAAGAACAAGATTCACAAAATAAATGTTTTATTTATTTTGCAAAGTGTTGCTACAACCTCAAGAAAGAATTCTCGAGCTTCGGGTTTTCTTCAAAGACACTTGCTTGTCTTCGTTACTATTCTAGAATGAGTTGATAGAAGGTATAGGACTAATCCTATCACTATCAGTCACGGGTTTGTGAAGCTGTTGTCACTGTCAAGTGGCAGCTTCTTACAGATTGTCTTACCCATGTGACTTTCCTAAATTGCTAACATGTCAGATATACATTACAAAGAAAGCAACCTAGATTCATTCTATTTCCAGCTAAACCAATTCAGCAGATAAAGACTTGACCTTGCTCTTGAATTGATTCGCTTTTGATTTGTAGTGCCTTGAAGCTTCTGTCGTAGTCTTGCAGACTTGGTGCAGCTTAGGGATGCTGCATCACGCCTGTTTCTTGAACATTTAAACTGTCACGGGATTTGACTGAGAAAGATACCTAGCATAAGGATCTTTATTGAGACAGTTACTTTTGCCGCAAAGCTTGCTGTCACAGGAATGATCTTTTGGTGACAGTATGAGTTCCCCGCATAGAGTGCTGTCGAGGATCCCAAACTTGCTGTCGAGGGCAATAGTTGCTGTCGCGTAGTCTTCCGCCAATGTTGCTGTCAGAGTGAATATGCTGTCGTGACTTGCAACATTCTGTCTTCTTGTAATCTTACTGTCACAGCTTTAGGACAGTAACCTTTATTCATGTTGTCATCCAAAAAGCATTCTTTGAGGCTTGAACACATAAGTGAACTTCTTTCAAACAATACAACTAGAATAACATTACATACTGATTACAAGAACATACTTTGGCTATGACAGTATGTTCTACTTAATTTAAAAAATTAAGTACAATCAAAGTTAAGATGTTTCTATGCTATCACCCATAAATCCCAACATAAGGAATTCCAAACCGGCACACAATAGAACGATACACGAAATCTACCAACTTCTAAGCAGTAATTGTTGCCAAGGGTTCGGCCTCTACCCACTTGGTAAAATAATCCACGGCAACCACAGTATACTTAACACCCCCATTTCCCTTAGGTAACTCTCCAATCAAGTCAATTCCCCACATAGAGAAAGGCCAAGGACTAGTGATAGAAGTAAGTGGAGCAGTATGGTTATGAATGTAATTAGCATACCTTTGGCACTTGTCACAAGCCTGCACAAACTGAGAAGCATCCTCCTTTAATGTAGGCCAGAAGTACCCTTGCCGCAATACTTTCTGAGCTAAAGATCCACCCCCCCGAGTGGTTGCCACAAATTCCCTCATGAACCTCCCGGAGAACGTAGGTACATTCATCACCATCCAGACACTTAAGAAGAGGTTGATTGAAACCTCGCCTGTAAAGAATTCCTTCATAATTAACATACCGGGCTGCTTTGTAACGTAACCTTCGAGCCTCCCCTTTGTCTTCAGGAAGAGTTCCCTTCGTCAAATACTCCCAAATCGGAGTTTTCCAGGTGAGAACAGGTTCCTCCACTTGCATAAAATCAGCTTCTGGCACACTGGGTTGCCTTCTTATTTCCAAAGGAATGACCCCCAAGAGTGCAGCACCCCTTTGAGATCCGAACTTTGCCAAAGCATCCGCCTCTGCATTAGCGTTTCTAGGAAGTTGTTCCAATCTAGCCTCGTTAAACAAGTTCATCAACCGCTGAGTGCATCTCATATATAACTCCGTACGAGGTCCTCTTGCTTGGAACCCCCCGTTGACTTGGTGTACAACCAGCATAGAATCACTCCAGATATTGATATTCTTCACTTTCATCTCAAGGGCAAGTTTCAAGCCAGAAATTAAAGCTTCATACTCAGCATGATTGTTTGTAGCATAGAAGGTGAAGTGAATGGCGCTTTGTAAATGATGCCCTTCAGGACTAACCAAGACTATTCCTCCTCCAGCTCCTTCATTATTGACAGCACCATCAATGTACAAAGTCCACCATGGGGACGAGTTATCCTGCTCAACTTCGGCCTCAGGCAAAGGCATTGAGACTATCGCGAGGTTGTCGCCTTCTCGTTCAAGAGGCAACTCCAGAATGAAATCGGCCAAGGCTTGGCCCTTGATAGAATTCTGAGGTTTGTATTCCACATCAAACTGCCCCAACTCAATAGCCCACCGGAGCATACGTCCTGAAGTCTCCGGCTTATGCAATACCTGCCTCAAAGGATACGCTGTTCGGACCTCTACCTTATGTGCCTGGAAATAAGGCCTCAATTTTCTGGAAGCTAAGATCAAAGCATAAACAAGCTTCTCCATGTTGTTATATCTAGTCTCCGCATCCAATAGTCTTTTGCTCACATAGTAGACTGGGAACTGAACCTCGCCTTCTTCTCTAACCAGGACTCCGCTTACTGAATATTCCGAGACAGCCAGATACAAAATAAGGGTCTCACCTTCCAGAGGTTTAGATAAGAGAGGAGGAGATCCCATGTGGTCCTATAGCTGTTGAAAAGCCTTTTCACATTCAATCGTCCATTCGAACCTTTTTCCTGCACCCTTGATAACTTTGTGTTAGGCTCAAGACATGTCTGAATACCACTATTAACAAGCCTACACTATGTGACTATGTCACATTACATGACCTAGTGAGTTCTATCACTGGGATATAGTATAGGTCTCTAAATGTACTTGTCTTGTTCTCATGAACATTAGCTTGATCATGTATGCTCAAAGTTATAATGAGCTTAGCAAAGTTTCTTGCATCTAGATTGTATATAGGCCATTGAATAATTGTCCTGGTAGAAGTTCAGAAGTGTTCATGCAGCAGGATAGAAATGAATAAGGCCATGAAGAAATAAGTTGCAGAAATTTGTCTAAGGCATTATATAGCAAAGTCAGAAGAAAGCTATGTCGTGAAGTCACCAATATCTATGTCGTGAAGTGCTACATCGCATAGTCCATTTTATACTATGTCGAGAAGTCCTCAAGACTCATGTCGTGAAGTGTTGAAGTCAGCAAAGTCAAAGAAGCCTAGATCGTGAAGTCCTCAGAAGCCTTATGTCGCATAGTCGTCAAATGACTTATGTCGCATAGTCGTCAAATGACTTATGTCGCATAGTCGTCAAATGACTTATGTTGCATAGTCGTCAAATGACTTATGTCGCATAGTCGTCAAATGACTTATGTCGCATAGTCGTCAAATGACTTATGTCGCATAGTCGTCAAATGACTTATGTCGCATAGTCGTCAAATGGCCTATGTCGCAAAGTCCTCAAATGCCATATCACGTATTCTTTACAAGGGACATCGCGAAGTCAGGAATAAAGTGGAGTTCACGATATCAACACTTAGTCGTTTATAACAAGAAAAATCAAGGTACAGAACCAAGAATCAAAGGAGACAAATACTGAAGCATTTGTTCTGGCAAGGTGGTCCAAAGAACAGATGGCAAATCTACAGCTAAACTTGGAAAGAAAGATAAGAGACAAGCAGCTACAGAAACGGGAAAGACTCCGAAAAGAAGGTGGTCCTTCCTGACACAGTTAACTTCTTATGGCAGGACAAGTTGGACTTTCAGCAAGGGGTAACTGTGTAAAAATAGGTGTGTGCACTAGTTTGTATAGGGCTTATATATATCATGTACACCCTATTGTTAGCTGTAAGGGAGATACACATAGTTTTTATCTTAAGCTCTTTTCTCTGTAAGCAAGCAAGTACAAACTGTTCTTGTTTAGAAGCCAGAAATTCGATTGTGAATTTCTTGGAAAGATGTAGTATTTAATTTTCTTATACAAAGTAGATTAAAGTGATTGTGTGTGTTGTTTACTTTCTGCATATTACATAGCATAATCATATACAGTTTATATTTAGTTTCAAGAAAGCACAAATCCATCAAACTATCCATTCACCCCCCCCCCCCCCTCTGTCTAGTTTCTAGGTGATATTCATTCCTAACAAGTGGTATCAGAGCGTAGGCTGTTAACGTACAAACAGGAAAAGATCAAGAATGAGTTCACAGAAACTGAGCAGTATCAAGATTCCTCCCTTTAACAAGGAGCACTACAATTTATGGAAAAAGAAGATGTTGTTTTTCATCAAAGCTTCTAACCCCATGTATTTAGATATTCTAAGTCCCTTTATTCCAATGATCGAGATTGGTGAAACAACCAATGGCACTGAGATAGTACCAGTAAAACATGTGCCCAAAGACCCCTCAAAATACACTGATTCTGAAAAAGAGAAAGTAGCACTGGATGGACATCTTCAACTTATCATTTGTGAATCTATGGATTTCAACATGTATGGCACTGTTGCTCACTGTACTAGTACCAAGAAGATGTGGGATCTTATAGAAGTGCTCTGTGAAGGAACTACTGAAGTAAGAAAGAACAAGAAGCAGATTCTTGTCTCACAATATGAAGCCTTCATGGCTCAGCCAAAAGAGGGAATCACAGAAGTGTTTGAGAGATTCAACAAGCTGATAAACGAGCTCAAACTCTATGACAAACACTATGAGACAGAAGATCTCAATATGAAGTTCTTACTAACTCTTCCAGATCACTTGGAACCAGAATCTCTTCCCTTAAAGAAAGAGATCTAACAAAGATTGGTTTTGATGTGTTGTATGGTGTTTTGAAGACATATGAGTTAGAGCTGTTTCAAAAGAGATCTATTCAAGCAAAGCAAGGATTAGTGGCCAATACCTCTTGTGCCCTTATTGCTGACAATCTAGGTCAAAGAATGGATTCTCTAAAAATCAGTCAAGTCAAGATTGAGGAACTGGAAAGTGATGACACTGGTGATGAAACTCAGGTTGTGTATGATTTACCTGAAGAGGATGAGTTCTACAGCATAGATGAACTGGACAAGATGGAAAACAAATCTTTTGCTTATATGGCTAGGAGATACCCTAACATCAGGTTTAAGAGGAAGCAGCCATTCAAGTCTAGATTCAACAGTGGAAATGTTGGTGGTTCAGGTAGCTCAAACTCTTTCAACAAAGGAAAAGGGATTGCTGGTGCAGTTAAAGGAGGATACAAATCTGGGAGTGTGGATAGGTCCAAAATAAGATGCTATAACTGCAATGAACTTGAGCATTTTGCCACTGAGTGCAAAAAGCCTAAACAGGTCAAGAAGGACAAAGCATACTTAGAGCTTGAAGCTAAGTATGAGGCTCTACTCAAGAAACAACAGGGTAAAGCTTTTATTGCTGAGGGAAAATGTTGGGATGACTCTGATGAAGAAGAAGAACAAGAGTACTCAAACTATGCCTTGATGGCATTTTCTGATGATGGTGATTCTAGTCAGGTACCTATTCTTACTTCTCTTGATATGACTCCCCTTCAATATAAGCAAACTGTTGAAAATATGAGTACTGAGATGTTTAATATTCATACTAGCATGTTAGTAGCAAATGAAGAAATTGATAGACTAACTGCTACAAATCTTGAGCTTACAGAAAAGAATGAGGAACTTGAGTTAATGGTTGTGAACCTTGATGGTTTGAAAAAGGAGGTTGAGTATCTTAAAAACAAAGTGATTTGTGCTGAACAAATAGAGAAAGCTCTAAGGGAACAAATTGCTGAAACTGAATTGAAACTAAGAAGCTTTAAGAACTCCTCTGAACTTATTCAAACCTATCACAAGGAACACACTGAAGACAGCAAGGTTGGAGTTGGTTTTGACTATGAGAATGATAAAGGAAGGAAGAAGGCAAAGGGCAAAGGAAAAGAATCTTTTACAAACAAAAATGCCCCAACCATTCTGTCTAGTGTTGAACAGCCCATCTTCAAAAAGAGTGTTGTTGAGTTTGATGAAGAACTATTGATCATCAAACAACAACTTCTTGAAGAAGATGAGGCTGCTAAAGACACTTCTTTCTCTCCTGAATCTGTCAATCAGAAAGAGACCAAAGACAATCTTGTCAAGAGTCCTAAAGCAAAGAAAGAAGTTGTTAAGAAAAAGAAACAAAACAGAAATGGTAAGGTAGGTGTCAACAAGGGTAACAACTATGCTTATGTGCCAAATGCTCCCAGGAAACAATGTCAGAAATGTCTATCTGTTAATCATTTGACTCATAAGTGTAACAAACAAGTGAATGTTGAAGTTGATAACCTGAGTAACCATTCTGCTAGCATAAACTCTAGTCATGATTCCTTCTGTGGTAAGCCTAATTGCATGACATGCTATGTGACTGTGATTGCTAACTGTTTATCTCTAAAGCATAAACTTGATTCTGCACAATCTAGTGAATCACACACACACATGCACACTCACAGGACAGGATCCCCAATCAGGGTTGAGAGGGTGAACACTTCATGTGAGCCTAAGAGTGTGAACTCCAAAGCCACAAACAATATGAAGTATCCTACTGTGATGAATGCAACTTATGACAGAAGAATTGTTAACAAAAATGTTTCTAAATCAACTGGACCCTACCATGTGTGGGTACCAAAAACAACTTAGTTACTATGTAAATGCAGGGCAACAGGAATAAAAGAGTCATATGGATCTTGGACAGTGGATGCTCAAGTCACATGACTGGTGATATAGCCCTGCTATCACATTTTGAGGAAAAGGCTGGCCCATCAGTAACCTTTGGAAATGACAACATTGGTTATACAATGGGATATGGTAGTATAAAATCTGGAAATGTCATTATTGAAGATGTAGCATTTGTTGAAGGACTGAAGCATAATCTCTTGAGCATTGGACAATTTACCAACAGGGGTTTCAAAGTGGAATTTGATGAAGATCATTGTTCAATCTCAAAAAGAGAAAGTGGTGAAGTTGTTCTAACTGGTGTGAAGAAAGGAAGCCTGTTTGTAGCTGATCTCAAGGCTGCAGACAAGGGAGAAATTTGTTGTTTCTACACTAAAGCCACAAATGAGGAATTATGACTATGGCACAAGAAACTGTCTCACTTGAATGTTCAGGCAATGAACTCTCTAATCAAGAGAGAACTCATCAGGGATTTGCCTGCCTTGGAGTTTGTGCAAGATGGAGCATGTGAAGCTTGTCAGAAAGGAAAGATTAAAAGATCAAGTCACAAGAACAAGTTGCTCAATACAAACTCAAAACCTCTGCAGCTAATTCACATGGATTTATTTGGTCCTGTGAATGTAATGTCTCTTTCCAAAAAGAAATATGCTCTAGTGATGGTTGATGATTATTCAAGATATACTTGGGTTGAATTCCTATTCTCCAAGGATGAAGCACCTCAAGTCATAATAGAGCATATCAAGAGAGTTGATAGAGAAGCACAAAGCACTGGTTCCTCTGTAGTTGCTTTGAGAAGTGATAATGGGACTGAGTTCAGAAATTCAACATTGTATGAGTTTTGCAAAGACAAAGGAATTTCTCAACAATTCTCAGCTCCTAGAACACCTCAACAAAATGGAGTAGTTGAGAGAAAGAATAGAACTCTCATTGAATCTGCAAGGACAATGTTGTTGGATGCAAAGCTACCTACTAGCTTTTGGGCTGATGCTGTTAACACAGCATGCTATGTGCAAAATAGAACATTGATCAATAAGAAGTCTGGCAAAACTCCTTACTTATTAATGACTGGAAAAAGAGCATCCTTCAAGCATCTGCATGTTTTTGGAAGTAAGTGTTTTGTGATGAAAGATACCTCTGAGCATGTTGGAAAATTTGATACAAAGGCATTTGAAGGTATCTTTATTGGATACTCTCTGGAAAGGACAGCATACAGAGTGTTTGTACCTGAGCAACACAAAGTCATGGAAAGCATGGATGTTACCTTTGATGACAAGAAAACTCCTGGACTTAAAACAAGTGATCATGACAGTGTGCCATTAAGATTTGAGAATCAAGGTTATCTTGAGGATTCTGAAATTGAAGATGAACTACCTATTCAAACTGTTCTAGAAAATGAAATTCTTGAAGTTGACAATCTTCTTCTAACACATGTGCAAGGGTTCACAAACACAGGGGGAGAAGAAGAGAATGCAACTGTCAACCAAAATGAGCTTGGAACAGATCAAGGAAATGAACAGGGGCACACAAGGAAATGGGACAGAGCCCACACTAGGGATCAAATCATTGGAGATCCTGGTGAGGGAGTTAGAACAAGAAGGGCAACTATGAATACATGTCTGTACAGCTGCTTTCTGTCACAAGAGGAACCTAAAGTAGTTGAAGAAGCTTTGAAGATTTCTGATTGGATTGTTGCCATGCAAGAAGAATTGAATCAATTTGAGAAAAACAAAGTATGGGAGCTAGTGCCACCTCCTGAAGGAAAGAATGTTATTGACACCAAATGGGTGTTCAGAAACAAGATGGATGAAGAAGGAGTGGTAATTAGAAACAAAGCAAGGCTGGTTGCCAAAGGATACTGTCAGCAAGAAGGCATTGATTACGATGAGACATTTGCACCTGTAGCTAGACTGGAAGCCATCAGAATCTTCCTGGCTTTTGCAGCTCACTCAAATTTCAAGGTGTATCAAATGGATGTGAAAAGTGCACATACTGTCATAGCCAAAGTATGTTCTTGTAATCAGTATGTAATGTTATTCTAGTTGTATTATTTGGAAGAAGTTCACTTATGTGTTCAAGCCTCAAAGAATGCTTTTTGAATGACAACATGAATAAAGGTTACTGTCCTAAAGCTGTGACAGTAAGATTACAAGAAGACAGAATGTTGCAAGTCACGACAGCATATTCACTCTGACAGCAACATTGGCGGAAGACTACGCGACAGCAACTATTGCCCTCGACAGCAAGTTTGGGATCCTCGACAGCACTCTATGCGGGGAACTCATACTGTCACCAAAAGATCATTCCTGTGACAGCAAGCTTTGCGGCAAAAGTAACTGTCTCAATAAAGATCCTTATGCTAGGTATCTTTCTCAGTCAAATCCCGTGACAGTTTAAATGTTCAAGAAACAGGCGTGATGCAGTATCCCTAAGCTGCACCAAGTCTGCAAGACTACGACAGAAGCTTCAAGCACTGCAAAACAAAAGCGAATCAATTCAAGAGCAAGGTCAAGTCTTTATCTGCTGAATTGGTTTAGCTGGAAATGGAATGAATCTAGGTTGCTTTCTTTGTAATGTATATCTGACATGTTAGCAATTTAGGAAAGTCACATGGGTAAGACAATCTGTAAGAAGCTGCCACTTGACAGTGACAGCAGCTTCACAAACCCGTGACTGATAGTGATAGGGTTAGTCTTATACCTACTATCAATTCATTCTAGAATTGTAACGAAGACAAGCAAGTGTCTTTGAAGAAAACCCGAAGCTCGAGAATTCTTTCTTGAGGTTGTAGCAACACTTTGCAAAATAAATAAAACATTTATTTTGTGAATCTTGTTCTTACTGAATACTGTTCGTGATTGCATATATTGCTGATAACGTTTAATCTTGATTTTAGTTGTTGAAATTTAGATTGAATTTTATCAGTATTGCATTCATCCCCCCCCCCTTCTGCAATACACAAGGACTAACAACTGGTATCAGAGCTTTCAGATTAACATACATATCTGAGATCCCGAAGAAAATGCAGAAATCAAACAGTATCAAGATCCCAGCATTTGATAAAGAGAACTACAGCATTTGGAAAAGAAAAATCTTGTTGTTTATCAAAGCTGCAAATCCACTATACCCAGGTATACTCGAGAATGGTCCTTTCATACCAAGAAAGGAAATTGAAGCCACAACAGTGAATGGTGAGATTGTTCCTGCACATTGGGTTCCCAAAGATCCCTCAGAAATCTTGGAACCTGAAAAGGAGAAAATGGTGCTAGATGATCATTTGCAACTTATCTTGCTCGATTCTCTCACGCTGGATAAAGCCATGTGTGGAAGTGTGATAAGCTGCACATCAGCCAAGGAGATGTGGATCAGGTTAGCCTTACTCTGTGAAGGAAGTGAAGAGGTTAAGGGCAACCAAAGGCAAATTCTAATATCTCAATATGAGGCATTCATGGCCACGCCTGGTGAAGACTTAACCTCCATGTTTGAAAGGTTCAGTAAGCTCTTAACTGAATTACAGATACATGGCAAGTACTATGACAGAAAAGAATTAAATGTCAAGTTCCTGCTCACACTGCCTGATCACCTTGAACACAAGACAACAGCCATACGAGAAGGAAGAGATCTCAACAATATAACCTTTGAGACACTTTATGGTATTCTGAAATCTTATGAACTCGAACTCTTTCAAAAGAGAGCCATACAAAGTGGAACAAGGAACAAGATGGCTAATATGTCAAGTGCCCTAGTAGCACATGTGCCAAGGATCACACAGCCAAGTGAAGTACTACAGATCACACAATCAACCTCAACACAGACCTTGAAGATAGAAGAGGTGGTTGAAGATGATGAGAAAGTGGTACTACAGCTCAAAGATGTGGAAGATGAAGACTTCTACACAATGGAGGAACTGGAAAGCATGGACAACCCTACTATGGCTTACATGGCCAAAAAGTTCAAGAACTTCAGGTTCAAGAAGGATAGGTCATACAAGCCTCAAGGCCAAGCATCCAAGTTCAGCAAAGGAAGCTCATCAAAGGCTGCTGTGGGAAGTTCAACCAAAGGAGGATACAAAACTGGATTTATGGATAGATCAAAGTTCAAATGTTACAACTGTGGAGAACCTGGTCATTTTGCTACTGAATGCAAAAGACCCAAACAGGTTCAAAGATATGAGAAAGGAACTGGTGGATACTCCAAGAAAAATCAAGGTAGAGCCTATGTGGCTGAAGGAAAGTGTTGGGATGATTCTGATGATGAAGAAGAGGAAGAATATGTCAATCTAGCTCTCATGGCTAGCACTGATGAGGTAGCATCAACTCCTTCAAGTCAGGTACCTTCACTTGTCTTACTTGATATGTCTACTGATGAGTATAAGAAAACCATTAAAGACTTAAGTGCTGAAATGTTCAATGTCTATACTAGCTTATCTGCTGCTAATGAGGAAATCTCTAGACTAAGTAAGCTAAATGAAACACTTCAGTCTGACAATGATTCTCTTGTTCTCAAAACCAGTTCACTAGGCTCTTTAGCTCAAGAGAATGCTAAACTTAAAAATGAATTAAAATGTGCTAAGGAGGTTGAGGAATTCCTGAGGAATGAGATTGCTGAAAATGAATTTAAGATTAAGGCCTATAGAAACTCATCAAAGATAGTTCAGGATTACAATGATAAGCATACAGAAAATCAGTCTGTTGGTATAGGTTTTTCTTATGGTAGAAGACCTGGAAAGGAAACTGTGATTCAAGATTGTCCTGGAAATGCTGCTGTCAAACCCACCATTCTCAAGAAAGTTAAAACTCCTATTTTCAAAGCTGCTGAAATTGAGTTTGATGAAGAAGCCATGCTCATCAAACAAGAAATTCTTGATGAGGATGAAGGAGTTGACAGCACATTCAAGGATGGAAAGGATACTGTCACAATCCCCAAGACAGTAAACTTACCAAGCAATCAAACAGTAAGTTCAAAAGATGCTGTCACAGTTGGCAAGACAGAATCTTTCAAAGATACTGTCAAGAATGATTCCAAGACAGCAACTTTCAAACCTTCTGTCAAGATAGTAGGAATAAAAGATACTGTCAAGGAAAGTTCGACAGCAACTTCTGAACATACTGTCAATCCAGTAACTCCCAAGTCTAAAAACAGAAATGGTAAGGTAGGTGTCAATAAAGGAAATGGATACACTAATGTTGGAGGTGCTTCTAGGAAACTGTGCAATAACTGTGGATCTACTCATCACTTAACACATGTTTGTAAGAAACCAATTGAGGATAAGATCAATGCTACTGAACTCAATGGTAACTTACACAGAACCCCCCTTATGCATAGAACTATGAGTGTCTGTAATAACATTGATTGTATGCCATGCAAAATCACTGCCATGAGTACATGCTTTAACTTACCTGTTCTCTCTACTGAAAAATGCTCATACCTAAACACTGTTGAGACTTCTGAGCCTGCTGGCAACAGCAAAAAGGCTTCATCCACTAAGAAAAGGACCAAGTCCAATTCTAAACCTAAGTGGGTGAAAAGAGAAGTCAAACAGGAAGTCTTTGATAATGCTTGTGATGTTGTGACTGAAAGAAACTCAGGAAACACTGAAACTGCAGGACCCAACAAAGATTGGGTACCATATGCAACTTAGAAACATTCTGTTTTGCAGGGTAAGAAGAAAAATCAGGTCATGTGGATTATTGACAGTGGTTGCTCAAGACACATGACAGGTGATAAAGCCCTGCTATCACATTATGTAGAGAAAGCTGGCCCAATCATAACCTTTGGAGACAACAGCAAGGGTTACACAGTGGGATATGGCTGTCTGGAAATTGGAAATGTTGTCATTGAAGATATTGCTCTTGTGGATGGATTGAAGCACAACCTACTCAGTGTCAGCCAATTCAGTGACAGAGGATTTAAGGTTGACTTTGATATGATGGTGTGCAACATCTATCACAAGAAGGATGGAAGCCTCTCTCTAAAAGGGGTCAGAAAAGGAAGCCTGTTTGTTGCTGATCTAAGCTCAACAAAGAAGGATAAAGTTTACTGTTTTTACAGTAAAGCTACTGTTGGTGACAGTATGCTTTGGCACAGGAAGCTCTCACATCTCAACTTCAAAACAATGAACATTCTAATGAAGAAAGAGTTAGTGAGAGGTTTGCCCCAACAGGAATTCTGTCAAGAAGGATTGTGTGAAGATTGTCAAATGGGCAAACTGAGAAGAGCTGTGCACAAGTCCAAGCAAGTAAACACCAACTCAAAAGCACTCAAGTTAATTCACATGGATCTCTTTGGACCAGTCAATGTACCATCTATGGCCAGAAAGAGGTATGCCTTAGTAATGGTGGATGATCACTCAAGGTACACTTGGGTGAAATTTCTTGAATCCAAAGATGAAGCTGCTCAAGTGATTATTGATCAAGTCAGAGTTCTTGATAGAACCCCAAACTCAAAAGTTCAAATCTTGAGGAGTGACAATGGTACAGAATTCAGAAATGCCACACTTGGAAATTTCTGCAAAGATGAAGGAATTGTACAACAATTCTCTGCTGCAAGAACTCCACAGCAGAATGGAGTTGTAGAAAGAAAGAACAGGACTCTCATTGAAGCAGCTAGAACTATGTTGCATGATGCTAAGCTGCCAACATATTTCTGGGCTGAAGCTATCAACACAGCCTGTTATACTCAGAACAGAACCATGATCAACAAAACTCATGCAAGTACTCCTTATTGTCTGTTAACTGGAAAGAAACCTACTGTCAAATATTTTCATGTGTTTGGGAGCAAATGCTTTATGATGAAAGACAACCATGAGAAGAAAGGAAAATTTGACACCAAGGCTTTTGAAGGACTATTCATGGGTTACAGCACAGAAAGGACTGCCTACAGAGTTTATGTTATGGAACACAGGATTATTGAAGAAAGTGTTAATGTCACATTTGATGAAACCAAGTTTCCAGGACTGCATGAAGAAGGAAAGATGCAGACATTCAGATTTGAGAATCAAGGATACTTGGAAGCTGAGGAGATTGTGGATGAAGAACCTAGCTTCACTCAAGTTGTTGAAGTTGATAAAGATACTGTCAATGCCACTACTGTCAACCAAACTCCAGCTCAGTCACAGACCATATCCTCTAACATTCATGACAATGGTGACTCTGGAGACAATGAAGAACATGGTGAAGACAATGAGATTGGTGATCACTCAACTCAACAAACTGAAGGAAGTGTTCCTGTGCAGTCAAGTAGCTTGCCCAGAATCACCAAGTGGAACAAAGATCACTCAAGTGACCTTATCATTGGTGATCCTAATTCTGGAGTGAGGACAAGGAACAAAGTCTCTGCTGACAGCATGTTTTCATGCTTCCTGTCAAGACAATTGATGAAGCATTGTTGGATTCTGACTGGGTGATAGCCATGCAAGAAGAGCTAAATCAGTTTGAAAGAAACAATGTATGGAAATTGGTTCCAAGACCTAAGGGAAAGTCAGTTATTGAGACCAAGTGGGTTTTCAGAAACAAACTTGATGAAAATGGATTGGTGACAAGGAACAAAGCAAGGCTAGTGGCTAAAGGTTACTGTCAACAGGAGGGAATAGATTATGATGAGACATTTGCTCCTGTTGCAAGACTTGAAGCTATAAGAATCTTTCTAGCTTATGCTGCACACTGCAACTTCAAAGTATTTCAGATGGATGTCAAAAGTGCCTTTCTAAATGGAGAGCTGGAAGAAGAAGTGTATGTGGAACAGCCACCAGGGTTTGAGGATGCTGAAATGCATAATTTTGTGTACAAACTCTTCAAAGCTTTGTATGGACTAAAGCAAGCACCCAGGGCATGGTATGACACACTTTCCACCTTTCTTCTGGAAAACCAGTTTACCAGAGGAGTTGTGGACAAGACACTTTTCTACAAGCATCATGGCAAGGACATCATTCTGGTACAAATCTATGTGGATGACATCATTTTTGGTTCTACAAATGAGAAGCTGTGTGAGAAGTTTTCCCATCTCATGAGCAACAAATATGAGATGAGCATGATGGGAGAACTGTCATTCTTTCTGGGGTTACAAATTCTTCAACAAACTGATGGAATCTTCATAAGTCAAGCTAAGTATATCAAGGAACTTCTCAAAAAGTTCAACTTGGAAGATTCATCTCCTGCAAAGACACCAATGTCCACAGCAACTAGTCTGGATCTTGATCCTAAAGGAAAGAAAGTTGACTCAAGCACCTATAGAGGCATGGTAGGATCCCTCCTATACCTAACTGCTAGCAGACCTGACATCATGTTTGCTACATGTCTCTGTGCAAGGTTTCAAAGTGATCCAAAGGAGTCACACTTGGTAGCCATCAAGAGAATCTTTAGATACTTAAAAGGCACTCCTAACCTAGGCCTTTGGTATCCTAAGAATACTGGATTTGATCTAATTGGTTACTCAGACTCAGACTATGCTGGATGCAAGATTGACAGAAAGAGTACTACTGGTAGCTGTCAATTTCTTGGTGGAAGATTGGTCTCATGGTTTAGCAAGAAGCAGCATTCAGTTTCTACCTCAACTGCAGAAGCTGAGTACATTGCTGCAGGCAGTTGCTGTGCACAAATTCTATGGATGAAAAGTCAACTTCTAGATTATGGTCTAGTGTTAAGAGAAATTCCTATTTACTGTGACAACACTAGTGCCATAGCCATCTCAGACAATCCAGTTCAACACTCTAGGACAAAGCACATTGATATAAGACATCACTTTATCAGAGAGCATGTTGAACAAGGAACTGTGAAGCTGATTTATGTCCCAACTGACAAGCAACTTGCTGACATCTTCACTAAGCCATTGGATGAAGCAACCTTCAACAGGTTGGTAAGTGAATTGGGAATGCTGAATCTGGTATGTTAATTTACTAAGGTTTCTAAATTTTCAATTCTTATTGAAGCTCATGACAGCAACTTCAAACCTGCTGTCAAGAGAAGTTACTGTCTACTTGGTTTATGTCTGTTATGTGACAGCATGTGTTGATTTGACTTTTCATGTCAGTATTTTGTGCCAGTCTCATACTTTTAAACCGTGTATGACTTTAATGTGGTTATCCGTTAAGTTTGAGAGTTAAAAATCTGTTCCATTGGACTTTCACACTCTTTTGCATTAATCTGTAGGATTAAAGGAGGACACGACCATTAATTACTTTTGTGGTAGTTGTATGGGTACTCTAACTGTTGACCATTAGACTTTAATCCTTAGACGGTTTTGCCTATAAATTAACCTTAGGTTTCACCAGTCTGCTCTCAGTTTTAAAGTAAATAATGGAAAACAAAGTAGGAATCGAAGTTGGTCTAAAGAAGTGTGATAGTGAACCTGACAATGAAGAGATCGATGAGCTCTTTGAAATGCTGTTGGACGCCATGGATGAGATAGACGAGGAAAAGGAGGCCAAGGCTAAGGAAGAGGAGGCCAAGGCTATGGAAGAAGAGAAGGAGCTTCAGGCACTTCTTGAAAAAGAAGGCCGCTCTGAAGAAGAGATTAAGGAAGAAGTCTTAGAACTAGTTGATAAAATCATAGAATGATGTACTCAATGTTCAATATTAATGATTTTATTAACAATAATAAAAGTTCCTGTTTATGTGGTTACTGAGTTTATGACTTGTCTGTGTAACTTGCTTAATATCTGTGTTTGAAAGATTACATTGCTAAATTCATATTCTGTTAATTTTAGGTTAAGTATATGAGCAACGCATTCTAATTAGTTCCTGACAGAAACAATTTCCCATTTAAATTACTGTCACAAAGAAGGATACTGTCCCGTGTCTCTTGACAGCAACCTTCTTGACAGCAGGGAAAGACTTTCTGTCACGACCTTTAAAGGATACTGTCACTCAAATGCTTAACGGTGACAGCATGTTTTTGCGCAATAGTTGCTGTCGCGCAAAACCTACTGTCACCACCACTTATTACTGACAGATTGTTTCTAGCGCACAGGTTACTGTCAACAATAGTGGACCGTTGTAATTGGATATTCACCCCACGATTGACAGTGAATAACGGGCAGTAACTCACGTGTTAAGAGAGTGGGTTAAGACACGTCCTTTAACTCCACTTTTTGAGCAAACGTTTGAGATACCCATATTTATTCTCCAGTTACTCAGACATATCACTCTCACAAAACTCAAGGCAAAATACTTTTCTTCAAGCAAAAAGCTACTTTCTCACTTTCTTCTTTTCTTGAAATCTCAATGGCCCCCAAACAGACTCTCTCTCAAACAAACTTTGCTGGCATCTTTTCCCCAAATGATGCTGGTGAAGGTTTCAAAGGACTAGTGTTTTTCTTGAACAAGTCCTATCTCGGTTATGCCATAACCTCAACCCCATTCTCGACTTAGACAGACTTGAGGCGTTTTGGCAAACTGCTGTTGCTCAAACTGAGGGTGAGAACCCTGGTATTCAATTCACAATCTCTGGGCAACAATACATTCTCACAGCTGAGGTCATCAATACTGCTCTTGGAATTACACTGGAAGCAGGCCAAAACTTTGCTCCACTTGCTAATGATGACACTCTGAAGAAGCTCTTCTTGAAGATTGGGTATGCAGGCCCTATTCTCGAAGAGGGAACAACCAAGTGGTACCCGTCTGGTGAAATGGACAGGAAGTATCTAAGGAAGGAGTGGAGCATGATATTTGATGCAATGGTCAAGGTGTTCTCTACCAAGTCCACAGGTTGGAATGGGATACCCTCCTACATCAAGAAACTGACACATTCTCTTGTCCATGGATACAAGGTGAATGTTGGAGCTCTCCTCATGGCACAACTCAAAGCTGCCATAGGTAAGAAGGTATCACACTACCCTCGCTTTCTTATGTTGTGCATTAATTCATTCTGTGATTTTAATGATGCTGCTCCTCGTTTAGAGGCTTGCTCAGTTTTGAAAAAGAACACACACACACTATTATCATCACAAAATCTCAATGCACATATTCCAATTTGTTTCACTCAGCACATGGTTGATCAAGTGTCCAACCTTGATTATCCATTACCTTCTGGTTATGATTCTTTTTCTCTTGAGAATGAAACTGAATTAGACCCAAATTCAGTTAACCCCCATTCAACACCATACACTCAGCCTAGGCCCTCTAGACTTCCCAAAGCCCAAAGAGAAACCTTGCAAGAATCCAGAAAAAGATCCTTAGAAGCTGATGTTGGTGGTAGCTCTGTTAGTCAAGAGGGAGACACTGCACCTAGTGCAGCAAATAAGGAAGGTAGTCAAACAGAACCCACAGTGGTTCCCCCTGAGCCTAAGAAGAAGAGAGCTAGGAGGAGCAAAACCACTGTCAGCCACCCTGCAGTCTCCCAAAAGACTGTAGAGGAAACCAGGGAAATACACTCCTCCCTAGATGTGCCTTCTCAACAAGGGACATCTATTGAAATTGGCCTGTCTCCCAAGGCACCCTGTACAGAGTCTGCACAAACTCATGGTTCCCAACCTGAGATACCCCCACTTGAAGAAACACACAGTGAGTTAGGGCATAGTGAGGATTTCTCTACTCCTATTGATGGTTCACATGTTTCATCTGTGAATCAGCCCCCACTCTCTACTACACTTTCACCTTCTTCCTTCCCTACACATTCTTTTGTTTCTTCTCCACAACCTAGAGAAGGGGACAGTCCCAACCCTTCAGGTTTTGATCATCCATCTCCAATCATGGATGAGCCCCCATCTAGTGGTCCACAAGAACCCATTTCTCAAAGTGAGATGGACACCACTCCTCCAAACACTGAGCTAGGGCAAAGTGGTATTTTGTCAGAAAATGAAACAGCCAACACTTTGTCTGATCTCCAAGGAGCATCTTACCTTCAGGAAGATGTTGTCACAGCCTCTGTTGCTGTCAAAGACACTGGGGATGCTACTGTCCTGGACACAGCTACTGTCAAAGGTGGAGAGAAAGATACTGTCACTACAGAACCTACTGTCACTCCACCTCCCAAAGATGCTGTCATGCCAGAACCTGCTGTCCAGACTCCAACTGACAGTACCATTCCTACTCAAGATGCTGTCCAGCCCTCCCAGCCTAATTTTGATGATGTACTTGTTGAGGATGCCTCTGATGATGACCTACCTCTTGCCAAACTCCTAAAGGTACATTCTAAATCTTCTCCTTCCATGCATGTTAGTACTGCTCATACCCATGCATCTAGGTTGAGTGAGGGTGTGCAAAAGAAAAGAGAGATAAAAGAAAAGAGAGGTGAGCATCAAAATGAGAGGCAGCCAAATGAGCTGGCAAAAGGAGAGGGACTTGAGCATGTCCAGAGAGATATTGAGGGAGCCCACACTATTCAGGCACTAGGCCTTGAGAGTCAAACTGTGAGGGGTGATGAGATCACTCAAAAACACCCTGAGAGTGTGAGAACCCCCATAGCCTCCAGGCCCCTGTCTTTTCCTTCCCCTCCAAGAAGGTTAAGGTCTGGTGGCCCCTCTGCTACTTTTGGTAACAGGATTGCAGCTCTTGAAGGACAGTGTGCTACTTTGGACTCCAAACTGGACTCTCTCTCTCAACTGGTGGTTGATGGTTTTGCTGCTACTCAACTCTCTATTCAGTTCCTTACTGACCTGGTAGCTGCCAACTCAACTAAGGGGGAGAAGGTAGCAAGATCAGAATCATTGCCTATTCAAGAATCAGGTGGAACTCAGGGGGAGCCTGTAGCTGTGGAGACCAGAGGGGGAGCTAAAAGGAAAGCAATGTCTAAGGGGGAGCAAGTCAAACCAAGCAGTGCAAAACCACAGGATAAAGCTGAAAAACCTGTTGAAGTGGAAATGGATGGAGAAAGGATGTTAATGTCAAAGGAAACTCAAGATGCATTGCAAAGAAGACCTGCATCTAGACATCCAATCTTGCCTCCTGTGGTGATTAGAGAACCTACTCCAGAAACTCAAGAAACTGCTTTACAGAAGAAATGGAGAGAAATGGAGGAACAAAACAAACTTGGGGAAGGTATAGGGAAACTGCCTGAATCCATTCATGGTGGAATTATTTGGACAAATGGCACTGAATTTGATCAAGAGGAAGCCAATGTCTTGATGGTGGATTACAGGGAGAGCACATTACACAACCATGACAGTAAGTTTAGCAGTTTGGTGGAAGAAGCAATGAATGCTCCTAGCAACCGTCCAACCAACACCACAAAACTGTTAAAGGAACAAATTACTAGTGTCAGTGTAATGGTGAATGATGAGAAAAGATGGGCTGTAAGTATTTATCTCACTTCTGGCATATCTTATTTCATCACAATGCAGCTATTGCAGAGTCTGCCAGCAAAGGTGTTGTGTGCTTTGAAGGGAAAGATCAGGGCAACTCAAACACCATTCAATGAAATACTGGATATGCAAATCCAAAACCTGATCACACAGAAGCTACCTGAAGTCTACTCAAATCCACCAAGTGTTTTTTACAGATCCAAAACTAAGGATGGCACAAGAAGGAACAGCTTCATGAATTTGGGTAGCCCATCCAGAATGGAAACCAAGTCAATTCTGAAGGTACTAGATGGAATACTCAGTTCAAATGCCAATCCAGGAAGAGTTCATGCTGTTCAAGAAATCTACAAAATGCTGGTGTTGAGAGACAAGGCACTGGGAGCTAGAATGAAGGAGCTAATCACTAGAGCCAATGCCAAAAGAAATGATCAAGGTGGAAGTTGCTTCTATAACATTCCTCCCCATGATGATGATGATGAGATGGTGAGGATGGAGGTGGTGAAGCTTCTGGAAATGCTGGAAATGCTGGTGGAAGTAATTCTGGGAATACTGGTATTCAATCCCAGAATGAAGGCAATGAAGAAACTCCTAGCCAGGAAAAGAAAGATGCTGGTGCAACAGATGAAGAGGAGTCAAGAATACTGGAAGCTTTGGAGGCAAGCATTCTTAGATGTGCTATTGACTGCATAAATGCTGAAAAAGATGATGTCACCAAAGGTACTGTCGACAAGGATACTGTCATAGAAGATGATGTCTTGGAAGATGCTGTCGACAAGGGTACTGTCAAGGAAGGTTCTGTCAAGGATGAAGCCAAGGCTACTGTCAAGTCCAAAAGACTGAAAGCTAAAGCTAAGGCATGGTTTTCTAGACAGAAACCTACAGGGAAGCACAAGTACTCAGGAAAGGAAAAGGCCACTGGATTTGGCAGGAATCTCAAAAAGCCAATTCAATCAATTCCTCCCAACAGTCTCAAGATTCAACAAATGCAATCAAGAGAAATCAAGAGCGTTGAGGTTAAGCTGGATGCAAATCAAGAGGCCACTGAGTACATTCTGTGGTGGGAAGAATCAAGGTCAGCCAAGATTGACAAGGACTTCAATCTGGTAGCCACATCAACCAAGAAAAGTACATCAACCATAGATAAAAGAAGAATTGATTTCTTCTACCTGGAAAGAATGGTAGAGTTGCTGGAGAGCTATGATGATGTTTCAAAGGCTGTCATGGAACATGTTCTAAAATATCAGGCAGATAGGGATGCTGAATTTTATCAGAAATTTGGCTATAACTTTGCAGATTTTGATGATGCTGATATTCTTACTGATCTCCCAGCCTCTCCTATACCATACCACTGGTACTATGAGTTTGATGATTTACCCACAGAAGAAGGGCAAACCCAACCAACTAAGGAAGGGGAACCCAAGCCAAGCAAACAACCTGAATCTTCTGAATATTCTCAAACTCAGTCAGAACTTGATAAGAAGGAAGCTGAATTACTGGAAAAACACAAGGCCTCTAACAAGGCAGAAAGTGAAGCTCCAAATTATCAACCATATATGCTGGAAAATCCCCTAAGAGTCAAGTTCCTAAAAGAAGAAATCTATGTTTGCAGCTTGCATAAGCTTAAAACATCCACTCTGAAGGATTTACAGTATATGGTAGCTGGTTCAATTCATCCCTTGGAACAGATTTGTTCTGATGAGATAGAGAAGTTATTGGAAGGGAGAAAAGGAGAAGACTCAAAACTGGACAAGCAAAGAAGGAAGTCTCTCAATGCTTATCCTGGAAGTAGATTCAAGCTCATTAATGAAGAACTTCATTTCAGAACCTATCCATATGATATAGAGCAATGGCTGAATCTCAGGGATGTTAGTTCTCTCATATCCCCTTCCATAAAGAAGATCATTGATGAAGTAGAGGATGATGCAGTGTCTGCTGCTGAAATTTCTCTTGTAGAAAGTCTAAGAAGCTGCTTGGCAGAAGCTCTCAAAAGAGAGGATGCAGCAAGACAGAAGAGGAGATCTCAAGCTAAGTGAAAATCCTTAAATTCTGATCTTGTTAGTTAAGTTGTCAGCACATATTGTAAATTTGTTGTTATTTTCCATAAAAACAAATTGGGGGAGATTGTTGGGATTTATGGGTGATAGCATTGAAATAACTTAACTTTGATTGTACTTAATTTTTCAAATTAAGTAGAACATACTGTCATAGCCAAAGTATGTTATGTAATCAGTATGTAATGTTATTCTAGTTGTATTATTTGGAAGAAGTTCACTTATGTGTTCAAGCCTCAAAGAATGCTTTTTGAATGACAACATGAATAAAGGTTACTGTCCTAAAGCTGTGACAGTAAGATTACAAGAAGACAGAATGTTGCAAGTCACGACAGCATATTCACTCTGACAGCAACATTGGCGGAAGACTACGCGACAGCAACTATTGCCCTCGACAGCAAGTTTGGGATCCTCGACAGCACTCTATGCGGGGAACTCATACTGTCACCAAAAGATCATTCCTGTGACAGCAAGCTTTGCGGCAAAAGTAACTGTCTCAATAAAGATCCTTATGCTAGGTATCTTTCTCAGTCAAATCCCGTGATAGTTTAAATGTTCAAGAAACAGGCGTGATGCAGTATCCCTAAGCTGCACCAAGTCTGCAAGACTACGACAGAAGCTTCAAGCACTGCAAAACAAAAGCGAATCAATTCAAGAGCAAGGTCAAGTCTTTATCTGCTGAATTGGTTTAGCTGGAAATGGAATGAATCTAGGTTGCTTTCTTTGTAATGTATATCTGACATGTTAGCAATTTAGGAAAGTCACATGGGTAAGACAATCTGTAAGAAGCTGCCACTTGACAGTGACAGCAGCTTCACAAACTCGTGACTGATAGTGATAGGGTTAGTCTTATACCTACTATCAATTCATTCTAGAATTGTAACGAAGACAAGCAAGTGTCTTTGAAGAAAACCCGAAGCTCGAGAATTCTTTCTTGAGGTTGTAGCAACACTTTGCAAAATAAATAAAACATTTATTTTGTGAATCTTGTTCTTACTGAATATTGTTCGTGATTGCATATATTGCTGATAACGTTTAATCTTGATTTTAGTTGTTGAAATTTAGATTGAATTTTATCAGTATTGCATTCATCCCCCCCCCCCTTCTGCAATACACAAGGACTAACAGTATGATGCGACATCCTTCCTCTAGAGATGTCAAAAAGAGGCCCATCCTTCTAGGCGCCAATTGTTAACGGAGGAATTTGGTGAAAACAAATTCGGGGAGGGTTGCTGGAATTGTGGTGGTAGTTGATGATGATTCGTAACGTAGGATGTGGGGATTAGGGTTTATGATTTTGGGATGGCTGAGATTGTATGTGAGAATAGGTCGCAATTAAGATTGAATATTGAATTCTCTCTTATTTACAAGTTTGCATCGTGCCATACAATGTACCTACGTACCTTATTTATAGGGATCAAGCCATACGTAGTTCTTGGGGAACAAGTAACCAATGGGCCGAGTTTCCTTCTTTAACAGCGGAAAGACCGGGATCACCGCCTTTGATACGTCATTATGAGTTGTCATGGTCTTGCTATTATCTCGGGATAAGATAAGATAATGATTGACCCGAGATTATCGAGGTCAAGACTTATCTAATAAGAGATAGCGAAAGACCAGCTCTGTGCATATCAAAAAGGGTAATATCCTTCAACTTCCCTAGTAAAGCAAAGTTCACCAGCCTGGATGGTCTTTAATTAATATAATTCAAATATTTTATTTACTCTAAGTGAGACTCCTCACCCTTCTAGACGAAATTACCTTCAAACCCTTTTTTGGGCGAAGTTACTTTCAAGCCTGAGGGAGGGCGAGATTACCTAGCAGACCTTAGGGCGAGGTTGGTTAGCAAACACCAAGTGAAGCCGCTACCTGATTCATGGGCGAGAATATGTACTGAGTGAGCATAATCGGATTAAGCCCAGATTATACTTAATCCTCGCCCTAATTAGGGTGAGGTTTGTAAATAAATGGGTTAGGCCCATCAAAGATTCTTTACTATCTCAAAGGCTTACTAATCCAGGCCTCCTTTTCTCAACCTAATAGAGGGCGAGGCCACCTTAAAAGGCGAGGTCGTCATTTTGGCAATAAGATCCTGGTTTTCTGGTAGGGTGATTCGGACGCTAACAAAAAACACAAGAGACATTGTCATCCAATATGACACTCTCATGAGTGATGACGGGTCAAAACCGCTTCGCGAGCATGTTAATGTCATTCTGGCACGACCAATATTTCCACCTCGAGAAAGCGTTAGGACTTTCAAGTTGAGTGAGGAAGTTGATGCGCGCATATCATGATGATGGGTGGTGGGAAGGTGTTATCACCGCTGTGCACGACGGAGATATGGACTTTCAAGAGAAGGATGATGAAGATGAGAATTAAACTGGCAAGTGAAGATGTACAAGCTTGAGGTCTAGGTAGTAGTGTTGTTTAGTACTATGTTATTGCAGTAGTGTAGTCTATGTTTGTTTGAAGTTTAGTTTAAAATTAGTCTAATTACCAAAATAGTAAAAAAATAGTACGAAAGTTAGTTTTTGTTGGACTCCATATGAATGGAGCTGATTTACTAAATCTAAATATATGTTCGATGTATCATTGTTACTGTAGTTATATATTCAATTGCAGTCACGATTCAAGGGACATTTCGAACGATTAGATTAATTCCTGTAAAGTGAAATAAAAGATCGTTCATATTCTCTGGATTATAAAATTTTGATTATTTCATTCACGTTCTCGTTAATCGGGAGGGTAATGATATGATATTAGATATCACCTAAACACAGCAAAATACTATAATACTAAAATATGTGTTATTTTTATAATATAATATCAATTATAAAACTCATCAATCCAATTCAATGTTATACTTGGTTCTAAAATTGAAAATGTTATAGTTGATTCTAAATATATAACCAAATATAAATGTAGTTATAATTCCCACGTATGCATGGTTAGATGGGGAGAGATGAATATTTAAAGCAATGGTGATAATCATAATTTAAAATTTAAAATTTAGAAAATTTAGTAATTTGAAATATAGTTAAATTCGAATCTAGTTAGTGCTATTTTAAAATTATGCATTAAACTATAAATTCTATTTTAATACCAAAAATCATTTTTAAATTTTATATTATAACAATAATTATATTTATTTTGACATTAGCCGCCAACATGATCTTAAAAGTTTGATAACATAAAACTAGTGTTTAGTTCTAACTAAGGAGTGGTTAGACTCGTGTAACAGAGTAAAGGCTATAATTTTAAATTTCGTTCGGATAATTTTTTAGAACAAATTCCGACCTCTCTCCTTCCTCGCCCTCCTACAATCTACACTTGTTTCCTCTCAACTTTGTTAATTTCTTCTGTCCTTTTTCCCTACCATCACTGAGGAGAAAAATGAGAAACAAGACTGAGATGATCTTTTTATTAAATCAATCATTTTTAATATAATTTTCAAAAAGGCCTCAATTTTAATTTTTCTTTAGGGCTCTAATAATTTTGCAGTGCTCATGCAGTGATGACTTATATAAAGCCATGGTCAGATTTTTCTAATAACAAGTAGGGTTGCACAACATTTCGTATGTACATGTAAATTAAACCGGACCGAGTCTACTAGTCCACTGATCAAATGTAACCGCCGGGTCCTCAATCCATAAATTCAAATGAATCTCAGTCAGGTCCGGTTCAAATTCTGAAAAAATTCGGACCTATAAGAATTCACGTATATAGTCATTTTAATTTTACTTTACCATTTATATTAACATGTATTTCCTCTATCCCAAATTAGTTATCCTTTGACTTTTTACACGTACTTTAAATTGCTTAGAAAACATAGCTCGATTTATTATTTTTAAAATATTCTTTTTCTGAATAAAAATTCAAATATCAAATTTTAATTCAAAAAAAAAAAATTGAAAAAAGGTTTACCGAACTATGTCTTTTATATACCTTAAATACGCATAAAAAGTCAAAGGGACAAGTAATTTAGGATGGAGCAAGTATATAAATTAAATATTAACACATATCATATTTTAATGATCCAAATAAATAAATAATAAATTAATGAAAAAATAGAGATCTAAATGATTAAATTTTGTACTTGATATAATGAAAAATCGATTATTATACTTTACAAATTATTATTACTTTACAAGAAATAATATATGTACTTCTTTTTAATTTTTTATTAATGTATAAAGCAATTAATTTTTTTATGTATTTAAATTTTAAAGAAAAAAAATTAAATTATAAAAAAACAAAACTTTATATAAAAATTGATCAAATTGGTAGGTCATGGTCCGGATTTTTTCGATCCGGTTCTAAAATCAACTATATATAGGTTCGATCCTCGTTTAATTTAAATATAAAAAAATTTACTCATACTCAATAAAAGTGATATATATATATACTATTTTTTTATATAGTGATTTTTTCTTATACTTTTTATAAGAAATTTTTCTAAAATGTTAGTTTCTATTTATATTAATAAGATAGATAAATTAAAATTGACCTTTACTTAAAAAATAAAATTATGTTATTTTAAAAGATAAGAGTTATACTAAAATATTATAAAAGGGTTAATAAAGTAAATAAATAGTAAAGACACTAGTATGTTCTCCCTCACTAGTTTTTTCATCAATTCACTTGCACAAAGTTAACACCTCTTTTGATATATAAAAAAAACAAGACTTTGACACTTCAAAGTAGTTCTTGCATTATCTCTCTAAAGCCATCAACTAACAAGGTATGTCACTAAGTTAAGTTGCATATATCTTGTATATTTTTTTTCTGTATGCTCTTTTCTTAAGGATTCAAGTTTTGTATCTATAACATTGTTTGGGTTCAATTACCATATAATGAAATTAGTTTCTCTTTTGTTGGTATATAATGATGACATGTTTAATTAAGTGTATTTGTGATGCATGTTCTATGTTATTTAGGTTTTATTTTTGTTAAAGTCATTATGTCTCTTACATGTTTGATTAAATGCTTGAACCACTTAAGATAATTTATGTGATATGCTATTTGGTGAGTGATTGTTGGGTAATATATACTCCCTCCGTCCCCCTCAATTCTTTACATCGGGGGACGGAGGCTCGACACGTATTTTAAGACTCCTTTAATATATACTTCGATAAATTATTTTAAATTTTTTCTTCTTCTGAATAAAATATAATGTTTAAATTTTTATTTAGAAAAAGAAAGTTTTAAAAATAAGTTGTAGAGCTATACTTTATAGGAGTCTTAAAATTGGTGTCAAGCAGTGTAAAAAAACTGTAAAAAATGAGAGGGACGGAGGGAGTAATAATTTTTTATCAAAAAATTGTAAACGTATTAGAAAATAATATTTTATAAAAATCACTATTTCATTGATAATCTCAAAAATTATGTATGTTCTGTAAACTAATTATGTATATTCTCCGAGTCGAACATGTTTTGCAATTGCAATACATAATTTTAAAGATTTTTAATAAAATAATAATTTTTTCAAAATATTGTATTTTACAATATTTTACTTACAGAATATATATGGTACCTTTATACATAACTTTCAACTTATAACAACAATATCAAGTTTGGCGTTATGGGGTACGCTCTAATTTTTATGTTGTGTTTGGTTGTGATGAATTAAAATGGAAGGAATGGAAAGAAATTTGGACTATAATATGTGTGTTTGTTCATATATTTCATTACTCACTCGTTTCATTCACAATCACCTAAACCAAAAATTAAACACCCCACTTTGAGAAGAAATGCTCCATTCATCTTCATGTTCATTTTCTTTACAAATCATATCATAACAAATTTGCACTCACTCGTTTTTCATGAAATCTTTCCTCCAAACTCCGTAATTTTTCATTAATTTTACGCATTTCAATTCATTCTCCTCAGCCAAACACAACATTAAAGTTGCCTCAACTAGAAGACATTCTAATTGACAAAATGCTCTAAGTTAAAAATAACTTTACCTCACTTAAAAAATGCTAGGTGTACAAAATTGATTTCAAAAATATTTACAAAATGTCACTGGATACATTTTAATTTATTATAATAATATTAAATAAGAATGGACTCTTTGCATTTAAATTAACAAAATCAATTAAAAAATTTATGCTACCATATTAAAAATGTTATTTTGGAACTATTTTTTGGATCCAATTTTATATATGTAACAGGTTATTGTACCTTTTGTGAGTAACACATTTATGTATCCACCATTCATGCTATATATGCAACCAGGCGCAAAGCACGAGTTTGCACAAGTATGTATTTAATAAATTCAAAATGGCATATTCTAGAGTTAAATTTTATAGAAATCGCATTTCATTGAAGATAATATATGTTCGATAATATATGTTCTATAGGTAAAATCTTACAAAATATAATATTTTGTTAATTATGTTATATGAAAATTAATATTTCATTCAAAAATTTTAAAATTTTATATGTTTGCAGAATATCCTTACTTAATTTGCAAAATATACATGATTTTTAATATTTTCAATAAAATAATGATTTTAATAGACCATTTTTTGGAATACAATACGTTTTGTTATTTCAAAATATAATCTATTTGCGATATTTTGATTGCAAAACATATATGGTATTTAAGTCTCTAATAAAATAGTGTTCTTCATAGAACTTTTCTCATATATTCTAATTAAATGAATTTGCTAACGATATAATATAGAAATATAGATTTAAAAAAATGCAGATTTTAGGAGGTCTCAAAATATATATATATATAATCTTCAATTATTTTAAGGTTCAAATGTGAATGCGGGTCAATTAGAAAAGATTTTTTTTTATATGACTTTAGCAGATAATTCATATTTTTAAAAAATAATAATGATAGGCGAAGATTAAAAATTTAATCGAACTTAAACTTTAATATCGGACTTGAATTATGTTATGCGCACCAACAACGCAGTTATCCACACTTTAACAAGATGTCGTATAAAAACATCTAAAATATAAATTCTATCGTAACATAGTGTTGTATTGAAATTACAATTCAGTTGCCCATTCCACACACTTTCGTGTGTGCATCCGAACAATACACATAAGTAACCAATTTTCGAATGCACATAAAAATACGTTTTATTTGTAACATTTATTTGATCGAATAATTTGGATTCCTACCGAGTCGTTGTCATTCCAATGTGAAATGTACTAGTTTATGCACACTTCTTGTGTGTTGTTTTGGTCTTCGATACTATAATTTACTAACATTGCATTTATAGTACTGCAGATCTGATAAATATTGATTCGCTTGCCAAAAATGGAAAGGGGTGAAATAAATACGTTCTGTTCTAATCTACAAATATGTGAATAAAATTGTAAAATATATAGAAAATTAATAATAATAAAACAATGAATGCTTCCTCTTCACGTTTTTGTCATTTTCACCTCTCCTTGTCCTTTTCATCTGCCTCTTCATTTCTTTGCAGCTTTGTATTTATAAATCCTACAATTTTCATACAAGTGTTTGTGTTAAAAAAAATTAGCAGCTTTAAAAAATAAGCTATGGCAGACGTGAACATGGAAGTGATTGAAAGAGAGGCTTTCAAGAAAGGTGCACTGGTGGAAGTGAACATTGAGGAACCAGGTTTCAGAGGCTCCTGGTTTACTGGCACGGTGATTCGGACTGTGACGAAGAAGACCCGGAAGCTTTTTATCGAGTACGATACCCTGATGAGTGATGACGGGACAACGCCGCTTCGTGAGAGTATCAATGTCATTCTGGCACGACCAATTGCACCCAGAGAAAGGGTTAGGACTTTCAAGATGAGTGAGGAAGTTGATGCGAATCATAATGATGGGTGGTGGGAAGGTGTTGTTACTGCTGTGCATCAGGGAGATAGGTACACTGTTTATTTCAGGCCTTCTAAGGAGGAAATTGTGTTCAGTGGTGCTGATTTGAGGTTGCATAGGGAATGGGTGAAAGGGAACTGGGTTCCGCCGCTCCAACAAGATGAAGCTGAAGCTGAAGAAGGTGATGAAGCTGAAGAGAGTGATGATGAAGATGAGGATTAAACTCACAAGTGAAGATTTAGAAGCTTGGGGGTCTAGGTAGTACTGTTTTATTAAGTATGTTATTGCAGTATATGTTTGTTTCAGGTTTAGTTATAGACCAGTACTTGAAGTTAATTTGTCTAGGAGTTTTATGAATGAATTAAGGTGATTGGCTGAATCTAAATTTATGTTTCATGTGTTAACATTGCTACTGTAGTTTCATATATCACAAGATCTAACAATCAAGGTGTATAGAGTTATATATTGAAAATCAGATTCAAGGTTCTTATCTGCAAGTTCCATCAACAAAAATTCATGATCTGGATTTAAGGTGTTAGACTTAAGTTAAGGGAGTGAAAACTTATGAATTCATATTTTGTTCAACTAATTTGTGCAACAAATTTTCCAACCTCTCTCATCTACCTTTCTTCTAATATTTTGAGATCTATTTTCTCTCTCCTCTATTATTTTCAGATCTACTTTTTTCTCGATCATTATCTTACGGGTGTTTGGATTGTCGATAAAAACAAAAATTAAGCCTCGATAAAACACTAGTACATGTGGATTACATTACAATTTCATTTACCGGGTTAAAATCACGTGAACCAAAATATTGCAATTCTCACAGGCTTCTCTCATGTTACCTCTTTGCTTCTCATTTGTCATTAAGTCCAGGAATTTTAATTTCCAAACATCAGGTAACTTGAAATCACTGTGTAGAACACTTTTTTTAGTTTTTCCGTAAATGTATGAAAAGAAGGTCACCTAGTGATGAACGAGGAAGTAATCTGTCACTAGTGTTAAAGATTAAGTGAACTCTTCGAATGATTTACATTATTGTTTGCTAAAGTCCGTCAAAGCTGAATTTTACAATGTTAATTAAATTGGCATGATTCGAGCTTGAAGAGACTTCCGAAACAGAGAAGTATTTGCAGATTAACTAACCTGTATTGTTGTTCATTTAATAGAGATTGCAGAATTTATTTAGTATCCGCAGAGGCAGAGCAACTAGAATGGATGGAATGGAACCCCTACATTTAAGGCTAGACATACTAGTACTCTGATACTACGGACAGTTTATTCAATGGACTCATATCATACATTTGCGGGAAATTATAATTTAAATACTCATATCCGCGTAATAATTTAGATACTCATATCCGCGTAAAATTATAATTACACCGAATGACATAACATACATTTGCGGGAAATAAACTCAAAACAAAATATTACTTTTCTCGAAAAAATTAGGAAATTATTGGACTTGCTCTTGTATGTCAGTCCAGCTGCCAAATTTCAAACTTTAAAATATGTGTCTGTATCCAAAATCAGCATTTGATTGAACACAAATATTTACATATATCACACTGTCATTACACTCATTACCCATTTCATGCGCATCTCAAAACTACTTTCCTCATGGACTTCCCGCCACTTTTGTACTACCATCTCAACTACAAATCTAAACTACACAATCAACTGTTACATTCGTGACAGAAATGTATGTAATGCTCGCAAGCTGTTTGATCAAAATCCTTGTACCCGCAATGTGGTGTCCTGGAATTCAATGATCAGTGGTTATGTTAAGAACAATCAAATGGCACGAGCTCAAGAACTGTTTGAAGAAATGCCTATGAGAGACATTGTTTCTTGGAACACCATGTTATCGGGTTTTCACAAAGGTGCAAACCCGGAAAAGGTTTATATGATTTTCTTGGAAATGTTGAGACTTAGCCTTAGGCCGACTGAGTTCACCTTTTCGACAGTAGTAAGGGCGTTGATAAGTACGAGATTTAGTGTTTTGATTACACAGCTTCATGGTCGTATAATTTGCTCAGCTTTAAATTTGGATTTTTATGTGGGGTCTGCGTTGATGAGGGCTTACACTGATTTGAGGGATGTTGAAGGTATGCGTAGAGTGTTTGAGGAGATATCGTTGAAAGAGGTGTCTGCCTGGAATGCTTTGATTTTGGGGTTTATGGATATAGGGTTGATTAATGAATCTCAGAGAGCATTTGACATGATGCCTGTAAGAAATGTTGTTTCGTGGACAATTTTGGTTAATGGTTATATTAACAATGGGAGACTTGATAAAGCTCGTTTAAAGTTTGATATGATGACTGAAAAAAATGTGTTTTCTTGGACTACAATGATAAATGGATATGTGCAATATGGAAAGTTTTTCGATGCTTTACAGTTGTTTGTGTCAATGTTGAGATTAGGGCCTTATCCTAATCACTTTACATTATCGAGTGTATTAGAGGCTTGTGCAGGTAGCTCGTCTCTTATGTTAGGTAATCAAGTGCACTCGTGTATTTTAAAATCTGGAACTCCTCGTGATGTCATTTTGTTGACCTCCCTTGTTGATATGTATGCAAAATGTGGGGATATTGAGGCGGCACACTGCATTTTTGAATCAATGCCAAAGAAGAATGTAGCCTCGTGGAACTCGATCATTGGAGGATATGCAAGGCATGGGATTGCAACTAGGGCACTGCAGGAATTTGAGAGGATGACAAATGTCGGTGTCAAACCTGATAAGATTACATTTATTAATGTTCTTTCAGCGTGTGGACATGGTGGACTAGTTGAAGAAGGCGAACGACAATTTGCAGATATGGATATGAAGTATGGAATCCAAGCGGAAAAGGAGCACTATGCTTGCATGGTGGATCTTTTTGGGAAAGCAGGCCAGCTAGAAAAAGCAGAGAAACTGATTAAGGAAATGCCTTTTAAACCTGATGTGGTCATATGGGGTGCATTGCTTGGGGCATGTGGATTGTATTCATGCTCAGAACTTGGGGAGTTTTCTGCAAAAGAACTTGCCAGTTTAGAACAAGATCATCCTGCTGTTTATACAATGCTTTCAAAGATACACGGTAATAAGGATGTTTGGGACAGTGTTAAGCTCTCTAGGAAGCAAAAGGCATTTAGCTGGGTAGATTCATCTTGTACAATATAATGAAACTGGAATATGCACACCACATAGGAACAAACACCTTTACTAGAAGTCTTTGTTCAAGTTGCTAAACATCTATAATTAGATACCATACCAATGTAAAGTAATCTTGAAGCAGTTAGATGCTCACTATTGCAAATTTCATGGTTCCTCAAGTTCCTTCTACTTACTACTCAAATGGACCCCAGTCACAGATGGTGAGTCACTTTCCCGTGCATATAAACAGATCCAAAGAACTGTAATTATATTAACAAACAACAAAATTGCTGTTTTAGAAAACTGCGCAACTCAAAGATCCCAATCTTCTAAATGGTAGCCGGCCGCAATTGCATTAGGCGCAATTGCATTACGCGCGACTAAGGATGAAAATATACTTGAATTAGCTTCTTTTAGCTTTGTAGTTGATAGAACCCCTGTTGATCATGGAATTGCAAGTTTGCAGTTGTGTAAATTGTAACTAATTATATAGTTAGTGAAGTTCAAAGTAATTATATAGTTAGTGAAGTTCAACTGTGTCGGTAGCTTCAAAGATGGCATTGCTTCCGTTGGAGTTTTATGTAGAAATAACCTGGGAACCTTAATTGATGGAAATGCTAGATTTATCGAGGCAACCTCACCCCTGCAAGCTGAAGTTTTGGCTATTTGGGAAGCAAATCGCCTTGCTTATCCTTCTTTGCTCATATCAGATCAGATTGTAGTATGGCAATCACACTAACTTAAACATGTCCTCCACCTTTGCATGTTGCAGTCATCGAAGACATTAGATCAGTTGCATTTGCTTTCATCGATACCTTGTATTTTTCCTCACTCTTGAGGTGAATATTACGAATCTCTTTGTTGTAATTTCCTGCAAAAGGAATATCTAGTCCCTAGTATGGACTTCGGTTCCTCTGCATAAATTGCTGTTGTAGCCTATCTGGCAAAGACTTTGCATACACATCTATACATTTATTTTATCCCTGCTGTTCATTGACAGTCATTCTACATACAACGTTCCCTATTTAAGCTCTTGTGAGTCCAACACAAATACCTTTTCGTAATCAAGAAATAGGCTAGCAATTGAAACAAAGAAAACGTTGACAGCTTATGGAATAACGCTATCATTTTGAGTTCCAAAGGTTTGAGCTTAAATTAGAAAAAACAGTTTCACTAACATTGTTTACCATCTTGTATTGATACAGGGAGTAAGAAGACAAGAAAGATGATACACTAATAATAATTAATGATGCCAAAGAAGCCGTCAACAAATACAATACATGTAGCTCTGGTTACTGACAATAATAAACGAAAATAGAATATTGGAACTTTTGCAAGTTCTCCACATTTCTATATGGAGTTCATGGGTGTGGCGAGCTGACAAGTTGTACCATAAACCTTAAAGAATCCCCTGCTCCAGAACGATCACCATATAACCAACAGACAATAAAAGCCAACCAAACAGCTCCAACAGAGTTGAGGCCATTGAAACCTTCTACTTTTTGGCTTTTGTATCCGCCTCTCGCTCCCTTTTTTTGTACAACTTTTCGAGAACACGTTTTGCTTCACATTGGGGAAAGTTAACAAGATCGAAGTAGTGTGGAGCCATATCAATCAACCTGTTTCATCCCATGCAAATACAGCAATTAGAAAATTAATGTAATGAACCGCTGGAGACGCACATCAAATGAGTACAGAAAGACAATTCATTCTAAACCCTATTACACCAAATATTTACAATTGCATGATTAAAAAAATTGCAATTTAACAATGAAGAAAATAAATCCTTTTTCTTTCTTCCAAGTGACACTCCTACCCTGTTATTACGACTAGTGCTAATTTAAATAAGTATCTCAAATTACAATTTTATTATAGAACAAGCTATTGCTACAGTCTCCCTGCACATAAGCTCTGGGGTGACTCAACCCACATAACAACCACAAAATTCATGTCTTTCTTTAACAACAAAAACAAATATTGTAATTTTTCAATAACAAAAACCTGCAAGCAACATCATTTTATGGAAACCTATTTGCACAATCGGAAAGAATACTGACCATTCACCACGAACATCTGTTACTGTGCGGATAAAATTCCTGGTTGTCAAGACATACTCGTTATAAATTACCCACTCTGGTTTGTGATCAAGGCAATTTGATGGGTGTAGATGAACCACCTATTATGAAGCATAAATTAGCATCATTCAAACACCAGAAAGATAATTCCTAAACAATTAAAAATTTCGTTGAATTTCTGACTTACTTGGTTATCTTTGACAGTTAAATAGTGTCCAGTACGTTCCAAGTGAGCCACCTGCATGAAATATCCCGATAACATGGCCTTCCTAATGTTGATGTAATAATCCCGGCTGTTGAAGTCTGTGCTGCAGAGTTTCAGATTGAACCTAGCCATGATGCGAGCTAGCTGCTGCCTCACATTATCTGCAGATTTAAGTGCCCTGTGGTTGACAAAATTCTCGTAACACCATGATTGGTCGTCACCTGGGGAATTTGACAAGAAGATTATGAGCACTACATTGTGACAAGAATGGCATGCATGATTCCATAAAATAAAAGGACTGAAAGGAAGAGTTGAATTCAGAACTTACTGTTTTGTTTGTAAGCATGGTACACATTTAAGAGTGTGAGATGATCCCCGTCTATGTGCCCAAACCGAGCTTTAGCTTCATCTGCAGCTTTCTGAGCCTCCCTAGGCCGTACAAAGCAATTGGGTACTAAAGAAAAAATTTGTTATCACAGGAGAGGCCCACGGTAGGTCAGCAGATGCATAGAGGCGAGACGAAACCATTGCTTCAAGAGAGAAAACTGAGAAACTGCAACTATATGTACCATATGCATCAGCAGTTGCTACAAATTCTATGGCACATGCCAACAGGGGACATGTAACCAAGACTTGATAGTCGCTGATGGCAAACCACGGAGATGCATGCATCTAACCAAAGCACACGTGCTTGGGCAGACATGTATACATTCGAAAATGTACTCCGTATGCATGTATCATGGATATGTGTATGATGCATATGCTAAAACAGGTTGACCAAAGGCGTGCCACATGGCTACACACCTCGTATAACATTATCAACTGAGACACAAACTCTAGAATAACACAATACAGAGACAAGATATATAAACAAGCCACATACCTGAAAGCATAGCAGATATAGACAAAATTTCGTTTGAACAGTTGAATTCTGGGCTGACAACAAGCATCTTTCCCATCTGTGGGTCTAGGGGCAATTCACTCATGATTTCACCAAGCCTGGTCAAATTTCCTTCATCATCCAAAGCTCCTAAGTAATTCAAAACCTCTAATGCACGCATAAGTGTCTCAGGGGCAGGAGGGTCCATAAAATCAAAATGGACCAGATCATCTATACCTAACTTTTTTAAAGTGAGAACTGTATTTGCAAGGTTTGATCTAAGAATCTCAGGGTATGTCTGAGGCACAAGATCATTATGAAAACTTTTCTCCGTGTATAGTCTGAAACACTTTCCTGGTTGCGTTCTGCCTGCACGCCCTGATCTCTGGTGGGCACTTGCCTTCGATATTGGTGAAACAAGCAAAGACTCAACACGCACTCGTGGGTTATAAACTTTTTGTTTAGCAAAGCCAGGATCTATGACATAAACTATGCCATCTATAGTTAAAGACGTTTCAGCAATGTTTGTAGAGACAACAATCTTCCTTCCAGCTGGACCATTTGGTGTTAAAGGAGGAGGAGCAGGATCAAATATTTTCTGCTGCATAGCTGGAGGAAGCGTGGAGTATAAAGGCACAATTAATGCAGGTCCAGCAGTATCACCAAAATTACCAATTTCCTTTGTTATTTTGCGACATGCATCTTCGATTTCCTCCTCCCCAGTAAGAAAAACTAGTATATCACCAGGGGGTTCACATGTATGTATTTGAATAACAGTACGAATTGCTGCTTCTAGGTAGTCCCTCTCAGGGTCCTGCGTATAGAAGATCTCCACTGGGTGTAGTCTTCCTGGAACTTTCATCAGAGGTGCACCAAAGAAGTAACCTTGAAACTTTTCAGCCTCAAGAGTAGCACTCATCACAACTAGCTTGAGATCAGGTCTATTTTTCAGTACTTCCTTCAAAAGCCCAAATAGAACATCTGTTGCCAAAGTCCTTTCATGAGCTTCATCAAGAATTATCACTTTATATCTTTCTAGAAGTGGATCTGTCATGGCTTCTCTTAAAAGCATACCATCTGTCAAGTACCTGCCAGAACAATATGTGTCCGTGTATTAATTTCAAGTAAATCAATTACAGTAATAGGTGTTAATTTCATGTAAACCAGTAAAACGAGAATTGTTTGATTGTGAATGATTTTTTTAAAGGAAATGAGCTAACTTTAAAACAGTGCGTGAACTGCTGCAGTCTTCAAAACGGATGCTATAACCAACTTCTTCTCCAATAGTTACATCCATCTCTTCAGCAACTCTACGAGAAACAGACATTGCTGCAACCCTTCGAGGCTGGGTGCAGCCAATCATGTACTTCTTACGTTTATCTGCGCTTTCCAACTCAACAGCCTCCAGAACAAACTGAGGGATCTATTAAACAAACATAGATACTATTAGTTCAACCAGAAGAAGATAACAAGAAGCATACAAATTATTTATAGCTCAATTCATTATACAAGTAATTAGTGCACCAGTACAAACATGTTGACTAAGTTGCTCAGAATACGACAAAGAAAAACATACAAGGATGATTAGATTCTCGCTCTATCTACACACAAACACACACACACAACGCAAACTCCCTAATGCTCCGTTTCGCTGGAACTTGGAAGGAATGCAAGTAAGTGGGAATGTAATAACATTTGATACTATGTAGGTAAATATTCATATCTTTTCCTTTCTCCATTCTATTCCTAAACCCGAACCCACACCCACATATTTCCACTCAATAAGCATAATTTACACTCTCATTCCTTCTGCACTCCTACATCCTTCTTTCCCTTCACAAATTTTGATCCCTTTCCTCCCAACCAAAACAAGCATAAAAAATCATTATTCCCTAAAAAATAACTCTACACATCATTACCACAAATCATACACATACACAAGTACACAACATATAATGTATCAATTCCTATACATAAAAAATTCTTTTAGCACTCACAACTATAAACCGCGATAAGATAAGCATACAATACCAGAATTAACATCAACCAACCTATATTAAACACGAACTTCGACAAAATAACAAACTCAAACAAATAAAACAAAAATTTCATCCAAAAACACATAAATCAACATATATGTCAATAATTTGAACAAAAATACAACCCGAACCGAGACCGAAAGCAACTAACCTGCGTAGTTTTCCCACTACCAGTCTCTCCAACAAGAATGAGCGTCTGATTCTCCTTCAACGCCTTAAAAAACTCATCTTTCTGATGCCAAACAGGCAAAGTCTTTCTCTTCTCAAGAATATCATGATATCTCTGCGAATACGGCCTTCCATTCCACCGATTAATCAGCGAATTCACACTATTCGAAACGGCGCCGTTTGTTTTGTTGAGTTTGGAGATTGCACTGTCGTCGACCACGTCGAACAAGCTCACTTTTCGCTTTCTCTCTGTGCCCATTTCAAGATTTGAATTGAATTGTTGAAGATTAGGAGGCTAATTGGGGGATCTAGGGTTCTGAGGCTAAACCCTAGAATATGTTAAAAATTGGGGGCGTTTGAGAAGCGAATGTGTTTGTGTGTGTGTGTAACTGTGTATATATATATGGGCAAGTGTTGGATACGAATACGAATTTGACTGTCCAGGGGCAGTTTTGGCTTGGGGAAAACTGAGTGGTAAAAAAAAATTAGTCTCAAATCTTAATGCTAAAATAATTAGGGTGATTTTGAGTATAAAGTAAAAAAAACACATAGTATGTATACGGTGGGAACGGGAAATTAGTTCGATCCGATCAATACCTGATTCAAAAACCGAAAATTTTGAAATTATCCAACCCAATTTTTTTATATTTGAACTAGTTTACTAAGCCGCGCTTCGTAGCGGCGTTATAATATTTTACAATTTTTAAAATATTTACCTTACTTTATACAATTTTTTTAAATTAATATTAATTTATACAATTAATTAAAATATTTATACAATTTATAATATTTATACAATTTATACAATTTGATTAGGTTTATAATTTGATTATTATAATATTGTTACCTTACTTGAATTAAATTCTAAATATAATTGATTTATATATATTTATTATCATTCCAGTTAATTCGAATGTAAATAAGAAAATTTAATTTTATTTAATTAAAATAGAGGAGCTAAACTTTGTAAAAGTAACAAAAAATTCCTTCATTAAAATCTATTTCAGAAACAATTATGATTCAATTATTTAAATAAACTAAAACTAAAATAAATAGTTGTTCAATTAAATTGTAAATATTATTGATTTTTACATATTTATTATCTTTGCTATAAATTCGAATGTGAATAAGCAAATTAATTTTTATTTAATTAAAATTGAGAAACTATTGTTATATAATTTTATTAGGTTTATAATTTTTAGAGAACTTATAGGCCCAATCAGATTAGGTATAGGCCCGAAATTCTCTCTATAGAAATACATTAGGATGTATTATTTTTAGGTTTTAATATTCAGAATTTATAGAAAAAAAACCCTAGCCGCTCTACATCAAGGAGAGACTAGAGAGAGAGAGAGATTCGAGTTTGCTTCTTGGCTAGTACGAAACTCCGGTGATCGTTGGACGATCGGGCGTTCGTGTGGACTAATGAGAGACGTATATCGCAAGGCGGGATACGTGGTGATCATATCAAAGGACCTACATTAGTCAGTCGCTCGTAAAGCTTCAAAAGGTAAACGATTCTATTCACGAATTAAATATCGTTTTTCGCATGGATCCTGCGGAGGGTTTCGTTAATTTTTATGTTTTACACGTTTTTCCGTTGCGTTTTCATGCCCGAAACCCTTCATGATTATGGTTCGGGTTACCGTGATGACCAATATAAATTCCTTCATGTTTTAAACTATTCAGTTGCTAGAAGCTGAATGAGAAATTATGGCGAATTACCAAACTTGATTTAAAAGTTTTAGAGATTACAAATGTTCAAACCGAAGGCCTGTTTATTTGAAAATCCAAAGCTTATTTTGGAAACTTTTCCTATTATACTTGATAAAGCACCTGCTGAGCAATTCTTTCGCTCATACTTGCTTTCTTTATATTTTTAGCCTTTCAGTAAGAAGGCATATTGGCGGGAGTTATCCGCATAGCTGGGCAGAGAAGGAAGAAGATGTTAGTGTAAAGACGTTATGATGTAGAGTATTTAGAACTAGTGTAAGGTTATTGTATAAAGTAAATTTTTTTTTTATTAAATACTATGTTGTATTAGATTAGATTTGCCTGGTATACTTCTTGTCGAAGTTATACTAGTGTTATAGGATTTATGTAAAGAGAATGGTTGTAAAGAAGAAAATTTTGTGTAATGGAATTTTGGATTCTTGTTTCTAGCACTATAACCTTTAAAGATTCTTGGTAGAGTTGGGGTCGCAGATGTTATTATTGTGTTGATTTAATATTAAACAGGTTGTTTGAATTGAAGATGCAGTGTGACGACCAAATCCTTTGACCCCGGATTTGGGGCGTTACAAACATACCTGCACTGAGAGATGACATGGTGTATGTGTTGGGACTGTGTCGGTGTGTGTTTAACCTCAACCTTGTAAGAGAGTGTCTTCTCTTGTCTCTCTCAGTCGTAAGGATGGAAATTGTATTGTGAGGTGTTAACGCTGAGAGGACAACATGGACCTTAACTCTTATTTATATATCTCTTTAACTTTCTTAATATTAATGGTAAGAGAATATAAACCGTCCATCAAAATTTATATAACTCTATACCTATTAGAAAGAGACTGTTGGGATTACTTTTACAAATAATATTTAAGGGTCTCATATTACTACTCCTTAAATACAAATTCTAATCTATTAAATCAATGTTGTGTAAACAACTTTATCACATAAGTAGTATAGGCCACAAAATAAATTTAACATTCTAACAGGACCAACACATAGTCAGGCCTAAATTAAACGGATCACATATTAATATAGGCTTGAAAGGCCCAACAGTTCGAAGATTCTAGAGCAATTAGTGTTCATTATATAAATCGTCGTAGATTTCTCAAATTGACCTACGAAGAGAAAAGGATAGGATGGTTCATGAATAATAGCCACCGTCATTTTATAAACACTCGCGACCTCTCTCTCTCTCTCTCTTTCTGAACTTTTGTCTCTTCGATTTTGAATGGTTAGTTTCATTGATATCTACCGGTTTAATCTATATGTGTGTTTATACTAATTGATGAGTATTGATAAATATTTGCATGTTTTTCAAAGAAAGGTAACCTACACTTCTAATCTGGTATGTAATCTCAGATCTGTCAAAATATTGAAATACAATTTTATTTCAATTGAAATGAAAATTTGATTTAAGATGTGGACCGGCTCTAATCCGATCAAATTTAGATATGTGTTGGTGGCTCTTATAGTGGCAAATTTTCTCTTCATAATGACATTTTATGTATTAAGTATCGTAGAATATTATTGTGTTTAAAGCTAATCGATCAATTTTTTTTGTTCTAATTTAAATGTTATTTGAAATTATTTTAGTAAACAATGAAGATAATGCTCCAGTAACGACCCCAAGAGTTGTCCAGGTGACATTCTTTCATATATTTATTTAAATATGTTTCTCATTCATCTAGTATACACCAATTTGTATTTGTTTTTGACTTGTATGTTGGTTTCAAGAAATGTTTATAACAATGTTTATAAACAAGGGCACTAAAACTTGGATCATAACCGAAACTTTGATATATAAGGATGATAATTTTGGGTAATGAATCGAATACTTGTCGGGTTTCTTGTACATTAGCATGTTTATAAATCAACTCGAACCCGAAATATGTTGAATATTTCTATTCAAACCTGACATGTTATGTACTCGATCAACCCTAAAATAACCCTTTTTGACTCGAAAACAATTAAAATTTATTTATTTTAATAGTATAAACTGATATTTATTTGAATATATATCAAATATATTATAGTAACTATAGATATATGAATCACAATTATTTAAATGATATATAGATTTATCATACATTTATATAATTATGTAATATAAATAATTAAATCTTTTATAATGTATTATATGTAATAAATTTGGGAGTCGGGTTCGAGTATTCTAGGTCACCCTGAAGTTGACCAAATTTTTTGGGTAAATTTTTATCCAACTCGAAACTCAAAATAATCGACCAAAATTTATATCATTCATGTCAGGTTTTGACAATTTTGCCACTCCAAAATGCACAAGTAACATTTTTTTATAATTAATTGATATTATCTTATATCCCGTGTCGTTTTACTTTAAAATTTTGTTTGTTCATATTTCTAATCTTTGAATATTAATTTTTGTTATGGATATTTTGATTATATGTCTTTTTAAAATAATTAATCTCGTGTTTTGAGATAAACATATCGTAAGGATTGAAAGACATATGTTTAAGCCTATTTGTTTACATCGAGGAATTAACTCAACATTAAACAAGTCTGTAATAAGTAAGTAATAATTCAAATTGTCACATGAATCTCAGAAGATTATATCTGTCAAAGAATGAAGATTAAAGTCATCTACAGACTTGAAGTGATTCTACATTGAAAGAAGCTCAATTTGTTGATCAAGCCTCAAAGAAGTATTCAAGCTCAGTGGATTTATTAAAGTGACGAAGATTTCAAATGGTGACAGAAAAAGAAACTGATTACGGAGTTCTTGAATGAGAAGGAAGTGAATCACTGCTTAAAGTCAAACAGATAAAGAACAGACATTATCATTAGTCACTCATGAACCAGACAGTGCATCGAGTGTCAACGTACTATTGTGTTTGTTATTTATCTAAGTTTTAAGTGATTCTGGAATTGTTTAAGAAGTCAACTAATTCTATTTATTCTCTTATAAATAATTAATATTATTAAGTATATTATTTATTAATTTAATTCTGTAAAGAATTAATTTAATACATAATTTAATTAATTAATTAATTAAATTAGAATGAAAATGAACTAGGAAGACTTAGGATTGAACTAGGAAGACTCAGTTTATTAAACTAGGAAGACTCACAAGTGAGTCTTCCCGAAAGTCTTCCTAGGCCAAATGTGACACCCCCAAATCCAGGGTCAGGATTTGGTGCCACTATCACTCTGAATAAAACATAATTAAACAAACGACCCCTCAGCTAAGGATCGATCACAGGTTATGGTGTGAAACAAGAATCTAAAATATCAAAGTTTATTACAACATCTAATTCAGTTTTATTACAAACCATTTGCCACCATCTAACCATTGGTAAGAACTAGCATGAATTATATCTGCCTGGCAACATGGAACCTAAAATCTCGAATCAGGCCTTCTCACGGTCTCCTTAGCGGTTACTCGAAGATAGCTAACTTCGTTCTTAACTGAAAGGTTAGGGAAAAATAGCAAGAGTGAGCCAACAATGCTCAGCAAGTGTATAATAGTAGCCAACAAACATTGAACAGGATATAAGAAATGAATCAGGATATCTGATAAATAATCAGAGTTTCATAACAAGAATCAATAAATAAACGGATTGGAATTGGAACCACACGCTACGAGCTAAGCTAGGTGATCAGCCAACGCATTAGCTCCGTGCCACATATTTAATGTGACTCCAAACACACACTGGATCCATAGGCAACATATTGGCCTTAAATAATTCATAAACCAGACCGGCGTAACGGTCAAAAACAAATTTCCAATTCCAGGGTTGAATAAAATTTCAGATTATTCATAATGAATAAGGGTGTCAAGATTTCAATTATGAATCAAGTCTATAGAGACAACTTGTTTCAGTTTTACAGATTCCACTTCATGATAATGCTTCAGGGATTCAAATGATAAAGAAAAGTAGAAAGATCATACTATAGGGTCAAGCAAAGGTATTAGGCAATAATCAAGCTATAAGTAAGCATGGCAATAAATGGGTTTAAGACAAAACAGGATATGTATACAAAGATATAGTTGCAAGATTGAACAAAATGTTCAAAGGTATTATATGAAAGGAAAGGTAAAAGAAAGAATTCTGATTAGAGAAAATATTCGCATCATAAATTAAGAGAAGCTGCCACTTGAACAATAAGTGGAGGGAATAGACACTTGCCTCAAAAGCCGATAAACTAACTCAATAACTTGTATCTCACAACTCCAACTTTACGTACACGAGCTCCTTTTCTTGCCTCCTACTTGTACCTATATACAAAGGTATAATACCCTATTAGTACCTCAGCTTGTTTACGTTAGTCTATCAACCCATATTCTACCCCAACGATATTTATTTACATGCATATACCATATTATAATATAGCACGTTGCCACATAACACATGATATTTATATCACTTATAACTCTTATCCATATAATAAGCACAAAACTCACATAAGCGCACATTGCCATTCAAGTTCACATAATATACTCCTTTAATACATATATATATAATTTAACTTTCAAATCATACCACACTTGGTATAACATTAAATCAACTTGATCAATGCTAACCATATCCTTAACACCTTCACAAATAATGCATTCAATCTCAAAAGCTGAAAATTCTGCTACGCACACTCTACCAAAATATTTATCATAAATCAATAAATAATGAAACAAATACCACATTTGACAGGATACTTCCTGATTACTAATAAAACTTAGCATAAAAGTTTCAACTCCAAAACAATTCATTTAGACTAAAAACGAACAGGTTAAAGTATGTACGGAAGCACAGAAAATTCCTGCTGCGCAACTTTTAGTAAAACATGCATAACTCTTTAGTCGCTAACTCTATTGATACAAGGTTTGCGTGTGCACAAACTAGACTCCGATTAGAAAAACTTCCTCCTAGACTTTCTGTCTAAAACCGGCAGCAACCATTCAAAATTAACCAAAACAGAACAGACAGTTTCTGGGTATTTCACATCCTTCCATATAAACCTTTAAACACTAACATTTTTAATAAATCACAAATTCATGATATCTATTTGAAATTTTCACGAGACCTTCATAAACCTACTGACTTGCTACATAAAAAGTTTCAACTTGAAATTAAAAGTTTAAGCAATTAAATTGTAGCTTAGAAAATCAGAAACCGTAACAGTTTTATACTCTGCGCGTACACTACCAAAATAATCATAATAAATAGCTCAAATATCGGATTGCTTCCAAATTTTCGCGTGCTTACACTATATTCTGAGGAGCTCATGAATCTCAGAGAATTACAACCCAAGGGTGACCTTGAGCTGCTTGAAACAGAGCTCCAACAGAGCAGTGTTGCTGCAGAAATTTGAGCGACTATGGACTTACGTAATTACAACAATACTTTACACATTCTATACAATCCACACACCAACCACACAAACACATATCTCATACACACCATATATTTTTGAAAGAAGCACTCACACGTAAAGATATAATTTTTAAAACAAGAAACACTTACACGAAATATATTTTACGAAAATGAAACACTTCCTTTGTGAAAATCTCCTCAAGAACATAGTTTTAAAAAGAACTCATACACACAAACACACTTTGAAAGATCACACATTTACTCACTCAAAAACATATTTTAAGAATCCAAACTTGTAGACAAATCAGAGAGCTTTCCAAAATGATAAGAACATCAAAATGATGAAGTAATGAATTTAGAAACAATTAGAACGCGGTCTTGTCAAAACAGATTTGACGCAGCCCTGAATAGTTCGAAAGATTACCAATTTTCAGTATAAGGATGGACTCAAATGAAAAAGTGTAAAACATAGAAGTTATAGACCATTCCGAGACCTTTCCAGAATGGTAAGGCTCATAATTTTTAAACACGTATTCGATTAACTACGATTTTTCCAAGTTCAAGGATCATAATCCCGAAGTCAATATAGCTGGTTACATAAACCGCAGAAAAACTCATACTTGCAAGCAAAATCTCAGAAAACTTAAAGAATAAGAGTTGAGGATAATCGAATTATCTTTCCAGAGAGTCCAGAATCATCATCATATGATAAACGAGGCATGAGATACGAATTTAACAAGGTACATACACAACCTATTCAAGAATTTAACTAGGACTACACCAAAACTCACATGCAATGCTTCATTCATACTCTAACATTGATAGAACCTATTTATAAACATAGAAACCACTAAAGCAACCCATGAGCTCACTTTGAGTTCATTGCCCATGGATGGGTTTGTCTTGGATGAGCCCTAAAACTTATGGGTCTTCATCAAGAACAACCCCTAAACACTTATCCACCATTGCATGTAACAAAAAAGGTCAAGAGCCTCATCTTTGTAAAATTTCAGTTTTGAGAAAGAAAACAAAACTCAAAAATATTGGTAGGAATAGATAGAGGGTTGAAAGAGGGTCATTTTAGTTACAAGAACACACAATTTGGTGAAGAAATTACCTTGAAATAAGAGGTTGAAGTTTGAGTTTTTAATGGAGGTTTGGGGAAGATGATGGTCTTGGGAAAATGGAGAAGAGGAGAGCCGAGAGAGAGAATGGGAGAAAAGAGGTGGGTGGGCTTGGAAAAATGAATGGAAAATAATGTGGAGTCAAAGCCCTTTTATGTGGGTTTTTAAGTAGTGGAATTAAGAAGTTACTAAACTAGCCTTCTAGTACAAAAGGGAAGAGAGTTTGGTCAAGGCTAGTGGTGTCATTTCATAATTAAAAAGTAGAGTATCATTTTTAAATAAATCTTTTTGTTAGTTGGTGAATAAATAAAATTGTATTTGAAAATATAATCACCACTAAAATATTATTTGAATGAAAATCTAAGTAAGAGAATTAAATATGCTTGTATCACTAAATATTCTAAATTTACAATAACTTGTGGCACATGAAAATTATTAAAATATAATAAAGAAATATTTTTATCTAAGTAAATAAAGTACAATTTGCACATAAATGCCTTTGTCACCACTCAACATTAATAATCATAAAATATTAAAAGTAAGAATCTCAAATGCTATAATTAGTCAAGGAACAATATTTACAGCTCTTATTAATATAAATAATTTAATACGACCCAGTTTAACATAAGGAGTCTATTAAACAATTATCACACACATAAAAAAATAGTGGTTAATAAAATAAAAATTTAATCACATTCACACAATATAATATTTTATAAACCAAAAATTGTAAGGCGTTACATCCTTCCCCCCTTAAAAGGATTCTGTCCCCAGAATCTATTACGTAAACAGCTGAGAGTACTTTTCTAACATTTTAGTTTCTAACTCCCAAGTTGATTCTTCAACCTTGGGGTTTCTACACCATACTCTTACTAGTATAACTATTTTATCTCTAAGCACTTTCTCTTTCCGATCTAAAATTTCTACTGTTTGATCAACATAGTACAAATAAGTTTGAATCTCTATCGACTCGTGAAATACATTATGGATATGTTGCATATATGGAGGTAAGGCTACCTCAGACGCAATCTTACCCACACGCTTTAATATCTTAAAAGGTCTAACGAATTTCGGACTCAGCCGTCCTTACTTACCAAATCCTGTTAGTCTTTTCTATGGTGATACTTTTAATAGAACTGACTCTCTTACTCTATAATCTATACCTTCCGTGGTTTAATCATCATATTACAGTCGTCGATTCCGAGTAGCTATTAATCCTTTCTGGATGAGCTCAATAGTTCTTTGGTCTGATACATTAACTCTGGTTCTAATCTCGTGCATTTATCAACTTCTTTTCAACCTATTGAAGATCTACATCTTTCTCCGTACAAGGCTTCATAAGCTGGCATTTCAATATTAGCATGATAGTTGTTATGGCAAAAATAATTCCACTAATGGAAAGCAATCATCTCAATTGTCTTCAAAATATATCGCACAAACTCTTATAAGTATGTCTTCGATTGTCTGAATAGTCTTTTCACTTTGACCATCTGTTTGAGGATGATACACAGTACTCATGTTCAACTTGGTTTCTAAACATACCTAAAACTTTCTCCAAAATTTTGAATTAAATTGAGGGTCTTGGTCAGATGCGATTGATACTTGAACCCCATGCCTTACTACTATCTCTTATAGTCGATAAACCAATTTGTCAAATGAAAGTTTCTCGTTGATGGGAAAGAAAGGTACCAACTTGGTAAATCCGTCGATCATAACTCAAATGGCATCATGAGATGCTCATTCTTAAATTCAGGAATTTCTAATGGTTGTAATAGTCCACTAAATCTCTGATGCTCGGTTTTAACTCTCTGACAGGTAAAACACTTACTCAATAATCCTATAATATCTCTTTTCACATTGGTCTACTAAAATTTTCTGTAGGTCTTGGTTCATCTTAGTACATCTGGGGTGGATCGAATATTTCGGATCATGAGCCTCACTTAATATCTCATTCTTTAAATCTGTCACTTTGGGTATCTAAATTGTTGAAGAAAAATCTTACAATTCCTTTATCATCCTTTTGACTCCTTCTTTCTTCTCCGGTTAAGCTACTTGTATTTTGGTCCATCATTTCAGTTTGACATCTTCTAATCTTCTCAAACAGTTTCGGTTGGAAAGTCATTGTATGTATCATCTCCGTAGCTGGATCTAAAATATGAACCTCTAGTTCCACTTTCTCAAATTCTTTGGTCAATTCTTCAAATGAAGTCATCATCTTCAGTCTCTCATTTCTACTCAAAGCGTCTGCTACCACATTTGCCTTGCCTGGATGGCGGGTGTTAGTTCAATCATATCCCTTGATCAGTCTTAACCATTTCCTTTACCTTACATATGTATATATAGCTCCTTTTGGGTGAAAATATAATTCAAACTCCTTTGATCCGTACAAATTTCGCACCTTTCTTTGTACAAGTATTGTCTCTAAATCCATGTAAAGATTATTGCGGCAAATTCCCCATCAGGTGTCGAGTATTTCTATTCGTGGTTTTTCGGTTGTCTGGAAGCATACGCAAATCACCTTATCGTGTGGCGTCAGTCTTGATTCTTAACATGAAGCTGTCATCTCAATTTAGTTCTTGGTATTGTCCTAAGGTACATGAGTCATAATAGTCTACTAGAAATGAATATAGTTTACTAACATGGCTCGTCTAAAGAATTTCGTTCCTCTAGCAATTTAAGTACTTCCTTATCCATTTATCTTATTCTTTCTATATCACCAAATATCCTTGTCATCCAGTTGCACTAACATTGGAGAAGTTATCAGTCTCTTCTTTAACTCTTGAAAGCTTTCTGGTAAGCTTGGTTAATGGTGTGGTTATCTTGGAAAATCCTTGACAAACCTTCGATAGTCTCCATCTCATCTCGTAAAATTTCTGTAGGTGTCTTAAGCTTTACCCAATTCATTACCACTTCAATCTTCACTGGATCCACTTTGATTCCTTCGCTACTGTCTACATGTCCTAGAAATTGTAACTCTTTCAACCAAAAATCGCACTTAGAAAGCTTTGTGTATAATCTCTTTCCCTGTATGACAAGTTAGAATTTCTCTGTTCGTTTCTGACCTGGGAACACAACTTCTACTTTATACGTGGCTCGCAATTCCATTTTTCCCATACTCCTTTAACCAATCCATTCTTAGAATTTACATCAAATCTCCCTAACTTGACGGGAATCAAGTCATCCTAAGAAAATGGTGATCTACTATATCAATCTCACAGTGAGGAAAAATCTAGATGAATCGATATACGCTCCTGATTAGCTATTCCTATAGTCAAAGCTTTACTTAATAGTTGAATCGTACAATGCGGTTTATGAGAAAATTCTATGGATAAAAAAGGCTTGGTAGCTCCAAAATAAATTAACACTTTGGCATTTCCATAATCTATTTGAAACGTATTTGTACTACATCCTTATTTTCACTATATCGCTCATGGTCATATTAAGGGTTCTTGTCCTTGGTTGCTTTGTAAATGGTGGTCCATTCATCCTTAACATATTGCTTACTGGGCTTAACGATTGCAATCTCTTAAGACATGTCACACATCTCCACACTTGTTGCACGTATCTCTTGTCTTCGGTTTATGGCTCTCATTGGCGTAGTGTCCTTTCTGATTTCCCTTGTAACGTACCATATTGATCTTATTACAAACTCTCAGTGGCTTCTTTCCACAAGTTCTACATTCTGGTATCGGAGGTCTCATAGGTCTTTGTTGATCCAAATCTTGTGGACGATTCCATTGCCCATCACTTCCAGTTTCTGGTCTTCCAAATCCAACATTCCTATTTGACTGAAACTCAGGCCTTATATTGAAACGGTTCTGAAAGTTCCTTAATTATTGGTCTTCTCCCCGTGTCTCTGCCTTCCCTTTTCTAGCTTCTTCTGTTTGTAATCAATAACTTTACTTCTAATCCATGTCCTTACTTCATGTTGGAGTCTCTTAACTCTCTTCTCATCGATATTCACATATTCGAACACAAACCTGGCTAGCTCTATAAACTTTGCTTCAGACTCCGCCATGCTCAACTTATCCTGCTTCGGTTCTAAAGTTTATGTCCAACATTTGGTCTCAAGACGTTCAAAACCTCGCAATGGTCTAACTACTATATCCAAAGTGAAATATAGAATAAACAGGTGCTCATATATATACTTGCCCGACAAGTAGAATAACAGTCTTCCACAAACAATAACCAATGCCTCTCCAATGTCACTTTATTTCATACTTCATCATGATTAGTATTGGTATATCCTTGTTACATTCTCCTTATTCATACCAAACTCTCAGTAATAATAAACCTTGTAATCGTGTTGTACGTCTAATGAGCAATCTGACTCGACGTTCAGTCCTCCTCTTAAAACAATTTCCCAAACTCTATCAGAACAAATTTCCAGTCAAAGTAAGTACAGCTTAACACTCAGAATACCGTCATCTTCGCCTTTGCGACTTCCAATCTTTGATACCTTTAAGAGTCGTAAGAGTTTCCGACAAAATGAACCAATAGATACGAAGGTGTCAACAAATATGGAAATATAATAAGCATGTTTAGTAAGAATTTCTGATAAAAAGAATTTAACTAAGAGATCAAGATGATCATCGAACTTTATCAGGTTGCATTTGTCACTTTAAACAACACAGTACAGAAGGTGGCCAACCTTTAGTACTTTCGTGACAAACACACAACCAGTGGCGTCCCACCGGACTTCTATCACACAGATAGAAAGTCCCTGAATCCCCTATATATAGGGTTGTTCATCTTAGTTACAACAAGGAGGATCAAAAATTTAAGAGGAATATATGAAAGGTTTAAGAGTTTCAAAAGTTTATATAATATAATATTGGATCAAGTAGCCCCCTGAACAATAGAGGTATTTCGTAAAGAATAAAATAATAAAAGTGAAAAATTGAATCTTTTTAAAAAGGTAAATTGAATAAAATCCGTGACTAGTTGTGAATAGACTTATCCTTACATCGAACGAATGGAGGTAATCACGCCTTGTCCAATGTAGATGGTCCTTAGGGGAGTAAATTTCTAGTCTGAGCTTATAGGTATGTCCCGTTAGTAAATCAACTTATGCAATCTTGTATAAAGAAGGAATATACACGTTGGCCACTCCTTTGGATGAATGTCCCTATCACGGGGGTGAAATCGTTATCATATCGCAAAGAATCTATCTAAGTCTTTCTAGACGTTATCTTAGAGCTTCTACTCTCAATCGACTCTAACTAAACTTGGTTCGGAACTCTGCGCGGTGTTTCCTATAGCGTTCGCGATGTAGCCGAAGTCGTAGATGAAATTCTGGAAAGTACGTAAATATCTGCAGGTGATGTCTTCTGAACTGGTAGCTCTAACTCTCCGATTGACTCCTCCAGCTTCGAATTAGTTGCCCCGTCCGTAACCCGATCTTCAAACGGTTCAAGCGTATACTTACTCGATATGTCGGAATACTATATAACATGGAAGTGCGTAACTTAAGTTAATATTTCTACAGAAAATTCGGCATGACCTATTCGTAAAATGGACTATGCCCTATTTTAACAATATCTCCAATACTTACTCAATCATCCACACATAATCCATAATTCGTTCAATATTCCATCCATCTCCAATCCCTTTCATTCTACACGTAAGAAATAACTCTGCCTTGACATGCAGCTATACTATAAGAAAATAAATTTACCCAAGGGGTAATGGAAATCTCCACTTGGCCGGGTGCATGCACTGATACTAATATTGACGACTCTGGCTTAGGAAAAGAATCTCATATGAATGTTAATCTCTCAAAACAACCATTATCTATAACCACACAATACTAAACCAAGAAGATACTTAAACGGTAAAGGGTTATCTTAATTCTACTAATACTCATCCTAAAGGTAACCTACATCTACAAATCCTATCTTACCTATGAAGCTTAAGTCCTAGAGCGAACCTATCCTATTGGTCAAAACTATATTCATAAATCCTAACTCAAACTCTATGTGACTTTGTTCATTGTTTTTCCTATCTTAGATTCTTCTACCAATTCTTGTTTCAGTGACCAATAACCTGTATCTCTGATACCAACCTGTGACACCCCCAAATCCAGGGTCAGGATTTGGTGCCACTATCACTCTGAATAAAACATAATTAAACAAACGACCCCTCAGCTAAGGATCGATCACAGGTTATGGTGTGAAACAAGAATCTAAAATATCAAAGTTTATTACAACATCTAATTCAGTTTTATTACAAACCATTTGCCACCATCTAACCATTGGTAAGAACTAGCATGAATTATATCTGCCTGGCAACATGGAACCTAAAATCTTGAATCAGGCCTTCTCACGGTCTCCTTAGCGGTTACTCGAAGATAGCTAACTTCGTTCTTAACTGAAAGGTTAGGGAAAAATAGCAAGAGTGAGCCAACAATGCTCAGCAAGTGTATAATAGTAGCCAACAAACATTGAACAGGATATAAGAAATGAATCAGGATATCTGATAAATAATCAGAGTTTCATAACAAGAATCAATAAATAAACGGATTGGAATTGGAACCACACGCTACGAGCTAAGCTAGGTGATCAGCCAACGCATTAGCTCCGGGCCACATATTTAATGTGACTCCAAACACACACTGGATCCATAGGCAACATATTGGCCTTAAATAATTCATAAACCAGACCGGCGTAACGGTCAAAAACAAATTTCCAATTCCAGGGTTGAATAAAATTTCAGATTATTCATAATGAATAAGGGTGTCAAGATTTCAATTATGAATCAAGTCTATAGAGACAACTTGTTTCAGTTTTACAGATTCCACTTCATGATAATGCTTCAGGGATTCAAATGATAAAGAAAAGTAGAAAGATCATACTATAGGGTCAAGCAAAGGTATTAGGCAATAATCAAGCTATAAGTAAGCATGGCAATAAATGGGTTTAAGACAAAACAGGATATGTATACAAAGATATAGTTGCAAGATTGAACAAAATGTTCAAAGGTATTATATGAAAGGAAAGGTAAAAGAAAGAATTCTGATTAGAGAAAATATTCGCATCATAAATTAAGAGAAGCTGCCACTTGAACAATAAGTGGAGGGAATAGACACTTGCCTCAAAAGCCGATAAACTAACTCAATAACTTGTATCTCACAACTCCAACTTTACGTACACGAGCTCCTTTTCTTGCCTCCTACTTGTACCTATATACAAAGGTATAATACCCTATTAGTACCTCAGCTTGTTTACGTTAGTCTATCAACCCATATTCTACCCCAACGATATTTATTTACATGCATATACCATATTATAATATAGCACGTTGCCACATAACACATGATATTTATATCACTTATAACTCTTATCCATATAATAAGCACAAAACTCACATAAGCGCACATTGCCATTCAAGTTCACATAATATACTCCTTTAATACATATATATATAATTTAACTTTCAAATCATACCACACTTGGTATAACATTAAATCAACTTGATCAATGCTAACCATATCCTTAACACCTTCACAAATAATGCATTCAATCTCAAAAGCTGAAAATTCTGCTACGCACACTCTACCAAAATATTTATCATAAATCAATAAATAATGAAACAAATACCACATTTGACAGGATACTTCCTGATTACTAATAAAACTTAGCATAAAAGTTTCAACTCCAAAACAATTCATTTAGACTAAAAACGAACAGGTTAAAGTATGTACGGAAGCACAGAAAATTCCTGCTGCGCAACTTTTAGTAAAACATGCATAACTCTTTAGTCGCTAACTCTATTGATACAAGGTTTGCGTGTGCACAAACTAGACTCCGATTAGAAAAACTTCCTCCTAGACTTTCTGTCTAAAACCGGCAGCAACCATTCAAAATTAACCAAAACAGAACAGACAGTTTCTGGGTATTTCACATCCTTCCATATAAACCTTTAAACACTAACATTTTTAATAAATCACAAATTCATGATATCTATTTGAAATTTTCACGAGACCTTCATAAACCTACTGACTTGCTACATAAAAAGTTTCAACTTGAAATTAAAAGTTTAAGCAATTAAATTGTAGCTTAGAAAATCAGAAACCGTAACAGTTTTATACTCTGCGCGTACACTACCAAAATAATCATAATAAATAGCTCAAATATCGGATTGCTTCCAAATTTTCGCGTGCTTACACTATATTCTGAGGAGCTCATGAATCTCAGAGAATTACAACCCAAGGGTGACCTTGAGCTGCTTGAAACAGAGCTCCAACAGAGCAGTGTTGCTGCAGAAATTTGAGCGACTATGGACTTACGTAATTACAACAATACTTTACACATTCTATACAATCCACACACCAACCACACAAACACATATCTCATACACACCATATATTTTTGAAAGAAGCACTCACACGTAAAGATATAATTTTTAAAACAAGAAACACTTACACGAAATATATTTTACGAAAATGAAACACTTCCTTTGTGAAAATCTCCTCAAGAACATAGTTTTAAAAAGAACTCATACACACAAACACACTTTGAAAGATCACACATTTACTCACTCAAAAACATATTTTAAGAATCCAAACTTGTAGACAAATCAGAGAGCTTTCCAAAATGATAAGAACATCAAAATGATGAAGTAATGAATTTAGAAACAATTAGAACGCGGTCTTGTCAAAACAGATTTGACGCAGCCCTGAATAGTTCGAAAGATTACCAATTTTCAGTATAAGGATGGACTCAAATGAAAAAGTGTAAAACATAGAAGTTATAGACCATTCCGAGACCTTTCCAGAATGGTAAGGCTCATAATTTTTAAACACGTATTCGATTAACTACGATTTTTCCAAGTTCAAGGATCATAATCCCGAAGTCAATATAGCTGGTTACATAAACCGCAGAAAAACTCATACTTGCAAGCAAAATCTCAGAAAACTTAAAGAATAAGAGTTGAGGATAATCGAATTATCTTTCCAGAGAGTCCAGAATCATCATCATATGATAAACGAGGCATGAGATACGAATTTAACAAGGTACATACACAACCTATTCAAGAATTTAACTAGGACTACACCAAAACTCACATGCAATGCTTCATTCATACTCTAACATTGATAGAACCTATTTATAAACATAGAAACCACTAAAGCAACCCATGAGCTCACTTTGAGTTCATTGCCCATGGATGGGTTTGTCTTGGATGAGCCCTAAAACTTATGGGTCTTCATCAAGAACAACCCCTAAACACTTATCCACCATTGCATGTAACAAAAAAGGTCAAGAGCCTCATCTTTGTAAAATTTCAGTTTTGAGAAAGAAAACAAAACTCAAAAATATTGGTAGGAATAGATAGAGGGTTGAAAGAGGGTCATTTTAGTTACAAGAACACACAATTTGGTGAAGAAATTACCTTGAAATAAGAGGTTGAAGTTTGAGTTTTTAATGGAGGTTTGGGGAAGATGATGGTCTTGGGAAAATGGAGAAGAGGAGAGCCGAGAGAGAGAATGGGAGAAAAGAGGTGGGTGGGCTTGGAAAAATGAATGGAAAATAATGTGGAGTCAAAGCCCTTTTATGTGGGTTTTTAAGTAGTGGAATTAAGAAGTTACTAAACTAGCCTTCTAGTACAAAAGGGAAGAGAGTTTGGTCAAGGCTAGTGGTGTCATTTCATAATTAAAAAGTAGAGTATCATTTTTAAATAAATCTTTTTGTTAGTTGGTGAATAAATAAAATTGTATTTGAAAATATAATCACCACTAAAATATTATTTGAATGAAAATCTAAGTAAGAGAATTAAATATGCTTGTATCACTAAATATTCTAAATTTACAATAACTTGTGGCACATGAAAATTATTAAAATATAATAAAGAAATATTTTTATCTAAGTAAATAAAGTACAATTTGCACATAAATGCCTTTGTCACCACTCAACATTAATAATCATAAAATATTAAAAGTAAGAATCTCAAATGCTATAATTAGTCAAGGAACAATATTTACAGCTCTTATTAATATAAATAATTTAATACGACCCAGTTTAACATAAGGAGTCTATTAAACAATTATCACACACATAAAAAAATAGTGGTTAATAAAATAAAAATTTAATCACATTCACACAATATAATATTTTATAAACCAAAAATTGTAAGGGGTTACATCAAACCCTAGTCTTCCCGGTTGTCTTCCCTTCACAAACACTGTCTTCCCGAGAGTCTTCCAAGGCCAAATACATAGTTTTCCTGCAAGTCTTCCTAGTACAAACTTCTATTCTGTCAAGTGGTGGTTTGCACGTGGGTTGATTAAAAAGGAATGCTTTGTGTATTAATATAAAAGCAATGTAGAAGACATAAGATACATATCAAATTACAACTGAAGAACAAAGACACAGAAGCCATTAACTTTTCATTCTCTCTGTCTTTACTTCTATGAACTGCCAAAGCAATTAATTTCTTCAAGTGAATTAATTCTTGACTTGATAATTACATTAAATTCATAAGGATCATTTCACTTGTACTGCTTTAGCTTTTTAGCGGATCATAATCCCTAGATTTTATATCGAACTACTTTTTAGTATTTGATCCTTTTTATTAAAAAAATAGATAAATTCATGTCGAATTTATTCTAGGTTTGTTTTATCAAGTTCATTGTAATCAGTGATCAGAATTGTAACACTCTTCAAGTTTAATAGAGTTTTATTTAAGTTGAATATTGTTTCAGTTTTATTCCGCAATAATTTGTTCTAAATTGTTAAATCTTAAAAGGACAAATTCGATTAAACGGTATCGTTTGTATTCAACCCCCCTTCTACAAACTTAACAGGACCTAACAATTGGCATCAGAGCCTTTTTATTGATATACAAATCAAAGATCCAATTGTTTTGAGATTTTTTTCTTAAACTCTGAAATTTTTATTATTCCTAAAAATCTCAAAAGATGTCTACTACACAGAAAGTGGGTGCAGTCAAAATCCCCATGTTCAGCAAGGAGCATTATCCTATGTGGAAGAAGAAAATGCTCCTATTTCTTAAAGTTGCTAATGTTAAATACATTGATGTGCTGAAGAATGGTCCCAAAGTCCCTATGATTATTGAGGGAGAACTAATAGAGAATCAGGTTGTTACTAGGGCTGCTAGGATGTACCCTAAGGATCCCAAGGACTACACTCTTGATGAAAAAGAGGATGTTACCTTGGATGCCTGTCTACAGTTGATCCTTGTTGATTGTCTTGATCCTATCATGCATAATCATGTCCTAAACTGTGATACTGCCAAACACATTTGGGAAACCATAGAGATAATCAATGAGGGGACAGAGGAAGTTAGAGAGAATAAGCTGGAAATTCTCACCTCTCAATATGAGAATTTCAGATCAAACCCTGGTGAAGGTATCTCTGAGGTTTTTGAGAGATACAACAAATTAATCAATGATCTGAATCTCAATGGGAAGCGCTACACTATCAAGGAAATTAACAAGAAGTTCCTACTTACACTTCCACGTCATTTGGAGCACAGAATATCTGCCATTAGAGAAGCAAGAGATCTGGGAGAGATTGCTTTGGAAAGACTGTATGGTGTTCTGAAGACCTATGAGCTGGAGCAGATTCAACAGGATGAGTTATATGGAACTGGGAAGATAGTTAGTAATTCTACTGCATTGGCTGCTGAAGTCCCACAGAAACTGGAAGTGAAGGCTGTTCAACCTTCCAGTTATAACATGAATGTTATTGATGCTGAATATGGATTAACATCTGTTGATCAATCTGGTGGTGACTTCTATTCTTTAGAGGAACTTGATCAGCTGGAGGATGGTGATTTGGCTTTGATAGTCAGGAAGTTTGGGAAGTTCAGATTCAAAAGGAATCCCAATCTTAAGTTCAGGCCCAGATTTCAGAGAGGTGGATCTTCCTCTTCAAGTAGCACAAGGGGTGGCTACAAAACTGGAACTGTGGATATGAGCACAATCAGATGCTACAATTGCAATGAGTTGGGTCACTTTCCTACTGAATGCAGAAAGCCAAAGCAAGTGACAAGAAACACATTTGATTCTAGCAAGAAGAACAAGATTAGGAAAGCTTATGTTGCTGAAGGAAAGAGTTGGGATGACACTGACAGTGATGAAGAAGCAGGTGAGATTGGGAACCTTGCTTTAGTGGCTAAAGAGGCAAGCACTTCATTTGCATACATGTCAGAGGTAAAGTTCACTGACACTGAAATGATTCGTCATCTTAGTGGTACTATTTCTTGTGCACGCACTGAAAATGATAGAATAATTCTTTTGAACACAGCTCTTGAAAAGGAGATAAAAGAATTAAAACTTGTGAATGTTAATCAGAATGAACTTACTGAGAAAATAGCATTTCTTGAGAATAAGGTTAAATGTTATATTCAACTGGAAACCATTCTCAAGGATTAGATTAGTGAGCTTAAGACCAAAGCTAATGCCTATTTCAACTCTTGTAAGACTGCTAAAGAAATTATCAATAAACAAAGTATTAGTCAGACCGTAGGAATAGGGTATGACTATAATGAGTCTATTGGTAAATTAAGCATAAATACCCCTAATAGAGTCAGTGCTAAAGAAAGGGGTATTCCAGATGTGCTTAAGGGTATTGATAAACCCTTCTTTAGAGAATCTCAAGCAGGACCTATAAATGAATACTCTATTATCATTGCAGAGGAGATTCGTGAAGAAGATCTTGCTTTTGAAGTTGAACAGTCCAACAAGTGTGTATCTGTCAAAACAGTCAAAGTTGTTTCAACAACAAAGACTAAATCAGATATCCATAAGTTGGATCAAAACAACTGTAGAACCAACATGCCTGCTATTAATCTTTCTCATAAAGCATGTGGTGTGGTTAAGTGCATGTCTTGTGCTTTCAATGTTATGTATGCTTATTTTAATAGTAAGCATGTATCTGATAATAAGACTGCTCCACGTCAACATGTTAATAATAAGAAGCATGTTAGAGCTAAGACTACTAGTCCTCTGAAGACTAGAGTGGATCCATTTATCCCTAAGCCTACTCATAAATGTGTTAAGGCTGGCTATAAATGGAAACGCTCTTTTGTTAAAGAGGTTTATGTAGTTAAGGTTAAAGATGTTGTTTTGCCCGACAAAGGCCAGTTCTTTAAGTATGCCGGACCCAATCAAGTTTGGGTTCCGAGGAAGGACTAATCAATTTGATATTGCAGGGAGTTAAACAGGTAAACCGTGTTATGTGGATTCTTGATAGTGGTTGTTCAAGGCATTTGACCGGAGATAGAGCCCTGCTATCAGATTTGGTTGAGAAAGCTGGCCCAGTAGTTACCTTTGGAGATAACAGCAAGGGTATTACGAAAGGATATGGCTGTTTGAAGTATGGAAATGTTATCATTGAAGATGTATCATTTGTGGAAGGTCTGAGGTTCAATCTTCTCAGCATCAGTCATTTCTGTGACAGAGGATATGATGTTTCCTTTGAAAGAGAGAAGTGTCAGATCCTTAACAAGAAGAATGGAAAGCCTGCTCTTCAAGGAGTAAGGAAAGGTGACTTGTTCATAGCTGATCTGCACTCTGGATCCAAAGATGAAGTTAATTGTTTTTATGCTAAAGCTTCATCAGATGAAAGTTGGCTATGGCACAAGAAGATGTCTCACCTTAACTTCAAAACCATGAACTCTTTAGTTAAGAGGGAATTGGTTAGAGGTTTGCCTCAGATGAAATTTACACATGAAGGACTGTGTGAGGCATGTCAGAAAGGAAAGTCAAAGAAAGCTTCTCACAAGGGCACCGACACATCATTGAAAACTCAGGATCAAGCGCTTTACCAGTTGATCTAAAAGCCCGAGCTTGTAGAAGAGGCGCAACTTTATTTCCATATTCTAGTCCAGAAGCCAAGCGCCCACGCTTCGATTTAGGCAGGATGCTGGGCATAACCCAACAATCCCCCCCAGCATATTGCCTATTCCAGCACACATGCCTTACAGTGAATAGTAAAATGCCTTCCGTGGGATTCGAACACGCGACCTTGCTCTGATACCAATTGAAAACTCAGGATCAAGCGCTTTACCAGTTGATCTAAAAGCCCGAGCTTGTAGAAGAGGCGCAACTTTATTTCCATATTCTAGTCCAGAAGCCAAGCGCCCACGCTTCGATTTAGGCAGGATGCTGGGCATAACCCAACAATCATCAATAACTGAACCACTTCAGCTACTGCACATGGATTTGTTTGGTCCAGTTAATGTGATGTCCATGTCAAAGAAACAATATGCACTTGTGATTGTTGATGACTTTTCAAAATATACATGGGTTTTATTCCTACATTCCAAGGATGAGACCCCACACCTGGTGATTGACCATATAAAGTTGATTGAGCTGGATTCTAGATTCCCTGTTAGAGCCATAAGGTCAGATAATGGTACTGAATTCAAGAATGCAATCCTAAATGACTTTTGTGCTGATAAAGGAATAACAAGACAGTATTCTGCCCCTAGAACTCCTCAACAAAATGGAGTAGTGGAAAGAAAGAATCGTACATTGATTGAAGCTGCTAGGACTATGTTAAGTGAGTCTAAACTTCCAACGTACTTTTGGGCTGAAGCAGCAAAAACAACTTGTTATACTCAGAATCGAACTTTAATCAACAAGGACTTAATGAAGACTCTGTATGAGATCATGAACAACAAGAAACCAATTGTCAAGTACTTTCAGGTATTTGGAGCAAAATGCTTTGTGCTTATAGATGATAATGTTAAACGTGGCAAGTTTGAGGCCAAGGCACAAGAAGCTATTTTTGTTGGTTATTCCAGAAGATCTTACAGGGTCTACTTGGTTGGTAGTCACACAGTAAAGGAAAATGTCAATGTTACTTTTGATGACACTAAGTTCCCTAATATCCAAAAAGAAGATTCATCTGAGAAGCTGAAGTTTGATAACTTGCTAGACTCAGAATCAGATGATGCAGCCCCACCTAAAGTTATTGCTGGTAATGATAATAACAATGATGATAATGATCATGGTGGTGGTGGTGGAAACACTGGTAACAATGGAGATACCACCAACAACAACTCAGGGGGAGCAAATGAAGGATCATCTAGTCACTCACAACATCAAAGTGAATTTCAAGGCGAATCATCAAGATCAAATCTTCCAAGACAGACTGTATGGAATAGAGCTCATCCTTTTGAGCTGATCATTGGTGATCCAGATGTTGGAGTTAAAACTAGAAGTGCAACTCAGAATGAATGTCATTATTCAGCATTTCTATCTGAAATGGAGCCAAAGAAAACTGAGGAAGCACTGACTGATCCAGATTGGGTGATTGCTATGCAAGATGAACTCAATCAGTTTGAACAACAGCAAGTTTGGAAGCTGGTACCCATGCCAAAGAACAAGAAAGTAGTTGGTACAAGATGGGTATACAGGAACAAGCTGGATGAGGATGGCATTGTTACAAGGAACAAGGCAAGACTGGTTGCACAAGGGTATTCTCAAGCTGAAGGCATTGATTATGATGAAACCTATGCACCAGTGGCTAGACTTGAGGCCATCAGGATGTTCTTAGCATTTGTAGCTTACTCTAATTTTAAAGTCTATCAAATGGATGTTAAGAGTGCATTCCTGAATGGTGAGCTTGATGAAGAAGTTTATGTGGAACAGCCCCCTGGCTTTGAAAATCAGGAGCTGCTGGACTTTGTGTACTTTCTCTTCAAGGCTATCTATGGTCTCAAACAAGCCCTAAGAAAATGGTATGACACTCTCTGGTTTTCTTTTAGAAAATGGTTTTGTTAGAGGTATCATAGACAAAACTCTTTTTTCAAAGAAACACAAAAGTGATATGATATTAGTCCAAGTCTATGTGGATGACATCATATTTGGGTCTACTAATGATAATCTTTGTAAGAGATTTACTGAGCTAATGCAGAGTAAGTTTGAAATGAGTATGATGGGTGAGCTGAAGTTCTTTCTTGGATTGCAAGTAAGTCAAAGGTCAAATGGTATATTTATTTGTTAATCCAAGTATCTCAAAGAACTCCTCAAGAAATATCACATGGAGGATTCAGCATCAGCAAGGACTCCATCTTCAACAGCCATCAAACTTGGAGCTTCTGACAATTCTATCAAGGTAGATGTTACAAGCTACAGAGGTATGATTGGCTCCTTACTCTATCTTACTGCTAGTAGACCAGATATTATGTATGCTACATGCTTGTGTGCAAGGTTCCAAGCGGGCCCTAGAGATGTACATCTCGTTGCTGTTAAAAGAATCTTGAGATATCTTAAGGGTACACCTAATTTAGGTATCTGGTACCCTAAAGATTCTGGTTGTAATCTTGTTGGATAAACAGATTCTGATTATGCAGGTAGTGTTGTGGATAGAAAGAGTACCTCTGGGAGTTGTCAATTTCTAGGAGGTAGATTGATTTCCTGGTATAGCAAGAAACAGCAAACAGTTTCCAATTCAACAGCAGAAGCTGAATATATTGCTGCTGGAAGCTGTTGTTCTCAAATCCTATGGATAAGGAATCAACTGAAGGACTATGGCTTTGCATTAGACAAAATTCCTATCTTATGTGATAATACAAGTGCCATAGCAATCTCCAACAACCCTGTTCAGCATTCGAGAACAAAGTACATTGATATCAGGTATCATTTTATTAGAGAGCATGTTATGAATGGAACTGTGGAGTTACACTTTGTACCCACTGAAGAACATACTGCAGATATATTCACTAAATCTGTTGACGAATCCACATTTATCAAGTTAGTTGGTAAATTGGGTATGTTAAACAGTCTTAGTGATTAACAATATCTATGTCATGTTTGTTCTTTCAAAAATTCATTTTCTCTTGTCATTTAAATGATATTTATTGCCAATTCTCATTTAATATTACATGCTTGTAAATTTAAATAGCTCTGAATATTTTATTTTCTTTAAAAATATTTTTCTCATATTTTTTAAGTGGAGAAATGTATTTTTATTGAAAATATATTTATTTAGAATTATTTAGGTGTTTTTCAGATTGTAAATATTGTTGTTTAAATAATTCTGCAAGTTTATAATATTTTTATGCAATTTTATATTATTCTGCATTTTTTTCTAGAATTTATGGAATTTTCTGTGAATTTTTCTAGTGTTTTATAAATATTTCATGCATTTTTATTATTTTATGCATTTTTCTATAATTATTTTTATTTTAATTCTGAGTTTTTCTGTAAGTCTTCCCAGTTTTACACTAGGAAGACTACCGGGAAAACAAGGGATTTTTTTTTCTGTTTTTTTTTTGTTTTTTCCTTTTATTTTTAAGTCTTTTCCTATGTCTTCCCAGTTTTTGAAATAGGAAGACTATCGGGAAGACTTAGAAATATTTTTATTATTTTCTGTTTTTATTTTATTTATTTTCCGGAAAACTTTCTAAATTGTATTAGGAAGACTACTGGGAAGACTATCCTAAGTCTTCCCGATTGTCTTCCTAGTACAATTTTAAAAAAAAAAACTGTTCAGTTCATTTTCTTTATTTTATCAGTTATTTTTTTTCTTTCTTATATATATATATACATACAGTTCATACGCTTTTTCTTATCAGTTTTCCTTAGCAGTTTTTCTCACTCCCTTTTCGTATTCTCTCATTTTGTTTACAGAAATCAGTGATCAATCATTCTTGCTCAAGTATTAACTTAGCAAATCAATTCTGTTTCTTCAAAATCAATCCAACAAGTCGAAGTGCTGTTAAATTTTTTTTCTTCTTTCCTTCTTGAAAACCATTTGACTTGATTTTTTTTGAATTTGCAAAGTGATTGCTTGTTTTGTGGTTGATCATAGTTGCTTCTGAGAATTGTTACTGTATATGTTTAACAGTTTGTGTGTTCTTTGAGATCATTTACCCATTTCAATTTGCATTCATTAGTTTTAGTTCGAATATTTAGGATCAAAATTTAAAAATTGGTTAATTTAAGTAAAATTTTAATTTTGTGGATTTTAATTAATTTTAATTAATTCTAAAAATCCCTAAAATTTTAATTTTATTTTAAATTGATTAGAATTTCTTGTTTTATCTAAATGGATCCTAATTTTGAACTCGTTTTAAATAATTATGTTGGGTATTTTGATCCGTCTAAGTGCAAAGTGGAACGTTTTAGACCGTGGATTCAATTTTTAAATAGTGAGACTTGTGTCAGTCATGCTATTTGTGCCAATGCACTTCTTAAAATTGATTCATTAAGGATGTTGTGTTCAAGTGCTGTTATTGCTGGAGATTCAAAATCTTTTACTTTCAATATTCTAAACCAGCAATATACAGTTACTTTTGAGTTATTCTGTGATGTGTTGCATTTTCCAAAGGACATGTTTGATCCCTTACACACTGATGATGAGTTATCACAGTTCTTTGTGAATATTCATTATCAGGGTCCCTTCCAAATGGTTAAATTGTCCAAAAGCTTTGTTGTAAGGGAATGGGATCTGTTCTTTGATACTATAGCAAGAGTATTTGGTAACTGCACAAAAACAAATTTTCATTGCATTACTAGTCTTAATCAGTATATTTCTTATGCTATAGTATTTGGTCGTAGATTGAATTTTGCTGAGATTCTGTGGAACCTAATGCTCAACAGGCTTGCTCACTCTAGGAGAGATTCTGATAATAATGAGAAAGTAAAGTGTTGGTACCCTCGCTGTAACAGCCCCAAATCCGAGGTCAGGGATCTAGGGTTGTCACAATCCATGTATTCATTGCCTTACCTGTATTACTCACACCCTTCATAATTCACCTGCTCATGACCCCACAACATATGCCTCACACACACACACATGTTAGAGTCTCAGAAACGACACAATACAACAACTGCGGAATAAATAATTTTTATTACAATACCCAAATGTCTTTTGAATTTGTCACTGATACAATTTCTAAGTAATGTTACATTACCAACTTAGTCTTCTGATGCTCACAATCCTCTCATACCATTCATATCTATACATAAGTTGAATACCAAAAGCTGTAGTCTGATTCGATTGGTTCGTACTACTCTTCGGGATCACTGCTAGAAACTGTTTATGGAAACGCCTTGCGGGGTAGGTGCCGACCCATTGGCATCCTGCTTCGCTGCTATATAATATATATAAAACAATAGCAAGAGTGAGCGATAGCTCAGCAAGGTAATAAAAGTAAGGCATAATTCTGCCTTTAACTCAACCCAGAATAAAGCGGGTATAAGACAATAGTTTGTCAAAATATCTCGATACTGAAATTATTTCCTTATCAGAATGTATTCCCAAAAACAGTACCATTATTGTATTTCAAATATCATTTCATAATATTTCTGCAAACTTTTGCTATATTATGAACAAGTTTCTAGTATAAAAGATGAGGTTTCAAAGTAAACCAAATATAACCTTTCCGAAAAATATCTGCTATATAAGCAGAATATCAACACATAACTTAAAAGATGAAGTTATAAGGTGATTCAGTATAAACAACTCCCTTACCATAACTCATATTATGTAAGGTATCCACAGAGTCAAATGATATAAAAGATGAAGTTACGAGGAAAATTAATATCATATCTCCGTAACCCAAGATTTACTTATGCATATATTATCAGAGTCATAACTCATAACAGATGAAGTTGCAAGGATTCATTGTAACTTTATTTTGAACACTTTTCGACCCCCTGCCAACATGACCGGTAAACCTGTACCACGGGTGTCATCTGTGGTCCCTTTCAGTACATGTTGCAGAATTATCCAAAATGGATGATGAACCAATACTGGAGCCTTCTCCGCGCCCGTCGTACCAACCTTACTATGATCAGTAGCAGGTTGTACAACAAAAATATGTTTTCTACATGTAGATGGAAGTATCACGACAGCCTGACATTGTCTACCGCCTTTCTGGATCTCCCGGCCCATTTGGGGCAATAAGGTGATGGATCGGCGTGACTCGACCTCTTACACATGCTCCTAGTTCAGATGAAATCCATGACTCTGAAACGTAAAGATCGTCTCCCTTTCCCCAAGTGTAATACTTGTTGATACGACTCCACTCAGTAGTCATATCTAGGTTGGAAAGGAAGATTCTCCAATATTTCCCAAGCGATGCTTGTTAATGGATATCGACTTGTTCCAGGAATTTACCCCTCGAGCGTTGAGGTGGTAGCACAATATTTAACTTGCAGCAACTAAATTGCTTTGAGAAAATATCTGTCCCCCGACAGTTTTGAGTTGAGAGTTTAAAATGAATAGCAGTTACTTAAATCAGGTTTCCCATATTTTTGATAGTTGAGCGAGCATTTAAATCCTCTTAAAAGACGGACTTAAGTGGAAAACATTGGTTTGGGAACCTCTTTTGATTTAAAACAATTAATAAAATTTATTAAATAGTAAACCCTCAAATGAATATTCGAAAATAATATTCATTAAGTAAATAAACCATGAATGAATATTTAGAAATAATATCCATTAAATAAATGAGGATTAAATGAATATTCTACATAATATTCATTAACTAATAAACCTCGAATGAATAATTCAAAATAATATAAACCTCGAATGAATATTCAAAATAATATAAACCTCGAATGAATATTCAAAATAATATAAACCTCGAATGAATATTCAAAATAATATTCATTAAATAATAATCTCCATTGAATATTTGAAAATAATATTCATCAAATAAATAAAACCCAAATGAATATTCAAAAGTAATATTCATTAGGTAAATAGTCCTTAAATAAATAATCCTTAAATAGATAATCAGTAAATGAATATTCAAAAATAATATTCATTAAGTAAATAAACCTTGAATGAATATTCTACATAATATTCATTAAATAAATAATTAATTCTCGAATGAATATTCCTAAATTATATTTACAATAATATTCTTAAAGTCAATAATCCTCAAATAAATATAAATAATATTCTCTAAGTCAAAAATCCTCGAATAACTGTTACCCGATATCTTTATCGGAAAAATAATCATTTAAAATATACCGAAAATATATCTACTTCCGGTCTAAAGAATAAAATCATACGCCCTTTACCTAGGGCATTTATAAAAACCTGGCTTATAACTGATATCCCATATTTATCTTATAAGCCAATTACCAAATCATTTGCAAGTAATAACATTCGAATGAGGTAATATTCAAATAACATTCCTCAAATCATTTCCAGGTAATTAATACTTTCTAGAAATATAATTAATGTTTAATAATAGCAGTCCTCAAAATAATTAGTACACTGCCGCTGGAATCCCTCCGGGTTTCCACGGCTATCTCCATATCTCAAATACTGACTCCCGGTCTAGAGTCGAAAACAAGAAGTATGCTCTTATCTCTAGAGCTACAAGGTATACCGGTTTATAACTACTTTATCTCAAAGCTCATATATAAACCCAAATCAAACTCTATTTTTATACAATATATAACATGTATCGCACAACTGTATAACTCCACACATGGCAACAGCAGTAATATATAATCAATACTTCAAAGTATAGATTTAGAAAACTTGCCACAATACTTGCAACAAAGATTTGGTATATAAATTGGGAATACACAAGTATTGAACATAGGAAAATATACATACTCTGAATAATAGAGTAAGGTTTAGTAAACTTGCCTGATGCTCGAGAAGTGATAGGGGTTCGCGACGATGCCGGACAATCTAGACAAAGTCAAAGAAAACGCACGATTAATCCCCTGGATAATCCACTTGTACTCTATGCTTAAACACGTAAGCGAAACACAACCAATGCATCACTAGCTCGTTATAGGCTCATACTAAGTCCATGTTTAGTCGACAATTACTTCAGTCGTAGGTTTAGTCCGAAATCGATCCTCGAATACAAGTTATACTTAACCATTTTCAACATTGGTTCCTAAGTCATGCTCTTAGTGGTTTTCACTTGCGCAACCTCGGCTATCACATTTTTATAAAATCGGAAAATAATCTTTTGGACTCGAAACCTTCGTACAAACCTTCGTAACTGCCCTTGACACTTCAATACAAAATTTCATATTTTAAAACAACTCTTAAGGGTCTCAAGCATAGCCACAAAGTTGGTACATTTCTGCAATCTCATTCCTTGAACCACTTTCACTAAAATGGTCATATCTCATAAACCGTAAATCGTAATGACATGATTCTTGCGCTCACGTAAACTAGAAACAAATCTCTACACACCCATGTTCATAACTGAACCAAAAGAGGCAGTTAGGGTTTCTGATTCTAGGCAGTTTATAGAGTTACCGAAAATCGGGCATTACGACGGCTTAAAACCGAATAATCCTATTTTGTCACAACATAACCAAGCCACACCGGGCATACCATACATCTACAACCTCAACAAACAACCATCATACACCTCTAAGATCAGTGGGGAGGCTCAAATCCAACACCCATCATTTTACACATTCAAACAAATCCAAATAATCACTAAATCACTTAATCATGATCTTAACTTTACATGAACATCAAAACCACTTTAAAACTCATATAAAACTCAAAGGGGCAGAGGTTTATACCTTCCTCCAAGCTTACTTGCTGCTATATTCCTTATGTAACCTTAGATCCTTGCTTAATACAACCTTTGGAAGCCAAAAACTCAATATCAAAAGCAACAAAGCAAAATACAAGTTACTATTCATCATCTTCTCCAACTGTTACTCACTGAAATCGAAGGGTAAATCACAGAGGTGAGGCGAGCGCTTACCATGGTTGCGTAGAGCTTCTCGAGAGCTTCGATTTGAGTGGTGGAACGCCAAAAACGGACAACGGAATCTCAAGTTATAAGCATTTCTTTCTCCTCCATTTTCTTTCTTCTTCTCTCCCGAATTTTCTTCAAGGTGGAGAATTCTTCTTTTTCTTTTCTTGTTTAATTACTTGATATTTATCCAATATGGTGAGTCATCACCCTTGGTCTCTTCTTGTCTTGACACTTGGCAAGCATGCATTGGCTTGGGATAAAGTAGCTTTTCTGGTTCGTTTAATTTCGTAGAACGCTCGCAAGGTTTCTCGAGGGTTCTATCGAGGTATTTTACCGAAATCGTTCTCGATACTTCTAATTCATTTATCAAATCCATATCCATGGAATTAATAATTTAAATCCTTAAATATCCTCAAATAATAATTATTTAGTCCGTTTTTGGTGAAATTTCGGAGAAAACGAAAAATGCTATTTTTCCGATTCTGACAGCTTCTACATTCTTTTATTTCCATCGTAGATCACTAATGCGACTTTGAAAGTTTATTATATCGTCCCGCATATAGGGTGGTCTGAAAAACTTTTAAATGAAGAGTTACTATTCATCAGTGGTTTTTCTATAATCCTTTGGATCAAAATCCGTTCCAATATTCCTGATCTATTTTCTCTTTACTCTTTGCACTTAGAAAACGTTCTAGTGCTTTCTCGGGCATACGCTATCTTGTTTACGGAGTTGTCGGATGTATTCTAGATATTGAATTGGATGACATAAAAATACTTTCCTTCCCTGGAGTATTGTATTCTTATCTTCCAGATTGATTGTTCTTATTTATATGTTCAGTCCATTCTTACTATTCTCAAAATGTTTGAAAACCGAAATTCATATTCATTTCATAACTTGATTCTCAAAGTCATTGCCACTATCCATATTTACATCAACATATAATAAAAGTTTTAATTCTACCCAAAATCTGGGGTCTTATAGTCTCCCCTCCTTAAAAGGATTCCGTCCCGGAATCACTCTGAAAACAAATGGGGATATCTTTCTAGCATCTCGCTCTCTAGCTTCCAAGTTGATTCTTCCACATTATGATTCCTCCATACCACTCTGGATAGTTTGATGACCTTGTTTCGGAGTACTTGTTCCTTTCGATCTGTAATTTCCATTGGTTGCTCCACATAGGTCAAGTCTGGTTGTATGTCTACGTGCTCGTACTCTACATATGCCGGGCATCTATAGTATACTGACGTAGCATTGACACATGAACCCCGTTATGACCATTCTACAAGTTTGGGGGGGGGGGGGGGGTAAGGCTGGCTCGTAGGCCACCTTCCTGGCGCGTCTTAAATCTCAGATGGCCCAAAGAATATCGGGCTCACTTCCCTTTCTTTTCAAATCTCATTAATTCCTTCCTTGGAGATACCTTTAGCATCACGAATCTCTAACCTCATATTCTCTATCTTGTTTGCACAGAAATACACCAGCATAAACTTGTTTGCCATTCATCAACTTGTCATTTAGCTTATCAGTAGCAGTACTATCTCTATACTCGCGGGCTTAGTCCGCATACTTTCTCTGTCTGTCTTGGTTGTCACTAGCCGCTTGTTGGTGAAATCTTTTGTCTTCCTAGTTTGTTGGACTAATTTGGGTTTTGTGTAAAATCTCATCCTTTAATTCCCGATCATTCGGAATCCATCTCTGTCCCATTTTAATTAAGGGTATCGGCCACCACATTGGCCTTCCCCGGATGGTAGTGTATCTCACAGTCATAATTCTAGGTCAATTCTAGCCATTTCTCCATCTCACGTTATCTACTATCACGGATAACTCAAAGTCTATTCATTACATTCCATAAAAATTTGTGGGTGCATAGTCAATCCCAAAATAACCTCGCTGAAAACTCGAAGTGTCTATTCCCGGTACGAATCGCAGTCTTGGGTATATCCTCGGATTTAACTTCCAACTGGTGATACCCAGTTCTTAAATAAATTTGGAAATACACAACGTTCTTCCGCTGATCAAACAATCATTTACAAGGGTACCTATTATTTAAAGGTCCTGACAGTGGGCTGCTTGTTGGAGGTAGCCCTGTTTGAAACCTACTGGCTTTCTTTTATTCTATGTTCACAAACTCCGGAGCAAACCTCAATAATTCGGAAAAACTTGGCCTCATACTCGGTCACAGTCATGGTTTCTTGTTTTAACTCTTTAACTTTCATTTCCATCCGGGTCTCCATATATTTCCGGAAATTATTCCTGCTGCCCCTCTCCCAAGTCACAATACCAGCTCCCTTTGACTCCATCGTCAGTACTTATCTTGCTAACCCAGAGGTAGTGTCCATTCGTAACAACTCCTCCAAAATCTCAATTCCACTATAGGGCATCTATCTAACACCGTTGTCACTGGAGTTCACGGCACATCGCTATTTCTTTCACATATATCGATTGACACGCTTTCCATTATCATAATATTCTTGGGAGAATAAACCAATTTCATTGATATGTCACTAACATTCTATTCGTCTTAGGGATTCGCTCCTGACATAGGCGATTTCGTCGCGAATCTAATTCCTATCAGCGAATTTTTGACTTATTTGACCTGGTTGGCCTTCCCTTGAAATTCAATAAGGATAACAAAATTATGGGGCCTTGAAAAGACAGCTCCCCTCTCAAGGAAAACGTCACACACTGGTGATCATAAGGTTATGAGTTTTAAGGTAACCTTATTGGAGGTAAGAGAATTTACCGAGAGATCAACATGATCATAAGAACTCAACGTTGTGTGCCTCAATTGAGACATTACTAAAGGTAATTAGCCTTCTTGTATTTCACAACTTACAAGTGATGGCGTCCCATCCGACTTCTATCACACAGACAGATAGTCCTTGTAGCCCCTATAAGTATAGGGTTGTTCGTCTCAGTGGAAGTTGAAAAGTATGAAAGCAATTCGAGATCAATTTAATGATTATCGCCTTTCGACAATATTTCTCAAAGGAACACCTTGGATTAAAATTGAACAGATTCCAAAGGTGCGGTTTTCCAAAGAAAAGAATAACCACAAGATACTGGTACTTAACAAACAAGTGGTGATGTATCACCATAGGGTCATTCATTATTTGAAGAAAAGTGAAAGCTTAAATAACATCATTTGGCAGGGCTTCGAAAACCTGAAAGTAGGCATTGTGACAGCCTCTGGCACAAGTGAAACTGAATATGGTTTAGCACAAGTGTTTTAAAATAACTTCGAAAAGGGAATATACCCTTTATCAGAATTCTTTCCTGGAGAGAGGTCAAGATAGATCATAGATTGGGGAGGTATCCCACATAATTTGCAAATGGGGAGGGTATTACCAAGGTCTCTACGGATGCCTTTTATGTCGGCTCCTCTAATGGATAATTGTTCCATTCCAAAGCTTTTCTTCTTCATGCATACCCTAAGGTGCTCGATACTTACATTATTGCCGACTCATAATAGTCGCTAAGGATTCAACCATCGACCTTTGCAACTGCAGGGAATTCTATTCGACTAGGCGCAAACATCTCAAGTAAGCGTTCTGTTCTATAAGAAGACTTCGATACTGTTGTCGCCCATAGCAATGACAATTCCTCATGTCGACTGGGCGGTACTCCGGAAGATCGTTAGAATCTACATGCTTAAATCCGGTCTCTATTTCAATCATCCTTATATCCAATATTCCTTCTCCCATATCAATCCCGTGTGCTACCTAAGCTTAACACTTTTGGCACAATAGCCTTTTCATTTGAGTCAATCCCGGAACTTCTCAGTCCGTCTTGGTCCTTAAATATATTTCGCCTTTACCGTCCAATCTCAACTTCATCATTTTATCTCTACAATCAATTATAGCAATCAGGGTATGTCCACCAACCCATATAACAGCTATCTTACCCAATCCACAGGGTTCGCTCTAATTTCCACTCTCTTTGGTGACATTCTCTGGTAATCAGAAAGACAAGGTTTGCCAAAATTTGCTGAATTTCTTTCCAAAATCAGGGAAACTTGATCAATCTATTTACCTACTAATAATGCTCGGATCTGATCTCCGACCTTTCTGTTTTATCCTCATAATTCCTCCCTGGTTTCCTGAGGGTGGTAAATCTCGTTCTCGATTCCGTCTTAGCGTGCTTGTCTTACAATATCATTTGCATGGTACATATACCCAAAATTCTCCTTGAGATAATAAAATCCCTCAATGATGTAATAGACACTCTTTCCAGTGGAATCGCTGGTCGTGGGGGATTGAAACCTCATAGCCAAAGCAATTCCTTTCACTATTCTAGGCAACTAAGTACCCTTGATCGTTCGTGAAAATCTGAACATCTTGGTTCTTACGTATGCCGCCTCCTTATGGGCAACTATAACCGATCACGAGTAACAGGTTTCGTTCAAGTCGAATCAATCCACTGATACTGGCTATACTGCCTCTACCTCTTCTGCTTTGGAGACTCTACTCCATTTTCTTTGTCATATCTCTTGATGAATCATAACGATCCTAAACTCTCGTATCGGCACCTATTTATCCTCTGAAGGTTCGTCTGGTCCTATTATACGACCTCAAGTAACATACCACATCTTTATCAATCAACACGTTCTCTACTAGACTTTTTCCTTGACCCACCATGGGGTCTTCCTCTAGATCCTCCTATGGACCTTCCTTTATCGGGTGTCCGTTCATTTCAAGGAACGCATCATCAATTGCCTACTCGAAGGCCTCGGGGTCTGGTATCTCAGAGTCCCATCAATCTATAACTCCTACGAGTCGAGGTGACTAACCATGAAGTCCTAAGTACGGTTTCCCAGAAGAAGTCCCCTCTCGGGCTTCATCTTAAACAGTCAGGGTCATGTCCTCTAACCCGACTACGAACTTAATTTGAGCTCTAGATGTCCTTATCATTATTAAGGGTATTGTAAGACTCGATCTCCTATCGTTTCTGAGGACTGTAACCTAGCGCTCTGATACCATCTCTGTAACAGCCCCAAATCCGGGGTCAGGGATCTAGGGTTGTCACAATCCATGTATTCATTGCCTTACCTGTATTACTCACACCCTTCATAATTCACCTGCTCATGACCCCACACCATATGCCTCACACACACACACACACACAGGTTAGAGTCTCAGAAACGACACAATACAACAACTGCGGAATAAATAATTTTTATTACAATACCCAAATTTCTTTTGAATTTGTCACTGATACAATTTCTAAGTAATGTTACATTACCAACTTAGTCTTCTGATGCTCACAATCCTCTCATACCATTCATATCTATACATAAGTTGAATACCAAAAGCTGTAGCCTGATTCGATTGGTTCGTACTACTCTTCGGGATCACTGCTAGAAACTGTTTATGGAAACGCCTTGCGGGGTAGGTGCCGACCCATTGGCATCCTGCTTCGCTGCTATATAATATATATAAAACAATAGCAAGAGTGAGCGATAGCTCAGCAAGGTAATAAAAGTAAGGCATAATTCTGCCTTTAACTCAACCCAGAATAAAGCGGGTATAAGACAATAGTTTGTCAAAATATCTCGATACTGAAATTATTTCCTTATCAGAATGTATTCCCAAAAACAGTACCATTATTGTATTTCAAATATCATTTCATAATATTTCTGCAATCTTTTGCTATATTATGAACAAGTTTCTAGTATAAAAGATGAGGTTTCAAAGTAAACCAAATATAACCTTTCCGAAAAATATCTGCTATATAAGCAGAATATCAACACATAACTTAAAAGATGAAGTTATAAGGTGATTCAGTATAAACAACTCCCTTACCATAACTCATATTATGTAAGGTATCCACAGAGTCAAATGATATAAAAGATGAAGTTACGAGGAAAATTAATATCATATCTCCGTAACCCAAGATTTACTTATGCATATATTATCAGAGTCATAACTCATAACAGATGAAGTTGCAAGGATTCATTGTAACTTTATTTTGAACACTTTTCGACCCCCTGCCAACATGACCGGTAAACCTGTACCACGGGTGTCATCTGTGGTCCCTTTCAGTACATGTTGCAGAATTATCCAAAATGGATGATGAACCAATACTGGAGCCTTCTCCGCGCCCGTCGTACCAACCTTACTATGATCAGTAGCAGGTTGTACAACAAAAATATGTTTTCTACATGTAGATGGAAGTATCACGACAGCCTGACATTGTCTACCGCCTTTCTGGATCCCCGGCCCATTTGGGGCAATAAGGTGATGGATCGGCGCGACTCGACCTCTTACACATGCTCCTAGTTCAGATGAAATCCATGACTCTGAAACGTAAAGATCGTCTCCCTTTCCCCAAGTGTAATACTTGTTGATACGACTCCACTCAGTAGTCATATCTAGGTTGGAAAGGAAGATTCTCCAATATTTCCCAAGCGATGCTTGTTAATGGATATCGACTTGTTCCAGGAATTTACCCCTCGAGCGTTGAGGTGGTAGCACAATATTTAACTTGCAGCAACTAAATTGCTTTGAGAAAATATCTGTCCCCCGACAGTTTTGAGTTGAGAGTTTAAAATGAATAGCAGTTACTTAAATCAGGTTTCCCATATTTTTGATAGTTGAGCGAGCATTTAAATCCTCTTAAAAGACGGACTTAAGTGGAAAACATTGGTTTGGGAACCTCTTTTGATTTAAAACAATTAATAAAATTTATTAAATAGTAAACCCTCAAATGAATATTCGAAAATAATATTCATTAAGTAAATAAATCATGAATGAATATTTAGAAATAATATCCATTAAATAAATGAGGATTAAATGAATATTCTACATAATATTCATTAACTAATAAACCTCGAATGAATAATTCAAAATAATATAAACCTCGAATGAATATTCAAAATAATATAAACCTCGAATGAATATTCAAAATAATATAAACCTCGAATGAATATTCAAAATAATATAAACCTCGAATGAATATTCAAAATAATATAAACCTCGAATGAATATTCAAAATAATATAAACCTCGAATGAATATTCAAAATAATATTCATTAAATAATAATCTCCATTGAATATTTGAAAATAATATTCATCAAATAAATAAAACCCAAATGAATATTCAAAAGTAATATTCATTAGGTAAATAGTCCTTAAATAAATAATCCTTAAATAGATAATCAGTAAATGAATATTCAAAAATAATATTCATTAAGTAAATAAACCTTGAATGAATATTCTACATAATATTCATTAAATAAATAATTAATCCTCGAATGAATATTCCTAAATTATATTTACAATAATATTCTTAAAGTCAATAATCCTCAAATAAATATAAATAATATTCTCTAAGTCAAAAATCCTCGAATAACCTGTTAGGTCCTGATAAGTTTGTAGAAGGGGGGTTGAATACAAACTATACCGTTTTATCGAAATTTGTTCTTGAATAATTTAACAATAGAACAAATTAATGCGGAATATAAATGGAACAAGATTCAAGTTAAATATAACTAATATTAAACTTGAAGGGTGTTGCAAATACAATATGGATTACAAAGTATTTATCTCAAACTAATTAATACAAATTTAGAATAAATTCGACATGAACTTTTCTAATATTTGTAATAAAAAGATCGAATGCTAAAAGCAAGTTCGAGATAAATTCTAGGGATAAAAATCCGCTAGATGATCAAAGCAATACAAGTAATCAACTTCTAGTGGTTTGGATTTAACAATACAAACTAGAATTAATTGCTTGAGAAGAAATGATATTAATGGCTTCTGTGTTCTTGAGAGTAAATGCTTCAATGTCTTTTCTTTTGTTCAACTGCGTTGTCTGTCTGTTCTGCCAAGAAGTTAATACCAAAATGAATAAGCCTTGTATGACCTGTTTAACAAATCATAAAGATTTAATAAAACAAATCATACACTTGTATGACCTGCAAAACAAGCTCGGTAGAACCTTGAATGATCAGTATGACCTGACAAAAGTGTCCGGTATGACCTAGGGTTATTCTAACCACTTCTGGTAGATGATAAGTGGGTATTTTATTCACTTAGAACGTGTCCGTATGGCTTAAAACGAATGTTTGCACTCGAGTTGTGGTATTTTTGATCTCTTTTAAGGGTATTGTGCAGGTATATTTATCACAGGTGTACTAGGAATGAAGCGGAGCAATCAGAATGCAATTTGGAGCTAAAACGAAGAAAATGGAAAAGTTCGTCTTCCTGGACAGAAGGCACGGCGCGGCAGCGCCGTGTTTGTGCTTGTCTATGGCGCGGCAGCGCCGCTGGAAAAAGGAAGTAATTATCTGGCGCGGCAGCGCCGCTATCCTATACAATCGTGGCGCGGCAGCGCCAGTCTGTCTGACGAAAATTCCTGTTTTGAACCCGATTTGCTGATTTTTCGAGTTGAAGTCAAATTACAATTCAGTACGACTTGTTGCACCTGGAGGCATATAAAAAGAGAAGAAAACCCTAGAGAAAAGAAGAGACACATACCACATATTATATACGGAGTTTTAAGGCACGAAGAAGCAAGGAAGAAGATAGTTTTCAATTTATTCTTGTATTCTTTCTAGCTTGTGGATGCTTGGTTTGGGTGTATTCTTTAGAACCTTTGATAATTATTCCAATATTGATTCGTTTTCTTCAATCATGTTTACATTAGAACCCATGGTGACGATTAGTTTGATTATGAACTAATTCGTTGTCATGGGGTTTTAGCGGATTTATTCATGAAGTTTATTTGTTGAATTTTCTCGATGCCTATAGTGTGATTGATGAGATATCCTATCATGGTTGTTTTAATTCGTTATAGGAGAGTAGCTAACTCCTGTAATTGTGTGTTAATTCTTATTGAAGCGAAAGTGGATTTAAGAATTTAGAACTTGCCATGCTAGCATAGGTTTATGCGTGAGAATATCATTCATAATTAATGTCGTAACTCTAACCGTTTTATGACGACTATGTGATCAATTGAATGCTTGTACTTCAACCATTATGTTTTCAATCTTTATAGACATATATGGACTAAGCATAATTGGGAGACTAAGTGATTTCTATCTTTATTGTGGATATTATTTAGGATGGTATTTGTGCAACGAAAGTTGGTTTATATCAGTTTTGTGTGTTCGATCAGGTATTAATAAATCACATGAAAGGGCTAGAGAATTGAAGACTATAGATAGATTGTTTAATGAAGTTAAAATTCCATGTTTTATTTGCATAAGTAATTCGACATAAATCTCAGTTCAAGTAGTTGATAATTAGTTATAATTCTTATATTAATTATAGTGATAACAAAAATCCACTTTGTTATTTGTTTTAGCATCGAATAATAATCATACATTGGTGAGTGAATTACTAGACAAACAACGAGTCCCTGTAGGAACGAACCTTATTTGCTATCTGTATTACTTGAGATCACGTGCACTTGCGTGTTGAGTTTGGTCGTAACAAGTTTTTGGCGCCGCTGCCGGGGATTTCGGTTTTATTTGTTTAGTTTCAGTATTTACCATCAGTGGTCATTAAAGTTCGGTGACTAGGACGTTCTCATCAATTTTCTTGTTGGTGAATTTCAGGTACTTATTGAGAGTGTATGCGTACACGAGCTCGAGCACGTAGAGAAGAATTAGCAAGAAGAGAAGAACTAGCACGAAGGAAACTTGACTTTGAGAACATCAGTGTAGAAAACAATCGTGAATCAAAAGAAGATATGGAAGATCAAGCACAACCAGCGAAGGCTTTGAGTGAATTCTCTCAGCCAAAAGTGGAGGACATTCATACCAGCATTGTTCGTCCAGCTATTGGGGCAAATAACTTCGAGCTTAAGCCAAACATCATTCAGATGATTCAGAATACAGTTCAGTTTGGGGGTAGTCCTGCTGAAGATCCCAATGCTCATATTAGGGACTTTCTTGAGATCTGTGATACCTTCAAATTCAACGGAGTTACAGATGACGCAATCAGATTGAGGCTATTTCCCTTCTCTCTTAGGGATAAAGCCAAGAGTTGGTTACATTCCATGCCATCAGGTTCTATTAAAACATGGGCAGATTGTGCTCAAAAATTCTTGACGAAGTATTTCTCCATGGCGAAGACAGCAGCTTATAGGAATTCTATTTCTCAGTTTGCTCATCAATCCCAGGAATCTTTGGGGGAAGCTTGGGAAAGGTACAAGGAGATTTTGGCACGTTGTCCTCATCATGGGATGCCGGATTGGATGGTAATCAACAATTTCTATAATGGATTGGGAGCTCAGTCAAGGCCTATGCTTGATGCAGCTTCTGGAGGAGCACTGTGGGCAAAAAGCTATGAGGATGCCTATAATCTTATCGAGATGATGGCGGCCAATGAGTTTCAGAATCCTACTCAACGCTTGCCACCTGCTAAAGTGGCTGGAGTTCTTGACTTGGATGCAGCTACTGCTATTGCTGCTCAACTCAAAGCGTTGACAATGAAGGTAGATTCCCTTTCTAATCATGGGACTAACCAGGTTGCTATGGTGTGTGAATTGTGTGCAGGGGCTCATGACACGAATCTGTGTGCTATCTCAGCTGAATCAGCACAGTTTGTTAGTAACTTTCAGAGAACTCAGCAACCAGCACCTAATGTGTATCATCCCAACAATCGGAATCATCCTAATTTCAGTTGGAGCAACAATCAGGGTGGTGTTCAGCAACCACAAAATCAGCAGTTCAATGCAAGACCATATAATCAGAACTATCAACCACCACCTTATGCTCCAAGGCAACCATTCATTCCACCGGGATTTCAACCATCTCAAGGGAATTCATTGAATCAGTCTGAGAAGTCTGAATTGGAAGAGCTTCGAATGATGTACAAGAGTCAGGCGGTGTCATTGAAAACTTTAGAGAATCAGATTGGGCAACTAGCCAATGCATTGTTGAACCGTCAACCAGGAACGCTTCCGAGTGACACAGAGATGAATCCAGGCAAGAAAGATCACAAGGAACAGGTCCAGGCAGTAACCTTACGATCGGGGAAGATTCTACAAGGTCAGAATGAAGAAAATTCGGTCGAGGAAAAAAAGGAGTTTTCTGATCAGAATGTGCGGCGCGGCAGCGCCGCTCCCCAGTATAAAAACGGCGCGGCAGCGCCGGACCCTCTGGAAGAAAAAAATAATTTTGACGCTGGGGTCGATTCTGTTCCTGATTTGGTACCTAATGCTACTCTCTCGACTCATGTAACTGGGAAGAGTGATAATTCTCAGAAAGTAGTAGAAGAAAAGGTGTTTCCACCTCCTCCATTCCCAAAACGAGTTCAAAGGCAAAAGTTTGACAAGCAGTTTGCTAAGTTCTTGGATGTCTTCAAGAAGCTTCAGATTAACATACCATTTGCAGAGGCCCTTGAGCAAATGCCGAGCTATGCGAAGTTTATGAAGGGCATTCTTTCGAAGAAATTGAAACTCGAGGAGCTAGAGACAGTTGCATTGACGGAAGAATGTAGTGCCATCTTGCAACAAAAGTTGCCACCTAAGTTGAAGGACCCTGGAAGCTTTACCATACCATGTACTATTGGAGATCTCTCATTCAGCAAATGCTTGTGTGATTTGGGTGCAAGTATTAATCTCATGCCCTTGTCAGTTTTCATGCAACTTGGTCTTCCAGAACCAAAGCCAACTACTATGACGCTGCAACTTGCGGACCGTTCAGTTACTTATCCACGAGGAATAGTTGAGGATGTTTTGGTGAAAGTCGACAAGCTTATCTTTCCAGCCGACTTTGTTATTCTTGACTTTGAAGAAGACAAGAAGATCCCTATCATCTTGGGACGACCAGTCTTGGCTACAGGTCGGACTCTTATTGATGTCCAGAAGGGAGAACTCACGATGAGGGTGCACGATCAAAATGTCACCTTTAATGTTTTCAATGCAATGAAGCTTCCAACTGATGAGGAAGTGTGTTTTAAAATTGATATGGTGGACAAGGTGGTTAACTCCGCAACTCAACACTTGATCAAAACTGATGTGTTGGAAAGAGTTCTTGCTAGTGACTTGGAGATTGAGAACGAAGTGGATGAAGAACACTTGCAATATCTTAATGCATCTCCATGGAAGAAGTTTAAGATTCCATTTGAATCTTTGGGGTTGTCAGAGCTGAAGAAGTCTCATGTTAGACTTAAGCCATCTATCGAGGAAGCACCTACATTGGAACTTAAGCCATTGCCTGAACATCTAAGGTATGCCTATCTTGGTGATTCTTCTACCTTACCTGTTATTATATCATCTAAGCTTTCAGGCATGGAAGAGGAAAAGCTATTGCGAATTTTAAGGGATTTCAAATCAGCCATTGGGTGGACTATAGCAGACATCAAGGGTATTAGTCCTTCTTACTGCATGCACAAAATTCCTTTGGAAGAGGGAGCTAAACCTACAGTTGACAATCAAAGGAGACTGAATCCTGTTATGAAGGAAGTTGTGAAGAAGGAAATTCTTAAATGGCTTGATGCAGGCATTATCTATCCGATCTCTGATAGTTCTTGGGTGAGTCCAGTGCAATGCGTGCCTAAGAAGGGAGGCATGACAGTGATTACTAATGAAAAGAACGAGCTCATTCCTACTCGAACAGTTACTGGTTGGAGGATTTGCATGGATTATCGGAAGTTGAACAAGGCCACTCGGAAAGATCACTTTCCACTTCCGTTCATTGATCAGATGCTCGACAGACTGGCTGGACATCAGTTCTATTGCTTGCTTGATGGGTATTCTGGTTACAATCAGATTTGCATAGCACCCGAGGATCAAGAGAAGACTACATTCACTTGTCCATTTGGTACATTTGCTTTCAGACGTGTTTCTTTCGGGTTGTGTGGAGCACCAGCTACTTTTCAGAGATGCATGATGGCCATTTTTTCTGACATGATTGGAAGTAATGTGGAAGTATTCATGGACGATTTCTCAGTCTTTGGGGATTCTTTTGATGAGTGCTTGGAAAACTTGAGTTTGGTTCTAAAGCGTTGTGTGGAGACAAATCTTGTTCTAAATTGGGAAAAGTGCCATTTCATGGTACAAGAAGGTGTCATTCTGGGACACAAGGTTTCGTGTAAAGGTTTGGAAGTTGACAAGGCAAAGGTGGCGACTATTGAGAACCTTCCTGCCCCTGTTTCAGTCAAGGGTATTCGCAGCTTTCTTGGTCATGCGGGGTTCTACAGGCGTTTCATAAAGGATTTCTCAAAAATTTCTAAGCCACTTTGCAATCTTTTGGAAAAAGATGTTCCGTTCAAGTTTGATGAGTCTTGTTTACATGCATTCGAGATCTTGAAGAAGAAATTAATTTCTGCTCCAGTTATTACAGCTCCTGATTGGAGTCAACCATTTGCTTTGATGTGCGATGCTAGTGATTTTGCGCTTGGGGCCGTTCTAGGCCAAAGGAAAGAAAAGGTGTTTCATGTTATTTATTATGCAAGCAAAACTCTTAATGATGCTCAGATGAATTACACCACCACTGAGAAGGAACTACTTGCTATTGTCTATGGGTTTGAAAAGTTTCGCTCTTATCTGCTTGGTACTAAGGTGACAGTTTATACGGATCATGCTGCTATTCGCTATCTCCTGGCGAAGAAAGATGCTAAGCCAAGGTTGATTCGTTGGGTTCTTCTGTTGCAAGAATTTGACGTGGAAATCAAGGACAGAAAGGGGACGGAGAATCAGGTAGCTGACCATCTCTCTAGAGTGGAAGATCATGGGAAGTCACCTAAAGACAACACGGCTATTAATGAGTTTTTTCCGGATGAGCAACTATTCAGTGTGAAAGATGTTGAACCATGGTATGCCGACATTGTGAATTATCTAGTAAGTAACATCATACCACCTGAGCTCTCTTATGCTCAAAAGAAGAAATTCTTACATGATGTCAAGCAGTATATTTGGGATGAGCCGTTTTTGTTCAAGCAAGGAGTTGATCAGATTATTAGGCGTTGTGTTCCTTACAGTGAGACCGAGGCTATTCTTAGTGATATTCATGCTACAGCTTATGGAGGCCATTATGCGGGTGAAAAGACAGCCACACGTATTCTTCAAGCAGGTTTCTATTGGCCGACTCTATTCAAGGATGCTCATCAGTTTGTGTTGAGATGTGATCGATGTCAACGAGTTGGTAATATTTCTCGTAGGGACGAGATGCCTCTTAATGTCATGTTGGAGGTAGAGATCTTTGACGTGTGGGGAATCGACTTCATGGGACCGTTCATTCCGTCATGTGGTAATCAGTATATTCTGTTAGCTGTAGATTATGTGTCTAAGTGGGTGGAGGTAAAGGAACTTCCAACGAATGATGCTAAGGTGGTGCTCAATTTCCTTCACAAGAATATATTTACTCGGTTTGGCACGCCACGGGTTATCATCAGTGATGAAGGTACGCACTTTTGTAATCGGAAGTTTACATCTCTTATGGCATGCTACAATATCAATCATCGAGTTGCTACAGCTTATCATCCTCAAACCAATGGGCAAGCTGAAATGTCTAATCGTGAAATTAAACGGATTCTTGAGAAGGTGGTAAGTCCTTCTAGGAAGGATTGGGCTTTGAAGCTTGATGAAGTAGTGTGGGCTTATCGGACGGCCTATAAAACACCTTTGGGAATGTCACCATTTCAGCTTGTGTATGGAAAAGCATGTCATCTTCCAGCTGAGTTAGAACACAAGGCTTATTGGGCGTTGAAGAAGCTGAATTTTGATTTTACAGCAGCAGGTGAGAAGCGTATGGTTCAGTTGAATGAAATGGACGAGTTTCGATTGCAAGCTTATGAGAACAACAAGCTATATAAAGAGAAAGTCAAAAGGTGGCATGATCGTCGGTTGGTTCTTAAGACATTTGTGCCCGGGCAATTGGTGTTGTTGTTCAACTCTCGACTTCGGTTATTTCCTGGAAAGTTGAAGTCACGTTGGTCAGGTCCATTCACAGTTAAAACAGTTTTTCAGCATGGAGCAGTGGAGATTTTTGACAAGTCACCGGACCAGTCATTCAAGGTCAATGGTCAGCGGTTAAAGCCATATTTTGGAGAGAAGTTGAATCGCGAAGTTGAGACCGCGGTTCTAATTTGCCCAACGTAAGGAAATGGAGCTATGTCAAGCTACTGACTTAAAAAGAGCGCTTCGTGGGAGGCAACCCACTTGATTGTATGATTGTATCATTAAAAAAAAAATATATATATATAAAAAATTTTCATCAGAAGGTTTGGCGCGGCAGCGCCGTGCTAAAGCACAACCCTGGCGCGGCAGCGCCGTGTCGACTGTTGAGAAAAAAAAAACAGAAAATTGGAAAAAAAAAAGAGAAAAGTTTGTTGTTGTATTTAGTGGCCCATTATCCTAACCCACTACCCATACCCACTAACCCTAAAATTCTCTATATAAACCCACATCCCATAACCCTACCTATACAAACCTATACATACACTACTTACGAATCTCAACAATTCTCAAACATTCTAAACACTTCTTCCATTCGATTCAATGGCATCTAAGCGACAACGGGTTGTAATTGGTGGTGGTAGTGAGGGTGCTAGTGGTAGTGGGGCTGGTGGAAGGAACCCTCGTTCCTCTTCTTCATCTGATTCTGGGGGAGGTAACGGTGGACCTCAATTTGTTTCCAATGAGGCTCGTGAGGCTTATAATGATTTGTTGGGGCGTCCTATTGCCCGTGAGAGGGGTCTTTTGCCTACGGCATCGGATGGGTATATGTTGGAGATTATTCAGGAGAGAGGTTGGGAGCAATTTTGTGAGGCTCCGGAGCCTGTTCCGATGACTGTGGTTCGCGAGTTTTATGCGAACGCTAGTGTGGAAAGGAATGGGATTAGCCAAGTTCGTGGGTTTCGTGTGGATTATCGGCCGCGTGCTATTCGTCGTGTTCTTGGTCTTCCGGCTCCTAGGAGGAATCAAGAGGATTGGTCAGGGAGAACTCGCGATGCTGTGGATCTTCCGATGATTATTCAGCGGTTGTGTGTTCCAGGTACGGAGTGGACCGTGAGGCGTGGCACTACTGAGCCCACGTCGTTTTTGTCGACGGCGCTGAATCAATATGCGCGTACTTGGCACTTGTTCATTTGTGCTAACCTCATCCCTACTAGGCATTCTAATGAGGTGACAGTTGAGAGGGCTATCTTGTTGTATGCTATTTGCAGCAGAGAGTTCGTGGATGTGGGTAATTTGATCCACCAGGGGATTCTCCGTTTTATGCAAGGGAGTACCACTGCGGCGATACCTTATGGTTCGGTTATTGCTAGGTTGGCTAGGGATGGTGGTGCTATTTGGTTAGCAGAGGAGGTTGTGCAGCAGCCACAGGCAGCACTGGATCATCAGAGTATTATGAGGCTGAATGTGTGGGATAGAGGTGCGACGGATTGGTGGGGTCTTGGTTTTGTAGTAGAGGGTCAGCAGCAGCAGCAGCAGCAGGAGGAGGCGCCTCAGGATGGAGGTTCTCTTATTAGTCAGCGGCAGTATAGGCGATTGACGAGGCGTATCGATGCGGTGCACGATATGCAGGCAGGTTTTGCAGCAGATTTTGGTCAGTTTGCACAGGCTTTGAGCACGGCTTTGCGTGCAAGTGGGGTGGACGTGACTTTTCCGTCCTTTGGAGCTGGCGCTGTCTATCCGCCACCGGACACTCCCGATGGGAGTGGCTCGGACGACGAATAGGTATGCCGTGCACTCGGTTTATTCTTACCTTCAATGTGGGCATTGAAAATTTTAAGTTTGGGGGTGGGGATGAAAGGTGCATTTGTATAATAGGTATATTGCATGTTAGGAGCATTTGTGCATGTTAGTTAATTTCATGTTAGTTTAGAGCATTTTGTTGCATGTTAGTTAGAGCATTTAGGACATTCTGTTTATTGTGATATTTATGTTCATATAGTTGCATGAGCATGGTATGCATTTTCATGATCCCTTAGGACGACCTATTTCTGTTTGGCAGGTAGATGTTGATTTGAGTGTGGTAATCATGAATAGAGGGTTGATTTATAGTTTCTATGAAATTGACATGCATGTTATGGGGACAAAAACATTTACACAACTCATTGTTTGCTTTTGGGCTAGATTGGGGGTCATGCTTGTTTGGATGTTTTGAGGTTTAATTACCTGGTTATATTTAGAATGTTCTTTATTCCCTTGATAACGTAAGAGCACTAAAGTATAAGTTTGGGGGAAACAGGATTTTCATGCTAGTTGTTGTGTTGTTTATGGCTAGGCGTCAAATGGCTAGTAGCCGGCTCATATTTATATGAGTAGTCTAGGGTTGGAAATGAGAATTCTCATTCCAGATTGTATATATGAAAAAAAAAAAAGAAAAAAAAAGAGAAAAGAAAAAAAAAGAGTCATGTAAATAGTTAAATGCAAAATTAACCACGAGTGAGCTCTTTAATACTCGAGCAATTAAGTTCAATGGGGGCAATGTGCCTAGTGACCTAAGGTCCTTTGTGGTCTGGGATCCGCTAACCTAACGCTCGTTACATGGGTATTATTGTATAAGCCTTTTGGGGTCTCACTCATTGCACGGTTAAATAAGCATGTGTATTGTATATAGTAGTATGTGTCGTAGTAATAAAGCATGAATTCCTGGTTAACCTGAATGATGATGGAGGTGTATCGAAGTTATGAAGTGTCTACCGTTCATTCTCTTTATAAACTTGTGATTGCCTTGACTAAGAATTGGTATGATTTTTGATCTAGTGTTAGGAGTATATCTGATGAGTATCACACACCACGTTCCTATGCATGTATTGTTAGTATACGGGAATTTAGTCGAGCTCTGTTTGGAAGTTATTGCATGATTTGAGATGTTTGCCTAATGAATGGTTTTGGTTCGTTTAAGGGGGTCCTTGCATTTCCATATAGTTGCATACATGTAGTTAGTTGCATTTGTAGTTGCATTGTTAGATGGATTTTGTGGGTACATTCACTATAGGCCCTCACGAGACTTTACTCGTCCACTAGGGCTGCCTAGGGGTTTAAAGGGCTTGTTGCATATGCCAAATGCAACCGTGATCACCTACGGAAGTGGTACTAGTTAGTTGTAATAAATTGTTTGTTTATGCTCGAGGACGAGCATCGGTTTAAGTTTGGGGGTGTGATAAGTGGGTATTTTATTCACTTAGAACGTGTCCGTATGGCTTAAAACGAATGTTTGCACTCGAGTTGTGGTATTTTTGATCTCTTTTAAGGGTATTGTGCAGGTATATTTATCACAGGTGTACTAGGAATGAAGCGGAGCAATCGGAATGCAATTTGGAGCTAAAACGAAGAAAATGGAAAAGTTCGTCTTCCTGGACAGAAGGCACGGCGCGGCAGCGCCGTGTTTGTGCTTGTCTATGGCGCGGCAGCGCCGCTGGAAAAAGGAAGTAATTATCTGGCGCGGCAGCGCCGCTATCCTATACAATCGTGGCGCGGCAGCGCCAGTCTGTCTGACGAAAATTCCTGTTTTGAACCCGATTTGCTGATTTTTCGAGTTGAAGTCAAATTACAATTCAGTAGGACTTGTTGCACCTGGAGGCATATAAAAAGAGAAGAAAACCCTAGAGAAAAGAAGAGACACATACCACATATTATATACGGAGTTTTAAGGCACGAAGAAGCAAGGAAGAAGATAGTTTTCAATTTATTCTTGTATTCTTTCTAGCTTGTGGATGCTTGGTTTGGGTGTATTCTTTAGAACCTTTGATAATTATTCCAATATTGATTCGTTTTCTTCAATCATGTTTACATTAGAACCCATGGTGACGATTAGTTTGATTATGAACTAATTCGTTGTCATGGGGTTTTAGCGGATTTATTCATGAAGTTTATTTGTTGAATTTTCTCGATGCCTATAGTGTGATTGATGAGATATCCTATCATGGTTGTTTTAATTCGTTATAGGAGAGTAGCTAACTCCTGTAATTGTGTGTTAATTCTTATTGAAGCGAAAGTGGATTTAAGAATTTAGAACTTGCCATGCTAGCATAGGTTTATGCGTGAGAATATCATTCATAATTAATGTCGTAACTCTAACCGTTTTATGACGACTATGTGATCAATTGAATGCTTGTACTTCAACCATTATGTTTTCAATCTTTATAGACATATATGGACTAAGCATAATTGGGAGACTAAGTGATTTCTATCTTTATTGTGGATATTATTTAGGATGGTATTTGTGCAACGAAAGTTGGTTTATATCAGTTTTGTGTGTTCGATCAGGTATTAATAAATCACATGAAAGGGCTAGAGAATTGAAGACTATAGATAGATTGTTTAATGAAGTTAAAATTCCATGTTTTATTTGCATAAGTAATTCGACATAAATCTCAGTTCAAGTAGTTGATAATTAGTTATAATTCTTATATTAATTATAGTGATAACAAAAATCCACTTTGTTATTTGTTTTAGCATCGAATAATAATCATACATTGGTGAGTGAATTACTAGACAAACAACGAGTCCCTGTAGGAACGAACCTTATTTGCTATCTGTATTACTTGAGATCACGTGCACTTGCGTGTTGAGTTTGGTCGTAACAATAGAACCTAGGAAATTAACCTGTATGACCTGACACAAATTGAATGATATGACCTGAATATAACTCGGTAGAACCTAAGGTGTTAAAACACTAGGTCATACCGAGTTTACTAAACAGGTCATACCGAGATTTTAAAAGAAAATCCTTTTAATTGATTTAGATAGATTAAATTCTAGATTAAATTAATTCTTTTATAGAATTAATTTAATAAATAATTTAAACTACTAACATAACTAATTTAATAAATAAATTAATTCTGATAGAATTAATTTATTAATTAAATTTAATTAATAATTAAAGAAGATAATTTAAAATCCTTGCAATACTCTATCTTCTGAAAACCACTGAATATAGATGATTGAATTCCACTGATTGATGTCGTCATTCGATGCACTGTCTGGTTTCATGAATAACTGACTTCATTGATAATTCTTCATCTTTAAAACATTTTTAAAGCTGTGGCTTCTTTTCTTTAGCTTTGACTAAACTCTGTATCCTGTACTTCTTCCGTCACTAACTGGAAATCTCTGTCACTGTAGTAAATCCACTTACTTGAATACTTCACTAAGGCTTGAACAATAAATTGAACTTCTTTCAATGTAGAATAACTTCAAGTCTGTAGATGACTTTGGTTCTTCATTCTCTTGACAGATTAAACTCTCTAAGATTCCTGTGACATATTTAACTCATTATTTACTTGTTACATACTTGTTTAAATTAAGTTGTTTCCTCGGAATATTAATAGGCCTAAACATATGCCTTTCAATCTCCCCCTATTTGTTTGTTAGAGAATAACAATCAAATACCTAGAGGATAACTCAACTAACTTAAACAAGAAATAGAAATGACTTTTAAGAGCCAAGTAAATAATAAGAAAAGTTCTGGATTTCATTTAACATTTTCCAGATTCAAACATTACAGGTAAGTACAAGATAGATGTTCCTCTAGACTGAACATATGAATACATTTATCCTATCTTGAATCACCTAAGCTCTAAACATTTAATATTTACAAACATAGCTTCTTTAAATTTCAGACTCAAACATCTCTCCTTCTTCAAGTGCATCAAGCAAATCCTTGTCCAGAATACGATCAGATTCAGAAGTAATGCCACTAGGTCTGACAGGTTGAGCTGTGACTTTCTTCAGCCTATTCTTCATTTGATGATATCTCTTGATATTGGCAATGCAATAGTCTTGAATCAAATCAACAACTTCTGTCTTTTCTTGTGTAGCAAACCCTGTTGTCCTCAACATGTTCTCCATATAGACAAGATGCTTGGCAGGATAATCTTTCAAAGAGATGGGATCCACAGCACAAGTTTGAAGTGCCCTTCCTTTATAAAATTTAACTTCATATGGCACGTCCACAACTTGAGGGCTAGCTTTCATAGCAAAATCTCTAAGCTGATCATGCAGCAGCTCACAAAGAGGTGAAGACCTTTTAACCTTTGTCATGAAAACCCAAAGCTCAGAGAGAGTTCTACCTTCCAGAAGATTAAGAGAAACTATGAAAGTTCCCTCATTATGAGTGTAGATGTAGATCTTCAACTCCTCTCTAACTCTGTCAAATCCAGTAGTAATTCTTGAAATCTCCGCATGAAGAGCTTTCATATATATTGTGTTGTCTGGATTGACCTTTCTGTACCTTTCCAACATGCTAAAGAACCTTCCATCATTGTCTGACCCTGTCGGATGTGAGAACATCTCTCTAGCTCTATCCCATTCTTCTCCAAGCTTCAGCCTCACATATAACTTTCTGTCTTTGACTTTTAAATCATGAAGCCTTTGCTTTTCTTGATGTTCAGCTTTTTGGATAACTAGATGCTTTGTGATTATGTCAGACACTTTAGCATTCTCATCTTCTCTTCTCTTTAGATCGGCTTTCTGTCTTAACAGCTCAGCTTCAAAGGCAAGATCCACTTCAGGTTCATCTACCCAGTCAGCAAAATCAGCCTCTTCTTCAACCTCCACTTCACCAAAGATATCTTCAGGGGTTTCTCCAGAGTCAATATCATCAAAATCTCCCTGTTCACCTTGATAGTAGTCAGCATCAGAAAAGGTTAACTTCTGCTTCCCTTTGTCCTTTCCAGAACCAGAACCTCCAGCTTCTCCTCCTTGATCTCTCACTTCTTCTCCTCCTTGTATCTCCTTCTCCTTATTCTCCCCCTTAGTTGAGGTATCCTCTACAGATTTGACTTTATCAGCCTTAGGATCCTCATCTTTATTGCCTCTTTCTCCATCCTTGTCATCAGCATCATCATCACCCTCAAAGAATTTCCTTTGCTCAGCATTGGGTTGATGTGAACTCTTGATCATATTGTACAGATGTTTCATGCCTTCATTCAAATGTACCATCCCTCCTTCAAGATTTGAGAACCTCTGGTCATTGTACCACTGATTGTAATCAACAGTTTCCTGAATAGAGTTCACCTGTGTTGAAATGGAAGCAATCTGCTTGACACTCTCCCTGATCTCAGCATTTGAAATTGTTAGCTCGGAGATGTCTGAAGCCACTAGCACCTGTGATTCTTGAACAGCATTTATCTTAGGGATCAATGAGACCTTCACTCCTTCTATCTCATCTCTAATATGACCCAGCTGATTAGTTACAGAGGTGGAAGAAGAAGACTTTTCAACCACTTGTGCTTTGAGAATTTCTTTTTCAGCCTGGGTCTTTTGAAGTTGTTTCTGTAAACCAGCTATTTGAGCCAATAATGAAGCAGTGTATGTGTCATTGTGTGCACTCATCTCAATTTCTCTCGATGGTGTTTCACTCACCTCACGTGCTTGTGTATCGCTCTGTGTTTGTCTCTCAGATCTAATCACTAGCTGTTTATCCATGTGTGGAGTTGAAGTACCTGCAGAAAAAATCACCATAGCCCCTTCTTGAGAGGTCACTGGTGGTGCAATGGGAGTTCGCAAATCCCAATCCCCGGTGTAGTCCAAAAAATAATCCGAGACGGAAAACTGAATTGCTTCAGTAATGGACTCACCAGGTTGCCCTTCACTTTCTCCAGTTAAAACTGCGAGTGAAGAATCCCTTAGGGGAGCCAGAGATGTTCCCTCTGGGAGGGGAGAAAATGATTCTATTATAGGTGGCAAAGAATCAGATTTTCCCTCTGAAGCCTGTGAAGGCTCTTCTACCGTGACAATGGTAGGCACTGTTTCAGCAAGCATTCCTATGTGCTCTCCTCTCAGAGTGTCCTGTTTATGAGTCTCTACTATTGTTTCAGAAGTGTTTGCTCCCATTGTGAGTAATGGGAGAGTGCTTGACTCTGTACAGAATGCCATGGCCTGATGGCGAATTTCAATAGATTCATCCTGTTGAGAGGATGTCTCTAGTAACTGTTCATTGGCCTTTTGAGAATCCATATCCTTTTGGGAGGATACAGACTGGCTAACAGATGCCTCAAGTAGTGTTCTTCTCTTCTTTAGTGGTGGAGACAGAGCTGTGGGATCACTCTCATTAATATCTACTTCACATTGTTCATTCAATCTTGTTGAAGCCGGTTGTTCTAGGGGAGCGGTCAATGGATTTGACTCTGTGTGTGGCTCTATGACCGGGGACAGAGGTTGTGGTTCTACAACCCCTTGATCAATCCTAAGAACCTCTTGGGTTAGTGGAGCAGTTGAGATAGGATATATTACCTGAAGTGCCATGGTGTTAGGAGGCACCATTGAAGTTCCTGCTGACGAGGATCCAACCACTGGATGTTCAATAAAGAGGAGAGGTAATTGTGGTTGCAGAATCCTTCGAAGATATGATTGTGGAACTACGGGTATCCTTCCAGACTTAGAACTGGTGGACAAAGTTGAGTATATGAGAGGATTAGTGTGTGCGGGGACTTGAATAGGAGTGTTTTGAAAAAGTGTTTTATGTTCATCAGAAAGAACATGATTCAACACTAGAGAAAGGAAACGGGAATAATAGCATCTAACTCTCTTTCCATTCTCAATATCTCTAGTGTAATTGAAAATCCTCCTTATCAAGAGATCCCACACAAGAGTTCCTATATCCAATCTCAGGTTGAAAACAGCAGCATAGGCAATGTTTTGTAAAACAGAAGTGATGACTGGAAAGTTGTTTTTGGTACAATTACTAAAAACTTTGGCTAGACAGTCAAAGAACAAATCCCACTCACATGCTAGATTACCCTTATTCAGACGAGGAAGAACAATATTTCCTGGGTAACCAATACTAGAGAAAAATTGAACTAACTCGTCATCAGTAGGGAATGCAACAAAATTATCAAGTGGAAAATGAAGCACTTGACAAAAGATCTCCTTAGTTACTGTGTACTGACGATCAGAAATAGTGAAAGTGAAAGATTGCATATTGTCAGCAACAACATCAGTTAAACATAATAGACGAAGGGGTTCAAGCTTTAAATCAATAGAAGTTGTGATAGCATAGCTAACAATTGATTGTTGATTTAAAAAATGAATCCACGGCCTAAAACGTTCAACAGAACACTTAAGGGGATCAAAATAGCCAACGTAATTATTAAAACGTTCAACAACAAACTCAGCAGCCATTTGAAAATTAATAATAAAATAAAAATATTACTAGAATAAAACAGCAATTAATAATAATAGTAATCAGAAAAGAAATAAAATCCCAAGTAATTCACAAGAAAAATTTGCAATAGTTCGTTGTTCTAGGAATAAAACACAAACTAGAGCAAAGTTAACTAAGTAAAAACTTGAGTTAGAAAGGAATGAAAGCAAAAGAACCTTAGATGACCTGGTATTTATAGAGGAGGGTTCTGCTGAGCTCGGTATGACCTAAAGGCAGGTCATACCGAGTTTTTGTACCAGGTCATACCGAGCTTTCTTCAGGTCATACCGAGAAAATTGAATTAAAAACTGAATAAACAAAAAAACAAAAATAAAATCCAATATCACCTTAGAATAGGCCATACCGAAATCCTATATGACCTGACAAGAGGTCATACCGAGTTTATATTAATAGGAAAATATCAACAGAAAACGAAAATGCATAACCTGTTTCTACAAACATAAAAAATATTTTCATTACATTCTAAAATACCTGAAACCTTCTGCATAAAAATATACACGAACAAAAAACTACTATAAACCTGCAGAATAATCTGAACAACAATATTTATATTAAAACATATCTAAATAATTCTAAATAAATATATTTTCAATAAAAATACATTTCTCCACTTAAAAAATATGAGAAAAATATTTTTAAAGAAAATAACATATTCAGAGCTATTTAAATACACAAGCATGTAAAATTAAATTAAATGAGAATTAGCAGTGAATATCATTTAAATGACAAGAGAAAATGAAATTATTGAAAGAACAAACATGACAGAGATATTGTTAATCACTAAGACTGTTTAACATACCCAATTTACCAACTAACTTGATAAATGTGGATTCGTCAACAGATTTAGTGAATATATCTGCAGTTTGTTCTTCTGTGGGTACAAAATGTAACTCCTCGATTCCATTCATGACATGCTCTCTGATAAAATGATACCTGATATCAATGTGCTTCGTTCTCGAGTGCTGCACAGGGTTGTTGGAGATTGCTATGGCACTTGTATTATCACAAAATATGGGAATTTTGTCTAATGCAAAGCCATAGTCCTTTAATTGATTCCTTATCCATAAGATCTGAGCACAACAGCTTCCAGCAGCAATATATTCAGCTTCTGCTGTTGAATTGGAAACTGTTTGTTGTTTCTTGCTATACCAGGAAATCAACCTACCTCCTAGGAATTGACAACTCCCAGAGGTACTCTTTCTATCCACAACACTACCTGCATAATCAGAATCTGTATATCCAACAAGATTAAAATCAGAATCTTTAGGGTACCAAATACCTAGATTAGGTGTACCCTTAAGATATCTCAAGATTCTTTTCACAGCAACGAGATGTACATCTCTAGGGTCCGCTTGGAACCTTGCACACAAGCATGTAGCATACATAATATCTGGTCTACTAGCAGTAAGATAGAGTAAGGAGCCAATCATACCTCTGTAGCTTGTAACATCTACCTTGATAGATTTGTCAGAAGCTCCAAGTTTGATGGCTGTTGAAGATGGAGTCCTTGCTGATGCTGAATCCCCCATGTGATACTTCTTGAGGAGTTCTTTGAGATACTTGGATTGACAAATAAATATACCATTTGACCTTTGACTTACTTGTAATCCAAGAAAGAACTTCAGCTCACCCATCATACTCATTTCAAACTTACTCTGCATTAGCTCAGCAAATCTCTTACAGAGATTATCATTAGTAGACCCAAATATGATGTCATCCACATAGACTTGGACTAATATCATATCACTTTTGTGTTTCTTTGAAAAAAGAGTTTTGTCTATGATACCTCTAACAAAACCATTTTCTAAAAGAAAACCAGAGAGAGTGTCATACCATTTTCTAGGGGCTTGTTTGAGACCATAGATAGCCTTGAAGAAAAAGTACACAAAGTCCAGCAGCTCCTGATTTTCAAAGCCAGGGGGCTGTTCCACATACACTTCTTCATCAAGTTCACCATTCAGGAATGCACTCTTAACATCCATTTGATAGACTTTAAAATTGGAGTAAGCAGCAAATGCTAAGAACATCCTGATGGCCTCAAGTCTAGCCACTGGTGCATAGGTTTCATCATAATCAATGCCTTCAGCTTGTGAATACCCTTGTGCAACCAGTCTTGCCTTGTTTCTTGTTACAATGCCATCCTCATCTAGCTTGTTCCTGTATACCCATCTTGTACCAACTACTTTCTTGTTCTTTGGCCTGGGTACCAGCTTCCAGACTTGCTGTTGTTCAAATTGATTGAGTTCATCTTGCATAGCAATCACCCAATCTGGATCAGTCAGTGCTTCCTCAGTTTTCTTTGGCTCCATTTTAGATAGAAAAGCTGAGAAAAGACATTCATTATGAGAAGCACTTCTAGTTTTAACTCCAACCTCTGGATCACCAATGATCAGCTCAAAAGGATGAGCTTTATTCCAAACAGTCTGTCTTGGAAGATTTGATCTTGATGATTCACCTTGAAATTCACTTTGATGTTGTGAGTGACTAGTTGATCCTTCATTTGCTCCCCCTGAGTTGTTGCTTGATTGCCTTGATGATTCTTCTCCAGTGTTGGTGGTATCTCCATTGTTACCAGTGTTTCCACCACCATCACCATGATCATTATCATCATTGTTATTATCATCACCAGCAATAACTCCAGGTGGGGATTCATCATCTGATTCTGAGTCTGGCAAGTTATCAAACTTCAGCTTTTCAGATGAGTCTTCTTTTTGGATACTGGGGAACTTAGTGTCATCAAAAGTAACATTGACACTTTCCTTTACTGTGTGACTGCCAACCACGTAGACCCTGTAAGATCTTCTGGAATATCCAACAAAAATAGCTTCTTGTGCCTTTGCATCAAACTTGCCACGTTTAACATTGTCATCTATAAGCACAAAGCATTTTGCTCCAAATACATGAAAGTATTTGACAGTTGGTTTCTTGTTGTTGATGATCTCATACGGAGTCTTCATTAAGTCCTTGTTGATTAAAGTTCGATTCTGAGTATACAAGCTGTATTCGCTGCTTCAGCCCAAAAGTACGTTGGAAGTTTGGACTCACTTAGCATAGTCCTAGCTGCTTCAATCAATGTACGATTCTTTCTTTCCACTACTCCATTTTGTTGAGGAGTTCTAGGGGCAGAATACTGTCTTGTTATTCCTTTATCAGCACAAAAGTCATTTAGAATGGCATTCTTGAATTCAGTACCATTATCTGACCTTATGGCTCTAACAGGGAATCTAGAATCCAGCTCAATCAACTTTATGTGGCCAATCACCAAAAATGGGGTCTCATCCTTGGAATGTAGGAATAAAACCCATGTATATTTTGAAAAGTCATCAACAATCACAAGTGCATATTGCTTCTTTGACATGGACATCACATTAACTGGACCAAACAAATCCATGTGCAGTAGCTGAAGAGGTTCAGTTATTGATGATGTGTCAGTGCCCTTGTGAGAAGCTTTCTTTGACTTTCCTTTCTGACAAGCCTCACACAGTCCTTCCTGTGTAAATTCCATCTGAGGCAAACCTCTAACCAATTCCCTCTTGACTAAAGAGTTCATGGTTTTGAAGTTAAGGTGAGACATCTTCTTGTGCCATAGCCAACTGTCATCTGATGAAGCTTTAGCATAAAAACAATTAACTTCATCTTTGAATCCAGAGTTCAGATCAGCTATGAACAAGTCACCTTTCCTTACTCCTTGAAGAGCAGGCTTTCCATTCTTCTTGTGAATAATCTGACACTTCTCTCTTTCAAAGGAAACAACATATCCTCTGTCACAGAACTGACTGATGCTGAGAAGATTGAACGTCAGACCTTCCACAAAAGAAACATCTTCAATGATAACATTTCCGTACTTCAGACAGCCATATCCTTTCGTAATACCCTTGCTGTTATCTCCAAAGGTAACTACTGGGCCAGCTTTCTCAACCACATCTGATAGCAGGGCTCTATCTCCGGTCATATGCTTTGAACAGCCACTGTCAAGAATCCATATAACACGGTTTACCTGTTTAACTCCCTGCAATATCAGATTGATTAGACCTTCTTCGGAGCCGAAAATTGATTGGGTCCGGCATACTTAAAGAACTGGCCTTTGTCAGGCAAAACAACATTTTTAGCCAAAACTACTTCAACCTCTTTCACATAAGAGCGTTTCCATTTATAGCCAGCCTTAACACATTTCTGAGTAGGCTTAGGGATAAATGAATCCACTCTAGTCTGAGGAGGACTAGTAGTCTTTGCTTTAACATGCTTCTTATTATTAACATGTTGACGTGGAGCAGTCTTATCACTAGATACATGCTTACTATTAAAATAAGCATACATAACATTGAAAGCACAAGACATGCAATTAATCACACCACATGCTTTATGAGAAGAATTAACAGCAGGCATGTTAGTTCTACAGTTGTTTTGATCCAACTTATGGATATCTGATTTAGTCTTTTTAGTTGTAGCAACTTTGACTGGAATATCAGATATACACTTTTTGGACTGTTCAGCTTCCAAAGCAATATCTTCTTCATGAATCTCCTCAGCAATAATGATAGAGTATTCATTCATAGGCTCTGCCTCAGACTCCTTACAGAAGGGTGTTTCAATACCCTTAAGTATATATGGAACAACCTTTCCTTCAGATTTGAATCTACAAGGGGAATTAATTCCAAGCAGTCCAATAGCCTCATTATAATCATACCCTATACTGACATGATTACCAACAGCTTGCTTATTGAGAATTTCTTTAGCAGTCTTACAAGAACTGAAATAAGCATTAGCTTTGGTCTTAAGCTCACTAATCTGATCTTTGAGAATGGTTTCCAGTTGTTGATACAATTTAACCTTTTTCTCAAGAACTGCTACCTTATTAGTAAGTTCATCTTGATTGACATGCACTAGTTTTAAATCTTTTATTTCCTTTTGAAGATTTGTGTTTAAAAGATTTATTCTATCATTTTCAGTGCGTGCACAACTTATGGTGCCACCAAGATGATGAATCATTTCAGAGTCAGTAAATGTTACCTCTGACATGTATCTGGATGAAGTGCTTTCCTCTTTAGCCATTAAAGCAAGGTTCCCAATCTCACCTGCTTCTTCATCACTGTCAGTGTCATCCCAACTCTTTCCCTCAGCAACATAGGCTTTCCCAATCTTGTTCTTCTTGCTAGAATCAAATGTGTTTCTGGTCACTTGCTTTGGCTTTCTGCACTCAGTAGCAAAGTGACCCAACTCATTGCAATTGTAGCATCTGATTGTGCTCCTTTCCACAGTTCCAGTTTTGTAGCCACCCCTTGTGCCACTTGAAGATGAAGAACCACCTCTCTGAAATCTGGGTCTGAACTTAAGATTGGGATTCCTCTTGAATCTAAACTTCCCAAACTTTCTGACTATCAAAGCCAAATCACTATCCTCCAGCTGATCAAGTTCTTCTAAAGAATAGAAGTCACCACCAGATTGATCAATGGATGTTAATCCATATTCAGCATCAATAACATTCATGTTAGAACTGGAAGGTTGAACAGCCTTCACTTCCAGTCTCTGTGGGACTTCAGCAGCTAATGCAGTAGAGGTACCAACAATCTTCCCAGTTCCATACAGCTCCCTTTGTTGAATCTGCTCCAGCTCATAGGTCTTCAGCACACCATACAATCTCTCCAAAGCAATCTCATTCATATCTCTTGCTTCTCTAATGGCAGATATTTTGTGCTCCAAATGAGGTGGTAGGGTAAGAAGGAACTTCTTGTTAATCTCCTTGTTGGTGTAGTGTTTCCCATTGAGATTCAGATCATTGATTAATTTGTTGTATCTCTCAAAAACCTGAGAGATACCTTCACCAGGGTTTGATATGAAATGCTCATATTGTGAAGTGAGAATTTCCAGCATATTCTCCCTAACTTCCTCTGTCCCCTCATTGATTATCTCTATGGTTCCCCAAATGTGTTTGGCAGTTTCACAATTTAGGACATGATTATGCATGATAGGATCAAGACTCTCAATAAGGATCAACTGAAGACAGGAATCCAAGGTAACATCCTCTTTCTCATCAGAAGTGTAATCCTTGGGATCTTTAGGGTACATACTAGCAGGCCTAGTAACAACGTTATCCTCTTTTAATTCTTCCTCAATAATCATAGGAAGTCTGGGACCTTTCTTCAGCACATCAATGTATTTAGGATTTGCAACCTTAAGAAATATGAGCATTTTCTTCTTCCACATAGAATAATGCTCCTTGCTGAACATTGGGATTTTGACCGTACCAACTTTCTGTGTAGTAGACATCTTTTGAGATTTTTAGGAATAAGATAAAAAATCAGAGTTTAAAAGAAAAATCTCAAAACAATTGGATCTTTGATTTGTATATCAATCAAAAGGCTCTGATACCAATTGTTAGGTCCTGATAAGTTTGTAGAAGGGGGGTTGAATACAAACTATACCGTTTTATCGAAATTTGTTCTTGAATAATTTAACAATAGAACAAATTAATGCGGAATATAAATGGAACAAGATTCAAGTTAAATATAACTAATATTAAACTTGAAGGGTGTTGCAAATACAATATGGATTACAAAGTATTTATCTCAAACTAATTAATACAAATTTAGAATAAATTCGACATGAACTTTTCTAATATTTGTAATAAAAAGATCGAATGCTAAAAGCAAGTTCGAGATAAATTCTAGGGATAAAAATCCGCTAGATGATCAAAGCAATACAAGTAATCAACTTCTAGTGGTTTGGATTTAACAATACAAACTAGAATTAATTGCTTGAGAAGAAATGATATTAATGGCTTCTGTGTTCTTGAGAGTAAATGCTTCAATGTCTTTTCTTTTGTTCAACTGCGTTGTCTGTCTGTTCTGCCAAGAAGTTAATACCAAAATGAATAAGCCTTGTATGACCTGTTTAATAAATCATAAAGATTTAATAAAACAAATCATACACTTGTATGACCTGCAAAACAAGCTCGGTAGAACCTTGAATGATCAGTATGACCTGACAAAAGTGTCCGGTATGACCTAGGGTTATTCTAACCACTTCTGGTAGAACCTAGGAAATTAACCTGTATGACCTGACACAAATTGAATGATATGACCTGAATATAACTCGGTAGAACCTAAGGTGTTAAAACACTAGGTCATACCGAGTTTACTAAACAGGTCATACCGAGATTTTAAAAGATAATCCTTTTAATTTATTTAGATAGATTAAATTCTAGATTAAATTAATTCTTTTATAGAATTAATTTAATAAATAATTTAAACTACTAACATAACTAATTTAATAAATAAATTAATTCTGATAGAATTAATTTATTAATTAAATTTAATTAATAAATTAAAGAAGATAATTTAAAATCCTTGCAATACTCTATCTTCTGAAAACCACTGAATATAGATGATTGAATTCCACTGATTGATGTCGTCATTCGATGCACTGTCTGGTTTCATGAATAACTGACTTCATTGATAATTCTTCATCTTTAAAACATTTTTAAAGCTGTGGCTTCTTTTCTTTAGCTTTGACTAAACTCTGTATCCTGTACTTCTTCCGTCACTAACTGGAAATCTCTGTCACTGTAGTAAATCCACTTACTTGAATACTTCACTAAGGCTTGAACAATAAATTGAACTTCTTTCAATGTAGAATAACTTCAAGTCTGTAGATGACTTTGGTTCTTCATTCTCTTGACAGATTAAACTCTCTGAGATTCCTGTGACATATTTAACTCATTATTTACTTGTTACATACTTGTTTAAATTAAGTTGTTTCCTCGGAATATTAATAGGCCTAAACATATGCCTTTCATAACCGTTACCCGATATCTTTATCGGAAAAATAATCATTTAAAATATACCGAAAATATATCTACTTCCGGTCTAAAGAATAAAATCATACGCCCTTTACCTAGGGCATTTATAAAAACCTGGCTTATAACTGATATCCCATATCTAGCTTATAAGCCAATTACCAAATCATTTCCAAGTAATAACATTCGAATGAGGTAATATTCAAATAACATTCCTCAAATCATTTCCAGGTAATTAATACTTTCTAGAAATATAATTAATGTTTAATAATAGCGGTCCTCAAAATAATTAGTACACTGCCGCTGGAATCCCTCCGGGTTTCCACGGCTATCTCCATATCTCAAATACTGACTCCCGGTCTAGAGTCGAAAACAAGAAGTATGCTCTTATCTCTAGAGCTACAAGGTATACCGGTTTATAACTACTTTATCTCAAAGCTCATATATAAACCCAAATCAAACTCTATTTTTATACAATATATAACATGTATCGCACAACTGTATAACTCCACACATGGCAACAGCAGTAATATATAATCAATACTTCAAAGTATAGATTTAGAAAACTTGCCACAATACTTGCAACAAAGATTTGGTATATAAATTGGGAATACACAAGTATTGAACATAGGAAAATATACATACTCTGAATAATAGAGTAAGGTTTAGTAAACTTGCCTGATGCTCGAGAAGTGATAGGGGTTCGCGACGATACCGGACAATCTAGACAAAGTCAAAGAAAATGCACGATTAATCCCCTGGATAATCCACTTGTACTCTATGCTTAAACACGTAAGCGAAACACAACCAATGCATCACTAGCTCGTTATAGGCTCATACTAAGTCCATGTTTAGTCGACAATTACTTCAGTCGTAGGTTTAGTCCGAAATCGATCCTCGAATACAAGTTATACTTAACCATTTTCAACATTGGTTCCTAAGTCATGCTCTTAGTGGTTTTCACTTGCGCAACCTCGGCTATCACATTTTTATAAAATCGGAAAATAATCTTTTGGACTCGAAACCTTCGTAACTGCCCTTGACACTTCAATACAAAATTTCATATTTTAAAACAACTTTTAAGGGTCTCAAGCATAGCCACAAAGTTGGTACATTTCTGCAATCTCATTCCTTGAACCACTTTCACTAAAATGGTCATATCTCATAAACCGTAAATCGTAATGACATGATTCTTGCGCTCACGTAAACTAGAAACAAATCTCTACACACTCATGTTCATAACTGAACCAAAAGAGGCAGTTAGGGTTTCTGATTCTACGCAGTTTATAGAGTTACCGAAAATCGGGCATTACGACGGCTTAAAACCGAATAATCCTATTTTGTCACAACATAACCAAGCCACACCGGGCATACCATACATCTACAACCTCAACAAACAACCATCATACACCTCTAAGATCAGTGGGGAGGCTCAAATCCAACACCCATCATTTTACACATTCAAACAAATCCAAATAATCACTAAATCACTTAATCATGATCTTAACTTTACATGAACATCAAAACCACTTTAAAACTCATATAAAACTCAAAGGGGCAGAGGTTTATACCTTCCTCCAAGCTTTCTTGCTGCTATATTCCTTATGTAACCTTAGATCCTTGCTTAATACAACCTTTGGAAGCCAAAAACTCAATATCAAAAGCAACAAAGCAAAATACAAGTTACTATTCATCATCTTCTCCAACTGTTAACCACTGAAATCGAAGGGTAAATCACAGAGGTGAGGCGAGCGCTTACCATGGTTGCGTAGAGCTTCTCGAGAGCTTCGATTTGAGTGGTGGAACGCCAAAAACGGACAACGGAATCTCAAGTTATAAGCATTTCTTTCTCCTCCATTTTCTTTCTTCTTCTCTCCCGAATTTTCTTCAAGGTGGAGAATTCTTCTTTTTCTTTTCTTGTTTAATTACTTGATATTTATCCAATGTGGTGAGTCATCACCCTTGGTCTCTTCTTGTCTTGACACTTGGCAAGCATGCATTGGCTTGGGATAAAGTAGCTTTTCTGGTTCGTTTAATTTCGTAGAACGCTCGCAAGGTTTCTCGAGGGTTCTATCGAGGTATTTTACCGAAATCGTTCTCGATACTTCTAATTCATTTATCAAATCCATATCCATGGAATTAATAATTTAAATCCTTAAATATCCTCAAATAATAATTATTTAGTCCGTTTTTGGTGAAATTTCGGAGAAAACGAAAAATGCTATTTTTCCGATTCTGACAGCTTCTGCATTCTTTTATTTCCATCGTAGATCACTAATGCGACTTTGAAAGTTTATTATATCGTCCCGCATATAGGGTGGTCTGAAAAACTTTTAAATGAAGAGTTACTATTCATCAGTGGTTTTTCTATAATCCTTTGGATCAAAATCCGTTCCAATATTCCTGATCTATTTTCTCTTTACTCTTTGCACTTAGAAAACGTTCTAGTGCTTTCTCGGGCATACGCTATCTTGTTTACGGAGTTGTAGGATGTATTCCAGATATTGATTTGGATGACATAAAAATACTTTCCTTCCCTGGAGTATTGTATTCTTATCTTCCAGATTGATTGTTCTTATTTATATGTTCAGTCCATTCTTACTATTCTCAAAATGTTTGAAAACCGAAATTCATATTCATTTCATAACTTGATTCTCAAAGTCATTGCCACTATCCATATTTACATCAACATATAATAAAAGTTTTAATTCTACCCAAAATCTGGGGTCTTACACTCGCTTTCTCACTCTTATCATTAATCATCTTCTCACTGTTGAGTAGGTAGAACTATTTCGAGAAGCCATATTTGAAACCTCTCCAACCACAGACACCAAATTCTACACCAGACTTGATGTCTCATCCAAATTCCCCAACATACCTGTTCTTGTTTCACCACTGATGAGTCAATTCATTCATCTTCCTATCTTTGGTGAACAAGTTCCTCAGCCACATCCAGTTCCACTACAGTGTAGTTATTCCTAACTCTGGTTCTTCTTCTGGTACTTTAATTCAAACCCAAGTGGTTGTTAGGGCTGACCCAGAGGTTGTAGAACCACAATCTCTGACCCAGGTCATAGAGCCAAACAGAGAGTCAAACACTCCTGATACACAACCTGAGCCTAATGTTCAAACCAGTTCAAGAAGACTTAGTGATATAGCTGCAATGAGTGTTCCCACAGCTCTGTCTCCACCCTTAAAGAAAAGAAGAACCTATAGGGAGGCAACTGTAAGCCCATCTGTATCCTCTCAAAAGGATATGGACATAGATATGGCCACTGAACAGTCTCTGGAGACATCCTCTCAACATGGTGGATCTATTGAAATTCGCCATAGGGCCATGGCATCTTGTACTGAGTCAAGCACTCTCCCATTACTCACAATGGGAGAAGATAACCAAATAGATGACACTCAGGACACTGTGCAAGGAGAGCACTTTAATTTTGACTTTGAAACAGTGCCTACCATTGTTACGGTAGAAGTGCCTTCATAGGCATCTGAGGGAAAATTTGATTCTTTGCCAAATCAAATAGAATCATTTTATTCCCTCCCAGAGGGAACATCTCTGGCTCCCTTAAGGGATTTTCCACTCGCAGATTTATCTGGAGAAAGTGGAAGGCAACCTAATGAATCCAACACTGAAGCAATTCAGTTTCAAATTCAATCAGATTTGGATTTCATTGGGGATTGGGAATTGCGAACTCCCATTGCACCACCACTGACCTCTCAAGAAGAGGCTAGGGTGATTTTTCATGCAGGTACCTCAAATCATAACTTGGAAAGATATCTTGTTGTGAGAACTAAGAGTCAAACACAGAGTGATACACAAGCACGCGAGGTGAGTGAAACACCACTGAGAGCAATTGAGGTGAGTGCACACACTGACACAAACACTGCTTTGTTGTTAGCTTAGATAGCTAGTCTTCATAAACAACTCATGGAAACCTAGGCTGAAAAGGATCTTCTCAAAGCACAAGTGGTTGAACGGTCTTCTTCTTCCACCTCTGTAACTAATCAGTTGGGCACTATCAAGGATGATTTGGAAGGATTGAAGGGTTCTCTACTCCCAAAGCTGAATGCCATCCAACAGTCTCAAGTACTTGTGGCTTCAGACATCTCTGATCTTACAATGTCAAATGCTCAAATATCATAGAGTGTCAAGGAGATTGCTACCATTTCTGCCAAGGTGAACTTTGTTCTGCAAATAGCTGATGAAAATAAAAAGTTTAATGAAGAAAGGATGTCAAAGATAGAAGGAGGGATGGAGCATCTGAATGAAGGAATGAAGCACTTGTATAACATGATCAAATATTCACATCAACCCAATGCTGAACAAAAGAAATTCTTTGTGGGTGCTGCTGATGATGATGATGAGGGTAAGGATGGTGAAGGAGGAGATGGAGGAAATAGAGATGATCAAGGAGCTATAAAGGGAATAATTGAGGTGAATCCTGGAGCTACTAAAGTAAAATCTGTAGAGGATTCCTCAACTAAGGGGGAGAATGTGGAGAATCAAGGAGGAAATCAAGATGGAGGCTCAAACAAGGACAAAGGGAAGCAGAAGTTAACTTTTTCTGATGCTGACTATTATCAAGGCGAACAGGGATATTTTGACTATGTAGAATCTGAAGAAGCCCCTGAAGATATCTTTGGTAATGTGGAGGTTGAAGAAGAAGCTGATTATGCTGACTGGGAAGAAGAGTCAAATGTTGATCCTGTCTTTGAAGCTGAGTTAGTGAGACAGAAGGCTGATCTGAAAAGAAGAGAGGAGGAGAATGTAAAGGTATCTGACATCATTTCTAATCATCTTGTCATTCAAAAAGCTGAACAACAAGAAAAGCAAAGGATTCACAATCTGAAGGTCAATGAGAGAAAATTGTATGTGAGGCTGAAGCAAGGAGAAGAATGGGACAAGGCTAGAGAGATGTTTGCACATCAAGAAGGAACTAACAATGATGCAAAGTTTCTTGGGATGTTGGAAAGATACAAGAAGGTCAATCCAGACAACACAGTATATATAAAAGCTCTTCATGCAGAGATTTCAAGGATCATAACTGGATATGACAGAGTTAGAGAGGAGTTAAAGATCTATGTTTACACTCATAATGAGGGAACTTTCTTAGTGTCTCTCAATCTTCTGGAAAGCAGAACTCTCTCTGAACTATGGGTCTTCATGTGCAAAGTAAAAAGAACTTCTCCATTAGCTGAGCTGTTGCATGACCAGCTAAGAGACTTTGCAATGAAAGCTAGTCCACAAGTGGTGGAAGTGCCTTATGAAGTAAAATTTTTTAAAGGAAGGGCACTTCAGACTTGTGGTATGGATCCAATCTCTCTGAAAGATTTTCCTGCCAAGCATCTTGTCTACTTGGAGAACATGTTGAGGACTTCAGGATTTGCTACACAAGATAAGACAAAAGTTGTTGATTTGATTCAAGACTATTACATAGCAAATATCAAAAGATATCATCAAATGAAGAATAGCCTGAAGAAAGTCACAACTCAACCTGTCAGACCTAGTGGCATTACTTCTGAATCTGATCGTGTTCTGGACAAGGATTTGCTTGAAGCAGTTGAAGAAGGAGAGATGATTGAGTCTGAAATTTGAAGAAGCTCTGTTTTTAAATATTAAATGTTTAGAGTTTAGGTGATTCAAGATAGGATAAATGTATTCATATGTTCAGTCTAGAGGAACATCTATCTTGTACTTACCTGTAATGTTTGAATCTGGATAATGTTAAATGAAATCCAGAACTTTATGTTATTATTTACTTAGCTTTTAATGTCTTATTTCTACTTGTTTAGTTAGTTGAGTTATCCTCTAGGTATTTGCTTGTTATTCTCTAACAAACAAATTGGGGAGATTGAAAGGCATATGTTTAAGCCTATTTGTTTACATATATGAATTAACTCAACATTAAACAAGTCTGTAATAAGTAAGTAATAATTCAAATTGTCACAGGAATCTCAGAAGATTATATCTGTCAAAAAATGAAGATTAAAGTCATCTACAGACTTGAAGTGATTCTATATTGAAAGAAGCTCAATTTGTTGATCAAGCCTCAATGAAGTATTCAAGCTCAATGGATTTATTAAAGTGACGGAGATTTCAAATGGTGATAGAAAAAGATACTGATTACGGAGTTCTTGAATGAGAAGGAAGTGAATCACTGCTTAAAGTCAAACAGATAAAGAACAGACATTGTCATTAGTCAATCATGAACCAGACAGTGCATCGAGTGTCAACGTACTATTGTGTTTGTTACTTATCTAAGTTTTAAATGATTCTGGAATTGTTTAAGAAGTCAACTAATTCTATTTATTCTCTTATAAATAATAATTATTATTAAGTATATTATTTATTAATTTAATTCTGTAAAGAATTAATTTAATACATAATTTATTTAATTAATTATTTAAATTAGAATGAAAATGAACTAGGAAGACTCAGTTTATTAAACTAGCCCGAAAGCCTTCCTAGGCCAAACCCTAGTCTTCCCGGTTGTCTTCCCTTCACAAACACTGTCTTCCCGAGAGTCTTCCAAGGCCAAATACATAGTTTTCCTACAAGTCTTCCTAGTACAAACTTCTATTCTGTCAAGTGGTGGTTTGCACGTGGGTTGATTAAAAAGGAATGCTTTGTGTATTAATATAAAAGAAATGCAGAAGACAGAAGATACATATCAAATTATAACTGAAGAACAAAGACACAGAAGCCATTAACTTTTCATTATCTCTGTCTTTACTTCTCTGAACTGCCAAAGCAATTAATTTCTTCAAGTGAATTAATTCTTGACTTGATAATTACATTAAATTCATAAGGATCATTTCACTTGTAGCTTTAGCTTTCTAGCGGATCATAATCCCTAGATTTTATATCGAACTACTTTTTAGTATTCGATCCTTTTTATTACAAAAATAGATAAATTCATGTCGAATTTATTCTAGGTTTGTTTTATCAAGTTCATTGTAATCAGTGATCAGAATTGTAACACTCTTCAAGTTTAATAGAGTTTTATTTAACTTGAATATTGTTTCAGTTTTATTCCGCAATAATTTGTTCTAAATTGTTAAATCTTAAAAGGGAAAATTCGATTAAACGGTATCGTTTGTATTCAACCCCCCTTCTACAAACTTATCAGGACCTAACAAGGATGTATTTAAATTAAATTGTTGGATGTGTTTTAAATGTTTTAATTATAATAGATTTGTAAAAGAGTTATGCTCGTTGTAGGTTTCAAATAAGGTACTAAAAATGTGGTTATATTTCATTCTGGTCCTAAAATAAGTAAAGATAATTAGATAAAAATACGAAATATCAAAAAACTGGTACATTAGGTAAGGGTAATTAAAGTAGGAGTTTGTTGTGTTTTTAATATATGTTTTAATTCATAATAATGTTGAAGTTGATGTGGTTATATTTTATTTTTGACCTATTGTTTGAATAATTATTGTTATATAAATTTGATTATAGTGGATTTTAAAAAAAATTAATTCCATGTTATTAAGATAAATAGACCTTAGATATGTGTTCAAATTAAATGGTTACATGTATTTCAAGTATTTTAATTACAATAGATATTATTTCAAAAAAAAAAATACAATAGATATGTAAAAGAGTTAGAGCCGTTTTAACATATTTAAAATAATTTTCTAAAAACGTGGTTATATTTTATTATGGCCCAAAATAAAAAGAATTAAGTAAAGAACAATTAATTAAGAGTGTTTAAGTTAAAACATGAAATGCCGAAAAATTAGTACCCATCGATCGAACTTTTAATATTTCATTTTTAATAATAAAATAAGTATAAATATTTCATATCTTATGATATTACATGTAGGGCTGTACTTCGAGTCGAGCCGGGCGAGTTCGAGCCGAGTATTAATTTGAGTCGAGCTTTTTTTCACGAGCCGAGCCGGCTCGTTTAATTAAACGAGTCTAATCTTCTGCCCGAACTCGGCTCGTTTAATTTCACGAGTCAAGCCGAGCCAGCTCGTTTAGTTAAACGAGCCTATTTAAACGAGTCGGGCGATTCGGCTCGTGTAAAATTACACTTAAACGAGCCTAATCTTCTGCCCGAACTCGGCTCGTTTAATTTCACGAGTCGAGCCGGCTCGTTTAGTTAAACGAGCCCGGTCTTATGTTCGAGCTCGGCTCATTAACGAGTTCGAGTCGAGCCGAGCCTTACTAAACGAGCTGGGTCGGGTCGGGCTCGCGAGCCGCCCGACTCGAATTACAGCACTAATTACATGACTAAACTAAATTACATAAGAAAATATTATATAAGAAAATAATGATAACAAAAATTATGAAATTACATAAGGACAATTAGAGTTGTTCACGAACCGAGTTGTTCGTAAACAAGCTCGAGCTCGGCTCGTTAAGGGCTCAACTCGGCTGTAAAAAATTATTCGTTAAGAAAACGAGCTCGAGCCGAGCTATTAGTGAGCTTGACTCGAGCTTGGCTCGAGCTCGGCTCAATAAAGCTCGAAAAAAATGATGCATATCCTATTTATTTTTATATATCCAACCCAAGAATTATGTTCCCATCACAAATTTTAGCCAAGATACATATATTAATAAAAGCAGAACAGGTCTGCTAGCCAAAGATACAATCTCAGAGATTACATTCTTGGTCCAGGCTACTCAAACTTGACACTGAATTGCATAGATAGTGTATTTACGAAGAAAAAGTGAAGAATCGAAGAATAAAAGATTGTGTCCTTACGAGTTTAGATTACGTTTTGTATTTCTTATGTACTGTGTCACTGCGTGTATATTGTGTATGTATCGATTGAGATTTAAAATTAGGTATTTAGAGATTGAGGGATTGAGGCACCAAATGTTATTAAAGAGACGAACAAATAGGAAATGATAATGAATAGGGGTTAGGTAGCTTTAGTGTTTAGAGAATTAGTTGGGCGTTGAAAAAACAAGATTTTATTAAATTGGGCCTTGGGCTTTTGTCCTAAAACTTATAATTTTTAACGAGTTGTTCGATAACAATTTGTGTGCGGCTCGGCTCGTTATTGTTTGGCTCGGCTTGTTATTGTTCGATAAAAATTTGTGTTCGACTCGTTAGTTAACGAGTTCGAGCTCGAACAAAGATTTTGTGCGATAATAAAGCTCGGGTCGTCAATTTTTTTTTTAAAACTCGACTCGTTTACTTCAAAGTTCGGCTCGATTCGTGAACAGTCCTAAGGACAATATAGTAAAAATCAGAATTTTACGATCGTCACATTAAAACTGCATGTTAAATTATACATGACGCTTAGCGTAAAATAAAATGCATGTTATATGAAATTTCTAAAGAATAATTACACAAAACTTATTGAATGCAGCCACGAACATTAAAGTTTTGTGGTCCGCCTTGGACATACTAGGAGGGTAAACGAGTCAAACAGTTCGTAAGCTACTCGAACTCGACTCGAAAAATATTTGGATTCGACTCGGTAATAATCGAGCCGAGCTCGAGCTATTCGAATATTCTACCGATCCGAATTCGAGCTACAAATTATTCAGCTCGTAAGGTTCGTGAGCATAATTGAGGCTTTATTATTTTATATTTTTTATATATCATAAAATATATTTTTATATAAATACTTAATATATATATATAGGGTCTTGCTCAAGTGAGAACCACAATGAAAATGAGAACTGAGATCTAATCCCAACCCTCTATTTTATAAAACTATTTATAATCTGAACCACACATTTATTATCTTTTCTCTCCTACCCGTCAATTACTCATCTTTTCGTTTCTCTCACCTGCCACAATCATTTCCTAACCCCAGCCTATACATACGTATATACAATGACGAGTTCTATTTCCTCCCATCTCCCTTCCTCCTTTATCCGACCACCACCGATTATATCTAATTACCACGCCACTTTTTCCGATCAACCTTTCTCTTTTTACTTAACACTATTGTTACACCTCCGATTCACCGCCTCTAATCTCTAGTTCCGATCGTAAAGCTTCCACCGACCTTCCAAGACGACACAATATTTATTACATCGCCAATCATATATGATGATGGATTTGAAAAACGATTGTTGTTCACAGATTTGAGCTTTCACAATTTATATTATAAACTTTGGTGATTTTCGTTCAACTTTTAGTGATTTTCGTTCGTTTTATGGTGATTTTTGTGTTAAATTTCTAGTGATTTGACGGTGGAGTGATTAGTTTGTTTTAATTTTAGTGGCGATAATATGGTGATGGTTGAACGGTGAGGTAGTGGTGGTATTGGCGGCAGATTGTTGTTTATGATGGTGGTCGGAGGTGGCCACGGTGGTGGATGGGCGACGATGGAGGGCGGTGGATAGAGATGAAGTGGGTGGAGGAATATTTGTATGGTGGGTTGGTGATTTTTGATAACAGATGGTGATTTGTGATGATAACAGTTGGTGATTTTGTGTTTTTCGGTGGTGATTTTTTGTTTTCCGATGGTGGTCAGAGGTGACAACAATGTGGTGATTTTTTGTCTTCCGGTGGTGATTTTCTGGATTGGCCGGAATTGATCGCCGGAGATGGTGACCGGAGTTAATGGTGGCCGAAAATGGAGCTTCCCGGTGGCCGGAGGTGATGGATGGGTAAGGTGGTGGAATATTAAAATATTAATAAAATTTAATGAGTGCTGGGAGATTAATATAAGACATATAAATGAATGGTTATGATTAGATCTCATATCTCAAATTATTGTGGGTTCTCATTTGAGCGCGACCCTATATATATATATATAATTTATATATATAATCGAGTCTAACTCGAACCGAACCGATCATATTCGAACTTTTGTCAATATTTGATGAAGTCGATTCGAGCTTTCGAGCCGAGCTCGAGCATCTCGAACTTTTTACAAGCCGAGCTTCGAGCTTGAAATTGAAGCCTCGGTCGAACTCGAGCCTGTGCTCAAGCCCAAACATTTTAGTCGAGCTCGAACTCGAGCCTATTAGTGTTCGGCTTGGGTCGGCTCGATTACACCCTAGACACACAACGCAAAAATGCTAAATCATCATTATATTATTTGATATATCCGATATTTAGCCTTGACGTTGGTGCTGAATGCCATGCGAGCTAGTACTAGTATCTTAGCTAAGCAAGCAAAATCAAAATCCATTCTTTGTGCAAGTTCGATTACGTTATTCGATTTTGTTGAGTATTTTTATTTTTTATTCTCCGAATTTGCTGGATTTGTTACATATGTTCCATCCCATGAGTACTAAGTTTCCATGTCATTCAATTCTTGCTCCTTTCCAGTTAGTTTTGTAACAGCTCTTTATCCTAACAAACTACTAACAACCTGTTACTACTTGACACTACTTGACTTGCTCCTTTACATCACTAACAGCCCCCCTCAAGTTGGAGGTTTGAAACAAATTACAAACACCCAACTTGGAATAACATAAAGAAATCTGAGCAGAAGCAAGTGCCTTAGTAAACATGTCAGCTGGTTGAAGACTAGTAGAGATATGAGCTGTAGTAATCATGCCAGTTTGAAATTTTTCCCGGACAATACGACAATCAATTTCAATGTGTTTCGTTCGTTCATGAAACACAGAATTTGAAGCTATATGAAGAGCAGATTTGCTGTCACAATACAGAGAAACATGAGTAAGATTAGAGAAGCCAAAAGTTCGAAACAAACCCAATAGCCAAGCTATTTCACAGAATGTGTCAGCCATGCTCCTGTATTCTGCTTCAGCAGAAGACTTAGAAACCGTATGCTGCTTTTTGCATTTCCACGATATTAAAGATTGACCAAATTGAACACAGTAACCAGTCAAGGATTGACGAGTCTCTTTATCCCCACCCCAGTCAGAATCACAATAGGCAGTAAGAGACAGTGGAGATAATGCAGACATTAGGAGACCTTGACCAGGTGTACCTTTGAGATATTGTACAACCTTGTATGCAGCATGTAAGTGATCCATACGAGGAGTGGCCAGAAACTGTGATAGCACTTGAATAGAGTAAGATATGTCAGGTCGAGTGACAGTTAAGTAAAGTAAACGACCCACCAGTCGCCTATACTGAGAAGCATCAGGTGCAGAAAGTACATCACTGATGTTATCATGTAACGTGTGATTCTGGTCCATAGGCAATTTAGATGGTTTGGCAGCTGTAAGTCCAGTGTCCTTCAAAATATCAAGTGTATATTTGCTTTGATGAAGATAGATACCTTTAGGAGACCTAGCCACTTCAATGCCCAAAAAATATTTAAGAGGACCTAGGTCCTTGACCTTAAACCTTGTGCTGAGAAAGCTAATTGTATCTTGGATCAGTGTGGAAGATGACCCAGTAAGGAGGATATCATCAACATACACAAGTACAACTACAAACTTCTCACTGGAGTATTTTGTAAACAGACTATTATCATAATGACTTTGAAGGAAGCCATGATCTTTAAGGGCTAAGGAAAATTTATGAAACCAACACCTAGGTGACTGTTTGAGGCCATACAATGATTTCCGAAGCTTGCATACAACAGCTGAATGATCTTGAATAGCAGAGAGGTGACTCAAAGAAGACAAATGAAAGTATCCAGGAGGCAACCTCATGTACACATCCTCATTAAGATCACCATGCAAGAATGCATTTGTGACATCCAACTGTTTAATGAACCAATTCTGAGAAGCTGCTATAGCAATTAACACCCTTATTGTAGTCATTTTTGCTAATGGGGCAAAAGTCTCAAAATAGTCAAGTCCATATATTTGAGTAAACCCTCTAGCTACTAATCTAGCCTTATATCTCTCAATGCTGCCATCAGGATGATATTTGATTTTAAACAGCCATTTGCAATCAACAATATGTGTGTTTGGATGTTTAGGAACAATATCCCAGGTATAATTGTTTTCAAGTGCATTAATCTCAATTTTCATGGCTTGGAGCCAATTATGATCTGTGGCTGCTTGTTTATATGTGTATGGAATAAATTGTTTAGCAGTAGCAACCAAGTAATTTTGATAGGAGGATGTAAAAGTAGCATATGACAGGTAATGTTGAATGGGATATTGACAAAGTTGTGATGAAGAAGAAGTACCTGTTACATAATCTGCAGGAGGAGAGAGATTGGGAACTACAAGAGATGCAGGAAGACCAATGTAATCTTGAAATTTAGAAGGAATGTGTTTCTGTCTACGAGGTCTGGTAGATGCTAAAGATTGTTGTGGAATAGTAGTCTCAGCCTGAGTGGTAATATCAGTATGAATATCAGTGTGAATATCAGGAACCACCTCAGCAGAAGACTCTGAAGAATGTGAAGTGTTCAAAGGTTCTGAAGTTAAGAGAACACTAGGAGTAGAGTCAGAGTCAGAATCATGCAAATGAAATGGAGACTCAGGAAAGGAAGTAGAAACTGATGACTGACCAGTAGAAGAATCAGAAATTTGCTGAAATGGAAATATATGTTCCTTAAAAATAACATCTCTGGTGACATAACATTTCTTGGAATGAATATCTACTACTCTATATCCTTTTTGGTTAAATGGCTAGCCTATAAAAGCACACTTATGAGCCTTTGAAGCAAATTTGTCTCCATATGTATTAAGATTTGAGATATAGCAAAGACAGCCAAAAGTCCTAAGTGATTGATAATCAGGACTTTTGTTAAACAATATCTGATATGGTGACTTGTATTCTAACTGTGATGAAGGTAACAAATTTATAAGGTGAGCAGCTGTAAGCACACAATCCCCCCCAGAAGGATATGGGAAGATGAGATTGAAACCTGAGGGCTCTTGCCACATTCAGAAGATGTTGGTGTTTTCTCTCAACAGTGCCATTTTGTTGAGGGGTGTGTGAACAACTAGTTTGATGTATTATGCCTAAGCTTTGAAACAAGGAGTTTACAGTAGAATTTAAAAACTCTGTACCATTGTCAGACCTAAATATTTTGACAGATGTTTGAAACTGAGTGAAAACATACTGTAAGAAGTTTTTAATGAGATTGGATACTTGGGTTTTGTCAGAGAAAAGAAATACCCAAGTACACTTAGAATAGTCATCTACAATAGTAAGGAAATAGCTGCATTTACCATGAGTATAATGTCTGTAAGGACCCCATACATCACAGTGAATAAGATCAAAACAGCTAACACTTTTGGAATCAATTATGGGAAAAGGCAGTCTTGTTTGCTTAGCAAATTGACAAACATCACAATTCTTACAACTCTCAGGAGTAGAAGTACTACTAGTATCTAGTTCTGCAATTTTGTGCAAAATAGTAAAAGAAGGATGCCCTAATCTATTGTGCCACAAGATTGCAGAAGACTTAGGCTTGGAATGGACATGAAAAGCAGCTTGAAGAGAAGGATTTGTGGACTATAATTTGTAAAGACCAGAATGAAGTTCACCAATCTCTATCTCCCTCTTCAAAGCAGGGACCTGTAACAAGCATTTAGAAGCAGAAAAAGATATATGGCATGCATTGTCTGAGGCCAATTTTGGTACAGATAGTAGATTACATTGAAAATTAGGTACATAAAGTACATGTTTCAATGTAATATCAGGGGTAAGTATAATATCACAAGTATGAGTGATAGCAGTTTTATTACCATTTGGTAACATTAAATCAGATAAGAGTGGAGTAAAATTTATCAGTAAACTATAGTGTGGAGTAATATGATGAGTTGCTCCAGAATCTATGATCCAGGTATGTAGATCACCTTCATGTGTAACAGTATTAACACAAACTTGTGGTAACAGGGAAATACCTGCACAATTAGAAGAGGTAGTAGGTGTAGGGTTAATCTTCCAAGTTGCATTTGAAGCCTTTGGAGATACCTGAAACTGACTTTGAATCATCTGAATAAGTTGTTGATATTGAGTATCTGAAAGAGGTGAACTCTGATGCGAACTAGAAGAAACCACTGAGTCATTAGACTCCAATACAGCATTAGAAGAGATATTAGAAGCTTTCTTTTGTGCAGCAATTCTAAGTTTAGGTTTAGGTTGTCCATGTAGTCTGTGCCAATCAGGATATCCATGAAGTGCAAAGCACTTTTCCTTAATATGTCCATTGAGATTGCAATAGTCACAATGTAGAGAGGAATCTACAACTTTTCTCTGAGCAGGCTTATTATTCTTAGGAGGCACAGTAGTAGACGAATGAAACTTAACATTCATTGCAGCATTTTCAGGCATAACTGAAGTCTGATTAGCAAAGTCTCTTTGATTTTCTTCTTGAAGTAACATTGCATAGGCTTGATTTATATCAGGTAAAGGTTGCATAAGCAATATCTGACCACATACACTAGTAAACTGCTCGTTCAATCCCATAAGAAATTGACTCAATTTGATGAGTTGTTCATACTTTTCCAATTTTGTAATTTGTTTACATGTGCAGCCACTAGTAATACAGATGCAATGCGGAATTGGTGACAGGTTGTCTAATTCATCAATCAGTGAACGAAATTGCGTGAAGTAAGTAGTGACGGACTTAGTGCCTTGTACTAGAGAAGCTAAATCTTTACGTAGATGAAATAATCGAGGAACATTACTTTGCGAGTATCTAGTAGCAAGATCGTCCCAAATTTGCTTAGCAATAGGCAAATAGACTACACTTTTACGAATATCAGAGTTAGTTGAATTAAGCAACCATGAAATTACCAGGTCATTGCTTCATTGCCAGAGAGCAATATGAGAGGAATTAGCATCAGGTTTTAGTTGCGTACCATCAATGAAGCCTAGTTTCAACTTAACTGACAAAGCAATCTGTACAGATCGACTCCAATGGTGATAATTCTGATTAGTGAGAGTTTCAGTAACCAGAGACAAACCTGGATGATCAGACGAACTTAAGTAATAAGGATGATTAATATCAATCACTGTTGCAGATGTGTTCGCCATAGAGGAGTTTAGAGCAGTTGCGTATGACCGCATAAAGATAGAGACAATCGTAAGTTGAATCGCGATAAGAAGTCGGAGAAGACGATCGGAGAAGATGAAGATGACCGGAGAAGATAACCGGAGCGAATTAGTTAGTTACACTATCTGAACCAAGCTCTGATGCCATGACACAAAACTCAGTTTATCACACTACATAATGAAGAACTTAATGAAGAACTGTATTATCCAAAATGTATCAATACAATGACTGCAGCATTATCTATGAATATATATATACAGAGCTCTAACTAACATTCTAACTAACATTCTAACTAACAGAAATGCCAGCTCATGCCAGCTCAGTAACAGCTTTTTATCCTAACAAACTACTAACAACTTGTTACTACTTGACACTACTTGACTTGCTCCTTTACATCACTAACATTTTGCAAACATAGAAACCTTTTTTATCTCTAATATTGCTTTCGCTTGTCCCCGACTCCCTGTCTTATTCTCGATAGTGCTAATTCTTTTATCTTAAACATGAAATGATTTGGGGGGGGAAACACCGCAACTGATGTTAAAGAAACTGTTTATTTGTAAATTTTCGGTCACACTTCCAATTTAAGTGCTCGAAATCTGGTTGATTCATTCGGTGTCCTGCAAAGAAAGAGTTTTGAGTAACGATCTTTACAACTGATCAGCAGAAGGCACTTAGGCACATTGCCCTCAAATATCTTGTCTGTAATTACGCAAAATCTGACTAGGGATGTTATTTCACTCTTATGTCATACACGAGACGGCACTTTTTCAGATACGTGTTTGCACTGTATTTTTTCACAGTTTTTGTTGGACTGTTCGATTACTTGTTTCCAGATTTCTACTGACTATGTAGTCAAATATCTGTCCGGACAGATACGTACTTTTGATCTTTAAAATTTATTGCTTTCTTTCAGGACATTGCTTATTAATGTGCTAGTCTCACAAAGTAAATATTCTTTTTTTGTATATATGTGTTGTTGCAGCAAATAACCTTACTTGAGCTATTTCTTTTTGTAGATATCAGAGACTGCAACATTGAGAAAGATTTCTGAACCTCAGTTAGAACGAACTCCAACAATTTCACCAGAAAAGATTACGATCTCAGGAAAAGATCGATGGAAATACAACAGGATGCTACACAATTAATTCGTCTGGGGCCTGGTAAGTACACTCTATTGGGGAATAGAGGAAGTGGCTGGAGGTTCGTCTCCTCAGCTGCACAATCATTTCAGCCGGCACCTGCTATGCACAATGTTTCCGGAGGAAGTGGCCCAAGGTTCGTCTCCTCAGCTGCACAATCATCTCAGCCGGCACCTGGCATACACAATGTATCCGGAAATAGAGGAAGTGGTCTGAGGTTCTTCTCCTCATCTAAACCATCAATTCAGCCAACTGCTGGTATGTGCAATGTACCAGAAAATTATCGTAGTATCCCAAGGTCAGTTTCCCCATCTACACAATCATTTCATCCAGCGCCTGGTCTGTTTAATGGCTCAGGAAATAAACCAAGTGGCTTGGGAACAGATTCCTCAGATGCACAGTTATTTCAGTAGGCACGTGTTAATTTTGAAGAGACTATATGAAGGGGAGGATCAAACGAGGCATCTAGAGCAAAGGCTCCGTGCATACATTTAAAAGAATCAGGCATTAGTTTGCTTCCTGTTGCTGTTTACATTTAAAAGGCTCCGTACACCCATGAAACAAATGTGCTTCGTGTTAATAACGAAAGGATGAGTTTAGTAAAAGACACTAGCAATAGCAGCAAAAATGTGCCAGAGAATCACTGCCTATTTACATCTTCTTTTTACATTATTAGGCTGATGCTTTCGAGTATCTGATTGTTTACTCCTGTGACTTCTAATCTTATTGTGTGAACCCTACTAGTCTGCTACTTCTAATACTCAAAACCGTTCTTGTTAGAGAAGTATCAAATTTGAACCAACATACATTTGGTACCAGTCGTTCGACAAATCCACAGAAATATTCTTTACCAGTGAAGCATGCGTCACATTACATGTATTTTTCTGCTCAAGGAGCTTGTTACCATTTTGGTGAATCGAGGAGGTCTCTGGCTCTCTGCTACAGCGTTGCTTGTTCTAAATAAACTGGCAACTGGCAAGTGCACTTGGAGCTTTGAACGCATGTTGCTTTACCAAACACAAATAAGTATTTTCTTGCTTCTCGTCTCGTGTAGTAACTAATACATGATACTTGAAATCTCACTGTGAGTTGTCGTCTAACAAGTGAGATTTTAATTATACCGTGTCACCGGTTGCCGAGATTCTACCAGAAGTGTCATTCTACAGTGGTAGGGAGATCCTTTCCAGTTTCAGGTGACAATATTTTTGGAGTCACTTTAGTCAAAATAAAGGGCAGATGTTTAAACAAACGTTTCCAGTCACTTTAACTTATTACGTAAATTTTGCTGGTGTGCGATTTCTTTCTGCGATGCCAGCCTTTGTTTAAACAACCATTTCCGGTCACTTTAATCTTATTAAGTCAATTTTGCCAGTATCCGATTTCTGTCTGCTGTGCAAACCTTTGTTTCATTGGTAAAGAAAAGATGCAGATTAGCTAAAGACTAATTAGCTCTGCTTGACTTTCCTCTTTTTTTTTTTTTGCATAATGTAATTAAGGTACTGCTAGAAATTTCAGTGGTTGTGGGTGTATAAGCTAATTGCACATCTAGAGTTTATAAACAAAAATATAAAATAAACAATCTGTTAGGCTAGTATATCTGCAATTGTTTGACCAAGTAATCCAGAGATCCTACATACAAATTTTGACCAAAACAAAGCAGTTACAATATGGTTGTACTCTGTGATGATGTTAAATCAGTAAATATAAAAAAAACAAGAAAAAACAGACCCGGAATATTATGTTCCTTCTATAAACACGAAACATGAGCATGCAAAGAATTGATTACCATAAAATTTAACTAATTGTACAAGGACTAATTTAAAAGCTCTTTCCTAAGGTTTATACATGTGATATATACATACAGAATGATGTCAAATGAAGATTCTACAATGAACTCGCAAAGTCAACTACTTAACAAAGTGAATGTCTCACGCAGCCTTTGTCTACTTGGCACACTAACCAGAAGCTCCACCAGCTTTATCCTGCGGCCTGAAGTTCGAATCAGTAACATCTTTCAGAATTTTACTATACATGAAACACAGAGAGTAGACTGAACATGCAATAATTCTTTGATGAATTTAGGCCATGAAATTTACTGAACATGCTATAAATTTTAAATGAGTCGGAAGACCCAGAAGGGAACTTAGTGGTGCCTAAGTGGCTGGCTTTCCTCGGAATATCATGTTAAACCCTTAAAATCTGGATTTTTTTGGGTGTAAAATGCACAATTAAATTCATATATCCTTATGGCATCAATACTTACTATAAATAGAATTATTACTCAAAAGTACCAATATAATTTAAGGGGATATAGGTACACGCAGAGACGCACACAATGAGAAATCGTCAATATCTGAAGCTTTACTTTGGCCCACTAGTCCTATCCTAACGCATGCAAGAGCCCAGGGTAAGTAAATAGTCGATATCCGAATCGGTGGATTACTTACTTGACTCCAGCTTGTTCTCTGTGGCGCAAAATGCTATACCAGTGAACTTCTGTAAATTTGGAAGTGGGCTGAATTAACTTTGACTTATTAATTGAAATACAACAGGTTAAATAAGCCTCTTTTTGTGGACCGGCTGGTGTTCAATATATAACTATACCAAATTGATTATTTTAAAAAGAATAGGATTTCCAATTGTCCTATGAAAAACATCCTCCTTTTCACTACTGTCGGCATGCCAGCTTTTGGAAAATAAGAGTATTGAGATCCTCCATAAGATCATGTAGTAAAAAGGGAGCAAAGAGAGAAGAAAACATACTTTTGCAAGATAGAATTCGTGCTCTCGCTTACTGTGTCGCTGTTGAAAAAACTAACTGATATCAATCCCTGTGCTACCATAGCTGGCTCCGGAGATCCTGGTAGGCCTGTACTCGAACTGTGCCTAGCTAATATACCTACAACATAAACATGGAGGAAAATTCTGATTACACTGTTTCCATTGAAAAGAAATTACAAAGAGAAATAGGGTACCACAGAAACTATAAAACACAAATACATACAATGTTACATTTAATGACTCTCCTGGTGTAATGTTACATTTTACAACGATACTTCCCACTAGAAGATGTTTTACTAATATTCTAAACCAGGTGTATTTAAAAAAGCATATTTGAGCATGTGCTCCATCCCCTAGAAGTTACCTTGATGGCTTGTTAGATTGACAATGGTTATTACAGAAGTGGCTTCTCAAACCTCTGCCAAGTCCGATTAGGATACATGAAATACACATAACTAATATATTCTGAAAACTCAGGGTACACAAAGTGTTACCCTGGGTTCTACATAGATCCACCACTGACTTCAATGCAATTTTATAAAACTGGCGTACTATGGAATCGTGGATGAACGAAGTGGTGGATTGTTAACATAGTAATTATAGTGACACTTGAAAATAAATGTTTGAGTTATGAGTAAGTTCAAGGATATGTACCATATACTTATCTACTAAAGCACACTTTCCTTGTAAGCAAATGTTCCAAATGATATAAGACTTCCTCAAAAATGTCAACTGTCTCAGAGGATTGTAGAGGGATAGCGTATATTGCTTTATATGGCTACAGCATTACCGAATCAATATAAGAGACACTCTCCCGGTAAACAACTGAGAAAAATTCAATTGCTCCTTTTAACAGGAAAACATCTTCAACAAATAACTACTCAAAAGCTTATCAAGATACTTCTGAATATCCATACTAGTCTAATTAATACATTAAAATAACAAATTTAATTTTACCAAGAAAGCAAGAAATGCACACCCATAAGCTTCAGATGACACAACTATGAACTTTGAAGGATATAAACCAAGAGTGCAGACTGAACATTTAGATAAAGAAAATTTTGCTCCCCTGCTTCTAAATGCAAAGGGAAATTAAACTAGATAACTGTGCATTCTGAGAAGTTTACTTAAAATAAAACCAACGAGCAATTGACTAAAATATATGACTCTACTTCCAACATATTATATTCGTCATCAACTAATAATTTTTGTAACTAAAAGGTCCATATAAAAGAAAAGATAAAAACCATGGTAACTCAAGAAATAACATCTCTACCTTGCAAGAGTATCACAACAAAAAAGAGAAGCGTGACAAGCATGGCCGCTAGACTCCCACTAAATGATGATGAAGAGAATGCGGATGAAGAAGATGAAGATGCCATCTCGGCTTTCATTTTTCTAAGTGCTTTGATGCGTTTGATCCTTGCACGCTTCTTCTTGGCAAGCTCAGAAAGTTCCATAACCAACTTTAAGTCCGAGACATTCAGTGTTGGGCCTTTAGGAGGTCGAGGGGGTTTAGACGACTTTCTAATTGAATTTTTTCTTTTACCATTCATGTGCTTTTTCTCCAAAAGGGGTTCTATGCTGTGTTCTAGATCTTTGTCTACTACCAAATCTATATTGTCATAAGAGTCCTCACATGCATCTAACTTACTGTATGTGCTCGAACTACTTTCACCTTTAGTAAATTTGTTATAGCCAAGAAAGCCACTCCTAAGTTTACCATGCATATGCTTTGCTCGCTTGTTTCCCAAAAAAGAGTTGCTTTGAAGCTCATCATCGCTACCTGTTCCACTCTCAAGATCTCTTTCTTCCGAGGCACTATGATCCATTAAATTTACTTCAAATCCTCCTTCCCAAAAAAACGGTAATGACAAAACAGAAGTAAAAAAAACGGTACCTACAATAAACAAACATCACGAGACAAAACCTTTGGTTAAAAATTTCAAAAAAACTCAATATAATTCCAACTAGCTGCATCAAAAAGTTCCCTATTTCACTAACAGAAGGATTAAAAACACCCCAACTACTCTAAATAGTTGCAAATAACTGATAACACGCCCTTGATTCTTGAATAGCACACACAAAAAGCCCAAAACCCCGAAAATACAATTGTCCAATTAAAAATCTTCATTGCAGAATTCTTCTCCAAAAAACAAAACAAACATGGCAAACTACATTATACAAACATAACCCAGAATCTATAATCTCCAAATTATAAGCTTAAACTATCAATTAAACAAAAACCCAACATTATAATTCCTCTTAGGAACCAAGAAAACAGAAAACAACCTGAAAAAACAAACCCCAATAAAGAAACAATCAAGAAAACAAACTAAAAGTTCTGATATTCATGTATAAAATCAAGAAAAGTAAAAAAGTTAGTAACTTTAAAACCAAGAAAAGAAAAGGGTACAGGCAATACCTAGTTTTTGGGAAGATAGAAACCGTCCTGTATGGAAGAATGCAAGAAAACCCAGGTTAAGGTAGCAGATATACATACACATATACATACAAACAAAGAATATTCAAGAGAATTTATGTGTTTTTTGGATAAATAATATGGTAAATATGAATGTATGTACCTCCCAAGTCCCAACCAATGCCTGAATTAACTTGTTTTGTCTCAACAACCGCGGCTCCGTTTTTTATTTGTTTATGTGTATAAAAAAGTAAATTTAAAAGATTGTAAAGGGAATATTGATACATTTTACATTTTAGATATAGATATTTATTCTTAAAAATATGTAAGAAATTATAATTTAATTTTTGTCCTGCGACTTTGTCGACCGTTTATGTCATACACTTGTAGTCTTGTACTAATATTTATCTAATAAAAATCAAATTATTATATTACAAATATTAAATTTGTGTAGTGTGTCCATTTTATATTTGTTTTTAAGAAAAAAATTAATATTTTTATTTAATGATATGACAATCAATATACTTATATAAAGAAGAAGACGGGGGCGGTGAGGTGAGAATATTTTATAAAGTTGAATTAGAAAATTATTACAACTTCCTTATTATTTTCGAATTTGTAGGATCTTATGTTAATAATTGCAATTTTCTCTTTTATTATTTTCAAACTTGATAGAACTTTCTTTGAATTAGAAAATTACAACTTCCTTATTATTTTCGAATTTGTAGGATCTTATATTAATAATTGCAATTTTCTTTTTTATTATTTTCAAACTTGATAAAACTTTATTTTATTATTTTTAAATTTGATAGAACTTTCTTTTATTATCTTCAAATTTGTAAGATTGGAGGAAATTAGAAAATTACAACTTCCTTATTATTTTCAATTTTTTAGGATCTTATGTTAAAACTTCCTTATTATTTTCAAACTTGATAGAACTTTCTTTTATTATTTTCAAACTTGATAGAACTTTCTTTGAATTAGAAAATTACAACTTCCTTATTATTTTCGAATTTGTAGAATCTTGTGTTAATAATTGTTATTTTCTCTTTTATTATTTTCAAACTTGATAGAACTTTCTTTTATTATTTTCAAACTTGATAGAACTTTCTTTTATTATTTTCAAATTTGTAAGATTGTAGAATTTGAAAATTACAAATTCCTTATTATTTTCATATTTATAGGATCTTATGTTAAAACTTCCTTATTATTTTTAAATTTGTAGGATCTTACGTTAATAATTACAATTTCCTTTTATTATTGTTAAAGATTCGAAAATATCTCAATTGACTTTAAAATCTTTACTAGGGGAGGAAACTAAATATACAATTATAATATTCTTGTCTTCAAAATCTTTATTAATGGAGAAAACTAAATATACAATTCTAATATTCTTGCCTTTAAAATCTTTATTGATGGAAGAAACTAAATTTACAATTTTAATAGTCTCCTAAATTATTTTATTATAAAATATTTTAATTGCATTTTAAATTTTTACTATTGGAGGAAAGTAAATATACAATTTTAATATTCTTGTCTTTATAATAATAGATAAATTCTCAATTTCTTTCTTATTATTTTGTAACGGAGGAAACTAAATATAATATGTTAATATTCTCCTAAACACTCTCCTGATCCAATCAATATATCAATCTTTATATATATAAAGGAAAACCTCATGAGCTCTATTTTCACTCAAATTTTCAGGAAAGCCAATAAATATATAAAAGTCAATCTTATTTAAAATTTAATCAAACAAATATTACATTTTTTCTCAACTAACTTAGATCCTATTAAAAAATGAAATTTCCTCTTTTAGCTCCTAAATTGTAGAATAGATAATTCTTATTAAAGACAAGTTGGCTTAAAATTATAAACTTAATCAAGTTTTATTATTATATATACAAAATCTTTATAAAATGAAAATTCCTTTTTTAGCTCCAAAATTCTATAAAAGGTAATACTTATTAAAGACAAGTTGGCTTGAAATTATAAACCTAATAAGTTTTATTATTATATATACAATATTTATTATATATCTTCATTTTTTTATCTTCTTTATCAATATCTTTATCTTTATATATATAAAGCAAAACCCCAAGAGCTCTCAGATCGTCCGAAAGCTATTTATCTATTTTTCTAGAGCTTATGGATTTTAATTCAATAAAATTAAATTTCCTTATTAAAATTCGAATTTATAGGATAAAAAATAGCAATTGTCTTTTAAATTTTTACTAATAGAGGAAACTAAATATGCAATTTTTATATTCTTTCCTTTAAAATCTTTAATAATGAAAGAAAGTAAATACACTATTTTAATATTCAATATCTTTATCTTTTTATCTTATCAATTTTTATCTTCTTTCTCATTTTATTTATCTTCTTCTTTATATATATATAAGGAAACTCTCAGGAGCTCTCAGATCGTCCAAAAAATATTTATTTATTTTTCTACAGCTCCACAACTTTACTTCATTAAAAAAAATCTTTATTTACATTCGAATTATTAGAGAAGACAATAGAAATAAAAAAGTCAATCCTATTATTGAATGTCATCTTTGTATATAGTTTTTGATATATTATTTGTCTGATATTGCGAATTAATTAGAGTTATATTCAATATTATTATCTCATTAATTTTTTTACGAGAGACATGATAACTTTATAATTTTATATACTTGTTTCTGAATTAATCATGTTTAGAGAATTCAATTTCTTTATTTATATTCGAATTCTTACTAAAAACAATAAATATATAAAAGTCAATCATGTTTAGAATTCAATTAAACAAAAAAAAAAAAAAAAATCTTTTTCTGTAGAACTCCTCTATTTCTATTCAAGAAAATTAAATTTCCTTATTTAAATCATATTTAGAATTTATTCTTTATTATATTTTTTATATCTTAAATTGTCTATAAAAATCATGACTGATTTGTTTTTTCAAGTCACCATTTTGTGGATTTATTTAAGGATCTTTTGATAACGAGTATATTCGTGTACATTAATAACACTACATACTTATGATAAGAAGATAAACATCCAGATCTATTGTAATAGTCGCATGTAAGCATGTGACGTTTAACATTACATACATATAGTTATACTTGATTTCTGTAGCTAATAATAATTTATTGAATGTCATCTTTGTATATAGTTTTTGATATATTTTTTTTGTGAATTTAATAATTAATTAGAGTTATATTCAATACTATTATCTTATTTTTATGAGAGACATGATAACTTTCAAAATTTTATATATTTATTTTTTAATTAATCATGTTTAGAAAATTCAATTTCGTTATTTACATTCAAATTCATATTAAATATAATAAATATATAAAAGTCAATCATCTTTAGAATTCAATTAAACAAATGTTAATTTTTTTCTTAACTAAAATAAAATTGAATTCCCTTATTTATATTCAAATTCATAGGGAAGACAATGATTAGATAAAAATCAATTATATTTCCATGATTAACATTTTATATCATAACGATGCACATGTACGTACCCAAAAAAATTTATTATAACGTCTAGGGATATTTAACAAATTTGTAATTTTTGTGATAATACGAATAGTTGAAGTTTGAAGCGGTGATTAATACTTAAATTTTTATTATTGCTTATTTTTAGTATTTTCAATTTTTATGTAGTGCAACTAGCGCTAGCTCAAGAAAATATAACACAAAATTGACATATAAAGTATATGGATATTTAAGAAATTTGTAATTTATGTGATAATACAAATGGGTGAATTTTGTCGTGGTGGTTAATACTTAAATTTTTATCATTCCTTATTTTTAGTATTTTTAATTTTTATGTATTTTGTGCAATGGTCGTCGTCTCAAGAAAATATGACATCGCATATAAAGTATAGAGATATTTAAGAAATGGTCGCGGGCTCAAGAAAATATGACACAAAATCGGCATATAAAGTACAACAATATGCGAAGCGCGGCTTAGTAAACTAGTATATATAAAGATAAACCCCCAGGAGCTCTCAGATCGTCCGAAAGCTATTTATCTATTTTTCTAGAGCTTCTGAATTTTAATTCAATAAAATTAAATTTCCTTATTTAAATTCGAATTTATAGGATAAAAAAATAACATTTGCCTTTTAAATTTTTTCTAATGAAGGAAACTAAATATACAATTTTAATATTATTTCCTTTCTCAATTTTAATACAATAAAATTAAAGTTCCTTATTTAAATTTGAATTTATAAGATAGAAAAAATCTCAATTGTCTTTTAAATCTTTACTAATGGAGGAAACTAAATATACAATTTTAATATTCTTTCCTTTCTCAATTTTAATACAATAAAATTAAAGTTCCTTATTTAAATTTGAATTTATAAGATAGAAAAAATCTCAATTGTCTTTTAAATCTTTACTAATGGAGGAAACTTAATATACAATTTTAATATTTTTTCCGTTTTTTATTTGTTTATGTGTATAAAAAAGTAAATTTAAAAGATTGTAAAGGGAATATTGATACATTTTACATTTTGGATATAGATATTTATTCTTAAAAATATGTAAGAAATTATAATTTAATTTTTGTCCTGCGACTTTGTCGACCGTTTATGTCATACACTTGTAGTCTTTGTACTAATATTTATCTAATAAAAATCAAATTATTATATTACAAATATTAAATTTGTGTAGTGTGTCCATTTTTATTTGTTTTTAAGAAAAAAATTAATATTTTTATTTAATGCTATGACAATCAATATACTTATATAAAGAAGAAAACGGGGGCGGTGAGGTGAGAACATTTTATAAAGTTGAATTAGAAAATTATTACAACTTCCTTATTATTTTCGAATTTGTAGGATCTTATGTTAATAATTGCAATTTTCTCTTTTATTATTTTCAAACTTGATAGAACTTTCTTTGAATTAGAAAATTACAACTTCCTTATTATTTTCGAATTTGTAGGATCTTATGTTAATAATTGCAATTTCCTTTTTTATTATTTTCAAAGTTGATAGAACTTTATTTTATTATTTTTAAATTTGATAGAACTTTCTTTTATTATCTTCAAATTTGTAAGATTGGAGGAAATTAGAAAATTACAACTTCCTTATTATTTTCAATTTTTTAGGATCTTATGTTAAAACTTTCTTATTATTTTCAAACTTGATAGAACTTTCTTTTATTATTTTCAAACTTGATAGAACTTTCTTTGAATTAGAAAATTACAACTTCCTTTTTATTTTCGAATTTGTAGAATATTGTGTTAATAATTGTTATTTTCTCTTTTATTATTTTCAAACTTGATAGAACTTTCTTTTATTATTTTCAAACTTGACAGAACTTTCTTTTATTATTTTCAAATTTGTAAGATTGTAGGAATTTGAAAATTACAAATTCCTTATTATCTCAATCTCAATCAACGAATAACGGAAAATATCTCCAAACGATATTCTTCAAATCATGAAAAGAAATGCGGAGATGCCGCGAGATTGTAGGAAAACGTGTGAAGACCAAACTATTTATGGGAATGAGATGTGGATAGATAAAACCGGACTATTTATGAGAATGAGATGTGGATGGATAATAAATCCGGACTATTTATGAGAACGTGGTGTGGATGGATAAACACCGACTATTTATGGACTTATCCAATGACTTGTTTTCCAAGAACTACGTGAGGCTTGATCCCTATATAAAAGGGTACGTAGGCACCTTGTATGATACGACAATTGACACTCGGGAAAGAGGAAGAGAAAGAACCCATTCTCTATTCAATTTCTGAGGAGTCATCATACGAGCTCAGCCCCCAAACATCAAAAAATCCTAAATCCCTGTTATTCCCAAATGACCTAACAGAATTGTAGAAGGGGGGGGGGGTTGAATACAATTCTTGATATTTTCTTGAAACTAAACACTTTATAAAATAAAACTGAACTGAATAAATAAAAACACAAGATATAAATAATTCAGTTGGATTGTTTGATGATCCAACTGAAGTGTTTTTATTGCGGAAATAATCTGTGATACAAAAGTACACAGCTGCTCAGTTACAAGGTTGTAGAGAAGAATTGCTCTCAAAAATAGCTAATACAATCTATTTGTTTTTCTTCTCTTCTTTCTAAAGTAACTGCTACACTTGGTTATATAATCCCAAGTTTACAATTCTACGTTTGGTTAAACTAAAGAATAATAGTAGTAACCATCAGTAGCTTGCTTTTCATTCCTTTTGTCCAATGGTCCTTGGAGATCTTTGCTTTTGTCTTCATGCTCATTATAATCATTTCCAAGAGCCTTATTGGAAATTGGAATGTTTCCTTATTTCCAGTATCCACTTTGATGGCTTCCAATGCAAAGTACACTTCCATATCTCCTTTTAGATCTGTTCAGTAAACTGTCACTATCACTTTGTCAACTGTTCAAAAAGCAACATTGATTCGTTGATAGCAAGGAGATGTGTTTCGTTGATAGCTTCATTCTTCATTCCGTTGATGGTGTTTCCCTCGTTTCGTTGATGGGTAAACTCCATACCGTTGACAGAGTAATCTTCATACCGTTGACATGTCTTCACTTAGTCAAAATTACAAGGCATAACATATTTACAATTAACCAACCTATTTTGCCTATCTAGTACTTAGTCAACATGACTTAGAAAACCTATCTAAAACATATAACAGAATGCCTATCATACTGTGAAGTATTGTACAATGCAATTGCTACAACACTCATTTCGTTGATGAGCTTCCTGTCAACGGAATGCTGCAAAGCATGCCATTTCGTTGACAGTTACAAAAATGACTTTACACAAATTCTACTAAGTGTTTTATGTTTATCATCAAGAACAACATATTCCTAACAATCTCCCCCAATTTATGACTGATAGAATAACAGCCATAAATCAAGAGACTTGATGATAACAAAAACACTCAGATACATCATAAATTACAAAAGTAGAATATGTATTAAGCTTCAAAATTTTATAGACAAGATATAAGACTTACAAGACTAATGCCCACAAATGCTCCTCTAGTCTGAGCAAATGTTTCATCTGTGATTTCTTTGTGGCATAGTCTTCTTCCCTTTCTTGGAGTTGTTTTCCTCAATCTGGACCTGTAGCCTTCTGTAGAAGATTTTCTCCTCTTCATCTTGATCACCAAGCTTGGATTGCATCAGCTTTAGAGTTTGATTAGATGCCTTCTCCAGCTGGTCTTCCATTCTGAAGAATCTTCTGCAATTGTCCTTGTCCTTAAACTCCATCATCCAATAAGGTTGAAGATGGATTTTCTTTCCTGTTGAGGGAACTCTAAGTATCCTGGGAAGAGCCTCAGGCTTGTTCCAGCTAGCCTTTATCTGACAGATTTTGGAGACCACCTCAGACTTGGCTGTTTTGGTGAAACCAAAGTCCTTTTTCAAGCATCTAAACACTGAGAGTAGTGTTTGATAGTCTTCTCCTAAAATTCTGTAGAGAGGCCACACTTGTTCTCTACCTCCCTTGAATATGAACACTAGTCTTTCAGGCAACTTTTGAGAAGCTGCAATTCCCCTTACTTCCACCAGGTTGTCTAAGTCAAGATGTAGACTGGATTCTTCCCTGATGTCAGCAATGTACATGCAGTCCTCTGGGTTTGCAGGGGGTTTTTGAGATTGTGGCTTTCTCACAAGAACAGGCTTTGCTTTGACAGACCTCTTCTTTGTCTTCATTGGTTGGTCCTTCTCTAACAGGAACTTTGGAAAGTAGGCTTCATCAAATTCAAAAGTTTCCTCTTTTGGCATGATTGGATGATCATGAAAATTGACAGGATGTGCAGGATCACAAGCCAACTTTCCCTCAATAGGTAGATCACCAGGAATTTGATGTGCACTTGTTGTGGAAGAGTCTTGAGCAGTTTCTTGAGAATCATCTTCATCAAAGTTCAGATTCCTCTTAGCTCTAGCCTTTGGCTGACTTGTTCTCTTCTTCTTTCCAGCTTCCTTAGCTTTATCCTTGGCCTTTTCTTCCTGTAGGGCTTCTTCATCTTCAAGTGATTGAGCAACTGCAAGAGCTTGCATTGCTGCCCTTTCACTTTCTTCAGCTTTGGCCTTAGCAAAATTTGGGTGACCAACCCAAATGTAGATTTCCTTGCTATCCCTGTAGATGAGTGCCCTCTTGTTCCTTATGCTTGGATGATTGCTTTCTTTGCTCTCCTTGATCAGCTTCCCTAAGACTTTGAACTCATCTGGCTTTGGTGGAGGATAAGCTATCCTTTCTATGTTCTTGCCTTTGGGTTTTATGGGAGATACTGGAGATATCCCTCTTGCATCCACATTCCTCAAACATGAAGCTTGTCCTTTCTCATTCCTTGAATCTTGAAGGACTCCATGCTGAAGGGGTTCCATGACATAGGAACTCCTGAATTGTGGCTCCATTTGCACTGTCACCATTGCATTTGTTGATGGTGGTATTGAAGTAGCTTGTACAGATGATACCTTTTTAGTGTCAGCTAGCTTCTTGACCTTTGCTTCAATATTTGACCAGTGATCCTTGATTTGTTCTGCAAGTTTCATCCTCAAAGAGGCTTCCTGGATCAGGTCAATACTGTCCTTTTTCTTCTTTGCAAACTCCCCCATTGCTAATGGCTCTTCTGGTAAGGAGATGGCTGGGACCATAACCTTTGTGATCTGAATGTCTAGCTCCCTAGATTTCTCCCCCTTTTTGTTAGCATCAAGTGAGATGATAGGGAGCCCTTGAGCTGCCAGAAGCTGGGTGAGTAGCTGAGTTTGCTTCTCCTGTGTTAGGTCCTGATAAGTTTGTAGAAGGGGGGTTGAATACAAACTATACCGTTTTATCGAATTTGTTCTTTAAATGATTTAACTGTTTAGGAACAAATTGATGCGGAATAAAAATGAAACAAGATTCAAGTTAAATATAACTTATATTAAACTTGAAGGGTGTTACAAATGATACTTAGTACAAGATTGAATCTCAAATAACTTAAAACAAATCTAGAATAAATTCGACATGAATTTATCTATTTTTGTAATAAAATGATTTAACAATATTTGATAATTTGAGATTCGTTCTAGGGATAAAAATCCGCTAGATAGTCAAAGCAATACAAGTAATCAAATTCTAGTGGTTTGGATTTAACAATACAAACTAGAATTAATTGCTTGAGAAGAAATGAAATTTAAAGCTTGAGCTGTTCTTCAGTAAATGCTTCTGTATGCTTTTTTTTCTGTTTGTTCAACACTGCCTTCTTTTAGCTTTTCTGTCTTCAATTAATACATATCAATTAAGCCTGTATGACCTCCAACAGAAAGCTCGGTAGAACCTTGAATGCTAGTATGACCTGCCAACATAATTCTAATTTTCGGTATGACCAAAAAAGAGAATTGTATGACCTATAAAAAGCACCTAGTATGACCTGTAAAAAAGAACTTAGTATGACCTGATAAATAATTCAGTAGAACCTAGAAAATAGGTCATACCGAATTATCTACTAAGGTCATACCGAGTTTTTGATAATAATAAACATAGGTCATACTAGTTCATTTTCAGAAAATCCTTTTAATTTAAATAGTTAGATTAAATTATAGATTAAATTAATTCTTCTTAAATAGAATTAAGTTAATAAATAATTTAAACTACTAACCTAATTAATTTAATAAATAAATTAATTCTGATAGAATTAATTTATTAATTAATTTAACTTAGTAAATTAAATAAGATATCTTTAAAGCCTTGCATCTCTCTCTCTTCTGAAAACCACTGAATAGATAAGATTTAATTCCACTGATGATGTCGTCATTCGATGCACTGTCTGGTTTCATGAATAACTGACTTCAATGATAATTCTTCATCTTTAAAACATTTAAAGCTGTGGTTTATTTTCTTTAGCTCTGACAATACTCTGTGTCCTGTACTTCTTCCGTCACCAATGGAAATCTCTGTCACTGCAGTAAATCCACTAACTTGAATACTTCACTGAGGCTTGAACAATAAATTGAACTTCTTTCAATGTAGAATAACTTCAAGTCTGTAGATGACTTTAATTCTCCATTCTCTTGACAGATAAAACTATCTGAGATTCCTGTGACATATAACCTTATTATTTACTTATTACATACTTGTTTAAATTAAGTTGTTTCCTCGGAATATTAATAGGCCTAAACATATGCCTTTCAATCTCCCCCTATTTGTTTGTTAGAGAATAACAATCAAATACCTAGAGGATAACTCAACTAACTTAAACAAGAAATAGAAATGACTTTTAAGAGCCAAGTAAATAACAAGAAAAGTTCTGGATTTCATATAACATTTTCCAGATTCAAACATTATAGATAAATACAAGATAGATGTTCCTCTAGACTGAACATGTGTTTACATTTATCCTATCTTGAAATACCTAAGCTCTATACATATAACATTTACAGACTGGAGCTTCTTCAGATCTCAGACTCCATCATCTCTCCTTCTTCAAGTGCTTCCAGCAAATCCTTGTCCAGAATACGATCAGATTCAGAAGTAATACCACTAGGTCTGACAGGTTGAGCTGTGACTTTCTTCAGCCTATTCTTCATTAGATGATATCTCTTTATATTGGCAATGCAATAGTCTTGAATCAAATCAGCAACTTCTGTCTTCTCTTGTGTAGCAAACCCTGTTGTCCTCAACATATTCTCCATATAGACAAGATGCCTGGCAGGATAGTCTTTCAAAGAGATTGGATCCACACCACAAGTTTGAAGTGCCCTTCCTTTATAAAATTTAACTTCATATGGCACATCCACAACTTGAGGACTCGCTTTCATTGCAAAGTCTCTTAACTGATCATGCAGCAGCTCAGCTAATGGAGACGTTCTTTTTACTTTGCACATGAATACCCATAGTTCAGAGAGAGTTCTGCTTTCCAGAAGATTGAGAGACACCAAGAACGTTCCCTCATTATGAGTGTAAACATATATCTTCAACTCCTCTCTAACTCTGTCAAATCCAGTTGTTATCCTTGAAATCTCTGCATGAAGAGCTTTCATATATACCGTGTTGTCTGGATTGACCTGTCTGTACCTTTCCAACATCCCAAGAAACTTTGCATCATTATTAATTCCTTCTTGATGTGCAAACATTTCTCTAGCTTTGTCCCATTCTACTCCTTGTTTGAGCCTTACATATAACTTTCTATCACTGACCTTCAGATTGTGAAGTCTTTGCTTTTCTTGTTGCTCAGCTTTTTGAATGACAAAATGCTTGGAAATGATGTCAGATACTTTTGCATTTTCCTTCTCTCTCCTCTTCAAATCAGCCTTTTGCCTTACCAACTCAGCTTCAAAGGCAGGATCGACTACAGGTTCATCTTCCCAGTCAGCATAGTCAGCCTCTCCTTCAACTTCTACCTCACCAAAGATATCTTCAGGGGCTTCAGATTCAACATCATCAAATACACCCTCGTCACCTTGATAGTAGTCAGCATCAGAAAAAGTTAACTTCTGCTTCCCTTTGTCCTTTGCAGAATCAGAACCTCCAGCTTCTCCTCCTTGTAACTCCTTCTCCTTATTCTCCCCCTTAGTTGAGGAATCCTCTAAAGATTTAACTTTATCAGTTTTAGGATCCTCCTTTGTACCTTCTCTTTCTCCTTCACCATCCCTGTCACCATTGTCCCCTGCATCATCATCACCCTCAAAGAATTTCTTTTGTTCAGCATTGGGTTGATGTGTGACCTTGATCATATTATACAAATGTTTCATGCCCTCGTTCAGATGTTGCATCCCTCCTTCAATCTTGGTAAACCTCTCATCATTGAAGTACTGATTTTCATCAATAGTATCTTGAAATGAGTCTACTTTGGTTGAAATCATAGGAATCTGTTTGATAGCCTCCCTGATCTCAGCATTAGAAACCAGTAGTTCTGACATATCTGAAGCCATTAACACTTGTGATTCTTGAATAGCATTCATCTTTGGGACCAATGTGACCTTCACTCCTTCCAATTCATCTCTCATGGAACCCAGCTGATTAGTTACAGAGGTGGAAGAAGTAGATCGTTCAACCACTTGTGCTTTGAGAATTTCCTTTTCAGCCTGGGTCTCTTGAAGTTGTTTCTGTAAACCAGCTATTTGAGCCAATAATGAAGCAGTGTATGTGTCATTGTGTGCACTCATCTCAATTTCTCTCGATGGTGTTTCACTCACCTCACGTGCTTGTGTATCGCTCTGTGTTTGTCTCTCAGAACTAACCACTAGCTGTTTATCCATTGTTGGAGTTGAAGTACCTGCAGAAAAAATCACCATAGCCCCTTCTTGAGAGGTCACTGGTGGTGCAATGGGAGTTCGCGAATCCCAATCCATGGTAAAGTCTAAAAATTCATCAGAAATTGAAAGCTGAATTGCTTCAGATATAGACTTACCATGTTGCCCTTCACTTTCTCCAGTTGAAACTGCGAGTGAAGAATCCCTTAGGGGAGCCAGAGATGTTCCCTCTGGGAGGGGAGAAAATGATTCTATTATTGGGGGCGAAGAACCAGATTTTCCCTCTGAAGCCTGTGAAGGCTCTTCTACCGTGACAATGGTAGGCACTGTTTCACCAATCATTCCTATGTGCTCTCCTTCCAGAGTGTCCTGTGTAAGAGTCTCTACAAATTGTTCAGGAATGTTTTCTCCCATTGTGAGTAAAGGGAGAGTGCTTGACTCTTTACAGATTGCCATGGCCTGATGGCGAATTTCAATAGATTCATCCTGTTGAGAGGATGTCTCTAGTAACTGTTCATTGGCCTTTTGAGAATCTATATCCTTTTGGGAGGATACAGACTGGCTAACAGATGCCTCAAGTAGTGTTCTTCTCTTCTTTAGTGGTGGAGGCAGAGCTGTGGGATCACTCATATTAAACTCTACTTCAAGTTGCTCTCTTGATCTTGTTATAGCTGATAGTTGTAGGGGAGCGGTCAATGGATTTGACTCTGTGTGTGGCTCTATGACCGGGGACAGAGATTGTGGTTCTACAATCCCTTGGTCAATCCTAAGAACCTCTTGGGTTAGTGGAGCAGTTGAGAGAGGATATATTACCTGAAGTGCCATGGTGTTAGGAGGCGCCATTGAAGTTCCTACTGACGAGGATCCAACCACTGGATGTTCAATAAAGAGTAAAGGTAACTGTGGTTGCAAAATCTCTCGCAGATAAGATTGTGGAACTAGGGGTCTCCTTCCAGACTTGGAGCTTGTGGACAAAGATGAATAAATGAGAGGATTAGTATGTGCGGGGACTTGAAAAGGAGTGTTTTGAAAAAGGGTTTTATGTTCATCAGAAAGAACATGATTCAACACTAGAGAAAGGAAACGAGAATAAAAGCATCTAACTTTCTTTCCAGTTTCAATATCTCTAGGGTAATTGAAAATCCTCCTTATCAAGAGATCCCACACAAGAGTTCCTATGTCCACTCTTAGGTTAAAAACAGCAGCAAAGGCAATGTTTTGTAGTAGAGAAGTGATGACTTGAAAGTTGTTTTTGGTAGAATTACTAAAAACTTTGGCTAGACAGTCAAAGAACAAATCCCACTCACAAGCTAGATTACCCTTATTCAACCGAGGAAGAACAATATTTCCCTGGTAGTCAATACTAGAGAAAAATTGAACTAACTCAGCATCAGTAGGGAATCTAACAAAGTTATCAAGTGGAAAATGAAGCACTTGACAAAAGATCTCCTTAGTTACTGTGTACTGACGATCAGAAATAATGAATGTGAAAGATCGCATATCTTCAGCAACAACAGCAGTTAAGCATAATAGACGAAGGGGTTCAATCTTTAAATCAACAGAAGCAGTGATAGCATAGCTAACAATTGATTGTTCATTTAAAAAATGAATCCACGGCCTAAAACGTTCAACAGAACACTTAAGGGGATCACAATAGCCAACGTAATTATTAAAACGTTCAACAACAAACTCCGCAGCCATTTGAAAATAAATAATAAAATTTAAAAAAAAATTATTAGAATAACACAGCAATTAATAATAATAATTATTAGAAAAGAAATAAAATCCCAAGTAATGCACAAGAAAAATTTGCAATAGTTCGTTGTTCTAAGAATAAAACACAAACCAGAGCAAAGTTAACTAAGTAAAAACTTGAGTTAGAAAGGTATGAAAAGCAAAAGAACTTGAAAAGCATTAGTATTTATAGGCAAGGGTTCTGCTGAGCTCGGTATGACCTAAAGGGAGGTCATACCGAGTTTTTGCTTGAGGTCATACCGAGAAAACAAGAGAAAAAAGATTAATTACAAAAAAAACATCAATATGACCTCTAATATAGGTCATACCGTGTTTTTGAAGTAAATTACCAAAATAAAAACCAATATGACCACAGCAGAGGGTCATACCGAGTTTTTAAAGTTTAAATAAACAAAATAAAACCAATATGACCTGTCTAGAGGGTCATACCGAGTTTTATTACTAATTAAACTAATAACCTTATTTAAAAAAAAAACTAATATGACCTCAAGAGGGTCATACCGAGTTTTATATACACATAAATAACAGCAAACCAATCAAACAATTCACAGAAACTGCTAACAGTTGAAAAACCTACTGCATAAAAATTAACCAAAACACAAAATTACAATAAACCTGCATAAAAATCTGAACAAAAAATTTTATAATCTGAAAATAACTTAAATGATTCTAAATAACTAAAATTTCAATAAAAATACATTTCTCCATGGAAAATGAGAAAAATATTTTTTAAAGAAATTAAATTATTCAGAATATCTAAATTAACAAGCTTTATACAAAAAAAAACATGGATTGGCAATATTTAACATCTTAAAATCAACAAGAGAAAATGATTTAGTTAAGAACAAACCTGGAGATATTATCAATCACTAAGACTGTTCAACATACCCAATTTACCAACTAACCTGATAAATGTGGATTCGTCAACAGATTTAGTGAAAATATCTGCAGTCTGTTCTTCAGTGGGTACAAAGTGCAACTCCACTGTTCCATTCATAACATGCTCTCTGATAAAATGATACCTGATATCAATGTGCTTTGTTCTCGAGTGCTGCACAGGGTTGTTGGAGATTGCTATGGCACTTGTATTATCACAAAATATGGGAATTTTGTCTAAGGCAAAGCCATAGTCCTTTAATTGATTCCGTATCCATAAGATCTGAGCACAACAGCTTCCAGCAGCAATATATTCAGCTTCTGCTGTAGAATTGGAAACTGTTTGCTGTTTCTTGCTATACCAGGAAATCAACCTACCTCCAAGGAATTGACAACTCCCAGAGGTACTCTTTCTATCCACAACACTACCTGCATAATCAGAATCTGTATATCCAACAAGATTAAAACCAGAATCTTTAGGGTACCAAATACCTAGATTAGGTGTACCCTTAAGATATCTCAAGATTCTTTTTACAGCAACGAGATGAACATCTCTAGGGTCCACTTGGAACCTTGCACACAAGCATGTAGCATACATAATATCTGGTCTACTAGCAGTAAGATAGAGTAAGGAGCCAATCATACCTCTGTAGCTTGTAACATCTACCTTGATAGATTTGTCAGAAGCTCCAAGTTTGATTCCTGTTGAAGATGGAGTCCTTGCTGATGCTGAATCCTCCATATGATACTTCTTGAGGAGTTCTTTGAGATACTTGGATTGACAAATAAATATACCATTTGACCTTTGACTTACTTGCAATCCAAGAAAGAACTTCAGCTCACCCATCATACTCATTTCAAACTTACTCTGCATTAGCTCAGCAAATCTCTTACAGAGATTATCATTAGTAGACCCAAATATGATGTCATCCACATAGACTTGGACTAATATCATATCATTTTTATGTTTCTTTGAAAAAAGAGTTTTGTCTATGATACCTCTAACAAAACCATTTTCTAAAAGGAAACCAGAGAGAGTGTCATACCATTTTCTTGGGGCTTGTTTGAGACCATAGATAGCCTTGAAGAGAAAGTACACAAAGTCCAGCAACTCCTGATTTTCAAAGCCAGGGGGCTGTTCCACATACACTTCTTCATCAAGTTCACCATTCAGGAATGCACTCTTAACATCCATTTGATAGACTTTAAAATTGGAATAAGCAGCAAATGCTAAGAACATCCTGATGGCCTCAAGTCTAGCCACTGGTGCATAGGTTTCATCATAGTCAATGCCTTCAGCTTGAGAATACCCTTGTGCAACCAGTCTTGCCTTGTTCCTTGTAACAATGCCATCCTCATCTAGCTTGTTCCTGTATACCCATCTTGTGCCCACTACTTTCTTGTTCTTTGGCCTGGGTACCAGCTTCCAGACTTGCTGTTGTTCAAATTGATTGAGTTCATCTTGCATAGCAATCACCCAATCTGGATCAGTCAGTGCTTCCTCAGTTTTCTTTGGCTCCATTTTAGATAGAAATGCTGAGAAAAGACATTCATTCTGAGAAGCTCTTCTAGTTTTAACTCCAACATCTGGATCACCAATGATCAGCTCAAAAGGATGAGCTCTATTCCAAACAGTCTGTCTTGGAAGATTTGATCTTGATGATTCGCCTTGAAATTCACTTTGATGTTGTGAGTGACTAGTTGATCCTTCATTTGCTCCCCCTGAGTTGTTGCCTGTTTGCCTTGATGATTCTTCTCCAGTGTTGGTGGTATCTCCATTGTTACCAGTGTTTCCACCACCATCACCATGATCATTATCATCATTGTTATTATCATCACCAGCAATAACTTCAGGTGGGGCTTCATCATCTGATTCTGAGTCTGGCAAGTTATCAAACTTCAGCTTTTCAGATGAGTCTTCTTTTTGGATACTGGGGAACTTAGTGTCATCAAAAGTAACATTGACACTTTCCTTTACTGTGTGACTGCCAACCACATAGACCCTGTAAGATCTTCTAGAATATCCAACAAAAATAGCTTCTTGTGCCTTTGCATCAAACTTGCCACGTTTAACATTGTCATCTAAAAGCACAAAGCATTTTGCTCCAAATACATGAAAGTACTTGACAGTTGGTTTCTTATTGTTCATGATCTCATACGGAGTCTTCATTAAGTCCTTGTTGATTAAAGTTCGATTCTGAGTATAACAAGCTGTATTCGCTGCTTCAGCCCAAAAGTAAGTTGGAAGTTTGGACTCACTTAGCATAGTCCTAGCAGCTTCAATCAACGTACGATTCTTTCTTTCCACTACTCCATTTTGTTGAGGAGTTCTAGGGGCAGAATACTGTCTTGTTATTCCTTTATCAGCACAAAAGTCATTTAGAATGGCATTCTTGAATTCTGTACCATTATCTGACCTTATGGCTCTAACAGGGAATCTAGAATCCAGCTCAATCAACTTTACATGGCCAATCACCAGGAATGGGGTCTCATCCTTGGAATGTAGGAATAAAACCCATGTATATTTTGAATAGTCATCAACAATCACAAGTGCATATTGTTTCTTTGACATGGACATCACATTAACTGGACCAAACAAATCCATGTGCAGTAGCTGAAGAGGTTCAGTTATTGATGATGTATCAGTGCCCTTGTGAGAAGCCTTCTTTGACTTTCCTTTCTGACATGCCTCACACAGTCCTTCCTGTGTAAATTCCATTTGAGGCAAATCTCTAACTAATTCCCTCTTGACTAAAGAGTTCATAGTTTTGAAGTTAAGGTGAGACATCTTCTTGTGCCATAGCCAACTATCATCTGATGAAGCTTTAGCATAAAAACAATTAACTTCATCTTTGAATCCCGAGTTCAGATTAGCTATGAACAAGTCACCTTTCCTTACTCCTTGAAGAGCAGGCTTTCCATTCTTCTTGTGAGTAATCTGACACTTCTCTCTTTCAAAGGAAACAGCATATCCTCTGTCACAGAACTGACTGATGCTGAGAAGATTGAACGTCAGACCTTCCACAAATGAAACATCTTCAATGATAACATTTCCGTACTTCAAACAGCCATATCCTTTCGTAATACCCTTGCTGTTATCTCCAAAGGTAACTACTGGGCCAGCTTTCACAACCACATCTGATAGCAGGGCTCTATCTCCGGTCATATGCCTTGAACAGCCACTGTCCAGAATCCACATAACTCGGTTTACCTGTTTAACTCCCTGCAATATCAGATTGATTAGTCCTTCTTCGGAGCCCAAAATTGATTGGGTCCGGCATACTTAAAGAACTGGCCTTTGTCAGGCAAAACAACATTTCTAACTAAAACTACTTCATCCTCTTTCACATAAGAGCGTTTCCATTTATAACCAGCCTTAACACATTTCTGAGTAGGCTTAGGGATAAATGAATCCACTCTAGTCTGAGGAGGACTAGTAGTCTTTGTTTGAACATGCTTCTTATTATTAACATGTTGACATGGAGCAGTCTTATCACTAGATACATGCTTTTTATTAAAGAAAGCATACATAACATTAAAAGCACAAGACATGCAATTACTCACACCACATGCTTTATGAGAAGAATTAATAGCAGGCATGTTAGTTCTACAGTTGTTTTGATCCAACTTATGGATATCTGATTTAGTCTTTTCAGTTGTAGCAACTTTGACTGGAATATCAGATACACACTTTTTGGATTGCTCAGCTTCTAAGGCAACATCTTCTTCATGAATCTCCTCAACAATAATGATAGAAGATTCATTCAGAGGCTCTGCCTCAGACTCCTTACAGAAGGGTGTTTTAATACCCTTAAGAATATAAGGAACAACCTTTCCTTCTTCTCTGACTCTACAAGGTGTATTAATACCAAGCAATCCTATAGCCTCATTATAATCATAACCTATACTGACATGATTACCAATAGCTTGTTTATTGAAAATTTCTTTAGCCGTTTTACAAGAGTTGTAATAGGCATTAGCTTTGGTTTTGAGCTCACTAATCTGCTCTTTGAGAATGGTTTCCAGTTGAATATAACATTTAACCCTATTCTCCAGAAAAGCAATTTTCTCATTAAGTTCATCCTGATTAACATGCACAAGTTTCAAATCTTTTAATTCCTTTTCAAGATTTGTGTTTAAAAGATTTATTCTATCATTTTCAGTGCGTGCACAACTTATGGTGCCACCAAGATGATAAATCATTTCAGCATCAGTAAAGGTTACCTCTGACATGTATCTGGATGAAGTACTTTCCTCTTTAGCCATTAAAGCAAGGTTCCCAATCTCACCTGCTTCTTCATCACTGTCAGTGTCATCCCAACTCTTTCCCTCAGCAACATAGGCCTTCCCAATCTTGTTCTTCTTGCTAGAATCAAATGTGTTTCTAGTCACTTGCTTTGGCTTTCTGCACTCAGTAGCAAAGTGACCCAACTCATTGCAATTGTAGCATCTGATTATACTCCTTTCCACAGTTCCAGTTTTGTAGCCACCCCTTGTGCCACTTGAAGATGAAGATCCACCTCTCTGAAATCTGGGTCTGAACTTAAGATTGGGATTCCTCTTGAATCTAAACTTCCCAAACTTTCTGACTATCAAAGCCAAATCACCATCCTCCAGCTGATCAAGTTCTTCCAAAGAATAGAAGTCACCACCAGATTGATCAATGGATGTTAATCCATATTCAGCATCAATAACATTCATGTGAGAACTGGAAGGTTGAACAGCCTTCACTTCCAGTTTCTGTGGGACTTCAGCAGCCAATGCAGTGGAGGTACCAACAATCCTTCCAGTTCCATACAGCTCCTTCTGTTGAATCTGCTCCAGCTCATAGGTCTTCAAGACACCATACAATCTTTCCAAAGCAAGCTCATTCATGTCTCTTGCTTCTCTAATAGCAGATATCTTGTGCTCCAAATGAGGTGGAAGTGTAAGAAGGAACTTCTTGTTAATCTCCTTGTTGGTGTAGTGCTTCCCATTGAGATTCAGATCATTAATTAATTTGTTGTATCTTTCAAAAACCTGAGAGATACCTTCACCAGGGTTTGATCTGAAATGCTCATATTGTGAAGTGAGAATTTCCAGCATATTCTCCCTAACTTCTTCTGTCCCCTCATTGATTATCTCTATGGTTCCCCAAATATGTTTGGCAGTTTCACAATTTAGGACATGATTATGCATGATAGGATCAAGACTCTCAATAAGGATCAACTGAAGACAGGAATCCAAGGTAACATCCTCTTTCTCATCAGGAGTGTATTCCTTGGGATCTTTAGGGTACATCCTAGCAGCCCTAGTCACAACATTATCCTCAACAACTTCAGGATCAATAATCATAGGGAGTTTGGGACCACTCTTCAGCACATCCAAGTATTTAGGATTTGCAACCTTAAGAAATAGGAGCATTTTCTTCTTCCACATTGGATAATGCTCCTTGCTGAATATTGGGATTTTAACTGTCCCCACTTTCTGTGTAGTAGACATCTTTTGAGATTTTTAGAATTCAAATAAAAAATCAGAGTTTAAAAGAAAAATCTCAAAACAATTGGATCTTTGATTTCTATATCAATCAAAAGGCTCTGATGCCAATTGTTAGGTCCTGATAAGTTTGTAGAAGGGGGGTTGAATACAAACTATACCGTTTTATCGAATTTGTTCTTTAAATGATTTAACTGTTTAGGAACAAATTGATGCGGAATAAAAATGAAACAAGATTCAAGTTAAATATAACTTATATTAAACTTGAAGGGTGTTACAAATGATACTTAGTACAAGATTGAATCTCAAATAACTTAAAACAAATCTAGAATAAATTCGACATGAATTTATCTATTTTTGTAATAAAATGATTTAACAATATTTGATAATTTGAGATTCGTTCTAGGGATAAAAATCCGCTAGATAGTCAAAGCAATACAAGTAATCAAATTCTAGTGGTTTGGATTTAACAATACAAACTAGAATTAATTGCTTGAGAAGAAATGAAATTTAAAGCTTGAGCTGTTCTTCAGTAAATGCTTCTGTATGCTTTTTTTTCTGTTTGTTCAACACTGCCTTCTTTTAGCTTTTCTGTCTTCAATGAATACATATCAATTAAGCCTGTATGACCTCCAACAGAAAGCTCGGTAGAACCTTGAATGCTAGTATGACCTGCCAACATAATTCTAATTTTCGGTATGACCAAAAAAGAGAATTGTATGACCTATAAAAAGCACCTAGTATGACCTGTAAAAAAGAACTTAGTATGACCTGATAAATAATTCAGTAGAACCTAGAAAATAGGTCATACCGAATTATCTACTAAGGTCATACCGAGTTTTTGATAATAATAAACATAGGTCATACTAGTTCATTTTCAGAAAATCCTTTTAATTTAAATAGTTAGATTAAATTATAGATTAAATTAATTCTTCTTAAATAGAATTAAGTTAATAAATAATTTAAACTACTAACCTAATTAATTTAATAAATAAATTAATTCTGATAGAATTAATTTATTAATTAATTTAACTTAGTAAATTAAATAAGATATCTTTAAAGCCTTGCATCTGTCTCTCTTCTGAAAACCACTGAATAGATAAGATTTAATTCCACTGATGATGTCGTCATTCGATGCACTGTCTGGTTTCATGAATAACTGACTTCAATGATAATTCTTCATCTTTAAAACATTTAAAGCTGTGGTTTATTTTCTTTAGCTCTGACAATACTCTGTGTCCTGTACTTCTTCCGTCACCAATGGAAATCTCTGTCACTGCAGTAAATCCACTAACTTGAATACTTCACTGAGGCTTGAACAATAAATTGAACTTCTTTCAATGTAGAATAACTTCAAGTCTGTAGATGACTTTAATTCTCCATTCTCTTGACAGATAAAACTATCTGAGATTCCTGTGACATATAACCTTATTATTTACTTATTACATACTTGTTTAAATTAAGTTGTTTCCTCGGAATATTAATAGGCCTAAACATATGCCTTTCATCCTGCTCCTTTTGCATGTGACTAAGTGTAGCCTCAACTTTGTCCACTCTAGAGGAAAGAGTTTTCAAAGATGAAGACACTTCAGGTTCCTTGGTGAAAAACCTTGACATCCTGGAGACAGTGTGAAGAGGAAGCTTTTCATCTAGCCTCCTGTCAGTAGCAGCCCTAAGGTTGCTAATTGAGTCCTTGATTTATGTAGCCTCAATCCTTGTCTGCAACATTTGTAGCCTTTGAATTTCCAGAGAATCCATGATGGCTTTGTAGAATTTCTTGTCCCTTGCTCCTGCAGACTCATGAGCTAGATATGCTTCATTGTACTGCCTTGTGATAGCAGCATCCAAATTGCATCTACCATGCATATCTTGAGAAAGCCAGTTTGGTGTAGGAGGCACCACAGAAGTCCCAGTCTGTGCAGTAGTGGCCACCTGTAGAATGTCACCAAAGCTATCCTCATTATCAGAAAAATCAAATTCTCCACTTACTTCAGCCCCTGGAGGTAGATTGGTCAAGGCATCCTTTGCTCTTTGCATTGATGCAGTTGTGTGAATTAGTTGTAGTGACCGCTCTGCCTCCACATTGCCCTGTTGAGCCAAAACTTGATAGGCTGACACAGGATGAGTAAAGGTCTCAGGATCCAGGGAAATACTATCCAGAGTTTGTTGATAAACCTCTTGGAAAGTAAGTTCCCTTTCTCCCTCACTGACCTCCATTAACTCACTAGCAATGACTGCTTCCATCCTTATTACTCCTGTAGTCCCTTCTCTCTCTCCACTCTGTTCTTGCATCATGGGCTCCCCATGGCTCACACCTCTCACACCCTCACCTTCACCTTCTAAGGTGGAACTCTCAATCTCTCCTTTTGCCTGGCTGGAAGAAATAGCCAGCCTCTCACTCACATTCTCTCCTTTTGCCTGGCTGCAAGCCAGCCTCTCAGTTTCACTCCCTCTCAGTCCTAGAAGTGTCTCAACTACCACTAGATCATCTGCACTAGTTGTGGGAACAACTTGATTTTCAATTAAAGGTGCAGAGTGAACTATCAACGGAATGGTAGTTTGAACTGTCAACGGTATGGATACCGTTGATGGAGAAACACTTGTCAACGAAATAGACTGTTTCGTTGATGAAGTCAAGAAAGCACTTTGAGAATGAGAAATTACAGTTGAGTCTGTGGTGATTGATTTTAAAGATTGGTCCACAGATCCCCTTGCAACTTCAGGAAAAATTGGTTGATGGCCCAACAAATCACTTAACAAGTGATGGCCACCAGCTTCAGAGTGGGGCTTCTCCAAGATTAGAGTTGGAGAATCAGGAATAGATGTATGGATCATGTCCACATCTAAAGATTGAGTTGGTGAATTTGATGGAGATAATTCAAGATTGATGTTTAGAGAATGGGACTGTAACCCCAGAGTAATGATAGGGGTTACATCAAACTGAATTTGAGAAACTGGAAGTGTTGCTTCCAGTGTGTGTGCACCCTGTGTACCCTTGGACTTTTGCTTCACTCTCCTTTGGTATTGGGAAAATGTAGACTGTGGGCTTGAAGTGTCCCTTACCCTTTTGGACTGTGCTCTAGGAGGAGAGCTTGTTTCAATAATCACATCCTTTTGGGAGGATGCAATTAGACTTGTGTTTAAATCCATGTTACTCATTGTGCCTTGTTGGGAAGACACAATGGGGCTTGGCTGGTACACACTAACCTGTCCTTCCTTATCCTTGGGGTTTCTTTGATGTTCACCCCTTCCCTCACCTCTCACAACTCCAGACTCACTCCCCTTAGGTTGTGTGGTAGTTTTTACAACAGGTGCCTTTTGAGAAGCACCTGAGGTTGGCTTGGAGGATTTCTTTGATTTTGGTTTTGTTGCTAGGGCAGGAGCCTGTTGGGTCACAGCTACAGACTCCATAGCAACATTGGAAGGTAAAACAGTAGAGGTGTTAGCTACACTAACAGGGATAGTAGTAGTTACCTCAATGATTGGCAGATACACCACTGGAACATCACCATTGTGGTTCAGCCTCAGTATGTCTGTCAATACTCTCTTTTCTTGCACAAAGCACTCAAACCTGGCATTAGGGTTAGAGATAACTAATGGTGCTGGACTAACATGGTTAGCCAACATCATCAGAAACCTAGCATAATAGATATTTTTCTTCCTATTTGCTTTGTCACCCAACTTAGCACCAATTTCATACATAAGTTGGGTGCTAAAGTTGTGATATCTATCATTTAGAAGCATGGTTAGGAGAATTAACATAGAGTTAGTTAATGCATCAAAATTACTAATCTTTCCAGAAAAGACCTTAATGAATGCATCAGCTAAATAACTGTATTCCCTAACCAAACCTCTCCTAATTATTCTACCCAGATTATCAGTAGGCAAAGAGTAGTTTATAGAATTTAGCATGGTAGTTATTTCAGTGTTAGTAGGCAAAACATCACAGTTATTATCAGGAATATGTAAACATGCTTGCAAAACATCAGAATTAACTATGTACTCATTACCTTGAAGAGTGAATTGTAGTGTGCAGTTTGTTCCACTATACTCACATGAGGTCCAAATTTCCTCGATTATCTCATTGTAGAGTGGTGTAGAGTGAAACATTGCATAGCTCAACTTGCAATTCTTCATGAAATCCATCATTTTGAAGAACAGTCTGTTCGGGTTTTCCTTGACAACAAAAGGGATGGAGTTGTTCTTCTCATAGATGAACCCTCCAGCAGACATAAGCTTGACTATAGGTGCCATTGTTGATTAAAGGAAAGCTTCGAACTGAATTGCTTGTTAGAGAGAAGAAGAGAGAAAAAGCCTTTGGAATTTTTGAGAACAGGTAAAAAGAAATAATGAAAATAAAATTTCTTAAATACTCCCCCAAAAATTCTCAGAAAATGAATCCAATAATAAATGTAAATTACTGGATTGGCTTAAAAATATAACCGTTACTTTTAAAGTATTACCATGATTTATACTTACAGGGGTGTATGCATAGATCGTGGTAAAAGACGTGTCAAATTTCAACGGTTCAGATTAAAAGCGCTAAATCAACGAATCAGGATTGGGCGGTTAAAGTCCCGTCTTATTTCGTTGATAAAGCTGCGTTTCGTTGATATAAAAGAGCTATCAACGAAACACCCAGAAAACTGCTAAGACTGTCAACGAAATGGTTCGTTTCGTTGACATAGTAATTTTGATTTAGACAAAATTTCACTTTTTCCTAAGAAAATTAATTCACAGAAAAACATAGCAAGTTTCTGGCTGCATTTTAACTTGCAAATATCTCAAAAATAATTAAGAGAAATTTAGCATACCTAGCTCACTTACTAATCTTGAGAATGTTGATTCATCAAGTGGCTTGGTAAAGATGTCTGCAAGTTGTTGTTCACTTGGAACAAAATGTAACTCCACAGTACCATTCATAACATGTTCTCTAATGAAATGGTACTTGATGTCAATGTGCTTGGTCCTTGAATGCTGCACTGGATTTTCAGTAATGGCAATGGCACTAGTGTTGTCACAGAAAATAGGAATTTTCTCAACTCTTAATCCATAATCAAGAAGTTGATTTTTCATCCATAAAATCTGTGCACAACAACTTCCAGCTGCAATATACTCAGCCTCAGCTGTGGAGGTAGAAACTGAGTTTTGTTTCTTGCTGAACCATGACACAAGCTTGTTTCCTAGGAATTGACATGTTCCAGTTGTACTTTTCCTGTCAATTTTACATCCTGCAAAATCTGCATCTGAATAACCAATTAGTTCAAAACCAGATTCTCTAGGATACCAAATGCCAAGGTTTGGTGTTCCTTTGAGATATCTGAAAATTCTTTTAATAGCAACTAAATGGGATTCTCTAGGATCAGCCTGAAATCTAGCACATAGACATGTAGCAAACATAATATCAGGTCTACTAGCTGTTAAATATAAAAGTGAGCCTACCATGCCTCTGTAACTTGAAATGTCCACAGATTTTTCCTTAGTATTCAATTCAAGTTTGGTGGCAGTAGGCATGGGAGTTTTGGCAGTAGAGCATTCCATTAGGTTAAATTTCTTTAATAAATCATGAATGTATTTTGTTTGACTAATGAAAATGCCTTCATTAACTTGCTTTACTTGAAGACCAAGAAAGTAAGTTAATTCTCCCATCATGCTCATTTCATATTTACTTTGCATAAGCTTGGCAAACTTTTGACAAAGTTTCACATCTGTAGACCCAAAGATTATATCATCTACATAAATTTGAACAAGTAAAGTAGAGCCATTTACAACCCTGTGAAAAAGAGTTTTATCTACAGTACCTCTAGTGAAATGATTCTCAAGGAGGAACTGTGAGAGAGTGTCATACCAGGCTCTAGGTGCTTGTTTCAAACCATAGAGTGCTTTGAGAAGGAAGTACACATAGTCTGGAAAATCATCATCTTCAAAACCAGGAGGTTGACTTACATACACCTCCTCTTCCAATTCCCCATTCAGAAAAGCACTCTTCACATCCATTTGATAGACTTTGAAATTGGCATGGGCTGCATAGGCTAGGAAAATCCTTATTGCTTCTAGTCTTGCAACAGGAGCAAAGGTTTCATCAAAATCAATTCCCTCTTCCTGTGAGTAGCCTTTTGCAACCAGTCTAGCTTTGTTCCTTGTGACTATGCCATTTTCATCCATCTTGTTTCTGAACACCCACTTTGTGCCTATAACACTCCTGTCATTAGGCCTGGGCACCAGCTTCCAAACATTGTTTCTCTCAAATTGGTTTAGCTCTTCTTGCATGGCTAAAACCCAATCTGGATCTAGAAGTGCATCCTCAACTTTCTTTGGCTCATCTTGAGACAGAAAGCTACTATATAGACATTCTTCTTGAGTTGCTCTTCTAGTTTGGACTTTTGAAGAAACATCCCCTATAATAAGTTCAAAGGGATGATCTTTAGTCCATTTCCTTGAGGGAGGTAGATTTGCTCTTGAAGACGTAGCTTCATGATCATGATTGCCTTGATTGGATATTTGTCCTTGAGAAACTCCCCCTGAGTTTGTTGTCCCTAATTGATCACTTCTAGAAGCATTCCTATGACTATCAACGGTATGACCGTTTTGGCTGTCAACGAAACGCTCATTCTGACTGTCAACGAATCCACCATCATGACTGTCAACGAAATGACCATTTGGTCTGCTAGCTGCTATCCTTTTTACCCTTAATGCAGCAATTTCATCTTCACTGCTGCTTTCATCTGTGCTAGATACAACAACTTTAGGCTGTTTCTCAGTAGCCTTATCATGATTCACTTGTTCTCCTTCCTCATTCTCAAAAGAGAGACTTTCATGGAAACCTTCATCACAGAGACCTTGTATTTTGAGATCATCAAAAACAACATGTACAGATTCCATAACAATGTTGATTCTGAGATTATAGACTCTGTAAGCTTTCCCTGCTGCATATCCCACAAATATTGCTTCATCTGCCTTTGCTTCAAATTTCCCCAAATGCTCAGCTTGATTTCTCAGAACAAAGCACTTGCATCCAAAGACATGAAGAAAATCTAATAGTGGCTTCTTTCTTTTGAGTAGATGATAAGGGGTCATTCCCTTGGCCTGATTAATCAAAGAAATATTTTGAGTAAAGCAAGCTGTGTTAACTGCCTCAGCCCAAAAATATGTAGGTAACTTTGATTCATCTAGCATTGTCCTTGCAGCTTCAATAAGTGTTCTGTTTTTCCTTTCAACTACACCATTTTGCTGTGGTGTTCTTGCTGCTGAAAACTCATGCAAAATACCATTTTCTTCACAGAACACCTTCATGCTCGAATTCTTGAATTCTGTCCCATTGTCACTCCTAATCCTTCTTACTTTGAAATCAGGATGATTGCTTACCATCTTGATGTGATTGATAATGATTTCACTTGCCTCATCTTTAGAGTGCAAAAAGAAAGTCCATGTAAATCTAGAAAAATCATCAACAATCACAAGACAATATTTCTTCTTTGAGATGGACATAACATTTACAGGGCCAAATAGGTCCATATGAAGTAATTCAAGCTGCTGGACAATTGATGACTCTGTCTTGCTTTTGAATGATGCCTTCTTCTGTTTCCCTTTTTGACAGGCATCACACAAACCATCCTTGGAAAATTCCACTTGTGGAATTCCTCTAGCAAGATCCTTTCTCACCAAATCATTCATAACTTTGAAATTCAGATGGGATAATTTCTTGTGCCATAACCAACTTTCATCTTTGCTTGCCTTGCTGAAAAGACAGGTGATGGTTTCTGAACTTGTGCTACTAAAGTCAGCAATGTACACATTCCCTCTTCTGAATCCAGTCATTACCACATTGTTGTTTCCTCCTTTAGAAACAACACAGGCTTCTTTCGAAAAAGTAACTAAAAATCCTTTGTCACAAAGTTGGCTGATACTAAGCAAGTTGTGCTTAAGACCATCCACCAATGCAACCTCATCTACGATGACATTCTCTTTTGAAATCAAGCCATATCCCTTTGTGTAGCCTTTGCTGTCATCTCCAAAAGCAATACAAGGGCCAGCTCTTTCCTGAAACTCTGTGAGCAGGGTAGAATCACCAGTCATGTGTCTTGAACAACCACTATCCAAGTACCAAAGATTCTTTTTGTCTCCCTGCACACAATAAACCCAAATCAAGTTGATTTTGGTACCCAAGTTTCCTTGGGTCCTGTCTTGTTAGCCTTTGCATTCCCTTTTGTACCATTTTTCACTTTGGGCTCAGATTGATTCAAATCAATCTTTACCCTTGGTGTTGATTTCTGAGGGTTGCTCATATTTTCATTCATAGCATGCATAGTTGGAGGAACAATCATGTTATTCATGTTCCATGGCATTTGTGGCATGTTAAACATATTCATGTAAGGATTAGGCACAAATGGCATGCTAGCATATGGATTCTGAAATTGTGCATATGGAGCAAACATGTTAGGCATAACAGGCATTTTAGGCATGGAACTGTTCATTGCAGGCTTGGGCATTTTCACATTAGCAGATTTCTTAACAGATTTGCAGTTAGTAGATAAATGATTAACACTTCCACAATTGACACATGTCTTTCTAGGTGCATATTTATCAGGTGTGTAATTGTTGTGTTTGTTAATCCCTACCTTGCCATTTCTGTTATTCTTTTTATTTCCCTTAGCCTCAACCTGAACTTTCTCTAACTTGTCTTTCAATTGCTTGTTAGACAAGTTACCTACATTAGCTCTCTCAACAGGCTTCTCAACTTTCTTTGATTTACTAGACTCACCTTGAACAAAGTTCTTGGTGACAGGACCATACTTGTTATTAAGTCTAGTGAGTTCATCCTTTCTTTTCTCTGTCAACGAAACAGCCTGATCGGTTGATGGTTCATCTGTCAACGAAACATTGCATTCCGTTGACATATCAACCTTCAACAAATGATCCTTGTTGTTTGTTGACTCAGTTTCTGATTCTAAGGTTTCACCAACATACCCTAGCTTCTCTTTGTTCCTTTTCCATGATTGCTCACAGAAGGATTCCACGCCTTGAACATTAATTATGTTGGCAGCAACATTCCTGGCATCCTTCCATTTTGCAATCACACCTTGTTCTATCTCAAGTTGTGTTTTAAGAATTTCTTCCCTTTGTAACACGTTCTCAAGTTCCTTCTTAGCATCCCTACTAACACATCTCATTTTCTCAAATTCAATGAGCTGTGCTTCTAACATTGCATTCCTATCACTTAAGAGCAGATTGGTCTCTTTTATTCTAGAATTCTCTTTAGTAAGTGATTTAAGAGTAACACGCAAATTATATAATACAGTAGACATTTCATTTACTGCACTGTCGCATTCCTCTTTAGAAAGCTCAGAAAGATTAGTAATTGTTACCTGGTTGCTTGAGGAACTTGCTTCCTGCTCATGATTGTCAGCCATAAGAGCCAAGTTGACATACTCAACATCATCATCAGAATCTTCACCATTACCAGCCCAATCATACTCCTGAGACATGAAAGCCTTTTCTTTTTGTTTGAGAAGTTCAAAGTATTTCTTTTTATAATCAACAGGCTCAAATTTCCTGTTGCCCTTCTCAACCTTGGGCTTTCTGCAGTCTCCAGCAAAGTGACCAAGCATTCCACAATTGAAACATTTTGACTTAGACTTTTCAATCCAGTTTGTTTTGCTAGGTTGAAAGTCTCTTCTTGGTGGCCTTGCTTCTGAGTTTCTTTTGAACTTGAACTTAGAGAATTTTCTAGACAGAAAAGCAATGTGTTCATCAATCTCATCTAAGTCCTCCAAGTTGGCTGGTTCTGATTCTTCTTCTTCTGTCATCTTGTCTTTACCCTTGCTAACATCACTCCTACAACTAGATCGACTAGTTGTGGCCTTTGCAGCTTCTTTATTGTCATCTTCAAGTTGGTTCACAGATGCAATCAATGCAATAGATCCACCCTTCTTTTGTACCTTTTCAATTTCCTCATCTTGCTCCATTTCCAGCTCATAAGTCTTCAAGGTTCCATAAAGCCTTTCAAGAGTGTAGTCTTTGTACTCTTGAGTGTTTCTGAGAGAAACAGTCATAGGCTTCCATTCTTTTGGAAGAGCTCTAAGAAATTTAAGGTTTGAATCCTTGGTTTGATAGATCCTCCCATACAACTTTAATCCATTCAAAAGCTTTTGAAACCTACTAAACGTGTCATTTAGGGTTTCACCAGCTTTAAAATGAAAATGCTCATATTGTTGTATAAGGAGTTGCATTTTATTTTCCCTGACTTGCTCAGTTCCTTCACAGAGAGTTCTAACAGTATCCCATACTTCCTTAGAGGTTGTACAGTTGATAACATTGTCAAACATCTCTTGCTCCAAACCATTAAACAGAATGTTCATGGTCCTTTTGTCTTTATGGACTTCTGCAATATCTTCAACAGTCCATTCTGAGACAGTTTTTGGAATCTCTACATCAGGTGCATCATCTGGCAGTCCAACTCTAGAATCAAGCTTCATGGGAACGTGTGGACCTTTCTCAATGCAGTCTACATACCTCTCATCCATAGACATGAGATGTAAATGCATCTTTACTTTCCAGTGAAAGTAATTGTCTTTATCAAGAACTGGTATCTTCACACCTGCATCCTTCTTCACCATGGTTTCTGTTTTTGGTCTTGATCTTTAAACTTCTTGTATGTTAGAAGCTCGCTCTGATACCAATTGTTATTCCCAAATGACCTAACAGAATTGTAGAAGGGGGGGGGTTGAATACAATTCTTGATATTTTCTTGAAACTAAACACTTTATAAAATAAAACTGAACTGAATAAATAAAAACACAAGATATAAATAATTCAGTTGGATTGTTTGATGATCCAACTGAAGTGTTTTTATTGCGGAAATAATCTGTGATACAAAAGTACACAGCTGCTCAGTTACAAGGTTGTAGAGAAGAATTGCTCTCAAAAATAGCTAATACAATCTATTTGTTTTTCTTCTCTTCTTTCTAAAGTAACTGCTACACTTGGTTATATAATCCCAAGTTTACAATTCTACGTTTGGTTAAACTAAAGAATAATAGTAGTAACCATCAGTAGCTTGCTTTTCATTCCTTTTGTCCAATGGTCCTTGGAGATCTTTGCTTTTGTCTTCATGCTCATTATAATCATTTCCAAGAGCCTTATTGGAAATTGGAATGTTTCCTTATTTCCAGTATCCACTTTGATGGCTTCCAATGCAAAGTACACTTCCATATCTCCTTTTAGATCTGTTCAGTAAACTGTCACTATCACTTTGTCAACTGTTCAAAAAGCAACATTGATTCGTTGATAGCAAGGAGATGTGTTTCGTTGATAGCTTCATTCTTCATTCCGTTGATGGTGTTTCCCTCGTTTCGTTGATGGGTAAACTCCATACCGTTGACAGAGTAATCTTCATACCGTTGACATGTCTTCACTTAGTCAAAATTACAAGGCATAACATATTTACAATTAACCAACCTATTTTGCCTATCTAGTACTTAGTCAACATGACTTAGAAAACCTATCTAAAACATATAACAGAATGCCTATCATACTGTGAAGTATTGTACAATGCAATTGCTACAACACTCATTTCGTTGATGAGCTTCCTGTCAACGGAATGCTGCAAAGCATGCCATTTCGTTGACAGTTACAAAAATGACTTTACACAAATTCTACTAAGTGTTTTATGTTTATCATCAAGAACAACATATTCCTAACAATCCCCTATTTTCATAATCCGTTATTCCAGCAACCTCTGATTTGGGTTGTTACGGAATTCCTCCAACAACAATGATTGCGGAGGACAATCAAATCATCTACATCATACGCGCAAGGGGGTTATTATGGATCTAGAGCGGCTTTAATGAAGGAGCAGAACGATGGAGGCGGTGATTCATGATTCTTTTCAAAATTAAGATAAGTTTTCTTATGCTTGTGTCTGTATACATAAGTTATCTTATAAAATTCGTAGTAAATTTAATACATGTCAGATTTTGATGATTTTTTATGATCCGGAAAGCTTTAGCGATTTCCTACAACTTTCGTTCTTGGTCTTTTCTGAGATTATGTTTCGATCTATTTTCGAAATCACAAAATATAATCAGATCCCGTTTTTCAGTATTGAGAAGTTAATCAGCAGGCGTTTTATTTGATTACTGATTCGTTATAAGTCCGTTTCTGACGAGCCATATATCATCAGAAAGCTCTTTTCGTTTTCTACAACTTTCATGTTTTGTGTTTTCCAAGAAAACATTGTTTACAGGGTCAGAAAGGTAAAAAACAGATCTGGGCAGAATCTGAATCATGGAGATGTTAAAGAATTGTGATGCAATATTCATAGCACATGATTTTATTATTTCACTAGCTCGTGCATGGACAAAAATAAGTGTGTAAGATCCTTATCTGATAAGGGTAATATTTTCGAAAGCTCTCTTTTTCAAGGAGGATTAATATTGAAGACCTTACTCTCAGAGGAGAGTCCATGGATAAAATTATATTATTGAAGGCCCATTGGTAGATGGATATTTCTTGGTTGGCACGACACATTCCTACGATCACGGAAAGAAATGCGGAGATGTCGCGAGATTGCAGGAAAATGTGTGGGACTGGACGTGATATGGTTGGCACGGGACATTCCTACAATCACGGGAAGAAATGCGGATATGCCGCGAGATTGCAGGAAAACGTGTGGGACCGGACATGATATGGTTGACATGGGACATTCCTACAATCACGGGAAGAAATGCGGAGATGCCGCGAGATTGTAGGAAAACGTTTGAGACCATTCGTGATATGGTTGGCATGAGACATTCCTACAATCACGGGAAGAAATGCGGAGATGCCATAAGAACCCATTCTCTATTCAATTTCTGAGGAGTCATCATACGAGCTCAGCCCCCAAACATCAAAAAAATCCTAAATCCCCCTATTTTCATAATTCGTTATTCCAGCAACCTCCGATTTGGGTTGTTACGAAATTCCTCCAACAACAATATAAATAAGGAAAACTCACCGGAGCTCTCAATGCTATTTATCTATTTTTCTAGAGTTTCTGAATTTTAATTAAAAACTTATAATTAAAACTTCCTTCTTTAACTCCTATTTTTTAGAAGAAAAAATCAAAACCTTTTTCAAATTGTATAAAAAAAACAAATATATAAAAAGTAAGTCTACCACTAATTGATACCTTTTTAAAATTGAATAAAAGAAACAACTATATAAAAGGTAATTATAGTTTTAATTTATAGAGAATAATAACGCTAGAGCACCCAACAAATTCTCGCAGCTATTACATTTTTTCCTGAAAAAGTACCACAAATATGTTACTTTCATCGTCTATATAAGCAAATAATTTAACTCTACCCTTTGCAAATTTTTTTCCCATCAAAGCTTAAAATCTGGATGTTCATTACTCATTAGCATACTTCTTCTTCACTCGATTTATAGGTTCTTTAATGTATCTTATTTTCTGATTATTGAGAGTATCTCTTAGCAATCAACTTTTACCGTTTTCGATCTCACATGCTTTTCAACTTGCAGAAATTTTATTTATATATCATGAACTAACATTCTTTTTTCCATACTTTGACTTTTACAGAATTGACAGGACTATAAGGTGGAACTTAAAAAACTAAAAAGTGACATCGATCATCAGGTAAGTTTTTTTGTAATGTAGATCATCACCTTTTTACATTAAAAGATTAGTGACAAAATTTCATAAGAAATTTTAATATATGATTATCATTATCATAATTAATTATCTATTGCAGGTACTACAAATAAGAATTATGAAGATTTTCTGGATTTCATATTTCCAAAGCTATTATTTCTGATATTCAATTTATAATCACGTTAAATCAAGTACTAGAGTTTATTTATACTGTGTTTCTGTTTACTTTTTATTAAGTTTAGGTACACTTATTTTTTTTATGATGTTTCTTTGTTCTGTATCGTAGTTATTATTATGCATATTTAATGTTTTTAGATATTACAGAACTTACATAAATTTTAGTATCGATTTGGTGATATCTCCTTCTTTTCTTTTCCGTTTTTGCCTAATAGTGTTGCCGAAAATATAGTTCATTTAGAGAGATTGTCCTAATTAAAACTTTGTTCCATCATAGAAGTTATTGAACAAGATTATATGTAACCACTTGATACTTCATATGAAAAAATTGTCACTTTCAAATTTGCATCCCTTTTGTATGTTATTACAACTAAATTATTTAGCAAAAGACAATAGTTAAATTGAAGCACTATTGACGTAAATATATATGTCTTCTCAAATTTGGAATCGGGCATTATCTTTTGATATAATATTCTTTGCGGTGTCTTTTACAGGTTTGCATACCAAGGATAAATATAAACTGTGAACATAACAATAACGATATATACTGCTCTCTTTTTTAACAGAGTTTCTCTTCTTTTTTCATGAAAATTTTTCTACATAAAATTTTAAATAGAAAAAATTAATTACATTTATTATCCTATGTAGTTTGATATATTTATATTTATTTCAAATATATTTATATTTATTACAACGAATGTCGGCCCTATAAAAATTCAAAATTTTGATTTCAATAAAGTTCATTTGGAACCGGTTAGGTACCATAGTCAAATCGAATTATTTTAACATTCATAATATATCTTCATATGAAGGATAAGATTATAGAAAAATTTATATGTCAACACTTAAATTTTATTTATCACGTACAATTAGTGTGTGTGTATATACATTCAAATATGTACATATATATTTATTTCCAAAAAAACGTGACACAAATCGGTATAAATGAAAAAATGTGTAGATGAATTATATAGATAGTTTACTTTATTATCTATGCATATTTAATTTTTACAGTACAAATTTTGTTTATTAGTTAATATAATGTTATTAATATTAGTTTCATAATTTTTATCTTAAATAATTCATTTTTTAATGATTTAAGAAAACATATTATATGGGTCGCTGCGAAACGTGACTTAGTCAAACTTCGTTATTTAGGTCCTACTTTTTAAATAATTAAAATCAAAACTTCCTTATTTAGGTCATATATTTTAGATAAAAAAAATAGAAATCTTTTAATATTTCCTTTTATTACTCCTATTATAAAAGACAAGTTCTCTAAAAATTATAAACCTAATCAAATTATATTACTAGAGCTCCTCCATTTTAATTAAATATAATTGAATTTTCTTATTTACATTTGAATTTATAACAAAGATAATAGATTTAAGTATTAAAATATGTTTTAAAATAAATAAGTATAGATCTGTCTGTTATATTTTTAGAAAAGCGGGTATTTTAGTAAGGAAAAATAGAAAAAGTAATATGTTTTAGTTGAAATAGGTGATTGCCCGTGATTTTTTAGAAAAAGAGGGGATTTTCTTAGAAAAAAGAGAGAAAGTAATGTATTTTAGCTGAAAATGTAATTTGTTATGAATATTAAACTAATCCTTTTTAGAATTTAATTAAACAGTTATTTACTTTAAAATTTTAAAAAAATAAGTTTTAATTTATTAGAAAATTTATATTGAATCATAGTTGTTTTTTGAAATGATTTAAATGAAGGAAAGAATTTTATTCTTTCGTATATTTATCTATTAAAACTTTCTTATTTAGGTCCTATTTTTTTGAGAAAAACATCGAAACCTTTTAATATTTTCTTTTATAACTCCTATTACAAAAAACAAGTCCTCTAAAAATTATAAGTATAATCAAATTACATAACTGGAGCTCATCAATTTTAATTACTTAAAATTTAATTTGCTTATTTACATTCGAATTTATAGAAAAACAGTAAACATATAAAAATCAGTCATGTTTATAAGTTAATTATACAAATATATTTTTTTCTCAACTAAATTAAATTTCATTTAAATTTTAATTATTATAATTAAGTATATAAATTACACGCCTGATACAAACTTCTTTGTGCAAATTTTTCAATGGTATTATGAATGTTTTTTATTTATTAATTTGTATAAGCACATGCCATGAATCAACTCCAATAATCAAGGTTTGTTTGCAATGGGCTCTTTATTTTTGGATTATCTTTGTCTAAATTAATGTATATTCTTTTACATGTAATTAATTTGATAGTTGTTTGATTTTTATCTTATCAACTAACTTTTATTTTTTGATTCTTATATATAATAAATTTGATAGTTATTTAATTTTAAACTGAAGGTAAATACCGGAGATGTACCTTCGGCTCCCATTGGTTTTTATGTCAAAACTTCGAACATATACTAATATTAAAATTTTGTTTTATTTAATGGTTGAGTGCAATAATCCAGACTTCATGAATTTCCACACTACTACTCAAGGTTAAGTAATTTAGACCACCGCCTACGAGTTCCTAAGTGATTAATAAAAACCCAAATTTGTGTAAATTAGTGTAATGCAGATGTGCTCATTTATACTGTAATTGTGTAAGTCGTACATATTTACTCAAATAGTTGAATATTTTTTTTACACTTTTTAATTGATACTATATTTTTTAAATAAAAGTTTTTTTCTTTTTGTAACTATGGTTAGATCCATCACGAAGAGTAGTAAATTCTTAGAGAGATTGTCACCTTGGGATTTGATATTTTGAATATTAAAAATGACAATTTCTCCTTTAACTATCTAATATAAGATAAAAATTATATTAAAATAAGTCCCTTCTATGTAAGTTTGATTACAATATAATCTGCTTTTTTTTCTCTCTCCTTATGTGAGAGGTAGTTTTTCTCTCCTTCTCTGTAAAACTTAAGAGATCAGTGAGATGCCGAAATGGCTAAGTATAAAAATATAGACGAGCAGATGGCAACCATGAATATTGAAGACGAGGAAAATGAAGATTTTGTGTTCGATGGGGACTTTGAGGAAGAGATAAGCAAGTATGATCTATGCCTTGTTGGGAGATTCTTAACGGAGAAAAACATAAACATGAGGGCAATGAAATCGAAAATGGCAGACATTTGGAAACCAACGATGGGAATTAATGTTAAAGAATTGGAACAAGGTATCTTTTTGTTTCAGTTTTTTCATAAGGAGGATTTGCAGTGGGTTCTAAATGGTGGTCCTTGGATGTTCGATGGTGCCATGTTGTGTGTGGATGTTATACCTCCAGGGATGGATCCAATGAAGGTCGATCTGTGGTTCTTAAATATCTGGATTCAGGTGCATGACCTACCTGCAGGTTTTATGTCGGAGAAGGTAGGAATACAACTCGGTAATTTCTTTGGCGAATTTGTAATGTATGATGCAAAAAACAATTCCTCGATATGGAGAGAATGTATGAGAGTGAAGAAAATATGTCGCAAGATTGGTCAAGACTTTGTTGTTACATGCAAATATGAACGTTTAGGTGATTTTTGCTTTGCCTGTGGACTGGTGTCGCACACTGAGCGTTTTTGCAGGAGAAATTTGGATAACAGGGATGGAGAAAGGAAGAATGATTGGGGGACGTGGCTCCGGGCACCACCGCGCCGGGCGGCCGGTCAGAGTACCAGTAAGTGGATAAGGGAGGAGGGTGATGCTAATTGGGTGGAGAGGATTGGAAGGGATAACAAAACAGCGGGATCTTCGGGAGTTAATTTGGGTAAACAGGATAATGTTGAGATAGCAAGGAGAGATTTTAGGAACAATTTTGAATTACAAATTGTGGCGCCTAATCTGGTCAGTCCAAATGTGATAAGTGGGTCTGTGAATGAGGAGCTTATTGGGCTGAATATTGAAGGGAGGAAAAGAAGTCGGACTGGACATGAAACGCAAACTACTATGGACACAAACAGAGCGTTGCAGATTACTGGTTTTACTGCAAATAATAATGCTCTTTTTGAGGCTAATCTTTCTCAAGGGGATTGTGAAGCTTCCGATAAAACTAACTTGGCTGAGCTTGCATTGCAAGCCAGCCAGTTAAAATGAATTTCCTAGGGTGGAACTGTCGGGGGTTGGGGAATTCCCGGACAGTTCGTTGCTTGCGAGATCTTGTTAAGACTCGTAACCCAGATTTTGTTTTTCTTTCAGAGACTTTAGTTAATTCAGAGAAAATAAACTATATCAGCTTGTCACTTGGTTTTTCTAGTAGTTTTGCAGTTAGTAGAGTGGGTCAAGGAGGGGGATTGGCAGTCATGTGGAAAGGGAGTGTGAATTGTTTGATATTAACGTCTTCAAGTAGTCATATTGACGTAGAGATATGGGACAGGAATGCACCTTCTTGGAGAATCACTTGTTTCTATGGCTTTTCGGAGAGACAAAGGAGGAAAGATTCATGGGAATTTCTGAAATCTTTAGCAAATGTGTCACAGATTCCTTGGTATGTTTTCGGAGACTTTAACGACATGAGATACGAGTCTGATAAGATGGGCAAATCTGCTCACCCTCGGGCCTTATTGGATGGTTTTTCAGCAACCATAGATGAGTGTTATCTTTCAGAAATAGAGCTCGAAGGAGGTCAGTTTACTTGGGAAAAGAGTAAAGGCAAGCCAAACTGGATTCGTGAAAGGTTAGATAGAGCTTTTGCATCATCTTCTTGGTTACATAAATTTCCATTATGCAAGTTGAATGTTTATCATACAACTGTTTCGGACCACGATCCTATTTGTTTGGAGTTGTGTAATGTGATCTTGTCAAGGAAGAAGTTCAGGTTTAGGTTCAAAAATGTCTGGTTGAAGGAGCCAGGATTTCATAATGAAGTGTCTGCTTTCTGGAAGCAACTTCTTGTTTCTCATCTTCTTCCTAAGCTCGTGTCAGCTTCGGAGTTCATGGCTCAGTGGGGGCACAAATTTTTTCACAAATTTCGTGATAAAGTGAGAATTCAGAAGAAGGTTATTGATGAACTGGTAAACAGAACTGATAGTGAAGGCATAGCTAAGTACTTTGAAGCAAAAGATGGTCTTAACGAGTTACTTCTTAAGGAGGAGGTCTATTGGAAACAACGTGCTAAGGTTTTTTGGTTGGCCGAAGGAGACTCGAATTCAAAGTTTTTGCACTCTCAAGCATCATCTCGGAGAAAGTTAAACCACATTCTGTATCTTATTGATGATGTAGGCAATAGAATTGAGGAGGTGGATGATATGTGTCAGGTTGTTAAGGATTACTACATGGAGGTTTTTGCAGGTAATGGTACGCATCAGAATATTCAGAATAGTGAGAACGAAACAACTGTCACTGCAAGTCAAAATGCAGACCTAGTGGCTGATCTATCATTCGAAGAGTTTGAGGTTGCAGTTAAACAGATGCATCCGGACAAAGCGAGTGGTCCAGATGGTCTGAATCCGGGGGTTTTTCAACATTTCTGGGGAGTGCTAGGCGTGGAGGTCTTTATATGCTGCAAGTAGTGGCTTCAAGACTGTTCTTTTCCTGTAGAGCTCAATGACTAGAATATAGTTCTTATTCCGAAGAAAGAAGTCGTGGAAAAGATGGCTGATTTACGGCCTATTGCATTGTGTAATGTGCTCTATAAAATTTTGGCAAAGGTCTTGGCTAATCGTTTGAAACAAATTCTCCCGGACATAATTACTGAGAATCAGTCAGCGTTTGTTCCGGGCCGAAATATAACTGATAATGTGTTATTGGCGTTTGAAATGATTCATTTTATGAAGCAAAAGAAGAGTGGTTCTGAGGGTGAGGTAGCTTTAAATCTGGATATTAGTAAAGCCTATGATCGTGTCGACTGGGGTTATTTAAAGAATCGTCTATATCAGATGGGTTTTACAGAAAAATTCATTCGTTGGGTGATGTTGTGTGTTACTACGGTCCAATATCAGGTGTGTTTTAATGGTCGGTCAATAGGTCCAATTTCACCAAAAAGGGGGTTGAGGCAGGGAGATCCAATCTCTCCCTATCTCTTTTTGCTTTGTGTTGAAGGCTTGTCAAAATCATTATCAGAAGCTGCGAACAATGAGGAAATACATGGGTGTAAGATAAGTTCTAGTGCTCCTGCTATCACACATTTACTCTTTGCGGATGATAGCTTTCTTTTTTTCAAAGCTACGGAAGAGGAAACTACAAGAGTTAAGGCGCTGCTGAATGCGTATGAAAATGCTAGTGTCCAGGCTGTTAACTTTCAAAAATCTGGAATCTTTTTCAGTGCAAATGTCCGCTTGGATAAACAAGTCGAGCTGTCTAATGTTCTTGGGGTGTATAACGATCTGAGTACTGGTAGATACTTGGGTCTTCCCTCTCTCATTGGGAGATCGAAGAAAACAGTATTTAATTTTATAAAGGATCGGGTGGCAAAGAAGATTCAAGGCTGGGGCAATAAGGTTATATCGAGAGGTGGGAAAACAGTGCTTATAAAAAACGTGGCTCAAACTATGCCGTCGTATTGTATGTCATGTTTCAAGATTCCAAAATCATTGTGTCAAGAGATTGAACATTTGATGAATGACTATTGGTGGAGCTCAGGGAGTAATTCGAGTAAAGGAATTAGGTGGCTAGCTTGGGAGAAGATGGGGAGTCCTAAAAGTAGTGGTGGGCTGGGATTTCGAAGTTTAGTCGGTTTTAACATGGCCCTCCTTGGGAAGCATTGTTGGAGTTTTATTAATAATCAACAGTCTTTAGTAGCAAGAGTTTTTAAGGCTAGGTACTTTCCTGAAACTCACCTGTTGTATGCTAAAAGAGGTGGAGGATCGAGTTACATCTGGTCGGGGATTTGGGAGGCTAAAGAAGTGTTGTGTCAAGGTTTTCGGTGGATTGTAGGGGATGGAGAAACAATCAGCGCTCATAAAGATCCTTGGTTACGAGGGAAGAACAATTTCTATGTCGAAAATCATCATCTGCAAGAAGAAAGAACTGAGAAGGTAAGTCAGTATTTTCGTCCTAATACTAAAGAGTGGGACGAGGTCCATATTCGACAGGCCTTTACCAGTATCGATGCTGAAGCAGTCCTTGAAGTGCGTATTCCTCAGAACAATGTACGAGATAGATTGGCGTGGACTGCATCAAATGATGGATTCTACACAGTAAAGAGTGGTTATCACTTTTGGCGGTCTAGGTGGAGTTCAAATGCTCACTTAGTTAATTCAGAAGGGTGGAAAAAGTTATGGAATTTACATGTCCCTCATAAAATCAAAATCTTTCTTTGGCGTTTCTGCAGGAATACTATCCCAGTTCGAAACATTCTTCGTCACAGAGGGGTTAATGTCACTATCATTTGTCCTTTTTGCAGTGTGGATGTTGACCATTTGATGCACGTCTTTTTTGACTGCCCTTATGCTGTGCAGTGTTGGCAAGAACTTGGAATGGTCCTGGATATGAGTAACATAGAGTATGCTTCAGAATGGCTCATGTCAACCTTTGTCTCGAGTACGAAGGAGTTTCTTACCAGTGTAGCAACTGTGCTCTGGAGTATCTGGTTTGCAAGGAATAAGTTGGTGTGGGAAGGTAGGCTGATTCTCCCAAAATATGCGGTCCAATTAAGTAGCAACCACATTCAGGAATGGAAGGAGGCTGTGCAGCAGGTCAAAGTTTCGTCTGGTGGTAAAAGTAAATCGAACAAATTGGAGCACACAACTCAATGGCAATGTCCGATGGAAGGCCATCTTAAGTTAAACGTGGATGCATCTGTGTTCCAAGGTTCTAATTCGTATACTATTGGCATGGTTTTAAGGGACTGTAATGGTCAGTTTCTACGGGGCAGAGTCATGAGATTTCCAGGAAGGGTGTCGGTGTTTGAAGCTGAAGCAGTGGGTTTGTTTGAAGCTCTGTCATGGATTCCTGCAGTTCCTGATCACAGTGTGCTGGTGGAGTCTGATTCTTTGCTGGTGGTCGAAGCGGTGAAACAAAGAAGAGTATATCAGGTTGAGGTTGGTACTATTTTAGAAGCTTCTCATCATTTGCTGATGGAAAAGAGCAATGTTAGAATAGGCCATATTAGAAAGCTAGCTAATAAGGTAGCCCATTTGATGGCTAGACTACCTTGTGAGCTTAATAGCTACAATGATTTTGATTCTCCTCCATGTTCTGTGTTGGAGACACTTTTGTATGACTCTCGTTTGATTTAATGATATTGGCTTTGGTTTCAAAAAAAAAAAGTCCCTTCTATGTAATCACAATGAAATTTTACTACCTAATTTATTGTCAAGGGCACAAGGTAATAATTATATTTTTATCAAGTCTGATACCCATATCGAAATCTAAATCTACACCCTTTCAAGTTTAAAAAATAAGTTAAAATTTAAATCTAAATTCGAAATTTCAAATTCGATAAAATTCAATCAAATTGGAATGAGTCGGGTACCCGTCAAATCCGATTTTTTTTAACGAGGCGGATACCTGTTAGATTGGGTTATTTTGACATTTCTAAGAAATCTTCATGTAAATGAGAAGACAATTGGATTTTAAACAATGGGTGTCGACTAAAAAAAATTCGACACAAATCAATATGAAGATAAATGATATAAATAGTTTATTTTGTTGTCTACGTATATTTTAATTACAAGTTCGAAATCGAATGATTAAAATTAATAGAGAATGAGAATGACAATTCGAATTTATGACAAAGACATATAGCTAAAAATTAATAGTAATGATTAAAACTTTTTTTAACATAATTGAAGTATAAAAGACATTCAGATGATATTTCGAATTTATAAAAAAAGAGATATAATTAAGCATTCTTTAAAAATTTAAAAATGTTTCTCACAAAATTATAACAAGCACTTCACAAAATTCTCAAGATAAACCTCTTATGTTACCAATGATGTATACGTATGAACTTAAATTTTTTTATCGTCAAGTTTGAGTCAATTAAAAAAATTAGTAATTTAACGATAATTAAAATTATTGAAGTTTGCAACAGTGGGTTGTTCTTAAATTTTTATTAATTTATATTTATTACAACGGGTGTCGGACTAAAAAAGAGTGACACTAATTTTGTATTAAAAAATATATAAATAATAGTCTATGAATATTTTATTTATGCAATATCGTGTTCACTATTTTTTTGATATTTTTAGTTGTCTTTGTCTAAAACAATTTTTATTGGGAATATTGAAAAAAATATTATAAGGCCGCTGCGAAGCGCGGCTTAGTCGACTAGTATCTTTATATAAAGGAGAAGACGGGGGAGGTGAGGTGGCGGCTCTCAAATCGCTTCGATCTATTTTTCTAATTTTCTCGATTTTTTGAATAATTAATGTTAAAGATTCGAAAATATCTCAATTGATTTTAAAATCTTTACTAATGGAGGAAATTAAATATAAAATTATAATATTCTTGCCTTTTAGATCTTTATTAATATAGGAAATTAAATATACAATTCTAATATTCTTGCCTTTAAATTATTTACTAATGGATGAAACTAAATTTACAATTTTAATAGTCTCATAAATTATTTTAATAGAAAATATCTTAATTGCCTTTTAAATTTTTACTAATGGAGGAAAGTAAATATATAATTTTAATATTCTTGCCTTTATAATATTAGATAAATTCTCAATTTCCTTTTTACTATTTTCTAACTGAGGAAACAAAATATAGTATGTTAATATTCTCATAAAGGCTCTCTATTGATCCGATCAATATACTTATATAAAGGAGAAGACGAGGGCGGTGATGTGACGCCTCTCAAATCGCTTCGATATGTATACTTCTATAAATATAGTTTTCAAATTAGTTACCTAATTGAGTCATTTTTGAAATGAGTGACTAATTTGATACATTTGAAACAAGTGAGTGATGACTTTGATAATTATCCATTTCTTTAATACTATCTTTTAAGGAAAGAAGTTAAATATGTTATGTTATGTTAAAAATGGTTTGTTTGATTGTCAAAAAAAAATCTTCAAATGGAGTAAACTAAGTATACTATTAATATTCTCCTAAACTTACTCCACGAGTCCAATTTATTTACTAATTTTTATTTAATCTTTTAATCGAGGAAAATAATAAAGAAGACAATTTGTGAGGTGCCAGACGATTTGAGTAGAAAATATTTAAATACGCTTTTAAATCTTTAGTAATGGAAATATTAATTAACTTATATTCTCCCGAACTTTCTTCTTAAGTCAAATTAGTATCTTAATATTGTCCTAAAATTTATCTTTAAGTCAAATTACCATGTTGATATTGTCTTAAACTTTTTTTGAACTTAAAGTTACCATTTTAATATTCTCATATATTTTTTTCTTGAAGTTCTAAAATTTATCTTGAAATCATATTATCATCTTTACATTCTCTTAAAAAAATATATTAGAAAATTATGTTCTCATAATTGTTTTGTAAAAAAACCACGTTTAATTTATCTATATGTTTTACATATACATTGAAAATCATTTTTTTAAAATTCTTACCTTCTAATTATGTAGAAGATAATAGTTACAGAAAATGCAAGTTTCTATATAATAAAATAAAATAGAGGAGCCTCATTTTATTTTCATTTCTTTTCTCGAGTACCTATATTTTAAACAATAAAAATTAGAATTTTGAAAAAGATTTGAATTAAATAATAGATTAAGTAATAGATGATGTAATTGATTAAGTAATTAGTTTGTTTTATGTTCAATTTGGTAACAACAAGAAAGCGGGTCAGTGGGAGGAAACAAATTTAACGAGAGAGCGATTTATTAAGAGGAGCATATTATATGCTAGAATTTAATATTTATGTATTATGTATTTTTAAATAGAAGTAGAAATATAAAGTTTTAGAAAAATAAAGTGATTAATATATTATCATTCTTTAAATAAATTATCTCCGGTTAATCATTATAAGGTATCTCTACCTATTTATGCCGATTTTCATCTTGTAGAACACTGTTTTGATAATAAATTATTTAAATTTTAGTCAAATTGATCTTTGGCTTCGGTTGCGGATGAGGCCGGGTAAATTTTTTTTGGATAAGAAAATATTTTTCAAAAATCAAGTTATCACTTTTCCGCCCAATTTATTTCAAATTAGACCGGACGAATTTTTCATATATGGGAGAGCACAGGCTGGTTCAACTAAGTTTTAGATAAAACCAGAATCATATATCTTCGGTTTCTAAAATTGAAAACCGCAATCATCGGTTCGGTTTCAAAATATCTGGTTCGGTTATAACTGATTTGGTTTCGGTTACAAAATCGATTAGTATAAAAATAAGAACAAATATTACTACTAGAATTTTTAGAAAAAAAACTTAATAAAACAGTTAAAGTTTGATTGTGTTATATACGGAGTATTTGTTTTCACTACTGTAATATTTTTGAGTATAGAGCAAGATGGGTCAAACCTCACATTCAGCTTAAACTGACAGGCATTCTGTCTACAAAAATTAAGGCCAGGGAGTTTTTTTACAAGACTATCTAATTCTTGCAATATCACAATATAAGCCTCAACACTGTGAGCAAATTTATAAAATAATCTAACCAAAGAACTAGATTTCAAATGACAATCTAAGTCAAAAAAACTAAAAAATGAACCAAAATCTCAGGATATCATAACACTAGAATGCCACAAAACTTGGGGCGCACAATATGACAAAAAGAAATCATAACAAAGAAAATAAGTATAAATAATACATTTGGATCAGTGATTTTTGTGTGCATTCTAGTGTCATTACCAGATTAAAGAAAATGATACACACCAGCTGAACTGAATAGTAGATTGTAGAAAGTTAAGAAACGTTGGAACTGAAAATATATAATACAAATATATATTAATAATTAGTTCGATTTGTTATCGGTTCAATTGAGAAATATAACTGGAACCCAACCATTTAAATCGATTCGATTTCAACTTGGATTTAACCGGTTTAATTTTTGTCGATTTCAGTTCGATTTAAAATTTTATTCGCTGCTTCTCATTTACCTTTTCTATCATTTTTAGGCTTGCAAAGAGGTCTCAAGGATCAGTTCTCTTTAATTTTTAGGAAATATGTAGGATATCCTATTAAATTTAATATTAAAGTACCCAACAAGGGATGAACATACCAACAAGTAGGGGTGCAAGTGGATATTGTTCGGTATGAGAGTAAAAGCCGAATCGCAGAGGTCTCAAGGATCAGTTCTCTTTAATTTTTAGGAAATATGTAGGATATCCTATTAAATTTAATATTAAAGTACCCAACAAGGGATGAACATACCAACAAGTAGGGGTGCAAGTGGATATTGTTCGGTATGAGAGTAAAAGCCGAATCAAATCGTAACTTGCGGTTATTCAAAATTTTCATCCGCAACCAAACCATTAATGTAAAAAAACCAACTATCCACCCACGTTTTTGCGGTTCAACCACGAAAGTAGTTGCACAAAAAAATTGAACTTTTAATACTTAATATACGAACTCGCGGTTACACAACGGGCTCATCAAGTACTTAATTTTATCATACAAGCTTCTTTTTTTTTTTACTTATAGGAGAAACTCTTAAAATATAAAAAGATGGTTGTTGGTTGGAGTGGCTCATCAAGTGCTAATGGACTTCGCCAAGAACAAGCATGTTATCCTTCCACCGACAAGAGCGGGAAGTGATCGCTGCTCTGTGGAGCCAGCCTAACGCAGAACCTTCCGCTTTATTGACCAGGAGCTCCAGGCTTTCGCCCAAGGCCCATGGCACAACTCCATACTTGGAATGGGCAAGCTTGTGATTTACTCAAACAAAAAGCCCGACCTTCTGAACCATGACAATCTCCAACCATCTTAAATCTCTCGCTTGAGTCACAGGCTCCCGCTACAAAGCCCATATGAAAGTAAAGCTTCATTCTCTGCCTTATAAAGAATATATTTTTCTTCCCTTGACGCGATGTGGGTACTTTTCTTCTTTGTCTTGGCTCAATATGCTTCCCTTCATGTGATAATCTAATAAAATTGTTGCCTACATATAGGTAACTTAAAAATTGTTTTTACTGCTATGAGTTACCTATATTTCAAAATTTTTAATTAATAATTTATATATATTCCTTACCTATATTTAAATATGTAGGTTGGAGATACTTAATAAACAATCTTGGTTATCTATATGGATGGGCATAGCATATTTTTTAGGGATTGATAGCGATTTTCTTTCGCCTAATATGGATGGTTACCTAATATCATTTGTGGGAAAAATATAGGCAGTGGAGGGGTTGAAATGCTCTCAAGATGTGTAAAAGCTAGAGACCCCTTAAACTTTTAGTAGCACAATCTTATGTACATTATTGTTAAAATCTAAATACATTATAATCAACACTTGAGTCTTTCTTCCCCGATTTGTTTTTTTTTGCTAATTACAAATTCTTAAAGCATTAATTATATTGGCACAAGGTACCAGGGTATTCATTTGTAAGGCGCAAGGTATTAACAAGGTACACTTGATCTTTACAAAAAGGTTGAGAAATGTGTCCCATGTAATGCAACTATCTTGATGAACTTTAGTAACTCTAACTGTCTTATCTAAGAAAGAAAAACATGAATGTGGCGTTGGGGTAAAAAGTTGGACTGCAAAACATTTGAACCATATTATGGGATTATGAATTTTTCCTAGTCTCTCTACATGAGCTACTTGGAACTTTTCTGTCTTGTGTTGTCACCACTCTGCTACATTTCAAGTATGGGAGCACGGTTTTGTTCGGCTCGATTTTTGGATGAAACCGGATCTGGAACTTATGATACGGTTTTGATTTCAAAAATCTCGGTTACACCAGAGGTAGCCATCTGTAGTTAGCACATCAAATAACAAATATACTCCAGTGGTCAGTTTTAACTAGCCAATAACCATCTATGTTTCACTGAATCAATGTAGTATGTTGTTCAAAATTAAAATGATCAGGAGTTCAGGACAGAAGAGCTGGTGCAACAAGAGGATGGAAACATGGAAATGAATGTTACTAAGAATTAAAATATCTTGTAAATGTATTTGTTAATTGCAACCTAGAAGCTGAATAAAATTACAGTTTTTCGATTTTGATTTACCGATTTCGGTTTTTCTGCTCAGTACTTCGACAGTTCTCCATCTGTTTTCGTTTTCACGAGGTCAAAATATTGCAGTTTACTGTTCTCAAATGGGTTCAAGCAAAACTACAATTAAGCTTCAAATTTGATTTAAAATATACAAAATCCGTCTACTTAAGTTGAAGGGAGTTGTTAATAAAAATATTGAACTACAGATTTGTAGGGCCTTACCCTTGTTTAGAGGGAGCCCTTCCAGAAATTCTCGATGGCACTAGGCAGAGCCAAGGCCAAAGAGGGGGTTTGGAAATAGTTTTCAACCAGCAATTGACGCGCCTCGGTTAGTACCTCACTAGCTGCGTCATTGCCCCAAGCGCAAAGATACTCACTACTGCGGCTTCAATTGGTTTTTAAAGAATAGCTTTTGACACGCTTTCTATCATAAGCGATGTGGTTCCAAAGCATTTGGTAATATTCACTAAAACAAATACACCAGGAGTATGCTATAAGGTTTTTGATCAAGCTACTGCCTTTTTTTCTTGCCAGATCTCTCAAACACATAGTATAACCGATGACCTCCTGATTTAGTGAATGTTTAGCGAGACCCCCTCCACCAGATATCGAATCTTTACAAATTTTATCTCTATGCAAGAAATGCAAATACAGTATCCAGGCCAGCCATTTAGATATAATTCAGCTAGCTCAATCTTTTGGTTTTGCTTTAATTTCTTATATAGTAAATATACATAACATTTAAATCAATATGTCTTCTAGATACAAATTTTGATGTGTTCATTAGATGTCAGTGTTCTATTGTTAATATGATTTTATAGAAAACTTGAAGTATGCTTCAAGATTAAAAGCAATGGTTGATACATTATATATGTAGAGTTGAGGAAATAACAAGTGAATTCTAGCTTACATCAACACCAGGAACTTTGGGAGGTGCAAATTTTGTGTGGTAGGTTCGACCACTTGCAGGATGTTGCAGCGGGTAACTTCTATATATTTGTTAATACGTAAATTTGTTTAGAACTGTTGCCTTCACTTCTTTCACCCTACTGCAACATATTTCTGTTTATAATTCACTACATAAATGAGATGCACTGTTTGTTGATTTGTAGTCTATAATGGTTATGGTCTTTGAACGCAATTCTAGCGTTCGTATGATTTCCTTTATTTCAACAGGTAGCTGGGGGATGTTCCCCAACGTAAAAAGTGGCAATCACTTGTTCACTGTTCATATTCCTCATAGATATTCAGAATGTCTGAAGACAATAAATTCTTCTGAGCTTAATCTAAGGTCTGAAATCAATAATATTTGTTGGTGTTTACGACCACTAAAAGAAGAGAAACAGGATAAAGAACAGGAGCATTAATATAAATACATACTGCATATTATTCCAGAGAACTAACTTCTGGGTTTATACAAAAAAATATCTAAAACTGCCTGATTTAGTAATCATTGAAGAAAGGAGATAACAAACTAGTGAACATGATTTCAAAAAGAATTCAAATATTAAAGGCTTCTACTTCAGAGTTTGCAAAGTATTCTACTGGATATTGAATGAGCATTGGTATTCCTGTTGTAGAATGACGCAAAAACTGCAGTTTCAAAAGAATGTTGTGATTTATCTGTTAGCTTTCACAGCTCTGTATTACCTTCCAATGCAGGCAAGCGAGTGTTCGTAAAGTTGGCTCATGATGTTATGACTTATCTAAATGACTAAATGGCCTTGTGGTTGATTTTGAAATGATTATCTAAAATCATATATTTGGCCAACATATATAGGTTTTAGGCAATGGAGAGATACTCTCCAGGATGTGTAAAAGGGGGGCATAGAGACCCTCAAATTTTTATTCAAATTTTTATTCTCTCATATAATTGCTAAAAATTTAAACAAATTGTATCGACAGTTGAATTAGTAAAGTTATGTTTTCTCAGGTTCACTTTCTTTGCAAATTATAACCCTTTTAACGCAGTAATTCTAAGAAAAGATAGAATGAAAATATTTCACATAAAGGTGCCTAAACATGTAATGCAAAGTTGCTACATATTCAATGTTAATGTAAAGTTAATTGCTGCTCTGATGAATTTTTTTAATCTCTCCGCATGAAATGCTTGTTTGGAGTTTTACTACGTCTCCCACTCTCTCTCTTTTAAGGGTACCATTTCTTATTTTTTGATTCAGGGTATCATAGATATATAACAATTTCTATTTTGTCAATAATAAATATTACTCTAAAAACATTCTATTCAAGTTTGAATTGACGATCGATTATCTACCCAAGAAGATGAGAAGAAAAATTTGTACTTTAAATTGTAGGGGATCCTCCAAAGAAAGACCCCTCCAAAAATAGGCGTATGCCACTTTGAGTGACGAACACACGGTATTCTTTAGTAAAAGGCGAAAGAATAGTTCGCTTTGTGCTCATCACATGGCTTCGTGGGTTTACATCTCAACAAATGGCTGCTCTTATAAGAGCGTGATAAGATGTGCTTCTAGTTCCTTGCAATGTGGGATTGTGTATTTGTTTCTGTACCAGTGTGGCCTGAGCAAGTAGTAATACTAATTCATTCAACTTACAAACAAACCTCAAAAAATAATCTACTTTTGGCTATTTTTGAGATAAATTAACTGATTGTGGAGTGCTTTTATCTTAGATTATGTTAGTGAGTCACCAAAATTGTAGACACTGCAACACTAATTGTTTTGTTGGACTTTGACACTCTTTTGCAACCCAATTTTCTTCTTCTTAGGGATCATTAAAATATTAGAAAGCAAACTTCTACCTTTATAGACTTCCGATAGTTATAAGTGAAGAAAGGGATGAGACACTGCTTGTCTCTGGTGTTATTTCTCTTCTGTTATAAACCAGATGAGTGTTCTGTTTCTTTTTCTTTTTTGCAAAAAATATTCGAACAACTCCTCAATTTGTGCTATGTTGACATTCTCTGTATTGTTCCAATTTTATCAGATACCTCCAAAGATACATCAGAAAAGCCCATCATCGGGCTATGAGGAAAGCATAACATCTACTCTTTAGCAATTGTGGGAACTTAGATAACAAATTTCTTGGACCGTTCACCGCAACTATTTCACGGATTACAGCAATAGTCTCAGTGCTCTCACCCCACATCCTGCATTTGAACTCTTTCCCTTAATTTTGTTGATACATGGCATTTTGTATGCAAATGAGACTTGAAACAATTACAGCGGTACATTGTGTCTATGCATTCTACTAATATACAAGTAAAGTATATTCTATGTGAGAAAAGAAAATCTTGCTTAAATTCTATTTCCCCCTTTGTTCTTGGTTTAATTCTTACGATTTATTCAGGAGTGAGTGAGATGTTGTTTTGCTAGTTTACGTGAACAACTTGTTGAAACTACTAATTAGTTGGACGTATACTATACTAGGTGGCCTTGAGTCTGTACAGTGCATTATTTAGTTGGAAGCAAATAAGTACTGATCAAGAATGTAAATATGATTGGGCATCGCTGCGTTTGATGTGCAATTAGTAGCATTTCTTGGCAACAGGACTTTGTTTTGCAATATTAACAGACTTCAAACTAAATTGGTGGGGGCTGCGCGGACGCAAGCCACCCCTGTCACAAATTATGATGTAGACTCCACCACTTGGGTAGATCTTAGGCAAGCACCCCTCCAAAGTGCAATGAAAGTCACTAACCTAGGCCATCGGCCTTTTTGATCACCGATTGACCCCATCCAGGTAAGTATTTTGCAAAGTTGGAAGTATGTCCATATTTATAGCCAGGTGCTAGTGTTTGCTGCACTTTGTTCTCAATGTGGGAAACTAGTAGTGTTCATAACAACTAAAACAAGTGGGATAAACTTCTCTTCTCTAGCCATGAATATACGTTGTCAATACAACACGAAATCTATATGAATTGCTAAAGTAACCTTGGTACTCTTGAATGACTCGAATTATAGATAAAAATTTAGAAATTACAAGTTTGTTATTTAGAAATCGACTTTAATATTAATTTTGAAATTTACTTTTAAATTTTTTGAGATTTTAATACTTCTGAAAATGCTACCTTTTTAAAAAGAATTAAAAGTACTACTTTAATACTTTAAATCTAAAAAAAATTATAGATTTTATAATAGTTTATTAGCTTAGTAAGCATGTCGGTAAAGATAACCGTCAAAATTATCAATATATTTTGTTGTAATATATATAAATATAAATATAAATATTTTCTAAAAAAAGGTCGTGTTTTTGAATTTTAAGTAAAGTATAATTAAAAGAGTTTGTAGTTATGTTATATATGTGAGAAAATCGAAAATCAAAACTTTCAATGTTTTGGCTATTATATAATAGTTTATATAGATAGATTAAATAGAATAAATTACCGAAAATTGAAATCAAAACTTTCAATGTTTCGGCTATTATATAATAGTATAGTACAGATAAATATTGTCTGCGATAATTTTAGAAAGGAGAAATTTTAGTTAAAAATATAAAAAAGAATATACACTATGGCTAACAAAGGTAATCGGTTAATTATTAGTATTTATAATATTATTATTTTATGTTACTAAATGAAATTACATGTGATATTTTGAAAAATGTGAGATTTTACTTAGGAAAAAATTTAGTTAGAAAATATAAAAAAGAATATACGCTTTGGGGAAAAAAACTAATCAGTTAGTTATTAGTAATTATAAATATTATTATTTTATTTCATTAAAAAGAATTGTCCCTGATATTTTTGAAAAATGAGATGTTTTAGTTAGAAAAAAATAGAAAAGTAAAATGTGTTTTAGCATAAAATTCTTAGATCCATCACGAAGAGTAGTAAATTCTTAGAGAGATCGCCACATTGGGATTTGATATTTTGAATATTAAAAATGACAATTTCTCCTTTAACTATCTAATATAAGATAAAAATTATATTAAAATAAGTCCCTTCTATGTAATCACAATTAAATTTTACTGCCTAATTTATTGTCAAGGGCACAAGGTAATAATTATATTTTTATCAAGTCTGATACTCATATCGAAATCTAAATCTACACCCTTTCAAGTTTAAAAAATAAGTTAAAATTTAAATCTAAATTCGAAATTTCAAATTCGATAAAATTCAATCAAATCGGAATGAGTCGGGTACCCATCAAATCCGATTTTTTAACGAGGCGGATACCTGTTAGATTGGATTATTTTGACATTTCTAAGAAATCTTCATGTAAATGAGAAGACAATTGGATTTTAAACAATGGGTGTCGACTAAAAGAAATTCGACACAAATCAATATGAAGATAAATGATATAAATAGTTTATTTTGTTTTCTACATATATTTTAATTACAAGTTCGAAATCGAATGATTAAAATTAATAGAGAATGAGAATGAAAATTCGAATTTATGACAAAGACATATAGCTAAAAATTTCTTTTAGCATATTCAAAATAGAAAAAATAGTAATGATTAAAACTTTCTTTAACATAATTGAAGTATAAAAGACATTCAGATGATATTTCGAATTTATAAAAAAAATATATATAATTAAGCATTCTTTAAAAATTTAAAAATGTTTCTCACAAAATTATAACAAGCACTTCACAAAATTCTCAAGATTAACCTCTTATGTTACCAATGATGTATACGTATGAATTTAAATTTTTTTATCGTCAAGTTTGAGTCAATTAAAAAAATTAGTAATTTAACCATAATTAAAATTATTGAAGTTTGCAACAATGGGTTGTTCTTAAATTTTTATTAATTTATATTTATTACAACGGGTGTCGGACTAAAAAAGAGTGACACTAATTTTGTATTAAAAAGTATATAAATAATAGTCTATGAATATTTAATTTATGCAATATCGTGTTCACTATTTTTTGATATTTTTAGTTGTCTTTGTTTAAAACAATTTTTATTGGGAATATTGAAAAAAATATTATAAGGCCGCTGTGAAGCGCAGCTTAGTCGACTAGTATCTTTATATAAAGGAGAAGACGGGGGCGGTGAGGTGGCGGCTCTCAAATCGCTTCGATCTATTTTTCTAATTTTCTCGATTTTTTGAATAATTAATGTTAAAGATTCGAAAATATCTCAATTGATTTTAAAATCTTTACTAATTGAGGAAATTAAATATACAATTATAATATTCTTGCCTTTTAGATCTTTATTAATATAGAAAATTAAATATACAATTCTAATATTCTTGCCTTTAAAATATTTACTAATGGATGAAACTAAATTTACAATTTTAATAGTCTCATAAATTATTTTAATAGAAAATATCTTAATTGCCTTTTAAATTTTTACTAATGGAGGAAAGTAAATATACAATTTTAATATTCTTGCCTTTATAATATTAGATAAATTCTTAATTTACTTTTTACTATTTTCTAACCGAGGAAACTAAATATAGTATGTTAATATTCTCATAAACGCTCTCTATTGATCCAACCAATATACTTATATAAAGGAGAAGACGAGGGCGGTGATGCGACGCCTCTCAAATCGCTTCGATATGTATACTTCTATAAATATAGTTTCCAAATTAGTTACCTAATTGAGTCATTTTTGAAATGAGTGACTAATTTGATACATTTGAAACAAATGAGTGATGACTTTGATAATTATCCATTTCTTTAATACTATCTTTCAAGGAAAGAAGTTAAATATGTTATGTTATGTTAAAAATGGTTTGTTTGACTGTCAAAAAAAAAATTCTTCAAATGGAGTAAACTAAGTATACTATAAATATTCTCCTAAACTTACTCCACGAGTCCAATTTATTTACTAATTTTTATTTGATCTTTTAATAGAGGAAAATAATAAAGAAGACGATTTGTGAGGTGCCAGACGATTTGAGCAGAAAATATTTAAATAGGCTTTTAAATTTTTAGTAATGGAAATATTAATTAACTTATATTCTCCCAAACTTTCTTCTTAAGTCAAATTAGCATCTTAATATTGTCGTAAAATTTATCTTTAAGTCAAATTACCATGTTGATAATTTCTTAAACTTTCTTTTGAACTTAAAGTTACCATTTTAATATTCTCATATATTTTTTTCTTGAAGTTCTAAAATTTATCTTGAAATCATATTATCATCTTTACATTCTCTTAAAAAAAATATTAGAAAATTATGTTCTCATAATTGTTTTGTGAAACAACCATATTTAATTTATCTATATGTTTTACATATACATTAAAAATCATTTTTTTAAAATTCTTACCTTATAATTATGTAGAAGATAATACTTACAGAAAATGCAAGTTTCTATATAATAAAATAAAATAGAGGAGCCTTATTTTATTTTCATTTCTTTTCTCGAGTACCTATATTTTTGTTAGAAATGAATACCACTTAGAAACTAGACAGGGGGGGGTGAATGGATAGTTTTGATATTTTTCGATTCTTGAAAACTAAATAAGCTGTGAGAGATTATGTTGTGTAAAATACAGAATGAAAATAAACAGAACACACACAATCACTTTAATCTACTTTGTATTAAGTAAATTAAATACTACAGCTTTCCAGAATTTCATAGATGAATTTCTGGCTTCTAAACAAGAACAGTTTGTATCTTGTTTTCTAACAGAGAAAGAGTGCTTTAGATAAATCTATGTGTATCTCTCTTACAACTAACAATAGGGTGTGCAAGATATATATATATATATATTATACAAACTAGTGTACACCCCTATTTACACAGTTACCCCTCACTGTAAGTCCAACTTGTCCTACCATAAGAAGTTAAATATGTCAGGAAGGACCACTTGTTTTTCAGAGTCTTTCCCATTTCTGTAGATGCTTGTCTCTTGTCTTTCTCTCCAAGTTTAACTGTAGATTTGCCATCTGTTCTTTGGACCACCTTACCAGAACAGATACTTCAGTATTTGTCTCTTTTGAATTTTGGTTCTGTACCTTGATTTGTCTTGTTATAAACGGCTAAGTGTTGATATCGTGAACTCCAGCATTTCCCTGACTTCACGATATATCCTTTGAAGACTTCACGATCTAGCCTTTGAAGACTTCGTGACATAGCCTTTTTGAGGACTTCGCGAACTAGGCTTTTTGAAGACTTCGCGATCTAGGCCTTTTGAGGACTTCGCGATCTAGGCCTTTTGAGGACTTCACGATCTAAGCCTTTTGAGGACTTCACCATCTAAGCCTTTTGAGGACTTCACGATCCAGTAAATTTTGACTTTGCGGTATCAACACTTCACGATATGAGTAATGAAGACTTCACGACATAGTTCATTTAGGACTATGCGATCTCAGTACTTCACGACATGGATATTTTTAGACTTCACGACATAGCTTTATTTTGACTTCACGGTATAGGGACTTAGAGAAACTTCTGCAACTTATTTCTTCAGGGCCTTATTCATCTCCATCCTGATGCATGAACATTTCTGAACTTCTACCAAGATAATTATTCCATGGCCTATGTACATTCTAGATTGCAAGAAGCTTACTAGACTCATTATAACTTTGAGCAAACAAGATAAAGCTAATTACATGAAAACAAGACAAGTACAATAGAGACCTATACTATATCCCAGTGAAAGAATTCACTAGGTCATGTAGAGTGACATAGTCACAAAGAGTAGGCTTGTTAATAGTGGTATTCAGACATGTCTTGAGCCTAACAATCTCCCCCAAATTGTGAGTAAGAAACTTAGGCACAATTTCATGTCTGATAACAAGCCTAACTTACATAAAAGTAATTAAATATCAGAGAGAACAATAGATGAACATTATGAACAGAGATTTGATTACATACTGAAAGTGAAAGCTTACAGATCATTTTTGTTGCTCAACAGCTTCAGTTTCTATTTGCTTCTCAAGATAGTCATCATAAACTTTCTTCTTTCTTACTTCTTCCTTTCTTTTCAGGTCTGAAATGGCTGCTTGAAGTTCATCTCTTGCAATTAGTTCTTCAATGAGAGGTGAGCCTTCTAGATCTTCAATTGCAGCTTTAAGAGCACTTTTCACATAAGAATCTAAAAACTCCATCCTTATCTTGCTTTTCCCTCCAGTTTTATTTTTGTATTCCACAACATAAGGATTTTGTTTCACTTTTCACAACCCTTTCTTTCTCAGCTCTTTAGCCCTCTCTTCCATCTCATCCATATCTTTCTCTTTCTGAATGTTCTTCTCTTCATTTAGCTTCCATAAATTCTCCTGATAATCAGAGTGCATCTTCAAGAATCTGGCAACCTCAATCTTCCACAATCTCTCCTCCTTTTCTTCAAAGTTCAGCAGTGCATTTATTCTTTCAAGCTCATATTGTGAGAAGTATTGCCAGCCCCTTGCTTCATTTCTCTTTCTCTTCCATCAGTGTATTTTATCTCTAGATGATTTTGCTTCACCTTGACTTCAAAGATTCTTTGAGCTCTCAGAAATGCTAGGGCATCTTCATCATAGTCTTCATCCAGAGGAAGTACTTTGATCCCTACTACATTAGTGATCACCCCATTCTTCTTTGTTATCCTTGTTCTTTTGGCTACACTCTTTCTCTTCATGTGCTTCACTTGAGGTAGTTTTCTAGAACAGGGAGATTTAGTCTTCAGTGCCACATCATTTGGAAGTAGCTTCATTCCTTTCCCTTTCATCCACTTGAGGTTGTTTCTTTTTATGTTAGTTAGGCTTGTTATCAGACATGAAATTGTGCCTAAGGGTCTTACTCACAATTTGGGGGAGATTGTTAGGCTCAAGACATGTCTGAATACCACCATTAACAAGCCTACACTATGTGACTATGTCACACTATATGACCTAGTGAATTCTATCACTGGGATATAGTATAGGTCTCTCTGTACTTGTCTTGTTCTCATGAACATTAGCTTGATCATGTATGCTCAGAATTATAATGAGCTTAGTAAGTTTCTTGCATCTAGAATGTACATAGGCCATTGAATAATTATCCTGGTAGAAGTTCAGAATTGTTCATGCAGCAGGATGGAGATGAATAAGGCCCTGAAGAAATAAGTTACAGAAATTTGTCTAAGGCATTATATAGCAAAGTCAGAATAAAGCTATGTCGTGAAGTCACCAAAATCCATGTCGAGAAGTGCTAGATCGCATAGTCCAATTTTTACTATGTCGTGAAGTCTTCAAGACTCATATCGTGAAGTGTTGAAATCAGCAAAGTCAAAATGTACTAGATCGTGAATTCCTCAAATAGCTTATTCCGCGAAGTCCTCAAATTGCCTATGTCGCATAGTCCTCAAATAGCCTATGTCGCATAGTCCTCAAAAAGGCTATATCGCGAAGTCCTCAAAAAGGCTAGATCGCGAAGTCCTCAAATGGCTTATGTTGCAAAGTCCTCAAAGGCCATGTCGCGTAGTCTTCACAAGGGACATCGCGAAGTCAGGAATGAAGTGGAGTTCACGATATCAACACTTAGCCGTTTACAACAAGACAAATGAAGGTACAAGATCAAAGTCAATGGAGACAAATACTGAAGCATCTGTATTGGTCAGGTGGTCCAAAATACAGATGGCAAATCTACAGCTAAACTTGGAGAGGAAGAAGGAAGACAAGCAGCTACAGATAAGGGAGAGGACCACAGAAAGCAAGTGGTTCTCCCTGACATAGCCAACCTTTTATAGAACGACAAAATGGAGTTGCAGGAAGGGTAGCTGTGTAATTAGGTGTGTGCACTAGTTTTGTATAGGACAATATATATATATTGTGCACACCCTACTGTTAGCTGTACGTGAGCATATCATAGAATTATATTGAAGCACTTCTTTCTCTGTAAGAAAAGCAAGAAAACACTGTTCTTGTTTAGAAGCCAGAATTTCTCTTGTGAGATTTTGGAAGCTGTAGTATTTAATTTGCTTAATACAAAGTAGATTAAAGTGATTGTGTGTGTACTATTTATTTCATTCCGCATTTTCTTACTACACAATCTGTTACATCAATTTAGTTTCGAGAAAGCGAAAATATATCAAACTATCCATTCACCCCCCCATCTGTCTAGTTTCTAAGTGGTATTCATTACTAACAATAGGTGTACCCCTGTTTGCACATCTAAATCCTGTTGGGAGGATTCAGTGGTAGCTATTGATTTGGATTTCTTCTTTTGTCTGGTGAGTTGTGACTCAGGTTCCTCACTTCCTAAATCTACAGACTCATCACTTATAGCAAGAGCTCTCTTCTTAGTCTTCTTTTTAGTAACACCAACCTTTTGAGAGATTGGTGCACTTGGCTCCCTAATTTCTAAAGTAGTGTTTGCAGGAGAGTCACTGGATGGGATAGGAAGGCTGGGGTTAGACTTTGAAGCTCCTTCAGTCTTAGTCTTCCCTTTCCAGGAAAGTTCATGATATATTGGCTTATCAAGTGGATAGGATGCAAATGTGTCTTGCATATGCTGGGTCACACTTAGTATCACATCCACTTGATTCCTAGTGTCCAATGAACCAAATAGAACTTTGGACATGGATTTGGAATAAGCCATTTTAGTTTTATCTATACCATCTAATTCATGCACATTATTATCAAGATAATTTAAAATGCACTGAAGAAAATGAGGGTAAAAGATTTCATTACCTCTCCCACGAACAGTCCTGCCTAGCCTTTGAGCCAATTCTTTGAGAATAATTGCTCCTACATTGATCTCCTGATTATAAGCTAAGGAGTAGGCTAGCTTCACAGCAATGTGACTGATGTGGTCCCATCCTGTCTTCCTGCACAGAAACACCTTTTGGAGTGCGTCAAACAGAAATGACCACTCCCTCCTGACATGCTTCTTGTTAAGCTTAGCCATGTCTATCTCATCTGCATACTTGATTAAGTCCAGAAATGCTATCATTTCAGCATCATTGGCTTCAGCATCATGACCTTCAACCTTGAACCCCAAAGCTTCATTAATTTCCTTTTCTCCAAATTGCAAGTGCTTGCCCCCAATTGTGCAGTTGATTTCCTGAAATGAAGTCCCATCCTCCCTAGCCAGTGTTGATACCAAAGTTGTTCTCCAGAATCCTTCCAAAACGTCAACGTACAGAGTGGGGTTCATGGTTAAAGCTTGGCGGAGGTAGGATGTGTTTAAGAACCGTACAAAACACTTGTACCGGGGGTTTGCTTCAGCCTCTGAGGGGATAGTGAGAAGGTTGGTCTCTTTGGGTATGGTTAAAGGGTATGAGGAAGACGCTGCTTGAGATTTGGGTGCCATTTGAAATTGAGAGTGAAGAAGAGAGAAGAGAATTTGTGTTTAGGTTTGAGAATTGAGATTAATAGACAAGATGAAAAGTTGTGAACGGTTATAAAAGAGTATTTATATGATAGAGACACTGCGATATGGAGTTATGAATTTGTACAGGCTATTTTGATGTCGTGAAGTCTCAAAACAGTCTATATCGAGAAGTCTTGTAAAGTATATCACAGAGTCCAAAAATGAACTATGTCGCAAAGTCTTAAAGGTAGAAAGTATGAGGAGACTTTGCGATATAGTATAAATACCTTGTCTAAAACTCCATTTTTGGAATTCCAATCATTTTGTCAGACTTATATCAAAATTTGGAAATAAAAATTAATTTAAATCAAAAATCTGCTAAATATGGAGACTTGGCGATATAGTTATTCTAGGTCGCGAAGTCAGAAAATGAACTATGTCGCAAACTCTAGAAATGAACTATATCGCGAAGTCTCACAATTTCAACAGTTTGCGATATAAGTCTGTTTTATTTGAACTAAGTCGTGAACTCTCAAAATCACCTATGTAGAGATGTCTTAAAAGCTCATAACTTCTTATAAAGGTATGATTTGAAAAATATGCAGTAAAATACTGAAATATTTATAAATCATATCTCAGCTAATTTTCACTCCAAGTAAATATAGCATTTAAATATAGTGAAAATTTACTGCTGCAATAAATAACTGTTATATTTACTTAGAACTACTAAATGAAGGATTGAGAATTCCAATTTCACTCACAAGTCTGTTAAAGACAGCTTCATTTAGAGGTTTAGTAAATATGTCAGCTAATTGTTTCTCAGTTGGAACATAAGACACTGTTATAGTACCATTTGCAGCATGTTCCCTAATGAAATGGTACCTTATCTCAATGTGCTTTGTAGTAGAATGATTAACAGGATTTGCAACAATGGATATTGCACTAGTATTATCACACATCAGAGGAATGTTTTCCAATACTAGTCCATAATCCATAAGTTGATTTCTAATCCAAAGCAATTGAGCACAGCAGCTTCCAGCAGCAATATATTCAGCCTCAGCTGTAGATGTTGTTGTGGATTGTTGTTTCTTACTCAACCATGACACTAACCTTTGACCTAAGAATTGGAAGCTTCCTTAAGTGCTCTTTCTGTCAATTCTGCATCCAGCATAGTCTGAATCTGTATAACCAACCAGGTTGAATCCAGTGCCCTTTGGATACCATAAGCCAAGATTATGAGTCCCCTTCAGATACATGAAGATTCCTTGGGATCAGCTTGAAATCTTGTACATAGACATGTGGCAAACATGATGTCTGGCCTGCTAGCAGTGAGATAGAGTAATGATCCAACCATGCCTCTGTAAACCTTTGTTAGCACAAAATCACGCAAGCGCACGTGGTCACAAGTAATATACGAATAAGTCAAGTTCGTTCCCACAGAGATCTAATGAGGTGTTCAATTCAATTAATGTACCTATGCAACAATGTATGATTTTTATCCACTGCTAAGACAATTAACAATTTGGGTTTGATTATCTAAAATTAACTAGAGAACAAATTATTAAACTAAGAATTAACTAACTAAGAGGATTAAAATCGATTTATGTATATGAGAATAAAACATGGGATCCTAACTTCATTAAGTACTTCATCTAGAGTCTTTTGTCTTTAATCAATGCATGTGACAGTTGTGATAACTAATCGGATAACACGAAATAAGTACACGCTACCTTTCAGTATACGTATACCAAACCACTCAAACATCCACAAAAGATATAGAAGTTGGGTAGACACCAATTATGCTTAGACCCTATATGTCTATAAGATTTGAAAACATAACGGTTTAACGAGCAAGTTATCCATTCAGATTACATAGGGCAGGTAAGATGGTTAAAATCACCTACGAATCATGCATGACAAACATACATAAACCTATGCTAGCATGGCAAGTTCCAAACCTCTATATCCACTTTCGCATTCAATAGAGATTAACAAACAATCTTAGATGTTAGCTACGCATCCAAGAAGAATAAGCACAACCAAACTAGGATATCAATTAGCCATCACACACACATCTTTAAAACAATTAACTACTAAAATCCATAAATAAATCCGTTAGAATCCCACGACAATGATTAGTTCATAATAGAACCGTTCATCATCGTGGGTTCTGATGAAAGCATGATGAAAAACAAGATTCGAATAATATGGATACTAAAGTAATAGAGTTGAGAAAACAAATCCCAAAAGCATCCAAGAGTATCGCCAAGAAAAATACAAAAGAAAAGTAGATCTAGAACTCCGTTGCTTGTCACGCGCGTAGGAATCCTTCGTCAAACTTGAATCTTCGTGTCTCGGCTCTCTCTCTATGTGTTACTGGGAATAGGTTGTGATTATTGGTGATGGGTTGTGTTTATATAAACTCCAGGAGACTTTTTCAGCAAGATATTTCCATATTTCCAATTAAAAATCGAAATCAGAAAACTTTACAAAATTTCTGCCAGGCGGCCGCGCCCTAGGCGCGCCCCCGCGCACCCGGTCTCTGCCTCGCGCGCGCGCCCGCGCACCTGGCCGCGCGCCCGCGCGCCAGGTGCCTGCCCATGGACTCCAAATGAAATCCTAAGTTCCTCCAAGTGCTTCCAAGGCTTCCATGAGTTTTGCAAAGTCCTCTAAATGCTTCCAAGGGCTTCCATGAGTTTTGAAAAGTCCTCTAAATGCTTCCAAGGGTCTTCCATATTTCTTGCTATTTTCAACTCCAATCCTAGGACTTAGAACCCACCATTTAGACCTGAAATCATGCTTGATACTTCCAACTAGTTCACCTGCATTAAAACACTAGAACATATCACACTTACCGCATACTTGAGGTCAATTCCACCAATTTAAGCCGGTTTCTAAGCATTCCAAGTGAATATAAAATCCACTTATCACACCCCCAAACTTAAACCGATGTTTGTCCTCAAGCATAAACAAACATAACTATATACAACTAACTAGTACCACTTCCGTAGGTGATCACGGTTGCATTTGGCATATGCAACAAGCCCTTTAAACCCCTAGGCAGCCCTAGTGGACGAGTAAGGTCTCGTGAGGGCCTATAGCGAATGTACCCACAAAATCCATCTACTCATGCAACTAACAATGCAATGCATGTATGCAACTAATATGAAAATGCAACGATCCCTTCAAACCAACCAAAACCAATCAACGAGCCAACATCTCAAAGAACACAGTCTTCCAAACAGAGTTCGACCAAATTCCCATCGACCAACAAGACAAACACAGAAACGTGCGTGTGTGCGATGCTCACCAATATACTCCCAAACTAAATCAAGACCATCCCTACTCTTAGCCAAAACAACCACAAGCTTACAAACAGAATGAACTCTAGACACAAGAAACCACTTAAAGACATCTCAATATCCACTTGAGTTAGACAGGAATTCATGCTTTTATTACAGAACAACATACTAAACACAATACACATGCTTATTTGACCGTGCAATGGTTAAGACCCCAAAAGGCTTATACAATAATACCCATGTAGCGAGCTTTAGGTTAGTGGATCTCAGACCGGAAAAAATCTTAGGTCACTAGGCACAAAGTCCCCTAGAACTTAATTGCTCGAGTATTAAAGAGCTCAACCTGATCAATTCTGCATAAAACAACTAACTCAACTTTTTTTTTTCTTTTTCAACTTTTCTCTTTTTTTTTTCTTTTTTTTTTTCAACAATTTCGGAATGAGTGCACTTTGCCTTTTTCTCATCCCACCCTAGACTACTCATCTTTTCAATGAGCCGGCTACTAGCCATTTGACGCCTAGCCTTTATTACAACTAGCATGAAATCCCTGGTTTCCCCCAAACTTATACATAAGTGCTCCTTCGTTTTCAAGAATCTAGCCAACATTCTAAATGTAAACAAGTGGTTAAATTCTAACACCAAACAAGCATAGTCTGATCAAATTCAAAAGCAACCAATGAGACTTATGAAATAGATTTGTTTCTGGCATGCAAGTCAATACTTAGAAACTTAATCAACCCTCTATTCATCACAACCACACTCCAATCAACATCGACTCACCAACGGAAATAGTCAAGTCCTACGGGATCATGAAATATGCATGCAACTAAAATGGACTCACATGATAAATAAAAACTATGCAAACAGAATGCCCTATATGACATGAACATGCAAAACTACGAATAAACTACAACTACACATGCAATATGAATCCTACATGAGACACACACTAACTATACAAACCCATACATCACCCCCAAACTTAACATATTCAATGTCCTCATTGAAGGTAATAAGAAAGATAGTAGAAACATACCTAACACATGGGTTGCCTCCCACGAAGCACTGTCGTTAATGTCATTTAGCCGGACAAATGTGAATCAAATCATGGTGGCTCGAAGATCGCATTTGACTTGTCCTTAGCAGAAGGACCATTCACCCATTATTTGATAACCTTCTTGCTTTCTTCCCACATCTTTTCCAAATCAAACTTCACCTTGACTTTTCCACCAATCGATTTTTTCTTTTTCTTCTTTACACCTCTAAGGTGTTTATGCTTCTCCGTCGATTGATAAGAACACTCTTTTACCTCATCATCCTTGTTCCACCTTCTCAACACATTATCTTCACACTCTTTAAAAATCACCAACTCATCATTCAGAAGGACATACTTCAAATGTGGTGGAAGTTTTCCAAGCTTGACATTCGAAAGATCTCGAATGGAAGAATTGTCAATGGAATCACTGATGTGATGCTCGAACTTGTGCATGTCCGAATTTTTGCTCAACAGCTGATCAAACTCCTTTCTCTGACCCGTATCAACCATATTCAAGCTAAAACACTCTTCCTCCTCTGTCGGAAATTTCATAGCCTTGAACACATTAAAGATGACCTTGTGATTACTCACCCTCATTGTGAGCTCTCCTTTCTGAACATCGATCAACGCTCGGCCAGTAGCCAGAAAAGGTCTTCCCAAGATGATAGGAATCTTCTTATCCTCCTCAAAGTCAAGAATAACAAAATCAGCAGGAAAAATCAGCTTATCCACCTTTACCAAGACATCCTCCACTATACCCCTTGGATATGTGATCGACCGATCAGCCAACTGTAAGGTCATATTAACTGGTTTCGGCTCAGGCAACCCAAGTTGCTTAAAAACAGCCATTGGCATTAGATTAATGCTAGCTCCCAAATCACATAAGCATTTGCTGAAAAGTTGATTGCCAATAGTGCAAGGTATGGTAAAACTTCCCGGATCTTTAAGCTTCGGTGGCAATTTCTGTTGTAGAACTGCACTACACTCCTCTGTCAAAGCAACGGTGTCCAAATCCTCGAGTTTCAACTTCCGATATAGAATACCCTTCATGAACTTAGCATAGCTCGGCATCTGTTCAAGAGCTTCTGCAAAAGGTATGTTGATGTGTAACTTCTTGAAAACCTCGAGAAATTTGGCGAAATTTGTGTCAAGATTCTGCTTCTGTAGCCTCTTTGGATATGGAGGAGGAGGATAGATCTGGTTACTCTCTATAGTCTTCTTCTGGAGCCTCTTTGGGTATGGAGGAGGTGGGTAAATAGTCTGCTCCGAAGTAGACTTGTCAGCAGAATTTTTGCTCTTTTCAGCCTCACCGTCCAACTGCTTAGCTGCCAAATCAAAAATTGGCTTTTCCTTAGAAGGTTCCACCTGATGCTGCTGAATTTCTTCCTCTTCTTCAACTGCTGATTTTTGATTGCCCGTGACCGTTCCCGATCTCAAGGTAACTGCTTTCACATGTTCTTGGACAACTGTCTTTCCTGGATTAGGCTCCGTATCGCTAGGAAGAGTTCCCTGAGCTCTGCTGAGTAAGGCACTTGCCAACTGCCCCATCTGATTCTCCAAAGTCTTGAGCGATGCCGCCTGGCTTTTAACTATCATTCTCAACTCATCCAATTCAGAATTTTCATTCGAAGACTGCCCCGCACTAGCATGAGGTTGTTGCAGAAATCCTGGTGGCTGAAATTGTTGCCTAGGAGCATACTGTGGCTGAAAATTCTGCCCTTGCTGCTGCTGAAAATTCTGAGGATTGTAAGGCTTTGCTCCAAATTGCTGACCTTGGAATGGCTGATAAGGCTGCTGAGATTGTTGATTGTCGCTCCAGCTGAAATTAGGATGATTCCGGCTATTAGGATGATAGGTGGCTGGAACTGGCTGTGATGGTCTCTGAAAGTTGCTCACAAACTGCGCTGACTCACTAGATATGGCACAATTATTCGTTTCATGTGCGCCCGCACAAAGCTCACAAACACTAGCCACCTGCTAAACTCCATAATTCGTCAAAGAATCCACCTTCATTGTCAAAGCCTTCAACTGGGCTGCTATAGCTGTAGCTGCATCAACTTCAAGAACTCCTGCTACTTTGCCTTGTGATAATCTCTGAGTAGGATTCTGATATTCATTCGCAGCCATCATCTCAATTAACTCATAAGCTTCCTCGTAGCTCTTAGCCCATAGAGCTCCACCTGATGCTGCATCTAACATTGGTCTTGATTGTGCTCCCAGACCATTATAAAAACAATTAATCACCATCCAGTCGGGCAATCCATGATGTGGACATCTCCTAAGCATCTCCTTGTAACGCTCCCAAGCTTCACATAAAGTTTCTCCATAATGCTGAGAAAACTGAGTAAGAGCATTCCTGATCGCAGCAGTTTTAGCCATGGGGAAGAATTTAGTAAGAAATTTCTGAGCAAGATCCTCCCATGTAGTAATAGAACCTGCTGGTAGAGAGTGCAACCAGCCCTTAGCCTTATCCCTCAGAGAAAATGGGAAAAGTCTCAGCTTCACGGCATCTTCCGACACTCCGTTGCTCTTGAAGGTGTCGCAAATCTCGATGAAATCCCAAATATGCATATTAGGATCTTCCGTTGGAGCACCCCCAAATTGCACTGAATTCTGCACCATCTGAATCGTGCCAGGCTTGATTTCAAAGGTATTAGCTGCAATAGCCGGCCTGACAATACTCGACTGAATATCATTGATCTTTGGCTGAGAATAGTCCTTCAAAGCCTTAGCTGCAGGTGCTACTCCTTCTGGTACGTCTCCCATCTTTACTAACTTTAATCTTTCTTCTTCCAATTTACGAGTCTGAGAACGTGTTCGCATACACGTTCAAGTACCTGAAACACACAGAACAAACAACTACAATCCAAGTCAGTGAACTCTAACGACCACTGATGACAAGCACATAAACTAAAATAAAACACCGATGATCCCCGGCAGCGGTGCCAAAAACTTGTTATCACAAAATCACGCAAGCGCACGTGGTCACAAGTAATATACGAATAAGTCAAGTTCGTTCCCACAGAGATCTAATGAGGTGTTCAATTCAATTAATGTACCTATGCAACAATGTATGATTTTTATCCACTGCTAAGACAATTAACAATTTGGGTTTGATTATCTAAAATTAACTAGAGAACAAATTATTAAACTAAGAATTAACTAACTAAGAGGATTAAAATCGATTTATGTATATGAGAATAAAACATGGGATCCTAACTTCATTAAGTACTTCATCTAGAGTCTTTTGTCTTTAATCAATGCATGTGACAGTTGTGATAACTAATCGGATAACACGAAATAAGTACACGCTACCTTTCAGTATACGTATACCAAACCACTCAAACATCCACAAAAGATATAGAAGTTGGGTAGACACCAATTATGCTTAGACCCTATATGTCTATAAGATTTGAAAACATAACGGTTTAACGAGCAAGTTATCCATTCAGATTACATAGGGCAGGTAAGATGGTTAAAATCACCTACGAATCATGCATGACAAACATACATAAACCTATGCTAGCATGGCAAGTTCCAAACCTCTATATCCACTTTCGCATTCAATAGAGATTAACAAACAATCTTAGATGTTAGCTACGCATCCAAGAAGAATAAGCACAACCAAACTAGGATATCAATTAGCCATCACACACACATCTTTAAAACAATTAACTACTAAAATCCATAAATAAATCCGTTAGAATCCCACGACAATGATTAGTTCATAATAGAACCGTTCATCATCATGGGTTCTGATGAAAGCATGATGAAAAACAAGATTCGAATAATATGGATACTAAAGTAATAGAGTTGAGAAAACAAATCCCAAAAGCATCCAAGAGTATCGCCAAGAAAAATACAAAAGAAAAGTAGATCTAGAACTCCGTTGCTTGTCACGCGCGTAGGAATCCTTCGTCAAACTTGAATCTCCGTGTCTCGGCTCTCTCTCTATGTGTTACTGGGAATAGGTTGTGATTATTGGTGACGGGTTGTGTTTATATAAACTCCAGGAGACTTTTTCAGCAAGATATTTCCATATTTCCAATTAAAAATCGAAATCAGAAAACTTTACAAAATTTCTGCCAGGCGGCCGCGCCCTAGGCGCGCCCCCGCGCACCCGGTCTCTGCCTCGCGCGCGCGCCCGCGCACCTGGCCGCGCGCCCGCGCGCCAGGTGCCTGCCCATGGACTCCAAATGAAATCCTAAGTTCCTCCAAGTGCTTCCAAGGCTTCCATGAGTTTTGCAAAGTCCTCTAAATGCTTCCAAGGGCTTCCATGAGTTTTGAAAAGTCCTCTAAATGCTTCCAAGGGTCTTCCATATTTCTTGCTATTTTCAACTCCAATCCTAGGACTTAGAACCCACCATTTAGACCTGAAATCATGCTTGATACTTCCAACTAGTTCACCTGCATTAAAACACTAGAACATATCACACTTACCGCATACTTGAGGTCAATTCCACCAATTTAAGCCGGTTTCTAAGCATTCCAAGTGAATATAAAATCCACTTATCAACCTTGATGTCAACTCTCTTGCCCTTCTTGTCTTCATCAAGCTTTATTGCAGTTGACATTGGAGTTTTTGCTGGGGATGAATCTTCTAAACCATATTTCTTCAACAGATCTTTGACATACTTTGACTGGTTTATGAAGATGCCATCCTTTCTTTGATTTACTTGCAGACCAAGGAAGTAGGTTAACTCACCCATCATACTCATCTCATACTTGCTTTGCATCAACTTGGAGAACCTTTGACATAGTTTCTCATTTGAAGAGCCAAAAATGATATCATCCACATAAATTTAACTAGAATGATATCATTACCATGCTTCTTGAAGAATAGAGTTTTGTCAATTGTACCTTTGGTGAATTGATGCTCAATAAGAAATTGGGAAAGAGTTTCATACGAGGCTCTAGGTGTCTGTTTGAGACCATAGAGTGCCTTGAGCAATCTATACACAAAATCTGGGAAGTCTTCATTTTCAAAGCCAGGAGGTTGGGACACAAAAACCTCTTCAGCCAGATCACCATTGAGAAAAGCACTTTTCACATCCATTTGATACACCTTAAAGTCAGAGTGAGCTGCAAAGGCCAAAAATATTCCAATGGCCTCTAGTCTGGCTACAGGTGCAAATGTCTCATCACAGTCAATGCCTTCTTGTTGACAGTATCCCTTGGCAACCAGCCTTGCTTTGTTTCTTACAACCACACCTTATTCATCCATTTTGTTCCTGAATACCCATTTGGTATCAATGACATTCTTTCCTTCAGGAGGTGGTACTAATTCCCAAACTTTGTTCTTCTCAAATTGATTTAACTCTTCCTGCATGGCAACAATCCAATCAGAGTGCTTTAAAGATTCTTCAATCACTTTTGGTTCTTCCTGTAATAGAAAGCAGGTATAAAGACATGTGTTCATAGTAGCTCTCCTTGTTCTAACACCTTCACTAGGATCACCAATGATCTGTTCCCTAGTGTGGGCTATGTCCCATTTTCTTGTATGACCTTGTTCATTTCTTTGGCTTGTCTCAGAATCATCTTGATTATTAGCATTTGAATTTCCTTCTTCTCATCCCCCTGTGTTGATGCTCACTTGCACAGGTGTTTGAGGATTATCATCAAGGTCATGTCTTTCATATGTTGGGATAGTTAGAGCATGTGTTTCTTCTTCACTTTCAGAATCTTCAGAATCCTTTTGATTTTCAAATCTTAATGGCACACTATTTATCTCACTTGTTTCAAGTCCAGGGAATTTCTTGTCATTAAAGGTAACATCCATGCTTTCCATCACTTTGTGTTGCTCAGGTACAAACACCATGTATGCTTTCCTTTCCAGAGAGTAGCCTATAAAGATACCTTCAAATGCCTTTGCATCAAATTTTCCAACATGCTCAGATGTATCTTTCATCACAAAACATTTGCTCCCAAATGCATGAAGATGCTTGAAGGATGCTCTTTTTCCAGTCATCAAAGAGTAAGAAGTTTTGCCAGACCTCTTATTGATTAATGTTCTATTTTGCACATAACATGTTGTGTTAACAACATCAGCCCAAAAACTAGTAGGTAGCTTTGCATCCAACAACATTGTCCTTGCAGCTTCAATGAGAGTTCTGTTCTTTCTTTCTACCACTCCATTTTGCTGTGGAGTTCTAGGAGCTGAAAGTTGTTGAGATATGTCCTTGTCTTTGCAGAACTCATACAATGTGGCATTTCTAAATTCAGTTCCATTATCACTTCTCAAAGTAGCAACAGAGGAGCCTGTGTTTTGTGCTTCCTTATGAACTCTCTTGATATGCTCAATGATCACTTGAGGGGTTTCATCCTTGGAGAACAAAAATTCCACCCAAGTATACCTTGAGTAATCATCCACCATAACTAGAGCATATTTCTTCTTGGAAAGTGACATTACATTTACAGGACCAAACAGATCCACGTGAATCAATTGCAGGTATTTTGAGTTTGAGTTGAGCAACTTTTCTTTGTGACTTGACCTTTTGAATTTCCCTTTCTGACATGCTTCACAAGCTTCATTTTGAACAAATTCCAAGGTAGGCATGTCTCTTATGAGTTCTCTCTTTGCAAGAGAGTTCATTGCATTGACATTCAAATGAGACAGTTTCTTGTGACAAAGCCAAAAGTCTTCATTTGAGGCTTTTGTGTAGAAACAACATATTTCTCCCTTGTCTGCAGCTTTTAGGTTAGCCACAAACAAGCTTCCTTTCTTCACACCAGTTAAAGCAACTTCACCACTATCTCTTTTGGAGATTAAGCACTGATCCTCAACAAATTCAACCTTGAATCCTCTGTTTGTGAATTGTCCAATGCTTAGGAGATTGTGCTTTAGTCCTTCAACAAATGCTACATCTTCAATAATGACATTTCCAATTTCAACCTTGCCATATCCCATTGTATAACCAATGTTGTCATTTCCAAAGGTTACTGATGGGCCAGCCTTCTCCTCAAATTGTGATAGCAGGGCTATATCACCAGTCATGTGACTTGAGCATCCACTGTCCAAGATCCATATGACTCTTTTATTCCTGTTGCCCTGCATTCACAAAATGACTAAGTTGTTTTTGGTACCCACACTTGGATGAGTCCATTTGATTTAGAAACATGATTATTGCTGATTTTTCTGTCATTGACAATCTTCTTCACATCAGGTGACTTCACTGACTTGGAAGCCTTAGAGTTTGCACCCTTAGGCTCACATGAAGTCTTTCCCTTATCACTTTTGGTTGGGGATCCTGTTATGTGAGTGTGCATATGTGTGTGTGAATCATGTGAGTGTGCAGTGTCAAGATTTTGCTTCAAAGATAAGCACTTAGCAATCACAGTCACATAGCATGTCATACAGTTTGATTTTCCACATAAAGAATCATGAGTATCAGTTGAGCTAACAGAAAGGTTCTTTAGATCATGCATCTCATGGTTAACAGATTTTGTACACTTATGAGTTAAATGATTCACAGAGGAACATTTTTGACATTGTTTCCTAGGGGCATTTGACACATAAGCATAGTTATTACTCTGGTTAACTCCTACCTTTCCATTTCTGTTCTGTTTCTTTTTCTTAACAACTTCTTTGGTGACTTTAGAACTCTTACCAATGGTGTCTTTGGTTTCTTTTTGAGTTGTTGATTTAGGAGAGGAATATATACCTTCAGCAGCCATATCTTCTTCAAGAATTTGTTGTTTGATGACCATTAACTCTTCATCAAACTACACAGTACTCTTTTTGAAGAGAGGCTTCTTGGCATTAGTTAAAACAAGAGGCACATTTTTGTTGACACAAGATTTCTTTTCTTTGCCTTTAGCACTCTTCCTTCCTTTATCATTCTCATAATCAAAACCAATTCCAATATTGGAATTTTTAGTGTGTTCTTCATGATATGATTGAACAATCTCAGCTGAGTTTCTATAGCTCCTTATTTTCAATTCATTTTCTGCAATTTGTTCTCTAAGGGCCTTCTCTATTTGTTCAGCACAGACTACCTTGTTTTTGAGATACTCAACTTCTTGTTTCAAACTTTCAAGATTAACAACCAACAATTAAAGTTCCTCTTTCTTTTCTGTAAGTTCAGTATTCTTAGCAGTTAGCCTGTCAATTTCCTCATTAGCAGCTAACATACTTGTGTGAATATTAAACATTTTTGTGCTCATATCTTCAACATTTTGCTTATATTGAGAGGGAGACATTTCAATAGAAGTTAGAATAGGTACCTGATTGGAAGATGGAGTATCAGGTTCATCTGAGAAAGCCATCAATGCATAGTTGACAAATTCTTGATTCTCATCTTCATCTGAATCATCCCAGCATTTTCCCTCTGCAATGAAAGCCTTTCCTTGTTGTTTCTTGAGTAGAGCTTCATACTTAGCTTCAAGTTCCAAGTAAGCTTTGTCCTTCTTGACTTGCTTGGGCTTTTTGCATTCTGTATCAAAGTGCCCAAGTTCATTACAGTTGTAGCACCTTATCTTTGATCTATCCACACTTCCTATTTTGTAACCACTCTTTGCAGCACCAACAGTTCCCTTCCCTTTGTTGAAATTACTAGAGCCACTTGATCCACCAGCTCCACTGGAGTTGAACTTTGACTTAAATGGTTGTCTCTTTTTGAACCTTATGTTTGGATACTTCCTAGCCATGTAAGCAAAAGATTTATTCTCCATTTCATCCAGTTCATCCAAGCTGTAGAAATCATCTTCCTCAGGCAAGTCATAGATAACTTGAGAGTCATCAACGGCAATCTCATCATTCAGTTCTTCAATCTTGGGTTGACCAACTTTCATGGTTTCTATTTTGTTACTCAGATTATCAACAATAAGAGCACATGAAGTGTTAGCCATCACACCTTGTTTTGACTGAATGGACCTCTTCTGAAACAGTTCCAGTTCATATGTTTTCAGAACACCATATAGAACATCAAAACCTATTTTGGTCAGGTCTCTTTCCATGAGAGAGGAGATTCTTGGCTCCAAATGATTTGGAAGAGTCAGCAAAAATTTCTTGTTGAGCTCTTCAGTTTCATAGTGTTTGTCATAAAGCTTGAGATCATTTATCAGCCTGTTGAATCTCTCAAACACTTCAGTGATGCCCTCCTTTGGTTGTGCCATGAATGCTTCATATTGAGAAACAAGAATATGTCTCTTGTTTTTCCTCACTTCAGTAGTACCTTCACAAAGCACCTCTATGAGCTCCCACATTTTCTTGGCACTAGTGCAGTGAGCAATGTTTCCATACATGTCAAGATCCATGGAGTCACATATGATGAGTTGAAGATTGCCATCAAGACCCATTTTCTCTTTTTCAGGTTCAGTGTATTTTGTGGGATCTTTAGGTACATGTCTTGCTGGTATTATCTCAGTACGAACAGTTGTTTCAGCAATCTCAATCATTGGAGTAAAGGGACCATGCTTTAGAATGTCTAAATACATGGGGTTTGAAGCTTTGATGAACAACAACATTTTCTTCTTCCAGATATTGTAGTGTTCCTTGTCAAATGGAGGAATCTTGATACTGCATAGATTCTGTGAACTCATATTTGATCTTTTACTGTTTGTGTTTCAACAGCCTGCTCTGATACCACTTGTTAGAAATGAATACCACTTAGAAACTAGACAGAGGGGGGGTGAATGGATAGTTTTGATATTTTTCGATTCTTGAAAACTAAATAAGCTGTGAGAGATTATGTTGTGTAAAATACAGAATGAAAATAAACAGAACACACACAATCACTTTAATATACTTTGTATTAAGTAAATTAAATACTACAGCTTTCCAGAATTTCACAGATGACTTTCTGGCTTCTAAACAAGAACAGTTTGTATCTTGTTTTCTTACAGAGAAAGAGTGTTTTAGATAAATCTATGTGTATCTCTCTTACAACTAACAATAGGGTGTGCAAGATATATATATATATATTATACAGACTAGTGCACACCCCTATTTACACAGTTACCCCTCACTGTAAGTCCAACTTGTCCTGCCATAAGAAGTTAACTGTGTCAGGAAGGACCACTTGTTTTTCGGAGTCTTTCCCATTTCTGTAGCTGTTTGTCTCTTGTCTTTCTCTCCAAGTTTAGCTGTAGATTTGCCATCTGTTCTTTGGACCACCTTACCAGAACAGATGCTTCAGTATTTGTCTCCTTTGAATTTTGGTTCTGTACCTTGATTTGTCTTGTTATAAACGGCTAAGTGTTGATATCGTGAACTCCAGCATTTCCCTGACTTCACGATATATCCTTTGAAGACTTCGCGATCTAGCCTTTGAAGACTTCGCGACATAGCCTTTTTGAGGACTTCGTGAACTAGGCTTTTTGAGGACTTCGCGATCTAGGCCTTTTGAGGACTTCGCGATCTAGGCCTTTTGAGGACTTCACGATCTAGGCCTTTTGAGGACTTCACGATCTAAGCCTTTTGAGGACTTCACGATCCAGTACATTTTGACTTTGCGATATCAACACTTCACGATATGAGTAATGAAGACTTCACGACATAGTTCATTTAGGACTATCAACTATGCGATCTCAGTACTTCACGACATGGATATTTTTAGACTTCACGACATAGCTTTATTTTGACTTCACGGTATAGGGACTTAGAGAAACTTCTGCAACTTAGTTCTTCAAGGCCTTATTCATCTCCATCCTGATGCATGAACATTTCTGAACTTCTACCAAGATAATTATTCCATGGCCTATGTACATTCTAGATTTCAAGAAGCTTACTAGGCTCATTATAACTTTGAGCAAACAAGATAAAGCTAAGTACATGAAAACAAGACAAGTACAATAGAGACCTATACTATATCCTAGTGAAAGAATTCAATAGGTCATGTAGAGTGACATAGTCACAAAGAGTAGGCTTGTTAATAGTGGTATTCAGACATGTCTTGAGCCTAACAATTTTAAACAATAAAAATTAGAATTTTGAAAAAGATTTGAATTAAATTTTATGACATAATAAAATTGATTAATAGATGATGTAATTGATTAAGTAATTAGTTTGTTTTATGTTCAATTTGGTAACAACAAGAAAGCGGGTCAGTGGGAGGAAACAAATTTAACGAGAGAGCGATTCATTAAAAGGAGCATATTATATGCTAGAATTTAATATTTATGTATTTTTAAATAGAAGTAGAAATATAAAGTTTTAGAAAAATAAAGTGATTAATATAGTAATATTTGATATAATTGTAAAATAATAAAATATATTAAACAATTGACCTTTTCTATAATTATTCAAAATTTCGGTAATAAACAACACTAAACGGAGAATTTAAAAAAAACCTTAATTTCATGTTTTAAATATAATTTAAAGGTATTTTGATGCAATAATATATTATAGTAATATATTAGAAATACTATTATATAAGTTAAAATTCAAACTATAATGTACTAATATTATCTTTTCCAATAATACTATATAAACATAAGTAATATTATATGTTTATATTGATTTTTATCAATATAATTTTTTTCATATATATATGGCAATGGTATCGGTCCAAGAAAATAAAAAATCAAACTATCTAAACAAAAGAATATGTGAATAATTTATAATATTACCTACCCTAATGCAAATTTTACAGAATATATGTTATTTGATAATTTATATAATTTTGTAGATATTTATTTCATAAATTTTGTTCTAATATTCTTTTTATTTAACAAATATATTCTAACGCCGTTGCGAAGTGCGTCTTAGTAACCTCGTTTTATTATATTTTGATAGGTTATCGTTAACTTTACAAATTTTAAATTGATTAATAACATTTTAGACATCAAAATATCATATATTAACATTTATAAATTTATTCTTTTCCTAATTTTTATTTTAACCCATCAAATTATCATTCATTTGTTTAATATGTACTTCTACGTACTTTTTTAGAGATATTAATAGCACGTTCACTCTCGAATTTATTTTACTAAATGAAATAATAATATTAAACGAGAACACTCTTTCATTAAATGTTTTCTAAAATTTTATTAACTAAGATTACGAAGTTTTTCACGTACAAATATATGGTATTTTGTTTATAAATGTGCACTCAAATATATAATTTTATGTGTATAATTTCGATTTTACACCTAGAATGTTTATAAACAAGATCAATGCACATAAACTTAGTAATTTATTAATAATAATTTATTACTTAATCTAATATATCATATGTTGAATTATTTATTTTTAATATTATTCATTATACATATATAAATATATTATTTTTTAAGATATATTGAAAACCGGATCGGATCCGGATATCCGATTTTATATAAATTTGTGATCCGGATCTGAATACGAATTTATAAAAAATATCCGGATTGGATATCCGGTCCGGTTTTTTCGGATCGGATATCCAAATTTTCGAATTTTTAAAATTGGATACCGGATCGAAAATTAGGATAATCCGGTTTTCGGATTTTTATGCTCACCCCTAATGATAAGTACTTGGTCTGTATATTGCATCCCAAATCTTATTTGATGGTTTGTAAAAACAATAATAATTAAAAAGCTGAAAAATAATATTATAACATTTAAAAAATAGGAAATTTCCCTCTCTACTCCATTTTATAATCTTATTTCTAATTTTACTAACCTCCATATCTTCTTTCAATTATATACTTTTGTTTTTTTTAAAGTACGCCTTCGGTACTTATATACTTCTCTTTTTTTTATACTTTTATTTGTGTCTGGAGAAACGGGTCTCCTTCTCCTGACCTTCCATATCAATCAGTGAAATCTATTGTTCATTCTTGTTTCTTCCACTTCTTCTCATCTCCTCTTTCATTTTTATCTATTTTCTCGACATATATATACAAAATTCGCAAATTTATATGTGTATATATGTATATATATTTGAGGTTAATATGATGTCGTCGTCGTGGAGTTTATGCTTCCGATTCCTATATATTGTTGATTTTTGAGTTAATCTGGTGAGTTTTTTGTGATTTTAGTTGATTCTAATTACTCATGAATTGGGTTTTTGGTTGATAAAAGTTGCATTGGTTGAATTTATACTTTTTGCATACCAATTTACTTTGGATTGCAGACATTTCAAAAAGAATTATTAAGTTGCGGAGGTTGCAAACCGTATATTTATATATGTATGTATATTTGTGATATTAGGCCTCGCATGGGCACTAATCTTGGTTGTTGATTTAGAAAGTGTAATTTATTTAGGTTGTTTATGAGATTTCAATTATGCATATCAATTGTTCGACAAAATGTTGCTTCTAGTTTCTTTCAATTGTTAGAAAGATGGGTTGCAATTGGTGAGTTGATTGTTGTAGTTGCAACAGATTAAAAAAGCAACTATGCAGCTAGAATTTATCTTTAAAAGAAAAAGAAAATTAAATTTGCATTTTAGGTTATAGGAGTTGCAAACGCTATTTGATAAAATGACAAAAGAATTACTAAGTTGCATTTTGGGTTGCAAGGGTTGCAAACACTGTTTGATAAAATGTCAAAAAAATTACAAAGTTGCATTTTGGGTTGCAGAGGTTGCAAAACGTATTTTTGAAAATAGTTTTAAAAATAACGTATTTTTGTAAATAATTTTCAGAATCATCGTATTTTTGAAAAAATCCTTAAGTAGATGAGAAAGTGGCTCTATTAAAAGACATATTTACTTGTTTTAATTAATTTAAAAAAGAATTAATTGCAGTTTGATGGCCTCAACTATTATCTTTTTGCACAAAAATGACTCTTTTTTATAATTGTAGCCATTTTAATGACTAAACTATTATTTTTTTAACAGATGAATGCATCCCGACAATTTTTTTAACGGACGTTAATGAATTCACTTTTTCATTTTTATTATTGCACTTTGATGGCTCAATTATAATTTTTTTGCACAAAAATGACTCTTCTTGTATATATTGACGTCTTTTTAACTAAATTAGTATTTAAAAATAATTTAACTAAATTATACTTTTAGAATGCCCAAATGACTTTAAGATTCTTTATCATAAAACTATTGTAGACGATTTTTAGACTCTAGTACTGTAAGAACAAGATAAATAAAAAATGTAAAAGCAAATTCTTGAGTTACGCTTCTAATATGAATATCTCTAATAATTTTTATATATATTTCTTTAATTGGTTTTTTCATCTGAGTATCTCTAATTTTCTTAGATTTTAGCGTAATCTTTAACGTAATCTGAATTAAAGACATTGTTAAAAAAAGTCATGTGCTAAGTTCTAAAAATCATGCATTTAATTCAGATTACGTTAAAGATTTACTAATGTTCGCATCACATTTTTCAAACATCTTAAAATTTTAATTTGATTATTCACTAACAAAAAGATATCATAATTAATTTTTAAAAAAAGGCATTCGAACATCACTCAAATGTTAGATCATTGTAAAAGACGGAAAAATGTAGGATTAATTAATTTATATTGGAAGCAACACGAGTTTACTTTCTGATGATTTATGACAAAGTCATTCGATTTTTATATTTTTCGGTTTATCTTATTCTTCTAGTACTATTGCCTAAAAATCATGTAGAATAATTTTACAATAAAGAATGTTAAGGTGAGTTGAGCATTTTAAAAGTATAATTTAGTTCACTTATTTTTAAATAAAAAATTTGGTTAAAAATGTCAAAAATATATTTTAAAAAAAGTCAATTTTGTTCAAAACAATAATACTTGAGCCATCAAAGTGCAATTACAAAAATTAAAAAATGAAACCATTAACGTTTGTTAAAAAAATTTAACAAAATGCAATCATCTGCTAAAAAAATAATAATTTAGTCTATAAAATGGCAACAATTATAAAAGAGTCATTTTTGTGCAAAAAGATAATAGTTCAGGCCATCAAAATGCAATGAAGTCTTTTAAAATTTTTAACATTTATGTTGGAGGCCCGCATATCCATCTTGGGTCTGATCGAATAAGCCCATGGTTGGCAAGCCCACATGTTCTAAGGGTTCTTGACTTCAGCTCAAGAGGGTGAAGGATGGTGCCACCCCACAATCGTTATGTCTTCACAACGATCACTTGAATTCTTTTCTTTGCAGGTTCAATTGATTGCTTTGGCAGAAATTTGATTCCGACAATTTCATTTATTACAAATAAAAATAACTTAAATACAAGCATACAAGAGTGATTTAGTGAAAAAAGCCCGTAGATATCATAGTTGCAAAAACATTTAACCTACTTGCTTTATAACAATACACGAACTGTTTTATGAATAATGTTTTTTATTTATTGATTTGTTTCAATATTTATCATTAATATTAAACAAATATTTTTACTCATGAGTAATCGAACTTTATCCTTTTACTTAATAATTCTAAGTGTGAAATTACTACGTAACTCCTTAACTCCAGTGTTCTAAAAGTTATAAAAGTCGGCCGATTAATCGGTAGATGGATGGTCCCCATCTCGATTAAACGAAAATCGTGTCAAAGAACGATTTTTTTAAAAAATCTGTCAAAAGTAGGGCGATACAGAATCAATCGGTTGAGGCTATCAAAAATTGGTATTAATCGATCAAAGTTGGAAAGAATATTAATTTTTTTTTAAAGGTATTTATTTTTGAAAAAAGTTAATAAACAATATATTAGCTATTATATGGGTATGATTTATTGAGTAAATCTTAATATACCAATTTTTCTCTCAAATAGAAATATTCTTTCCATACTATTAATATGCGGTTTTTTTTATGTAATCTTAACATTTGAATATCATTGGACTAATGATTTATGATATTTTTTTTTAATAAATCTTTTGAAAACTTGTTGAAATTAAAATAAAATTATATATTATCATTAAATAAATTATCTCCAGTTAATCATTATAAGGTATCTCTACCTCTTTATGCCGATTTTCATCTTGTAGAACACTGTTTTGATAATAAATTATTTAAATTTTAGTCAAATTGATCTTTGGCTTCGGTTGCGGATGAGGCCGCGTAAATTTTTTTTGGATAAGAAAATATTTTTCAAAAATCAAGTTATCACTTTTCCGCCCAATTTATTTCAAATTAGACCGGACGAATTTTTCATATATGAACAACTAAAGTTGGGGGAGAGCACGGGCTGGTTCAGCTAAGTTTTAGATAAAACCGGAATCATATATCTTCGGTTTCTAAAATTGAAAACCGCAATCATCGGTTCGGTTTCAAAATATCTGGTTCGGTTATAATTGATTTGGTTTCGGTTACAAAATCGATTAGTATAAAAATAAGAACAAATATTACTACTAGAATTTTTAGAAAAAAAACTTAATAAAACAGTTAAAGTTTGACTGTGTTATATACGGAGTATTTGTTTTCACTACTGTAATATTTTTGAGTATAGAGCAAGATGGGTCAAACCTCACATTTAGCTTAAACTGACAGGCATTCTGTCTACAAAAATTAAGGCCATGGAGTTTTTTTACAAGACTATCTAATTCTTGCAATATCACAATATAAGCCTCAACACTGTGAGCAAATTTATAAAATAATCTAACCAAAGAACTAGATTTCAAATGACAATCTAAGTCAAAAAAACTAAAAAATGAACCAAAATCTCAGGATATCATAACACTAGAATGCCACAAAACTTGGGGCACAATATGACAAAAAGAAATCATAACAAAGAAAATAAGTATAAACAAGACATTTGGATCAGTGATTTTTGTGTGCATTCTAGTGTCATTACCAGATTAAAGAAAATGATACACACCAGCTGAATAGTAGATTGTAGAAAGTTAAGAAACGTTGGAACTGAAAATATATAATACAAATATATATTAATAATTAGTTCGATTTGTTATCGGTTCAATTGAGAAATATAACTGGAACCCAACCATTTAAATCGATTCGATTTCAGCTTGGATTTAACCGGTTTAATTTTTGTCGATTTCAGTTCGATTTAAAATTTTATTCGCTGCTTCTCATTTACCTTTTCTATCATTTTTAGGCTTGCAAAGAGGTCTCAAGGATCAGTTCTCTTTAATTTTTAGGAAATATGTAGGATATCCTATTAAATTTAATATTAAAGTACCCAACAAGGGATGAACATACCAACAAGTAGGTGCAAGTGGATATTGTTCGGTATGAGAGTAAAAGCCGAATCGCAGAGGTCTCAAGGATCAGTTCTCTTTAATTTTTAGGAAATATGTAGGATATCCTATTAAATTTAATATTAAAGTACCCAACAAGGGATGAACATACCAACAAGTAGGGGTGCAAGTGGATATTGTTCGGTATGAGAGTAAAAGCCGAATCAAATCGTAACTTGCGGTTATTCAAAATTTTCATCCGCAACCAAACCATTAATGTAAAAAAACCAACTATCCACCCGCGTTTTTGCGGTTCAACCACGAAAGTAGTTACACAAAAAAATTGAACTTTTAATACTTAATATACGAACTCGCGGTTACACAATGGGCTCATCAAGTACTTAATTTTATCATACAAGCTTCTTTTTTTTTTAGTTTTAGGAGAAACTCTTAAAATATAAAAAGATGGTTGTTGGTTTGAGTGGCTCATCAAGTGATAATGGACTTCGCCAAGAACAAGCATGTTATCCTTCCACCGACAAGAGCGGGAAGTGATCGCTGCTCTGTGGAGCCAGCCTAACGCAGAACCTTCCGCTTTATTGACCAGGAGCTCCAGGCTTTCGCCCAAGGCCCATGGCACAACTCCATACTTGGAATGGGCAAGCTTGTGACTTACTCAAACAAAGCCCGACCTTCTGAACCATAACAATCTCCAACCATCTTAAATCTCTCGCTTGAGTCACAGGCTCCCGCTACAAAGCCCAGATGAAAGTAAAGCTTCATTCTCTGCCTTATAAAGAATATATTTTTCTTCCCTTGACGCGATGTGGGTACTTTTCTTCTTTGTCTTGGCTCAATATGCTTCCCTTCATGTGATAATCTAATAAAATTGTTGCCTACATATAGGTAACTTAAAAATTGTTTTTACTGCTATGAGTTACCTATATTTCAAAATTTTTAATTAATAATTTATATATATTCCTTACCTATATTTAAATATGTAGGTTGGAGATACTTAATAAACAATCTTGGTTATCTATATGGATGGGCATAGCATATTTTTTAGGGATTGATAGCGATTTTCTTTCGCCTAATATGGATGGTTACCTAATATCATTTGTGGGAAAAATATAGGCAGTGGAGGGGTTGAAATGCTCTCAAGATGTGTAAAAGCTAGAGACCCCTTAAACTTTTAGTAGCACAATCTTATGTACATTATTGTTAAAATCTAAATACATTATAATCAACACTTGAGTCTTTCTTCCCCGATTTGTTTTTTTTTGCTAATTACAAATTCTTAAAGCATTAATTATATTGGCACAAGGTACCAGGGTATTCATTTGTAAGGCGCAAGGTATTAACAAGGTACACTTGATCTTTACAAAAAGGTTGAGAAATGTGTCCCATGTAATGCAACTATCTTGATGAACTTTAGTAACTCTAACTGTCTTATCTAAGAAAGAAAAACATGAATGTGGCGTTGGGGTAAAAAGTTGGACTGCAAAACATTTGAACCATATTATGGGATTATGAATTTTTCCTAGTCTCTCTACATGAGCTACTTGGAACTTTTCTGTCTTGTGTTGTCACCACTCTGCTACATTTCAAGTATGGGAGCACGGTTTTGTTCGGCTCGATTTTTGGATGAAACCGGATCTGGAACTTATGATACGGTTTTGATTTCAAAAATCTCGGTTACACCAGAGGTAGCCATCTGTAGTTAGCACATCAAATAACAAATATACTCCAGTGGTCAGTTTTAACTAGCCAATAACCATCTATGTTTCACTGAATCAATGTAGTATGTTGTTCAAAATTAAAATGATCAGGAGTTCAGGACAGAAGAGCTGGTGCAACAAGAGGATGGAAACATGGAAATGAATGTTACTAAGAATTAAAATATCTTGTAAATGTATTTGTTAATTGCAACCTAGAAGCTGAATAAAATTACAGTTTTTCGATTTTGATTTACCGATTTCGGTTTTTCTGCTCAGTACTTCGACAGTTCTCCATCTGTTTTCGTTTTCACGAGGTCAAAATATTGCAGTTTACTGTTCTCAAATGGGTTCAAGCAAAACTACAATTAAGCTTCAAATTTGATTTAAAATATACAAAATCCGTCTACTTAAGTTGAAGGGAGTTGTTAATAAAAATATTGAACTACAGATTTGTAGGGCCTTACCCTTGTTTAGAGGGAGCCCTTCCAGAAATTCTCGATGGCACTAGGCAGAGCCAAGGCCAAAGAGGGGGTTTGGAAATAGTTTTCAACCAGCAATTGACGCGCCTCGGTTAGTACCTCACTAGCTGCGTCATTGCCCCAAGCGCAAAGATACTCACTACTGCGGCTTCAATTGGTTTTTAAAGAATAGCTTTTGACACGCTTTCTATCATAAGCGATGTGGTTCCAAAGCATTTGGTAATATTCACTAAAACAAATACACCAGGAGTATGCTATAAGGTTTTTGATCAAGCTACTGCCTTTTTTTCTTGCCAGATCTCTCAAACACATAGTATAACCGATGACCTCCTGATTTAGTGAATGTTTAGCGAGACCCCCTCCACCAGATATCGAATCTTTACAAATTTTATCTCTATGCAAGAAATGCAAATACAGTATCCAGGCCAGCCATTTAGATATAATTCAGCTAGCTCAATCTTTTGGTTTTGCTTTAATTTCTTATATAGTAAATATACATAACATTTAAATCAATATGTCTTCTAGATACAAATTTTGATGTGTTCATTAGATGTCAGTGTTCTATTGTTAATATGATTTTATAGAAAACTTGAAGTATGCTTCAAGATTAAAAGCAATGGTTGATACATTATATATGTAGAGTTGAGGAAATAACAAGTGAATTCTAGCTTACATCAACACCAGGAACTTTGGGAGGTGCAAATTTTGTGTGGTAGGTTCGACCACTTGCAGGATGTTGCAACGGGTAACTTCTATATATTTGTTAATACGTAAATTTGTTTAGAACTGTTGCCTTCACTTCTTTCACCCTACTGCAACATATTTCTGTTTATAATTCACTACATAAATGAGATGCACTGTTTGTTGATTTGTAGTCTATAATGGTTATGGTCTTTGAACGCAATTCTAGCGTTCGTATGATTTCCTTTATTTCAACAGGTAGCTGGGGGATGTTCCCCAACGTAAAAAGTGGCAATCACTTGTTCACTGTTCATATTCCTCATAGATATTCAGAATGTCTGAAGACAATAAATTCTTCTGAGCTTAATCTAAGGTCTGAAATCAATAATATTTGTTGGTGTTTACGACCACTAAAAGAAGAGAAACAGGATAAAGAACAGGAGCATTAATATAAATACATACTGCATATTATTCCAGAGAACTAACTTCTGGGTTTATACAAAAAAATATCTAAAACTGCCTGATTTAGTAATCATTGAAGAAAGGAGATAACAAACTAGTGAACATGATTTCAAAAAGAATTCAAATATTAAAGGCTTCTACTTCAGAGTTTGCGAAGTATTCTACTGGATATTGAATGAGCATTGGTATTCCTGTTGTAGAATGACGCAAAAACTGCAGTTTCAAAAGAATGTTGTGATTTATCTGTTAGCTTTCACAGCTCTGTATTACCTTCCAATGCAGGCAAGCGAGTGTTCGTAAAGTTGGCTCATGATGTTATGACTTATCTAAATGACTAAATGGCCTTGTGGTTGATTTTGAAATGATTATCTAAAATCATATATTTGGCCAACATATATAGGTTTTAGGCAATGGAGAGATACTCTCCAGGATGTGTAAAAGGGGGGCATAGAGACCCTCAAATTTTTATTCAAATTTTTATTCTCTCATATAATTGCTAAAAATTTAAACAAATTGTATCGACAGTTGAATTAGTAAAGTTATGTTTTCTCAGGTTCACTTTCTTTGCAAATTATAACCCTTTTAACGCAGTAATTCTAAGAAAAGATAGAATGAAAATATTTCACATAAAGGTGCCTAAACATGTAATGCAAAGTTGCTACATATTCAATGTTAATGTAAAGTTAATTGCTGCTCTGATGAATTTTTTTAATCTCTCCGCATGAAATGCTTGTTTGGAGTTTTACTACGTCTCCCACTCTCTCTCTTTTAAGGGTACCATTTCTTATTTTTTGATTCAGGGTATCATAGATATATAACAATTTCTATTTTGTCAATAATAAATATTACTCTAAAAACATTCTATTCAAGTTTGAATTGACGATCGATTATCTACCCAAGAAGATGAGAAGAAAAATTTGTACTTTAAATTGTAGGGGATCCTCCAAAGAAAGACCCCTCCAAAAATAGGCGTATGCCACTTTGAGTGACGAACACACGGTATTCTTTAGTAAAAGGCGAAAGAATAGTTCGCTTTGTGCTCATCACATGGCTTCGTGGGTTTACATCTCAACAAATGGCTGCTCTTATAAGAGCGTGATAAGATGTGCTTCTAGTTCCTTGCAATGTGGGATTGTGTATTTGTTTCTGTACCAGTGTGGCCTGAGCAAGTAGTAATACTAATTCATTCAACTTACAAACAAACCTCAAAAAATAATCTACTTTTGGCTATTTTTGAGATAAATTAACTGATTGTGGAGTGCTTTTATCTTAGATTATGTTAGTGAGTCACCAAAATTGTAGACACTGCAACACTAATTGTTTTGTTGGACTTTGACACTCTTTTGCAACCCAATTTTCTTCTTCTTAGGGATCATTAAAATATTAGAAAGCAAACTTCTACCTTTATAGACTTCCGATAGTTATAAGTGAAGAAAGGGATGAGACACTGCTTGTCTCTGGTGTTATTTCTCTTCTGTTATAAACCAGATGAGTGTTCTGTTTCTTTTTCTTTTTTGCAAAAAATATTCGAACAACTCCTCAATTTGTGCTATGTTGACATTCTCTGTATTGTTCCAATTTTATCAGATACCTCCAAAGATACATCAGAAAAGCCCATCATCGGGCTATGAGGAAAGCATAACATCTACTCTTTAGCAATTGTGGGAACTTAGATAACAAATTTCTTGGACCGTTCACCGCAACTATTTCACGGATTACAGCAATAGTCTCAGTGCTCTCACCCCACATCCTGCATTTGAACTCTTTCCCTTAATTTTGTTGATACATGGCATTTTGTATGCAAATGAGACTTGAAACAATTACAGCGGTACATTGTGTCTATGCATTCTACTAATATACAAGTAAAGTATATTCTATGTGAGAAAAGAAAATCTTGCTTAAATTCTATTTCCCCCTTTGTTCTTGGTTTAATTCTTACGATTTATTCAGGAGTGAGTGAGATGTTGTTTTGCTAGTTTACGTGAACAACTTGTTGAAACTACTAATTAGTTGGACGTATACTATACTAGGTGGCCTTGAGTCTGTACAGTGCATTATTTAGTTGGAAGCAAATAAGTACTGATCAAGAATGTAAATATGATTGGGCATCGCTGCGTTTGATGTGCAATTAGTAGCATTTCTTGGCAACAGGACTTTGTTTTGCAATATTAACAGACTTCAAACTAAATTGGTGGGGGCTGCGCGGACGCAAGCCACCCCTGTCACAAATTATGATGTAGACTCCACCACTTGGGTAGATCTTAGGCAAGCACCCCTCCAAAGTGCAATGAAAGTCACTAACCTAGGCCATCGGCCTTTTTGATCACCGATTGACCCCATCCAGGTAAGTATTTTGCAAAGTTGGAAGTATGTCCATATTTATAGCCAGGTGCTAGTGTTTGCTGCACTTTGTTCTCAATGTGGGAAACTAGTAGTGTTCATAACAACTAAAACAAGTGGGATAAACTTCTCTTCTCTAGCCATGAATATACGTTGTCAATACAACACGAAATCTATATGAATTGCTAAAGTAACCTTGGTACTCTTGAATGACTCGAATTATAGATAAAAATTTAGAAATTACAAGTTTGTTATTTAGAAATCGACTTTAATATTAATTTTGAAATTTACTTTTAAATTTTTTGAGATTTTAATACTTCTGAAAATGCTACCTTTTTAAAAAGAATTAAAAGTACTACTTTAATACTTTAAATCTAAAAAAAAATTATAGATTTTATAATAGTTTATTAGCTTAGTAAGCATGTCGGTAAAGATAACCGTCAAAATTATCAATATATTTTGTTGTAATATATATAAATATAAATATAAATATTTTCTAAAAAAAGGTCGTGTTTTTGAATTTTAAGTAAAGTATAATTAAAAGAGTTTGTAGTTATGTTATATATGTGAGAAAATCGAAAATCAAAACTTTCAATGTTTTGGCTATTATATAATAGTTTATATAGATAGATTAAATAGAATAAATTACCGAAAATTGAAATCAAAACTTTCAATGTTTCGGCTATTATATAATAGTATAGTACAGATAAATATTGTCTGCGATAATTTTAGAAAGGAGAAATTTTAGTTAAAAATATAAAAAAGAATATACACTATGGCTAACAAAGGTAATCGGTTAATTATTAGTATTTATAATATTATTATTTTATGTTACTAAATGAAATTACATGTGATATTTTGAAAAATGTGAGATTTTACTTAGGAAAAAATTTAGTTAGAAAATATAAAAAAGAATATACGCTTTGGGGAAAAAAACTAATCAGTTAGTTATTAGTAATTATAAATATTATTATTTTATTTCATTAAAAAGAATTGTCCCTGATATTTTTGAAAAATGAGATGTTTTAGTTAGAAAAAAATAGAAAAGTAAAATGTGTTTTAGCATAAAATTCTTAGATCCATCACGAAGAGTAGTAAATTCTTAGAGAGATTGCCACATTGGGATTTGATATTTTGAATATTAAAAATGACAATTTCTCCTTTAACTATCTAATATAAGATAAAAATTATATTAAAATAAGTCCCTTCTATGTAATCACAATTAAATTTTACTGCCTAATTTATTGTCAAGGGCACAAGGTAATAATTATATTTTTATCAAGTCTGATACTCATATCGAAATCTAAATCTACACCCTTTCAAGTTTAAAAAATAAGTTAAAATTTAAATCTAAATTCGAAATTTCAAATTCGATAAAATTCAATCAAATCGGAATGAGTCGGGTACCCATCAAATCCGATTTTTTAACGAGGCGGATACCTGTTAGATTGGATTATTTTGACATTTCTAAGAAATCTTCATGTAAATGAGAAGACAATTGGATTTTAAACAATGGGTGTCGACTAAAAGAAATTCGACACAAATCAATATGAAGATAAATGATATAAATAGTTTATTTTGTTTTCTACATATATTTTAATTACAAGTTCGAAATCGAATGATTAAAATTAATAGAGAATGAGAATGAAAATTCGAATTTATGACAAAGACATATAGCTAAAAATTTCTTTTAGCATATTCAAAATAGAAAAAATAGTAATGATTAAAACTTTCTTTAACATAATTGAAGTATAAAAGACATTCAGATGATATTTCGAATTTATAAAAAAAATATATATAATTAAGCATTCTTTAAAAATTTAAAAATGTTTCTCACAAAATTATAACAAGCACTTCACAAAATTCTCAAGATTAACCTCTTATGTTACCAATGATGTATACGTATGAATTTAAATTTTTTTATCGTCAAGTTTGAGTCAATTAAAAAAATTAGTAATTTAACCATAATTAAAATTATTGAAGTTTGCAACAATGGGTTGTTCTTAAATTTTTATTAATTTATATTTATTACAACGGGTGTCGGACTAAAAAAGAGTGACACTAATTTTGTATTAAAAAGTATATAAATAATAGTCTATGAATATTTAATTTATGCAATATCGTGTTCACTATTTTTTGATATTTTTAGTTGTCTTTGTTTAAAACAATTTTTATTGGGAATATTGAAAAAAATATTATAAGGCCGCTGTGAAGCGCAGCTTAGTCGACTAGTATCTTTATATAAAGGAGAAGACGGGGGCGGTGAGGTGGCGGCTCTCAAATCGCTTCGATCTATTTTTCTAATTTTCTCGATTTTTTGAATAATTAATGTTAAAGATTCGAAAATATCTCAATTGATTTTAAAATCTTTACTAATTGAGGAAATTAAATATACAATTATAATATTCTTGCCTTTTAGATCTTTATTAATATAGGAAATTAAATATACAATTCTAATATTCTTGCCTTTAAAATATTTACTAATGGATGAAACTAAATTTACAATTTTAATAGTCTCATAAATTATTTTAATAGAAAATATCTTAATTGCCTTTTAAATTTTTACTAATGGAGGAAAGTAAATATACAATTTTAATATTCTTGCCTTTATAATATTAGATAAATTCTTAATTTACTTTTTACTATTTTCTAACCGAGGAAACTAAATATAGTATGTTAATATTCTCATAAACGCTCTCTATTGATCCAACCAATATACTTATATAAAGGAGAAGACGAGGGCGGTGATGCGATGCCTCTCAAATCGCTTCGATATGTATACTTCTATAAATATAGTTTCCAAATTAGTTACCTAATTGAGTCATTTTTGAAATGAGTGACTAATTTGATACATTTGAAACAAATGAGTGATGACTTTGATAATTATCCATTTCTTTAATACTATCTTTCAAGGAAAGAAGTTAAATATGTTATGTTATGTTAAAAATGGTTTGTTTGACTGTCAAAAAAAAAATTCTTCAAATGGAGTAAACTAAGTATACTATAAATATTCTCCTAAACTTACTCCACGAGTCCAATTTATTTACTAATTTTTATTTGATCTTTTAATAGAGGAAAATAATAAAGAAGACGATTTGTGAGGTGCCAGACGATTTGAGCAGAAAATATTTAAATAGGCTTTTAAATTTTTAGTAATGGAAATATTAATTAACTTATATTCTCCCAAACTTTCTTCTTAAGTCAAATTAGCATCTTAATATTGTCGTAAAATTTATCTTTAAGTCAAATTACCATGTTGATAATTTCTTAAACTTTCTTTTGAACTTAAAGTTACCATTTTAATATTCTCATATATTTTTTTCTTGAAGTTCTAAAATTTATCTTGAAATCATATTATCATCTTTACATTCTCTTAAAAAAAATATTAGAAAATTATGTTCTCATAATTGTTTTGTAAAACAACCATATTTAATTTATCTATATGTTTTACATATACATTAAAAATCATTTTTTAAAAATTCTTACCTTATAATTATGTAGAAGATAATACTTACAGAAAATGCAAGTTTCTATATAATAAAATAAAATAGAGGAGCCTTATTTTATTTTCATTTCTTTTCTCGAGTACCTATATTTTTGTTAGAAATGAATACCACTTAGAAACTAGACAGGGGGGGGGGTGAATGGATAGTTTTGATATTTTTCGATTCTTGAAAACTAAATAAGCTGTGAGAGATTATGTTGTGTAAAATACAGAATGAAAATAAACAGAACACACACAATCACTTTAATCTACTTTGTATTAAGTAAATTAAATACTACAGCTTTCCAGAATTTCATAGATGAATTTCTGGCTTCTAAACAAGAACAGTTTGTATCTTGTTTTCTAACAGAGAAAGAGTGCTTTAGATAAATCTATGTGTATCTCTCTTACAACTAACAATAGGGTGTGCAAGATATATATATATATATATATATTATACAAACTAGTGTACACCCCTATTTACACAGTTACCCCTCACTGTAAGTCCAACTTGTCCTACCATAAGAAGTTAAATATGTCAGGAAGGACCACTTGTTTTTCAGAGTCTTTCCCATTTCTGTAGATGCTTGTCTCTTGTCTTTCTCTCCAAGTTTAACTGTAGATTTGCCATCTGTTCTTTGGACCACCTTACCAGAACAGATACTTCAGTATTTGTCTCTTTTGAATTTTGGTTCTGTACCTTGATTTGTCTTGTTATAAACGGCTAAGTGTTGATATCGTGAACTCCAGCATTTCCCTGACTTCACGATATATCCTTTGAAGACTTCACGATCTAGCCTTTGAAGACTTCGTGACATAGCCTTTTTGAGGACTTCGCGAACTAGGCTTTTTGAAGACTTCGCGATCTAGGCCTTTTGAGGACTTCGCGATCTAGGCCTTTTGAGGACTTCACGATCTAAGCCTTTTGAGGACTTCACCATCTAAGCCTTTTGAGGACTTCACGATCCAGTAAATTTTGACTTTGCGGTATCAACACTTCACGATATGAGTAATGAAGACTTCACGACATAGTTCATTTAGGACTATGCGATCTCAGTACTTCACGACATGGATATTTTTAGACTTCACGACATAGCTTTATTTTGACTTCACGGTATAGGGACTTAGAGAAACTTCTGCAACTTATTTCTTCAGGGCCTTATTCATCTCCATCCTGATGCATGAACATTTCTGAACTTCTACCAAGATAATTATTCCATGGCCTATGTACATTCTAGATTGCAAGAAGCTTACTAGACTCATTATAACTTTGAGCAAACAAGATAAAGCTAATTACATGAAAACAAGACAAGTACAATAGAGACCTATACTATATCCCAGTGAAAGAATTCACTAGGTCATGTAGAGTGACATAGTCACAAAGAGTAGGCTTGTTAATAGTGGTATTCAGACATGTCTTGAGCCTAACAATCTCCCCCAAATTGTGAGTAAGAAACTTAGGCACAATTTCATGTCTGATAACAAGCCTAACTTACATAAAAGTAATTAAATATCAGAGAGAACAATAGATGAACATTATGAACAGAGATTTGATTACATACTGAAAGTGAAAGCTTACAGATCATTTTTGTTGCTCAACAGCTTCAGTTTCTATTTGCTTCTCAAGATAGTCATCATAAACTTTCTTCTTTCTTACTTCTTCCTTTCTTTTCAGGTCTGAAATGGCTGCTTGAAGTTCATCTCTTGCAATTAGTTCTTCAATGAGAGGTGAGCCTTCTAGATCTTCAATTGCAGCTTTAAGAGCACTTTTCACATAAGAATCTAAAAACTCCATCCTTATCTTGCTTTTCCCTCCAGTTTTATTTTTGTATTCCACAACATAAGGATTTTGTTTCACTTTTCACAACCCTTTCTTTCTCAGCTCTTTAGCCCTCTCTTCCATCTCATCCATATCTTTCTCTTTCTGAATGTTCTTCTCTTCATTTAGCTTCCATAAATTCTCCTGATAATCAGAGTGCATCTTCAAGAATCTGGCAACCTCAATCTTCCACAATCTCTCCTCCTTTTCTTCAAAGTTCAGCAGTGCATTTATTCTTTCAAGCTCATATTGTGAGAAGTATTGCCAGCCCCTTGCTTCATTTCTCTTTCTCTTCCATCAGTGTATTTTATCTCTAGATGATTTTGCTTCACCTTGACTTCAAAGATTCTTTGAGCTCTCAGAAATGCTAGGGCATCTTCATCATAGTCTTCATCCAGAGGAAGTACTTTGATCCCTACTACATTAGTGATCACCCCATTCTTCTTTGTTATCCTTGTTCTTTTGGCTACACTCTTTCTCTTCATGTGCTTCACTTGAGGTAGTTTTCTAGAACAGGGAGATTTAGTCTTCAGTGCCACATCATTTGGAAGTAGCTTCATTCCTTTCCCTTTCATCCACTTGAGGTTGTTTCTTTTTATGTTAGTTAGGCTTGTTATCAGACATGAAATTGTGCCTAAGGGTCTTACTCACAATTTGGGGGAGATTGTTAGGCTCAAGACATGTCTGAATACCACCATTAACAAGCCTACACTATGTGACTATGTCACACTATATGACCTAGTGAATTCTATCACTGGGATATAGTATAGGTCTCTCTGTACTTGTCTTGTTCTCATGAACATTAGCTTGATCATGTATGCTCAGAATTATAATGAGCTTAGTAAGTTTCTTGCATCTAGAATGTACATAGGCCATTGAATAATTATCCTGGTAGAAGTTCAGAATTGTTCATGCAGCAGGATGGAGATGAATAAGGCCCTGAAGAAATAAGTTACAGAAATTTGTCTAAGGCATTATATAGCAAAGTCAGAATAAAGCTATGTCGTGAAGTCACCAAAATCCATGTCGAGAAGTGCTAGATCGCATAGTCCAATTTTTACTATGTCGTGAAGTCTTCAAGACTCATATCGTGAAGTGTTGAAATCAGCAAAGTCAAAATGTACTAGATCGTGAATTCCTCAAATAGCTTATTCCGCAAAGTCCTCAAATTGCCTATGTCGCATAGTCCTCAAATAGCCTATGTCGCATAGTCCTCAAAAAGGCTAGATCGCGAAGTCCTCAAATGGCTTATGTTGCAAAGTCCTCAAAGGCCATGTCGCGTAGTCTTCACAAGGGACATCGCGAAGTCAGGAATGAAGTGGAGTTCACGATATCAACACTTAGCCGTTTACAACAAGACAAATGAAGGTACAAGATCAAAGTCAATGGAGACAAATACTGAAGCATCTGTATTGGTCAGGTGGTCCAAAATACAGATGGCAAATCTACAGCTAAACTTGGAGAGGAAGAAGGAAGACAAGCAGCTACAGATAAGGGAGAGGACCACAGAAAGCAAGTGGTTCTCCCTGACATAGCCAACCTTTTATAGAACGACAAAATGGAGTTGCAGGAAGGGTAGCTGTGTAATTAGGTGTGTGCACTAGTTTTGTATAGGACAATATATATATATTGTGCACACCCTACTGTTAGCTGTACGTGAGCATATCATAGAATTATATTGAAGCACTTCTTTCTCTGTAAGAAAAGCAAGAAAACACTGTTCTTGTTTAGAAGCCAGAATTTCTCTTGTGAGATTTTGGAAGCTGTAGTATTTAATTTGCTTAATACAAAGTAGATTAAAGTGATTGTGTGTGTACTATTTATTTCATTCCGCATTTTCTTACTACACAATCTGTTACATCAATTTAGTTTCGAGAAAGCGAAAATATATCAAACTATCCATTCACCCCCCCCCCCTCTGTCTAGTTTCTAAGTGGTATTCATTACTAACAATAGGTGTACCCCTGTTTGCACATCTAAATCCTGTTGGGAGGATTCAGTGGTAGCTATTGATTTGGATTTCTTCTTTTGTCTGGTGAGTTGTGACTCAGGTTCCTCACTTCCTAAATCTACAGACTCATCACTTATAGCAAGAGCTCTCTTCTTAGTCTTCTTTTTAGTAACACCAACCTTTTGAGAGATTGGTGCACTTGGCTCCCTAATTTCTAAAGTAGTGTTTGCAGGAGAGTCACTGGATGGGATAGGAAGGCTGGGGTTAGACTTTGAAGCTCCTTCAGTCTTAGTCTTCCCTTTCCAGGAAAGTTCATGATATATTGGCTTATCAAGTGGATAGGATGCAAATGTGTCTTGCATATGCTGGGTCACACTTAGTATCACATCCACTTGATTCCTAGTGTCCAATGAACCAAATAGAACTTTGGACATGGATTTGGAATAAGCCATTTTAGTTTTATCTATACCATCTAATTCATGCACATTATTATCAAGATAATTTAAAATGCACTGAAGAAAACGAGGGTAAAAGATTTCATTACCTCTCCCACGAACAGTCCTGCCTAGCCTTTGAGCCAATTCTTTGAGAATAATTGCTCCTACATTGATCTCCTGATTATAAGCTAAGGAGTAGGCTAGCTTCACAGCAATGTGACTGATGTGGTCCCATCCTGTCTTCCTGCACAGAAACACCTTTTGGAGTGCGTCAAACAGAAATGACCACTCCCTCCTGACATGCTTCTTGTTAAGCTTAGCCATGTCTATCTCATCTGCATACTTGATTAAGTCCAGAAATGCTATCATTTCAGCATCATTGGCTTCAGCATCATGACCTTCAACCTTGAACCCCAAAGCTTCATTAATTTCCTTTTCTCCAAATTGCAAGTGCTTGCCCCCAATTGTGCAGTTGATTTCCTGAAATGAAGTCCCATCCTCCCTAGCCAGTGTTGATACCAAAGTTGTTCTCCAGAATCCTTCCAAAACGTCAACGTACAGAGTGGGGTTCATGGTTAAAGCTTGGCGGAGGTAGGATGTGTTTAAGAACCGTACAAAACACTTGTACCGGGGGTTTGCTTCAGCCTCTGAGGGGATAGTGAGAAGGTTGGTCTCTTTGGGTATGGTTAAAGGGTATGAGGAAGACGCTGCTTGAGATTTGGGTGCCATTTGAAATTGAGAGTGAAGAAGAGAGAAGAGAATTTGTGTTTAGGTTTGAGAATTGAGATTAATAGACAAGATGAAAAGTTGTGAACGGTTATAAAAGAGTATTTATATGATAGAGACACTGCGATATGGAGTTATGAATTTGTACAGGCTATTTTGATGTCGTGAAGTCTCAAAACAGTCTATATCGAGAAGTCTTGTAAAGTATATCACAGAGTCCAAAAATGAACTATGTCGCAAAGTCTTAAAGGTAGAAAGTATGAGGAGACTTTGCGATATAGTATAAATACCTTGTCTAAAACTCCATTTTTGGAATTCCAATCATTTTGTCAGACTTATATCAAAATTTGGAAATAAAAATTAATTTAAATCAAAAATCTGCTAAATATGGAGACTTGGCGATATAGTTATTCTAGGTCGCGAAGTCAGAAAATGAACTATGTCGCAAACTCTAGAAATGAACTATATCGCGAAGTCTCACAATTTCAACAGTTTGCGATATAAGTCTGTTTTATTTGAACTAAGTCGTGAACTCTCAAAATCACCTATGTAGAGATGTCTTAAAAGCTCATAACTTCTTATAAAGGTATGATTTGAAAAATATGCAGTAAAATACTGAAATATTTATAAATCATATCTCAGCTAATTTTCACTCCAAGTAAATATAGCATTTAAATATAGTGAAAATTTACTGCTGCAATAAATAACTGTTATATTTACTTAGAACTACTAAATGAAGGATTGAGAATTCCAATTTCACTCACAAGTCTGTTAAAGACAGCTTCATTTAGAGGTTTAGTAAATATGTCAGCTAATTGTTTCTCAGTTGGAACATAAGACACTGTTATAGTACCATTTGCAGCATGTTCCCTAATGAAATGGTACCTTATCTCAATGTGCTTTGTAGTAGAATGATTAACAGGATTTGCAACAATGGATATTGCACTAGTATTATCACACATCAGAGGAATGTTTTCCAATACTAGTCCATAATCCATAAGTTGATTTCTAATCCAAAGCAATTGAGCACAGCAGCTTCCAGCAGCAATATATTCAGCCTCAGCTGTAGATGTTGTTGTGGATTGTTGTTTCTTACTCAACCATGACACTAACCTTTGACCTAAGAATTGAAAGCTTCCTTAAGTGCTCTTTCTGTCAATTCTGCATCCAGCATAGTCTGAATCTGTATAACCAACCAGGTTGAATCCAGTGCCCTTTGGATACCATAAGCCAAGATTATGAGTCCCCTTCAGATACATGAAGATTCCTTGGGATCAGCTTGAAATCTTGTACATAGACATGTGGCAAACATGATGTCTGGCCTGCTAGCAGTGAGATAGAGTAATGATCCAACCATGCCTCTGTAAACCTTTGTTAGCACAAAATCACGCAAGCGCACGTGGTCACAAGTAATATACGAATAAGTCAAGTTCGTTCCCACAGAGATCTAATGAGGTGTTCAATTCAATTAATGTACCTATGCAACAATGTATGATTTTTATCCACTGCTAAGACAATTAACAATTTGGGTTTGATTATCTAAAATTAACTAGAGAACAAATTATTAAACTAAGAATTAACTAACTAAGAGGATTAAAATCGATTTATGTATATGAGAATAAAACATGGGATCCTAACTTCATTAAGTACTTCATCTAGAGTCTTTTGTCTTTAATCAATGCATGTGACAGTTGTGATAACTAATCGGATAACACGAAATAAGTACACGCTACCTTTCAGTATACGTATACCAAACCACTCAAACATCCACAAAAGATATAGAAGTTGGGTAGACACCAATTATGCTTAGACCCTATATGTCTATAAGATTTGAAAACATAACGGTTTAACGAGCAAGTTATCCATTCAGATTACATAGGGCAGGTAAGATGGTTAAAATCACCTACGAATCATGCATGACAAACATACATAAACCTATGCTAGCATGGCAAGTTCCAAACCTCTATATCCACTTTCGCATTCAATAGAGATTAACAAACAATCTTAGATGTTAGCTACGCATCCAAGAAGAATAAGCACAACCAAACTAGGATATCAATTAGCCATCACACACACATCTTTAAAACAATTAACTACTAAAATCCATAAATAAATCCGTTAGAATCCCACGACAATGATTAGTTCATAATAGAACCGTTCATCATCGTGGGTTCTGATGAAAGCATGATGAAAAACAAGATTCGAATAATATGGATACTAAAGTAATAGAGTTGAGAAAACAAATCCCAAAAGCATCCAAGAGTATCGCCAAGAAAAATACAAAAGAAAAGTAGATCTAGAACTCCGTTGCTTGTCACGCGCGTAGGAATCCTTCGTCAAACTTGAATCTTCGTGTCTCGGCTCTCTCTCTATGTGTTACTGGGAATAGGTTGTGATTATTGGTGACGGGTTGTGTTTATATAAACTCCAGGAGACTTTTTCAGCAAGATATTTCCATATTTCCAATTAAAAATCGAAATCAGAAAACTTTACAAAATTTCTGCCAGGCGGCCGCGCCCTAGGCGCGCCCCCGCGCACCCGGTCTCTGCCTCGCGCGCGCGCCCGCGCACCTGGCCGCGCGCCCGCGCGCCAGGTGCCTGCCCATGGACTCCAAATGAAATCCTAAGTTCCTCCAAGTGCTTCCAAGGCTTCCATGAGTTTTGCAAAGTCCTCTAAATGCTTCCAAGGGCTTCCATGAGTTTTGAAAAGTCCTCTAAATGCTTCCAAGGGTCTTCCATATTTCTTGCTATTTTCAACTCCAATCCTAGGACTTAGAACCCACCATTTAGACCTGAAATCATGCTTGATACTTCCAACTAGTTCACCTGCATTAAAACACTAGAACATATCACACTTACCGCATACTTGAGGTCAATTCCACCAATTTAAGCCGGTTTCTAAGCATTCCAAGTGAATATAAAATCCACTTATCACACCCCCAAACTTAAACCGATGTTTGTCCTCAAGCATAAACAAACATAACTATATACAACTAACTAGTACCACTTCCGTAGGTGATCACGGTTGCATTTGGCATATGCAACAAGCCCTTTAAACCCCTAGGCAGCCCTAGTGGACGAGTAAGGTCTCGTGAGGGCCTATAGCGAATGTACCCACAAAATCCATCTACTCATGCAACTAACAATGCAATGCATGTATGCAACTAATATGAAAATGCAACGATCCCTTCAAACCAACCAAAACCAATCAACGAGCCAACATCTCAAAGAACACAGTCTTCCAAACAGAGTTCGACCAAATTCCCATCGACCAACAAGACAAACACAGAAACGTGCGTGTGTGCGATGCTCACCAATATACTCCCAAACTAAATCAAGACCATCCCTACTCTTAGCCAAAACAACCACAAGCTTACAAACAGAATGAACTCTAGACACAAGAAACCACTTAAAGACATCTCAATATCCACTTGAGTTAGACAGGAATTCATGCTTTTATTACAGAACAACATACTAAACACAATACACATGCTTATTTGACCGTGCAATGGTTAAGACCCCAAAAGGCTTATACAATAATACCCATGTAGCGAGCTTTAGGTTAGTGGATCTCAGACCGGAAAAAATCTTAGGTCACTAGGCACAAAGTCCCCTAGAACTTAATTGCTCGAGTATTAAAGAGCTCAACCTGATCAATTCTGCATAAAACAACTAACTCAACTTTTTTTTTTCTTTTTCAACTTTTCTCTTTTTTTTTTCTTTTTTTTTTTCAACAATTTCGGAATGAGTGCACTTTGCCTTTTTCTCATCCCACCCTAGACTACTCATCTTTTCAATGAGCCGGCTACTAGCCATTTGACGCCTAGCCTTTATTACAACTAGCATGAAATCCCTGGTTTCCCCCAAACTTATACATAAGTGCTCCTTCGTTTTCAAGAATCTAGCCAACATTCTAAATGTAAATAAGTGGTTAAATTCTAACACCAAACAAGCATAGTCTGATCAAATTCAAAAGCAACCAATGAGACTTATGAAATAGATTTGTTTCTGGCATGCAAGTCAATACTTAGAAACTTAATCAACCCTCTATTCATCACAACCACACTCCAATCAACATCGACTCACCAACGGAAATAGTCAAGTCCTACGGGATCATGAAATATGCATGCAACTAAAATGGACTCACATGATAAATAAAAACTATGCAAACAGAATGCCCTATATGACATGAACATGCAAAACTACGAATAAACTACAACTACACATGCAATATGAATCCTACATGAGACACACACTAACTATACAAACCCATACATCACCCCCAAACTTAACATATTCAATGTCCTCATTGAAGGTAATAAGAAAGATAGTAGAAACATACCTAACACATGGGTTGCCTCCCACGAAGCGCTGTCGTTAATGTCATTTAGCCGGACAAATGTGAATCAAATCATGGTGGCTCGAAGATCGCATTTGACTTATCCTTAGCAGAAGGACCATTCACCCATTATTTGATAACCTTCTTGCTTTCTTCCCACATCTTTTCCAAATCAAACTTCACCTTGACTTTTCCACCAATCGATTTTTTCTTTTTCTTCTTTACACCTCTAAGGTGTTTATGCTTCTCCGTCGATTGATAAGAACACTCTTTTACCTCATCATCCTTGTTCCACCTTCTCAACACATTATCTTCACACTCTTTAAAAATCACCAACTCATCATTCAGAAGGACATACTTCAAATGTGGTGGAAGTTTTCCAAGCTTGACATTCGAAAGATCTCGAATGGAAGAATTGTCAATGGAATCACTGATGTGATGCTCGAACTTGTGCATGTCCAAATTTTTGCTCAACAGCTGATCAAACTCCTTTCTCTGACCCGTATCAACCATATTCAAGCTAAAACACTCTTCCTCCTCTGTCGGAAATTTCATAGCCTTGAACACATTAAAGATGACCTTGTGATTACTCACCCTCATTGTGAGCTCTCCTTTCTGAACATCGATCAACGCTCGGCCAGTAGCCAGAAAAGGTCTTCCCAAGATGATAGGAATCTTCTTATCCTCCTCAAAGTCAAGAATAACAAAATCAGCAGGAAAAATCAGCTTATCCACCTTTACCAAGACATCCTCCACTATACCCCTTGGATATGTGATCGACCGATCAGCCAACTGTAAGGTCATATTAACTGGTTTCGGCTCAAGCAACCCAAGTTGCTTAAAAACAGCCATTGGCATTAGATTAATGCTAGCTCCCAAATCACATAAGCATTTGCTGAAAAGTTGATTGCCAATAGTGCAAGGTATGGTAAAACTTCCCGGATCTTTAAGCTTCGGTGGCAATTTCTGTTGTAGAAATGCACTACACTCCTCTGTCAAAGCAACGGTGTCCAAATCCTCGAGTTTCAACTTCCGATATAGAATACCCTTCATGAACTTAGCATAGCTCGGCATCTGTTCAAGAGCTTCTGCAAAAGGTATGTTGATGTGTAACTTCTTGAAAACCTCGAGAAATTTGGCGAAATTTGTGTCAAGATTCTGCTTCTGTAGCCTCTTTGGATATGGAGGAGGAGGATAGATCTGGTTACTCTCTATAGTCTTCTTCTGGAGCCTCTTTGGGTATGGAGGAGGTGGGTAAATAGTCTACTCCGAAGTAGACTTGTCAGCAGAATTTTTGCTCTTTTCAGCCTCACCGTCCAACTGCTTAGCTGCCAAATCAAAAATTGGCTTTTCCTTAGAAGGTTCCACCTGATGCTGCTGAATTTCTTCCTCTTCTTCAACTGCTGATTTTTGATTGCCCGTGACCGTTCCCGATCTCAAGGTAACTGCTTTCACATGTTCTTGGACAACTGTCTTTCCTGGATTAGGCTCCGTATCGCTAGGAAGAGTTCCCTGAGCTCTGCTGAGTAAGGCACTTGCCAACTGCCCCATCTGATTCTCCAAAGTCTTGAGCGATGCCGCCTGGCTTTTAACTATCATTCTCAACTCATCCAATTCAGAATTTTCATTCGAAGACTGCCCCGCACTAGCATGAGGTTGTTGCAGAAATCCTGGTGGCTGAAATTGTTGCCTAGGAGCATACTGTGGCTGAAAATTCTGCCCTTGCTGCTGCTGAAAATTCTGAGGATTGTAAGGCTTTGCTCCAAATTGCTGACCTTGGAATGGCTGATAAGGCTGCTGAGATTGTTGATTGTCGCTCCAGCTGAAATTAGGATGATTCCGGCTATTAGGATGATAGGTGGCTGGAACTGGCTGTGATGGTCTCTGAAAGTTGCTCACAAACTGCGCTGACTCACTAGATATGGCACAATTATTCGTTTCATGTGCGCCCGCACAAAGCTCACAAACACTAGCCACCTGCTGAACTCCATAATTCGTCAAAGAATCCACCTTCATTGTCAAAGCCTTCAACTGGGCTGCTATAGCTGTAGCTGCATCAACTTCAAGAACTCCTGCTACTTTGCCTTGTGATAATCTCTGAGTAGGATTCTGATATTCATTCGCAGCCATCATCTCAATTAACTCATAAGCTTCCTCGTAGCTCTTAGCCCATAGAGCTCCACCTGATGCTGCATCTAACATTGGTCTTGATTGTGCTCCCAGACCATTATAAAAACAATTAATCACCATCCAGTCGGGCAATCCATGATGTGGACATCTCCTAAGCATCTCCTTGTAACGCTCCCAAGCTTCACATAAAGTTTCTCCATAATGCTGAGAAAACTGAGTAAGAGCATTCCTGATCGCAGCAGTTTTAGCCATGGGGAAGAATTTAGTAAGAAATTTCTGAGCAAGATCCTCCCATGTAGTAATAGAACCTGCTGGTAGAGAGTGCAACCAGCCCTTAGCCTTATCCCTCAGAGAAAATGGGAAAAGTCTCAGCTTCACGGCATCTTCCGACACTCCGTTGCTCTTGAAGGTGTCGCAAATCTCGATGAAATCCCTAATATGCATATTAGGATCTTCCGTTGGAGCACCCCCAAATTGCACTGAATTCTGCACCATCTGAATCGTGCCAGGCTTGATTTCAAAGGTATTAGCTGCAATAGCCGGCCTGACAATACTCGACTGAATATCATTGATCTTTGGCTGAGAATAGTCCTTCAAAGCCTTAGCTGCAGGTGCTACTCCTTCTGGTACGTCTCCCATCTTTACTAACTTTAATCTTTCTTCTTCCAATTTACGAGTCTGAGAACGTGTTCGCATACACGTTCAAGTACCTGAAACACACAGAACAAACAACTACAATCCAAGTCAGTGAACTCTAACGACCACTGATGACAAGCACATAAACTAAAATAAAACACTTATGATCCCCGGCAGCGGTGCCAAAAACTTGTTATCACAAAATCACGCAAGCGCACGTGGTCACAAGTAATATACGAATAAGTCAAGTTCGTTCCCACAGAGATCTAATGAGGTGTTCAATTCAATTAATGTACCTATGCAACAATGTATGATTTTTATCCACTGCTAAGACAATTAACAATTTGGGTTTGATTATCTAAAATTAACTAGAGAACAAATTATTAAACTAAGAATTAACTAACTAAGAGGATTAAAATCGATTTATGTATATGAGAATAAAACATGGGATCCTAACTTCATTAAGTACTTCATCTAGAGTCTTTTGTCTTTAATCAATGCATGTGACAGTTGTGATAACTAATCGGATAACACGAAATAAGTACACGCTACCTTTCAGTATACGTATACCAAACCACTCAAACATCCACAAAAGATATAGAAGTTGGGTAGACACCAATTATGCTTAGACCCTATATGTCTATAAGATTTGAAAACATAACGGTTTAACGAGCAAGTTATCCATTCAGATTACATAGGGCAGGTAAGATGGTTAAAATCACCTACGAATCATGCATGACAAACATACATAAACCTATGCTAGCATGGCAAGTTCCAAACCTCTATATCCACTTTCGCATTCAATAGAGATTAACAAACAATCTTAGATGTTAGCTACGCATCCAAGAAGAATAAGCACAACCAAACTAGGATATCAATTAGCCATCACACACACATCTTTAAAACAATTAACTACTAAAATCCATAAATAAATCCGTTAGAATCCCACGACAATGATTAGTTCATAATAGAACCGTTCATCATCGTGGGTTCTGATGAAAGCATGATGAAAAACAAGATTCGAATAATATGGATACTAAAGTAATAGAGTTGAGAAAACAAATCCCAAAAGCATCCAAGAGTATCGCCAAGAAAAATACAAAAGAAAAGTAGATCTAGAACTCCGTTGCTTGTCACGCGCGTAGGAATCCTTCGTCAAACTTGAATCTCCGTGTCTCGGCTCTCTCTCTATGTGTTACTGGGAATAGGTTGTGATTATTGGTGACGGGTTGTGTTTATATAAACTCCAGGAGACTTTTTCAGCAAGATATTTCCATATTTCCATTTAAAAATCGAAATCAGAAAACTTTACAAAATTTCTGCCAGGCGGCCGCGCCCTAGGCGCGCCCCCGCGCACCCGGTCTCTGCCTCGCGCGCGCGCCCGCGCACCTGGCCGCGCGCCCGCGCGCCAGGTGCCTGCCCATGGACTCCAAATGAAATCCTAAGTTCCTCCAAGTGCTTCCAAGGCTTCCATGAGTTTTGCAAAGTCCTCTAAATGCTTCCAAGGGCTTCCATGAGTTTTGAAAAGTCCTCTAAATGCTTCCAAGGGTCTTCCATATTTCTTGCTATTTTCAACTCCAATCCTAGGACTTAGAACCCACCATTTAGACCTGAAATCATGCTTGATACTTCCAACTAGTTCACCTGCATTAAAACACTAGAACATATCACACTTACCGCATACTTGAGGTCAATTCCACCAATTTAAGCCGGTTTCTAAGCATTCCAAGTGAATATAAAATCCACTTATCAACCTTGATGTCAACTCTCTTGCCCTTCTTGTCTTCATCAAGCTTTATTGCAGTTGACATTGGAGTTTTTGCTGGGGATGAATCTTCTAAACCATATTTCTTCAACAGATCTTTGACATACTTTGACTGGTTTATGAAGATGCCATCCTTTCTTTGATTTACTTGCAGACCAAGGAAGTAGGTTAACTCACCCATCATACTCATCTCATACTTGCTTTGCATCAACTTGGAGAACCTTTGACATAGTTTCTCATTTGAAGAGCCAAAAATGATATCATCCACATAAATTTAACTAGAATGATATCATTACCATGCTTCTTGAAGAATAGAGTTTTGTCAATTGTACCTTTGGTGAATTGATACTCAATAAGAAATTGGGAAAGAGTTTCATACGAGGCTCTAGGTGTCTGTTTGAGACCATAGAGTGCCTTGAGCAATCTATACACAAAATCTGGGAAGTCTTCATTTTAAAAGCCAGGAGGTTGGGACACAAAAACCTCTTCAGCCAGATCACCATTGAGAAAAGCACTTTTCACATCCATTTGATACACCTTAAAGTCAGAGTGAGCTGCAAAGGCCAAAAATATTCCAATGGCCTCTAGTCTGGCTACAGGTGCAAATGTCTCATCACAGTCAATGCCTTCTTGTTGACAGTATCCCTTGGCAACCAGCCTTGCTTTGTTTCTTACAACCACACCTTATTCATCCATTTTGTTCCTGAATACCCATTTGGTATCAATGACATTCTTTCCTTCAGGAGGTGGTACTAATTCCCAAACTTTGTTCTTCTCAAATTGATTTAACTCTTCCTGCATGGCAACAATCCAATCAGAGTGCTTTAAAGATTCTTCAATCACTTTTGGTTCTTCCTGTAATAGAAAGCAGGTATAAAGACATGTGTTCATAGTAGCTCTCCTTGTTCTAACACCTTCACTAGGATCACCAATGATCTGTTCCCTAGTGTGGGCTATGTCCCATTTTCTTGTATGACCTTGTTCATTTCTTTGGCTTGTCTCAGAATCATCTTGATTATTAGCATTTGAATTTCCTTCTTCTCATCCCCCTGTGTTGATGCTCACTTGCACAGGTGTTTGAGGATTATCATCAAGGTCATGTCTTTCATATGTTGGGATAGTTAGAGCATGTGTTTCTTCTTCACTTTCAGAATCTTCAGAATCCTTTTGATTTTCAAATCTTAATGGCACACTATTTATCTCACTTGTTTCAAGTCCAGGGAATTTCTTGTCATTAAAGGTAACATCCATGCTTTCCATCACTTTGTGTTGCTCAGGTACAAACACCATGTATGCTTTCCTTTCCAGAGAGTAGCCTATAAAGATACCTTCAAATGCCTTTGCATCAAATTTTCCAACATGCTCAGATGTATCTTTCATCACAAAACATTTGCTCCCAAATGCATGAAGATGCTTGAAGGATGCTCTTTTTCCAGTCATCAAAGAGTAAGAAGTTTTGCCAGACCTCTTATTGATTAATGTTCTATTTTGCACATAACATGTTGTGTTAACAACATCAGCCCAAAAACTAGTAGGTAGCTTTGCATCCAACAACATTGTCCTTGCAGCTTCAATGAGAGTTCTGTTCTTTCTTTCTACCACTCCATTTTGCTGTGGAGTTCTAGGAGCTGAAAGTTGTTGAGATATGTCCTTGTCTTTGCAGAACTCATACAATGTGGCATTTCTAAATTCAGTTCCATTATCACTTCTCAAAGTAGCAACAAAGGAGCCTGTGTTTTGTGCTTCCTTATGAACTCTCTTGATATGCTCAATGATCACTTGAGGGGTTTCATCCTTGGAGAACAGAAATTCCACCCAAGTATACCTTGAGTAATCATCCACCATAACTAGAGCATATTTCTTCTTGGAAAGTGACATTACATTTACAGGACCAAACAGATCCACGTGAATCAATTGCAGGTATTTTGAGTTTGAGTTGAGCAACTTTTCTTTGTGACTTGACCTTTTGAATTTCCCTTTCTGACATGCTTCACAAGCTTCATTTTGAACAAATTCCAAGGTAGGCATGTCTCTTATGAGTTCTCTCTTTGCAAGAGAGTTCATTGCATTGACATTCAAATGAGACAGTTTCTTGTGACAAAGCCAAAAGTCTTCATTTGAGGCTTTTGTGTAGAAACAACATATTTCTCCCTTGTCTGCAGCTTTTAGGTTAGCCACAAACAAGCTTCCTTTCTTCACACCAGTTAAAGCAACTTCACCACTATCTCTTTTGGAGATTAAGCACTGATCCTCAACAAATTCAACCTTGAATCCTCTGTTTGTGAATTGTCCAATGCTTAGGAGATTGTGCTTTAGTCCTTCAACAAATGCTACATCTTCAATAATGACATTTCCAATTTCAACCTTGCCATATCCCATTGTATAACCAATGTTGTCATTTCCAAAGGTTACTGATGGGCCAGCCTTCTCCTCAAATTGTGATAGCAGGGCTATATCACCAGTCATGTGACTTGAGCATCCACTGTCCAAGATCCATATGACTCTTTTATTCCTGTTGCCCTGCATTCACAAAATGACTAAGTTGTTTTTGGTACCCACACTTGGATGAGTCCATTTGATTTAGAAACATGATTATTGCTGATTTTTCTGTCATTGACAATCTTCTTCACATCAGGTGACTTCACTGACTTGGAAGCCTTAGAGTTTGCACCCTTAGGCTCACATGAAGTCTTTCCCTTATCACTTTTGGTTGGGGATCCTGTTATGTGAGTGTGCATATGTGTGTGTGAATCATGTGAGTGTGCAGTGTCAAGATTTTGCTTCAAAGATAAGCACTTAGCAATCACAGTCACATAGCATGTCATACAGTTTGATTTTCCACATAAAGAATCATGAGTATCAGTTGAGCTAACAGAAAGGTTCTTTAGATCATGCATCTCATGGTTAACAGATTTTGTACACTTATGAGTTAAATGATTCACAGAGGAACATTTTTGACATTGTTTCCTAGGGGCATTTGACACATAAGCATAGTTATTACTCTGGTTAACTCCTACCTTTCCATTTCTGTTCTGTTTCTTTTTCTTAACAACTTCTTTGGTGACTTTAGAACTCTTACCAATGGTGTCTTTGGTTTCTTTTTGAGTTGTTGATTTAGGAGAGGAATATATACCTTCAGCAGCCATATCTTCTTCAAGAATTTGTTGTTTGATGACCATTAACTCTTCATCAAACTCCACAGTACTCTTTTTGAAGAGAGGCTTCTTGGCATTAGTTAAAACAAGAGGCACATTTTTGTTGACACAAGATTTCTTTTCTTTGCCTTTAGCACTCTTCCTTCCTTTATCATTCTCATAATCAAAACCAATTCCAATATTGGAATTTTTAGTGTGTTCTTCATGATATGATTGAACAATCTCAGCTGAGTTTCTATAGCTCCTTATTTTCAATTCATTTTCTGCAATTTGTTCTCTAAGGGCCTTCTCTATTTGTTCAGCACAGACTACCTTGTTTTTGAGATACTCAACTTCTTGTTTCAAACTTTCAAGATTAACAACCAACAATTAAAGTTCCTCTTTCTTTTCTGTAAGTTCAGTATTCTTAGCAGTTAGCCTGTCAATTTCCTCATTAGCAGCTAACATACTTGTGTGAATATTAAACATTTTTGTGCTCATATCTTCAACATTTTGCTTATATTGAGAGGGAGACATTTCAATAGAAGTTAGAATAGGTACCTGATTGGAAGATGGAGTATCAGGTTCATCTGAGAAAGCCATCAATGCATAGTTGACAAATTCTTGATTCTCATCTTCATCTGAATCATCCCAGCATTTTCACTCTGCAATGAAAGCCTTTCCTTGTTGTTTCTTGAGTAGAGCTTCATACTTAGCTTCAAGTTCCAAGTAAGCTTTGTCCTTCTTGACTTGCTTGGGCTTTTTGCATTCTGTAGCAAAGTCCCCAAGTTCATTACAGTTGTAGCACCTTATCTTTGATCTATCCACACTTCCTATTTTGTAACCACTCTTTGCAGCACCAACAGTTCCCTTCCCTTTGTTGAAATTACTAGAGCCACTTGATCCACCAGCTCCACTGGAGTTGAACTTTGACTTAAATGGTTGTCTCTTTTTGAACCTTATGTTTGGATACTTCCTAGCCATGTAAGCAAAAGATTTATTCTCCATTTCATCCAGTTCATCCAAGCTGTAGAAATCATCTTCCTCAGGCAAGTCATAGATAACTTGAGAGTCATCAACGGCAATCTCATCATTCAGTTCTTCAATCTTGGGTTGACCAACTTTCATGGTTTCTATTTTGTTACTCAGATTATCAACAATAAGAGCACATGAAGTGTTAGTCATCACACCTTGTTTTGACTGAATGGACCTCTTCTGAAACAGTTCCAGTTCATATGTTTTCAGAACACCATATAGAACATCAAAACCTATTTTGGTCAGGTCTCTTTCCATGAGAGAGGAGATTCTTGGCTCCAAATGATTTGGAAGAGTCAGCAAAAATTTCTTGTTGAGCTCTTCAGTTTCATAGTGTTTGTCATAAAGCTTGAGATCATTTATCAGCCTGTTGAATCTCTCAAACACTTCAGTGATGCCCTCCTTTGGTTGTGCCATGAATGCTTCATATTGAGAAACAAGAATATGTCTCTTGTTTTTCCTCACTTCAGTAGTACCTTCACAAAGCACCTCTATGAGCTCCCACATTTTCTTGGCACTAGTGCAGTGAGCAATGTTTCCATACATGTCAAGATCCATGGAGTCACATATGATGAGTTGAAGATTGCCATCAAGACCCATTTTCTCTTTTTCAGGTTCAGTGTATTTTGTGGGATCTTTAGGTACATGTCTTGCTGGTATTATCTCAGTACTAACAGTTGTTTCAGCAATCTCAATCATTGGAGTAAAGGGACCATGCTTTAGAATGTCTAAATACATGGGGTTTGAAGCTTTGATGAACAACAACATTTTCTTCTTCCAGATATTGTAGTGTTCCTTGTCAAATGGAGGAATCTTGATACTGCATAGATTCTGTGAACTCATATTTGATCTTTTACTGTTTGTGTTTCAACAGCCTGCTCTGATACCACTTGTTAGAAATGAATACCACTTAGAAACTAGACAGAGGGGGGGTGAATGGATAGTTTTGATATTTTTCGATTCTTGAAAACTAAATAAGCTGTGAGAGATTATGTTGTGTAAAATACAGAATGAAAATAAACAGAACACACACAATCACTTTAATATACTTTGTATTAAGTAAATTAAATACTACAGCTTTCCAGAATTTCACAGATGACTTTCTGGCTTCTAAACAAGAACAGTTTGTATCTTGTTTTCTTACAGAGAAAGAGTGTTTTAGATAAATCTATGTGTATCTCTCTTACAACTAACAATAGGGTGTGCAAGATATATATATATATATATTATACAGACTAGTGCACACCCCTATTTACACAGTTACCCCTCACTGTAAGTCCAACTTGTCCTGCCATAAGAAGTTAACTGTGTCAGGAAGGACCACTTGTTTTTCGGAGTCTTTCCCATTTCTGTAGCTGCTTGTCTCTTGTCTTTCTCTCCAAGTTTAGCTGTAGATTTGCCATCTGTTCTTTGGACCACCTTACCAGAACAGATGCTTCAGTATTTGTCTCCTTTGAATTTTGGTTCTGTACCTTGATTTGTCTTGTTATAAACGGCTAAGTGTTGATATCGTGAACTCCAGCATTTCCCTGACTTCACGATATATCCTTTGAAGACTTCGCGATCTAGCCTTTGAAGACTTCGCGACATAGCCTTTTTGAGGACTTCGTGAACTAGGCTTTTTGAGGACTTCGCGATCTAGGCCTTTTGAGGACTTCGCGATCTAGGCCTTTTGAGGACTTCACGATCTAGGCCTTTTGAGGACTTCACGATCTAAGCCTTTTGAGGACTTCACGATCCAGTACATTTTGACTTTGCGATATCAACACTTCACGATATGAGTAATGAAGACTTCACGACATAGTTCATTTAGGACTATCAACTATGCGATCTCAGTACTTCACGACATGGATATTTTTAGACTTCACGACATAGCTTTATTTTGACTTCACGGTATAGGGACTTAGAGAAACTTCTGCAACTTATTTCTTCAAGGCCTTATTCATCTCCATCCTGATGCATGAACATTTCTAAACTTCTACCAAGATAATTATTCCATGGCCTATGTACATTCTAGATTTCAAGAAGCTTACTAGGCTCATTATAACTTTGAGCAAACAAGATAAAGCTAAGTACATGAAAACAAGACAAGTACAATAGAGACCTATACTATATCCTAGTGAAAGAATTCAATAGGTCATGTAGAGTGACATAGTCACAAAGAGTAGGCTTGTTAATAGTGGTATTCAGACATGTCTTGAGCCTAACAATTTTAAACAATAAAAATTAGAATTTTGAAAAAGATTTGAATTAAATTTTATGACATAATAAAATTGATTAATAGATGATGTAATTGATTAAGTAATTAGTTTGTTTTATGTTCAATTTGGTAACAACAAGAAAGCGGGTCAGTGGGAGGAAACAAATTTAACGAGAGAGCGATTCATTAAAAGGAGCATATTATATGCTAGAATTTAATATTTATGTATTTTTAAATAGAAGTAGAAATATAAAGTTTTAGAAAAATAAAGTGATTAATATAGTAATATTTGATATAATTGTAAAATAATAAAATATATTAAACAATTGACCTTTTCTATAATTATTCAAAATTTCGGTAATAAACAACACTAAACGGAGAATTTAAAAAAAACCTTAATTTCATGTTTTAAATATAATTTAAAGGTATTTTGATGCAATAATATATTATAGTAATATATTAGAAATACTATTATATAAGTTAAAATTCAAACTATAATGTACTAATATTATCTTTTCCAATAATACTATATAAACATAAGTTATATTATATGTTTATATTGATTTTTATCAATATAATTTTTTTCATATATATATGGCAATGGTATCGGTCCAAGAAAATAAAAAATCAAACTATCTAAACAAAAGAATATGTGAATAATTTATAATATTACCTACCCTAATGCAAATTTTACAGAATATATGTTATTTGATAATTTATATAATTTTGTAGATATTTATTTCATAAATTTTGTTCTAATATTCTTTTTATTTAACAAATATATTCTAACGCCGTTGCGAAGTGCGTCTTAGTAACCTCGTTTTATTATATTTTGATAGGTTATCGTTAACTTTACAAATTTTAAATTGATTAATAACATTTTAGACATCAAAATATCATATATTAACATTTATAAATTTATTCTTTTCCTAATTTTTATTTTAACCCATCAAATTATCATTCATTTGTTTAATATGTACTTCTACGTACTTTTTTAGAGATATTAATAGCACGTTCACTCTCGAATTTATTTTACTAAATGAAATAATAATATTAAACGAGAACACTCTTTCATTAAATGTTTTCTAAAATTTTATTAACTAAGATTACGAAGTTTTTCACGTACAAATATATGGTATTTTGTTTATAAATGTGCACTCAAATATATAATTTTATGTGTATAATTTCGATTTTACACCTAGAATGTTTATAAACAAGATCAATGCACATAAACTTAGTAATTTATTAATAATAATTTATTACTTAATCTAATATATCATATGTTGAATTATTTATTTTTAATATTATTCATTATACATATATAAATATATTATTTTTTAAGATATATTGAAAACCGGATCGGATCCGGATATCCGATTTTATATAAATTTGTGATCCGGATCTGAATACGAATTTATAAAAAATATCCGGATCGGATATCCGGTCCGGTTTTTTCGGATCGGATATCCAAATTTTCGAATTTTTAAAATTGGATACCGGATCGAAAATTAGGATAATCCGGTTTTCGGATTTTTATGCTCACCCCTAATGATAAGTACTTGGTCTGTATATTGCATCCCAAATCTTATTTGATGGTTTGTAAAAACAATAATAATTAAAAAGCTGAAAAATAATATTATAACATTTAAAAAATAGGAAATTTCCCTCTCTACTCCATTTTATAATCTTATTTCTAATTTTACTAACCTCCATATCTTCTTTCAATTATATACTTTTGTTTTTTTTAAAGTACGCCTTCGGTACTTATATACTTCTCTTTTTTTTATACTTTTATTTGTGTCTGGAGAAACGGGTCTCCTTCTCCTGACCTTCCATATCAATCAGTGAAATCTATTGTTCATTCTTGTTTCTTCCACTTCTTCTCATCTCCTCTTTCATTTTTATCTATTTTCTCGACATATATATACAAAATTCGCAAATTTATATGTGTATATATGTATATATATTTGAGGTTAATATGATGTCGTCGTCGTGGAGTTTATGCTTCCGATTCCTATATATTGTTGATTTTTGAGTTAATCTGGTGAGTTTTTTGTGATTTTAGTTGATTCTAATTACTCATGAATTGGGTTTTTGGTTGATAAAAGTTGCATTGGTTGAATTTATACTTTTTGCATACCAATTTACTTTGGATTGCAGACATTTCAAAAAGAATTATTAAGTTGCGGAGGTTGCAAACCGTATATTTATATATGTATGTATATTTGTGATATTAGGCCTCGCATGGGCACTAATCTTGGTTGTTGATTTAGAAAGTGTAATTTATTTAGGTTGTTTATGAGATTTCAATTATGCATATCAATTGTTCGACAAAATGTTGCTTCTAGTTTCTTTCAATTGTTAGAAAGATGGGTTGCAATTGGTGAGTTGATTGTTGTAGTTGCAACAGATTAAAAAAGCAACTATGCAGCTAGAATTTATCTTTAAAAGAAAAAGAAAATTAAATTTGCATTTTAGGTTATAGGAGTTGCAAACGCTATTTGATAAAATGACAAAAGAATTACTAAGTTGCATTTTGGGTTGCAAGGGTTGCAAACACTGTTTGATAAAATGTCAAAAAAATTACAAAGTTGCATTTTGGGTTGCAGAGGTTGCAAAACGTATTTTTGAAAATAGTTTTAAAAATAACGTATTTTTGTAAATAATTTTCAGAATCATCGTATTTTTGAAAAAATCCTTAAGTAGATGAGAAAGTGGCTCTATTAAAAGACATATTTACTTGTTTTAATTAATTTAAAAAAGAATTAATTGCAGTTTGATGGCCTCAACTATTATCTTTTTGCACAAAAATGACTCTTTTATAATTGTAGCCATTTTAATGACTAAACTATTATTTTTTTAACAGATGAATGCATCCCGACAATTTTTTTAACGGACGTTAATGAATTCACTTTTTCATTTTTATTATTGCACTTTGATGGCTCAATTATAATTTTTTTGCACAAAAATGACTCTTCTTGTATATATTGACGTCTTTTTAACTAAATTAGTATTTAAAAATAATTTAACTAAATTATACTTTTAGAATGCCCAAATGACTTTAAGATTCTTTATCATAAAACTATTGTAGACGATTTTTAGACTCTAGTACTGTAAGAACAAGATAAATAAAAAATGTAAAAGCAAATTCTTGAGTTACGCTTCTAATATGAATATCTCTAATAATTTTTATATATATTTCTTTAATTGGTTTTTTCATCTGAGTATCTCTAATTTTCTTAGATTTTAGCGTAATCTTTAACGTAATCTGAATTAAAGACATTGTTAAAAAAAGTCATGTGCTAAGTTCTAAAAATCATGCATTTAATTCAGATTACGTTAAAGATTTACTAATGTTCGCATCACATTTTTCAAACATCTTAAAATTTTAATTTGATTATTCACTAACAAAAAGATATCATAATTAATTTTTAAAAAAAGGCATTCGAACATCACTCAAATGTTAGATCATTGTAAAAGACGGAAAAATGTAGGATTAATTAATTTATATTGGAAGCAACACGAGTTTACTTTCTGATGATTTATGACAAAGTCATTCGATTTTTATATTTTTCGGTTTATCTTATTCTTCTAGTACTATTGCCTAAAAATCATGTAGAATAATTTTACAATAAAGAATGTTAAGGTGAATTGAGCATTTTAAAAGTATAATTTAGTTCACTTATTTTTAAATAAAAAATTTGGTTAAAAATGTCAAAAATATATTTTAAAAAAAGTCAATTTTGTTCAAAACAATAATACTTGAGCCATCAAAGTGCAATTACAAAAATTAAAAAATGAAACCATTAACGTTTGTTAAAAAAATTTAACAAAATGCAATCATCTGCTAAAAAAATAATAATTTAGTCTATAAAATGGCAACAATTATAAAAGAGTCATTTTTGTGCAAAAAGATAATAGTTCAGGCCATCAAAATGCAATGAAGTCTTTTAAAATTTTTAACATTTATGTTGGAGGCCCGCATATCCATCTTGGGTCTGATCGAATAAGCCCATGGTTGGCAAGCCCACATGTTCTAAGGGTTCTTGACTTCAGCTCAAGAGGGTGAAGGATGGTGCCACCCCACAATCGTTATGTCTTCACAACGATCACTTGAATTCTTTTCTTTGCAGGTTCAATTGATTGCTTTGGCAGAAATTTGATTCCGACAATTTCATTTATTACAAATAAAAATAACTTAAATACAAGCATACAAGAGTGATTTAGTGAAAAAAGCCCGTAGATATCATAGTTGCAAAAACATTTAACCTACTTGCTTTATAACAATACACGAACTGTTTTATGAATAATGTTTTTTATTTATTGATTTGTTTCAATATTTATCATTAATATTAAACAAATATTTTTACTCATGAGTAATCGAACTTTATCCTTTTACTTAATAATTCTAAGTGTGAAATTACTACGTAACTCCTTAACTCCAGTGTTCTAAAAGTTATAAAAGTCGGCCGATTAATCGGTAGATGGATGGTCCCCATCTCGATTAAACGAAAATCGTGTCAAAGAACGATTTTTTTTAAAAATCTGTCAAAAGTAGGGCGATACAGAATCAATCGGTTGAGGCTATCAAAAATTGGTATTAATCGATCAAAGTTGGAAAGAATATTAATTTTTTTTTAAAGGTATTTATTTTTGAAAAAAGTTAATAAACAATATATTAGCTATTATATGGGTATGATTTATTGAGTAAATCTTAATATACCAATTTTTCTCTCAAATAGAAATATTCTTTCCATACTATTAATATGCGGTTTTTTTTATGTAATCTTAACATTTGAATATCATTGGACTAATGATTTATGATATTTTTTTTTAATAAATCTTTTGAAAACTTGTTGAAATTAAAATAAAATTATATATTATCATTAAATAAATTATCTCCAGTTAATCATTATAAGGTATCTCTACCTCTTTATGCCGATTTTCATCTTGTAGAACACTGTTTTGATAATAAATTATTTAAATTTTAGTCAAATTGATCTTTGGCTTCGGTTGCGGATGAGGCCGCGTAAATTTTTTTTGGATAAGAAAATATTTTTCAAAAATCAAGTTATCACTTTTCCGCCCAATTTATTTCAAATTAGACCGGACGAATTTTTCATATATGAACAACTAAAGTTGGGGGAGAGCACGGGCTGGTTCAGCTAAGTTTTAGATAAAACCGGAATCATATATCTTCGGTTTCTAAAATTGAAAACCGCAATCATCGGTTCGGTTTCAAAATATCTAGTTCGGTTATAATTGATTTGGTTTCGGTTACAAAATCGATTAGTATAAAAATAAGAACAAATATTACTACTAGAATTTTTAGAAAAAAAACTTAATAAAACAGTTAAAGTTTGACTGTGTTATATACGGAGTATTTGTTTTCACTACTGTAATATTTTTGAGTATAGAGCAAGATGGGTCAAACCTCACATTTAGCTTAAACTGACAGGCATTCTGTCTACAAAAATTAAGGCCATGGAGTTTTTTTACAAGACTATCTAATTCTTGCAATATCACAATATAAGCCTCAACACTGTGAGCAAATTTATAAAATAATCTAACCAAAGAACTAGATTTCAAATGACAATCTAAGTCAAAAAAACTAAAAAATGAACCAAAATCTCAGGATATCATAACACTAGAATGCCACAAAACTTGGGGCACAATATGACAAAAAGAAATCATAACAAAGAAAATAAGTATAAACAAGACATTTGGATCAGTGATTTTTGTGTGCATTCTAGTGTCATTACCAGATTAAAGAAAATGATACACACCAGCTGAATAGTAGATTGTAGAAAGTTAAGAAACGTTGGAACTGAAAATATATATTAATAATTAGTTCGATTTGTTATCGGTTCAATTGAGAAATATAACTGGAACCCAACCATTTAAATCGATTCGATTTCAGCTTGGATTTAACCGGTTTAATTTTTGTCGATTTCAGTTCGATTTAAAATTTTATTCGCTGCTTCTCATTTACCTTTTCTATCATTTTTAGGCTTGCAAAGAGGTCTCAAGGATCAGTTCTCTTTAATTTTTAGGAAATATGTAGGATATCCTATTAAATTTAATATTAAAGTACCCAACAAGGGATGAACATACCAACAAGTAGGTGCAAGTGGATATTGTTCGGTATGAGAGTAAAAGCCGAATCGCAGAGGTCTCAAGGATCAGTTCTCTTTAATTTTTAGGAAATATGTAGGATATCCTATTAAATTTAATATTAAAGTACCTAACAAGGGATGAACATACCAACAAGTAGGGGTGCAAGTGGATATTGTTCGGTATGAGAGTAAAAGCCGAATCAAATCGTAACTTGCGGTTATTCAAAATTTTCATCCGCAACCAAACCATTAATGTAAAAAAACCAACTATCCACCCACGTTTTTGCGGTTCAACCACGAAAGTAGTTGCACAAAAAAATTGAACTTTTAATACTTAATATACGAACTCGCGGTTACACAATGGGCTCATCAAGTACTTAATTTTATCATACAAGCTTCTTTTTTTTTAGTTATAGGAGAAACTCTTAAAATATAAAAAGATGGTTGTTGGTTTGAGTGGCTCATCAAGTGCTAATGGACTTCGCCAAGAACAAGCATGTTATCCTTCCACCGACAAGAGCGGGAAGTGATCGCTGCTCTGTGGAGCCAGCCTAACGCAGAACCTTCCGCTTTATTGACCAGGAGCTCCAGGCTTTCGCCCAAGGCCCATGGCACAACTCCATACTTGGAATGGGCAAGCTTGTGACTTACTCAAACAAAGCCCGACCTTCTGAACCATAACAATCTCCAACCATCTTAAATCTCTCGCTTGAGTCACAGGCTCCCGCTACAAAGCCCAGATGAAAGTAAAGCTTCATTCTCTGCCTTATAAAGAATATATTTTTCTTCCCTTGACGCGATGTGGGTACTTTTCTTCTTTGTCTTGGCTCAATATGCTTCCCTTCATGTGATAATCTAATAAAATTGTTGCCTACATATAGGTAACTTAAAAATTGTTTTTACTGCTATGAGTTACCTATATTTCAAAATTTTTAATTAATAATTTATATATATTCCTTACCTATATTTAAATATGTAGGTTGGAGATACTTAATAAACAATCTTGGTTATCTATATGGATGGGCATAGCATATTTTTTAGGGATTGATAGCGATTTTCTTTCGCCTAATATGGATGGTTACCTAATATCATTTGTGGGAAAAATATAGGCAGTGGAGGGGTTGAAATGCTCTCAAGATGTGTAAAAGCTAGAGACCCCTTAAACTTTTAGTAGCACAATCTTATGTACATTATTGTTAAAATCTAAATACATTATAATCAACACTTGAGTCTTTCTTCCCCGATTTGTTTTTTTTTGCTAATTACAAATTCTTAAAGCATTAATTATATTGGCACAAGGTACCAGGGTATTCATTTGTAAGGCGCAAGGTATTAACAAGGTACACTTGATCTTTACAAAAAGGTTGAGAAATGTGTCCCATGTAATGCAACTATCTTGATGAACTTTAGTAACTCTAACTGTCTTATCTAAGAAAGAAAAACATGAATGTGGCGTTGGGGTAAAAAGTTGGACTGCAAAACATTTGAACCATATTATGGGATTATGAATTTTTCCTAGTCTCTCTACATGAGCTACTTGGAACTTTTCTGTCTTGTGTTGTCACCACTCTGCTACATTTCAAGTATGGGAGCACGGTTTTGTTCGGCTCGATTTTTGGATGAAACCGGATCTGGAACTTATGATACGGTTTTGATTTCAAAAATCTCGGTTACACCAGAGGTAGCCATCTGTAGTTAGCACATCAAATAACAAATATACTCCAGTGGTCAGTTTTAACTAGCCAATAACCATCTATGTTTCACTGAATCAATGTAGTATGTTGTTCAAAATTAAAATGATCAGGAGTTCAGGACAGAAGAGCTGGTGCAACAAGAGGATGGAAACATGGAAATGAATGTTACTAAGAATTAAAATATCTTGTAAATGTATTTGTTAATTGCAACCTAGAAGCTGAATAAAATTACAGTTTTTCGATTTTGATTTACCGATTTCGGTTTTTCTGCTCAGTACTTCGACAGTTCTCCATCTGTTTTCGTTTTCACGAGGTCAAAATATTGCAGTTTACTGTTCTCAAATGGGTTCAAGCAAAACTACAATTAAGCTTCAAATTTGATTTAAAATATACAAAATCCGTCTACTTAAGTTGAAGGGAGTTGTTAATAAAAATATTGAACTACAGATTTGTAGGGCCTTACCCTTGTTTAGAGGGAGCCCTTCCAGAAATTCTCGATGGCACTAGGCAGAGCCAAGGCCAAAGAGGGGGTTTGGAAATAGTTTTCAACCAGCAATTGACGCGCCTCGGTTAGTACCTCACTAGCTGCGTCATTGCCCCAAGCGCAAAGATACTCACTACTGCGGCTTCAATTGGTTTTTAAAGAATAGCTTTTGACACGCTTTCTATCATAAGCGATGTGGTTCCAAAGCATTTGGTAATATTCACTAAAACAAATACACCAGGAGTATGCTATAAGGTTTTTGATCAAGCTACTGCCTTTTTTTCTTGCCAGATCTCTCAAACACATAGTATAACCGATGACCTCCTGATTTAGTGAATGTTTAGCGAGACCCCCTCCACCAGATATCGAATCTTTACAAATTTTATCTCTATGCAAGAAATGCAAATACAGTATCCAGGCCAGCCATTTAGATATAATTCAGCTAGCTCAATCTTTTGGTTTTGCTTTAATTTCTTATATAGTAAATATACATAACATTTAAATCAATATGTCTTCTAGATACAAATTTTGATGTGTTCATTAGATGTCAGTGTTCTATTGTTAATATGATTTTATAGAAAACTTGAAGTATGCTTCAAGATTAAAAGCAATGGTTGATACATTATATATGTAGAGTTGAGGAAATAACAAGTGAATTCTAGCTTACATCAACACCAGGAACTTTGGGAGGTGCAAATTTTGTGTGGTAGGTTCGACCACTTGCAGGATGTTGCAACGGGTAACTTCTATATATTTGTTAATACGTAAATTTGTTTAGAACTGTTGCCTTCACTTCTTTCACCCTACTGCAACATATTTCTGTTTATAATTCACTACATAAATGAGATGCACTGTTTGTTGATTTGTAGTCTATAATGGTTATGGTCTTTGAACGCAATTCTAGCGTTCGTATGATTTCCTTTATTTCAACAGGTAGCTGGGGGATGTTCCCCAACGTAAAAAGTGGCAATCACTTGTTCACTGTTCATATTCCTCATAGATATTCAGAATGTCTGAAGACAATAAATTCTTCTGAGCTTAATCTAAGGTCTGAAATCAATAATATTTGTTGGTGTTTACGACCACTAAAAGAAGAGAAACAGGATAAAGAACAGGAGCATTAATATAAATACATACTGCATATTATTCCAGAGAACTAACTTCTGGGTTTATACAAAAAAATATCTAAAACTGCCTGATTTAGTAATCATTGAAGAAAGGAGATAACAAACTAGTGAACATGATTTCAAAAAGAATTCAAATATTAAAGGCTTCTACTTCAGAGTTTGCGAAGTATTCTACTGGATATTGAATGAGCATTGGTATTCCTGTTGTAGAATGACGCAAAAACTGCAGTTTCAAAAGAATGTTGTGATTTATCTGTTAGCTTTCACAGCTCTGTATTACCTTCCAATGCAGGCAAGCGAGTGTTCGTAAAGTTGGCTCATGATGTTATGACTTATCTAAATGACTAAATGGCCTTGTGGTTGATTTTGAAATGATTATCTAAAATCATATATTTGGCCAACATATATAGGTTTTAGGCAATGGAGAGATACTCTCCAGGATGTGTAAAAGGGGGGCATAGAGACCCTCAAATTTTTATTCAAATTTTTATTCTCTCATATAATTGCTAAAAATTTAAACAAATTGTATCGACAGTTGAATTAGTAAAGTTATGTTTTCTCAGGTTCACTTTCTTTGCAAATTATAACCCTTTTAACGCAGTAATTCTAAGAAAAGATAGAATGAAAATATTTCACATAAAGGTGCCTAAACATGTAATGCAAAGTTGCTACATATTCAATGTTAATGTAAAGTTAATTGCTGCTCTGATGAATTTTTTTAATCTCTCCGCATGAAATGCTTGTTTGGAGTTTTACTACGTCTCCCACTCTCTCTCTTTTAAGGGTACCATTTCTTATTTTTTGATTCAGGGTATCATAGATATAAAACAATTTCTATTTTGTCAATAATAAATATTACTCTAAAAACATTCTATTCAAGTTTGAATTGACGATCGATTATCTACCCAAGAAGATGAGAAGAAAAATTTGTACTTTAAATTGTAGGGGATCCTCCAAAGAAAGACCCCTCCAAAAATAGGCGTATGCCACTTTGAGTGACGAACACACGGTATTCTTTAGTAAAAGGCGAAAGAATAGTTCGCTTTGTGCTCATCACATGGCTTCGTGGGTTTACATCTCAACAAATGGCTGCTCTTATAAGAGCGTGATAAGATGTGCTTCTAGTTCCTTGCAATGTGGGATTGTGTATTTGTTTCTGTACCAGTGTGGCCTGAGCAAGTAGTAATACTAATTCATTCAACTTACAAACAAACCTCAAAAAATAATCTACTTTTGGCTATTTTTGAGATAAATTAACTGATTGTGGAGTGCTTTTATCTTAGATTATGTTAGTGAGTCACCAAAATTGTAGACACTGCAACACTAATTGTTTTGTTGGACTTTGACACTCTTTTGCAACCCAATTTTCTTCTTCTTAGGGATCATTAAAATATTAGAAAGCAAACTTCTACCTTTATAGACTTCCGATAGTTATAAGTGAAGAAAGGGATGAGACACTGCTTGTCTCTGGTGTTATTTCTCTTCTGTTATAAACCAGATGAGTGTTCTGTTTCTTTTTCTTTTTTGCAAAAAATATTCGAACAACTCCTCAATTTGTGCTATGTTGACATTCTCTGTATTGTTCCAATTTTATCAGATACCTCCAAAGATACATCAGAAAAGCCCATCATCGGGCTATGAGGAAAGCATAACATCTACTCTTTAGCAATTGTGGGAACTTAGATAACAAATTTCTTGGACCGTTCACCGCAACTATTTCACGGATTACAGCAATAGTCTCAGTGCTCTCACCCCACATCCTGCATTTGAACTCTTTCCCTTAATTTTGTTGATACATGGCATTTTGTATGCAAATGAGACTTGAAACAATTACAGCGGTACATTGTGTCTATGCATTCTACTAATATACAAGTAAAGTATATTCTATGTGAGAAAAGAAAATCTTGCTTAAATTCTATTTCCCCCTTTGTTCTTGGTTTAATTCTTACGATTTATTCAGGAGTGAGTGAGATGTTGTTTTGCTAGTTTACGTGAACAACTTGTTGAAACTACTAATTAGTTGGACGTATACTATACTAGGTGGCCTTGAGTCTGTACAGTGCATTATTTAGTTGGAAGCAAATAAGTACTGATCAAGAATGTAAATATGATTGGGCATCGCTGCGTTTGATGTGCAATTAGTAGCATTTCTTGGCAACAGGACTTTGTTTTGCAATATTAACAGACTTCAAACTAAATTGGTGGGGGCTGCGCGGACGCAAGCCACCCCTGTCACAAATTATGATGTAGACTCCACCACTTGGGTAGATCTTAGGCAAGCACCCCTCCAAAGTGCAATGAAAGTCACTAACCTAGGCCATCGGCCTTTTTGATCACCGATTGACCCCATCCAGGTAAGTATTTTGCAAAGTTGGAAGTATGTCCATATTTATAGCCAGGTGCTAGTGTTTGCTGCACTTTGTTCTCAATGTGGGAAACTAGTAGTGTTCATAACAACTAAAACAAGTGGGATAAACTTCTCTTCTCTAGCCATGAATATACGTTGTCAATACAACACGAAATCTATATGAATTGCTAAAGTAACCTTGGTACTCTTGAATGACTCGAATTATAGATAAAAATTTAGAAATTACAAGTTTGTTATTTAGAAATCGACTTTAATATTAATTTTGAAATTTACTTTTAAATTTTTTGAGATTTTAATACTTCTGAAAATGCTACCTTTTTAAAAAGAATTAAAAGTACTACTTTAATACTTTAAATCTAAAAAAAAATTATAGATTTTATAATAGTTTATTAGCTTAGTAAGCATGTCGGTAAAGATAACCGTCAAAATTATCAATATATTTTGTTGTAATATATATAAATATAAATATAAATATTTTCTAAAAAAAGGTCGTGTTTTTGAATTTTAAGTAAAGTATAATTAAAAGAGTTTGTAGTTATGTTATATATGTGAGAAAATCGAAAATCAAAACTTTCAATGTTTTGGCTATTATATAATAGTTTATATAGATAGATTAAATAGAATAAATTACCGAAAATTGAAATCAAAACTTTCAATGTTTCGGCTATTATATAATAGTATAGTACAGATAAATATTGTCTGCGATAATTTTAGAAAGGAGAAATTTTAGTTAAAAATATAAAAAAGAATATACACTATGGCTAACAAAGGTAATCGGTTAATTATTAGTATTTATAATATTATTATTTTATGTTACTAAATGAAATTACATGTGATATTTTGAAAAATGTGAGATTTTACTTAGGAAAAAATTTAGTTAGAAAATATAAAAAAGAATATACGCTTTGGGGAAAAAAACTAATCAGTTAGTTATTAGTAATTATAAATATTATTATTTTATTTCATTAAAAAGAATTGTCCCTGATATTTTTGAAAAATGAGATGTTTTAGTTAGAAAAAAATAGAAAAGTAAAAATTTTAGTTAGAAAATATAAAAAAGAATATACACTTTGGCTAAAATAGGTAATTGGTTAGTTATTAACAATTATTATTTTATTATTTTATTTTAATAAATGAAACTGTCTGTGATATTTTTGGAAAATGAGAGGTTTAGTAAGCAAAAAAATAAAAAACTTATATGTTTTAGTTAAAAAAGATAATTGCCCGTGATATTTTTGAAAAAATCAAAAATAAAAATAAAAAAGTAATATATTTTAGGTGGAAAGGTAATTGGTTATAAATAGGTAATATTATTATTTAATAATAATTTTTATAAATAAGTAAGGGTAATTAAGTAAAAACACGAAGTATAATTAAGTAAGGACAATTAAGTAAAATCACAACATACCAAAAAATATTTAGTATTATATCATGTGGCTCTCATTAATTTAATTTAAAAGATCTAATTTGGAGGACCAGACTACAAACCGACTACAAAAAATTTTAATGTTTCGTCTTTAATATAATAGTATAGATTAATTGCATTCATTAAAAAATATAAGTAGACATGTTAAAATAGGTACATTTTTTAAATAATTAAAAGTGTTAAAATAGATTTTAAAATAAATAGGTAAGGGTTTGTTCGTGATATTTTTGGAAAATGAGGGGTTTTAGTAAGAAAAAATAGAAAATGTAATATATTTTAGTTAAAAAAAGTAATTACCCGTGATATATTTTTGGGAAAAGGAGAGTATTTTGTTAGGAAAAATAAAAAGGTAATGTGTTTTAGCTGCAAAAGGTAATTAATATCTAATGTAATTATTATTTTGAATAATTAAAAGCATCATAAGAGGTTTTAAAATAAATAAATAAATAAGGATTTACCCGTCATATTTTTGGAAAAGAGGGAGTTTTAGTAAGAAAAATAGAAAATGAAATATTTTTTAGTTGGAAAAGATAGTTGTCCGTGATATTCTTGGAAAATGAGAGGATTTTATTAGAAAAAAATAGAAAAGTAATGTGTTTTAGCATAAAAAGGTAATTATTATTTAATGTTATTATTATTTAATATCTTTTTATAGATAAGTAAAGATAATTAAGGAAAAGCACAAAATACCAAAAAATAGTTAACAAAAAACAGGTACCGTACCGACCAAATTTTTAATGTTTCGTCTTTAAACCGTACGATACACGGATTATTAATTGTTGTTTCATTACTTACTTTTTAATATTTTATTAATTATATTTGTTAAAAAAATAAGTAGGCATAGCTAAATACTTTTAAATAATTAAAAACATTAAAATAGATTTTAAATTAAATATGTAAGGATTTGCCCGTTATATTTTTAGAAAATGAGGGTTTTAGTAAGTAAGAGTTTTAGTAATGAAAAATAGAAAAGATAACATGTTTAGTTTAAAAAAAAAGTAATTGCTCGTGATTTTTTTTGGAAAATGAGTGCATTTTGTTAGAAAAAATCTAAAAAATAATATGTTTAGCTGAAAAAGTTAATTGGTTATAAATAAGTAATTTAATTATTTAATAATATCTTTTATAAATAAGTAAAGGTAATTAAGTAAAAATATGATTGGTATCGACCAACCAGACTTTTAATGTTTCGTATATTATATTATTTTTAATCATTATTATTTTATTATTCATGTTTTATTAATTGTATTTGTCAAAACAAATAAGTTGGCATGTTAAAATAGGTAAACATTTTTAAATAATTAAAAATATTAAAATATGATTTAAATAAATAAGTAAGACTTTTAACGTGATATTTTTGGAAAATGAGAGGTTTTAGTAATAAAAAAATAGAAAATGTAACATGTTTTAATTGAAAAAGGTAAGATTTTGACCCTGATATTTTTTGGAAAAAGGATTGCAAAATGTAAGGCTTTGACCGTGATACTATTTGGAAAAAAGGAGGGGTTTTAGTAAGAAAAAATTGAAAATGTTTCATCTTTTAATTGAAAAAGGTAATTGTCCGTGATATTTTCGAAAAAGTAAAAATATTTTGTTAGAAAAAATAATGTATTTTAGTTAAAAAATATAATTGGTTATAAAATAGATTATATTATTATTTAATATTTTTTTATTGATAAGTAATGGTAATTAAGTAAAATCACGATGTACCAAAAAACTGGTACCGTACCAACCAAACTTTTAATGTTTCGTCTTTACTAATACTAGCTTATAGCCCGTGCGATGCACGGTTACTTAAATTTTATTTATAATTATTTTGTTTATAATTATATTTTAATTACCCATGGAACACACGGTTGTTTTTTTAATATTTATAATTATATTTATTTATGAATATTTTAATATTTAAAAGTTATTAGTTTACATGATTAAATTATTGTTAAAAAAGATTTAGCCAAAAAGAATTATATTTAAAATTTTGATATTTATTATATTTTACACGCTCAATTTAATATTTGTTTATATTGAGTTATAAAAGTTAGATTTGGCGAATTTTACGGTCCACATGAAATTCTATTCTAAAACTAAAAAGAGAATAAAGTGACGAAATTTAATATTGAGAATTCTATTCGATTTAGGAAATCTACTTATATGTAGTTTAGATTATTAGAATACTCTTTATTAACCAAATAAAGTTTTTAATGTTAAATCTAACGGTTTTCACCTATCTATTTAAGATTAAACGATTTTTATTATTTTGATATTAAATGGGTTTCCTTATTTAATTACAACTTTTTTTATGTTTTAACTTTTTGGAAAATCCAATCCTAATATAATATCTTTTAACTTATATCATTTTTAGATAATAACTTCTTTTTATATGATATAATCTTGATCTTCTATTTTTCAAAGTATTGGATCTAACGGTTGAGAATGTTTTGACGGTATTTAGGACCAAACTACCATGATAACATCATTAATTTTTTAAATATTTTTTAATATATTTTTTTAAAATATTTATTGCTAAAATATAATATACTCTCTTTTGTAATATGTTAATGATGCGGGAACTTTGAACTTTTGAGAAAATATATTATCAATTAAAATATAATTTTATTTTTTGTAATAGTTCTTCTTTTAAAGTAGTACACCGTGACGATCAAAATTCTGTAAAAAATTCATTTTTTTATAGTATATCCCGTAAAAATCTATGTTATTATATTAAAGACTAAATAATGAAAGTTTTCTTATAAGTATGGTCGCTTGATCACTCAATTCATAATCGTTGGATCTTTCAAATTAAATTGTTGAGGAACGTTAGATATAAGAGTAAAATTTATCACGTGCAATGATCTAAAGTTTGAATCTACCAACAACATATTAAAATTTACAGGATTTTTTTGAAAAATAAGAATTTTTTTCATTTTTTTTCTTGTAGACATGGGTTATTTGATAATATTTTTTATAAAGTACGATTTTTCAAAAAAGTACTATACTAATTGATTAACAAACTTTTAAAGTTTCGAATTTAATAATTTACAATGTATATAGGTTAAAAAGTTAGGTCTCTTCTAGCTGAGTCTAAAATTTCAAAATACTGTTTTTTTAAATATGAATATAGTCCTGCTAACAATGAAATTAGGTCTCTATGAGTTCTTATAAAACAAAATCACCATTTGCGTATAATTTATTATTTAATAATAAATAATATTTAATTAGTTATGATAAAAAATTTAATAAAATAATATAAAAAATATGCACAATTTTATAAAATTTTATCCTCGTATTATTATATTTTTTGTTGATTTGAATTTTTCTTAGATTGATTTCAATTTTTGAACATATATTTCTAAATTTAAAATAGTTAGAAAAAAGTAATTAAATTGACATTAAAATAATGATGACGTAATAATTATTATTAGAATTTAAATACCCACTTTACTAATTTGGGCTTTATCTTGTGTTTTAAAAATTAGATTTTGACGATTTTACACCCAGATAACTAAATTATCTTTAATTAAAAGATGGCTTAACAATTTTTATCTAACTGGAATTGTCCATGAAAGAGAAAAGAAAGTCACGAATTTTTTACATGGAGAATTCTATTCAATATAGAAAACTTATTTATATTTGGTTTAAATTATCAAAATACACTTTTTAGAATTTAAATATAATCTTATTATTAATAAAATACACTTTTTTAATATTTGATCTAACGATTTTCATTTATCTAGTTAAGATCTAATGGTCCTTATTAGTTTGGTTGTCCAAGACCGTACCATCAAAATTTTGGATAAGATCTGTAAGGTATTAATAAGGATTTAATATAATAAGGATATCAAGTATATACTGATATAAGTATCTTACTAACTGCTTTTACTTTTAATGTTTCGGTTTTATTTACAGTGTATATAAAATTTTAAAATACATTATTACTTAAAAATTATTAAATAGAATAAAAATTATGTTATGATTATATAAAATTTTATTCTCATATTATTATATTCTTTATCGATTTGAATTTGTTCTTAATTAATTTTAATACTTTATTGAAATAAACATAAAATTTCTATATTTAAAACAATTAGTGGAAAAATAAATAAACTGGTGCTACAAAAATTAAAAAAAATTTTATTAAAATTTAGATACTCACTTTACTATGTGGGTTATATCCTGAGTTTTAGAAATTGAATTTTGACGATTTTACAACCCATGCGAAACTAACGAAATTATCTTTAATTTAATGATGGTTTAATAATTATTATGTAACTTGACCTGTTGACCTACACATAAACCGAAAACAAAAGATGGTTAAGAATTTTTACATAAAAAATTCAATTCAATATAGAAAACCAATTTATAATTGGTTTAAATTATCAAAACACACTTCTTAGTATTTAAATATAATCCTACCTTTAATCAAATACACATTTTAATATAAGTATTATATTCAAAATTATCGTTTATGAATATGAAACCCTCAATATTTTAATAATATTTTGATATTATCCTTTTATGTTTGTTATATGTAAAATAATAAAATTATAATTTGGATTAATCAAATTGTTATGTTCCTTCAGAAAAAAAAGTGTTTAAATTTATTTATGTACAGGAGTGCTCGTAAGTCTGTGTAGGTTCACGTGTATCATTGTTAGTATGATATACATCAACATTATATTGATAATTTTTAATATTGTAATCAATATGAATTGTTATGTTGATATTTGGTTTAACAATTATTATCTAATTGGAAGTATACATAAATTCAAAGAAAAGATATTTAAGAATTTTTACATAGAAAACTTTGAAATTATCATAATACACTTTTTAGTATTTAAATATAATTCTATTATTAATCAGATACACTTTTTAATATTAGATCTAACAATTCTCATCGATCTATTTAAGATCTAACTGTAATTATTAATTTGGTCGTATAGTGATCGTACATGGACCATATCGATTTTAATTTTTTCTTAAATTGATTTTAATATTTTATTGAAATAAAAATAGAATTTATAAATTTAAAAGAATTAGGGAAAAAATTAAATCTACGATAAAAAAAATATTTATTAAAATTTAGATAATCACTTTACTGTTTGGGCTCTATCTTGAGTTTTGGACAACAGATTTTAACGATTTTACAGCCCATACGAAGCTAACAAAATTATCTTTAATTTAATGATGGTTTATTAATTTTTATCTAACTGGAACTATCCATAAACTAAAGAGAAAAGATAATTACGAATTTTTATATAAAGATTTCTATTCAATATAGAAAACCCATTTATAGTTGGTTTAAATTATCAAAATACATCTTTTAGTATTTAAATACTATCATATTATTAATCAAATACAATTTTTAATATTATATCTAACGGTCCTCATCTATTTGAATATTTATAGTTTTATAATCCAACGGATCATATACTTTTGGTAGTACAGTGACCGACCAAAGTTTTGGATAAGATCTCCCTTATGCTTATTATATATAAGGTATTAATAGTATAGATAATATAGATAGATAGATAGATAGATTTATAATATTAGTATTTTATGCTACTAAATGGAATAGCTAATCGGTTAGTCATTAATAATTATAATATGATTATTTTATTTTATTAAATAGAACTGTTCGTGATATTTTTGGAAAATGAGATATTTTATTTAGGAAAAATAAAAAAGTAAAAATTTTAGTTAGAAAATATAAAAAAGAATATACACTTTGGCTAAAAATGGTAATGGATTAGTTATTAGCAATTATAACCTTATTATGTTATTTATTAAATGAAACTGCCTGCGATATTTTTGGAAAATGAGATGTTTTAGTTAGGAAAAATAGAAAATATATTCTATATAATAATTTTAATAGTTTATCTAACGGTTTTCATCGATTTGATCAGAAATATCTAACGGCTATGAATGTAGTGACCAAACTAAAAAAACTTTGATGACCAGACTACAAAACTTTCAATATTTTGTCTTTAATATAATAGTTTAGATATGTATCTTCCTGAACAATTTTAAAGGGGTAAAAAGGTAATTTACTTCCAAAAATAATTTTAAAAAAAGCCACATCAACATTATTATAAATTAAATCATTAATGTTAATAGTTAATTATGGTTATCACACATGACAGTATAAGAATCATACCTTTTATTATTTTCTTCACTAATTATGGTAAATTTTGAAATCAAATTTTAGATTACTACAAACATATTGAGTTATGCGCATTAGCATTTTTACATTTAGTAAAAAATTAGATCTCCAAAAAATTTCAAAACTTTTCTTTTATCTTCCCAATTTAGTTTTTTTCCTTCAACACTATCAAATCAAGATTCAATTTTGATTTTAATATAATTCAAAATGAATTTATTTTATTTTATTTTTTAATCTCATTATATGTTTTCTTATAAATCAATGATATATGCATGTGTAAGATTCAACTAATATGATGAAAACTTCTTAATTTTAAATTTTTAATGCTTAATCATATATTTTTTTATTATATTTAATTAGTACATCAATTAGACGAAAAGATAATAATATTTATCACTTAAGTTATCTATTCATCACAAAATTATGTTGAAGGAGAAAATAAATCATATTGAATCTTTTTTGACAAAAAAATCAACATAAAATTTTGAATAATCTATCACATTGACCAAGATTTTTTGATACTTAATTAGTGAATTTTGAAAATAATTATATTTACTTATAAATATAACTTCTTTTCTTACATAAAAAAACTGTTTTCATCGTCATAAAAAATAAAATAAAAATACTTTATCAAATCAAACTTTATATTAAGGGTCGATCCATCTACTAATAAATTACTTTTGTTTTCCATAAAAGAAAGATAGTCATTGACTTAATTGAGTCAAACAATTTGAATCAAGATTTACAAAGTTAAAAATTTCTCAAATATCTTCCAAACACATCTTATATCTTCATAGTTGAAACTCAATAATGTCAGTTATGAGCTATCATAATTCTGCGTGCAAGTAAAAACATATCTCAGAAGTCACCTTCAAATCCGAATTCAAAATCTTAAATATATTCTATAAAAAATATATATATAAATATGTTAATAATTTTATTAACATCACACCCATCTTAAATAATCTTTAATATAATTAATTCAAAATTTTGAGAAAATTAGAAAAATAGACCGAAGCGATGTGATTAAAGATAAATTTTAGGAGAATATTAAGATAGTAATTAGTTTTAAGATAGTTTAGGAGAATATAAGGTTATTAAGATTTCCACTACTAAAGATTTAAAATACAATTGAGTTTCCTCTCCATTTGTAAAGATTTAAAAGACAATTGATTACTTTCCTTCATTTGTAAAAATTTTAAAGACAATTGAGATGTTTTCTAATCATAATTTAGTAAAATAGATCAAAGCGATGTGAGAACCGCTACCTCACCGCCCTCGTCTTCTCCTTTATATAAGTACTAGTCGACTAAGCCGCGCTTCGCGGCAGCCATATAATATTTTTTTTCAAAAATTTAAATACATACTATTAATTAAGAAAAAATCAAGAAAAATAATTACAAACATAAATTTCTATTTATATATCGATACCTTTACTTTTATAGATCAACAAAAGTTTCTTCAATGATGGAGTCTAAGTTTCAATTCACCTGCTAAGAAGTTATAGTGATCACGTTGAAACATTCTCACTTAAAAGACGATATTTACTATTAACAAAATCACAATACAATTATTAATTAATAGTATATAATACGTTAGAACATGTAAAACAAAACTCAGTTAATATTAATGAGTCATAAGTATGATTTAAGTTATTTGGAAATAAGTAATATTTGGTTAAATAAATTCTAAATAGGATTGTTTTTTGTATATTAATTATATTCCTTATAAATTCGAATTTAATAAAAAAAATCCAGTTTTATTGAATTATATTGAGGAGTTCTAAAAAATTGATAAATATTTTTAAGAAGATTTGAGAGCGTTCGAGGATTTTCTTTTATATAAAGAGAATCTTCCTTTGTATATAGTCGACTAAGACGTGTTTTGCGGCTGTTTTATAATATATATTTTTTTAAACTTCTAAATAAGGATTATTTAAGAAAAATAGAGTAAAAATATATGTATACTATCGTATAAATTAGTAAAAAAAATATTGTACAAATTAAATATACATATACAATAAACTAAACTATTTATTTATTATTTATATCAATTTTGTGTCACATTTTTCTAAGCTGACTCCTGTTGTAATAAATAAATGTTGATAAAAAATACTAATAATATGCAATAATAAACAAAATTAATACCTACATTCACATTGTGTTAACACATATAAAGGTCCATCTTAGAAATCTTATGAAGTGGTAGTTAAAATTTTAAATACTTTTTCTATTTCAAATATGTTAAAAAAAGTTTTAGTTTTATGTCTTTTTCTATAAATTTGAAATATCCTCCTATATAAATTCGATTTATTTTCTACTTCAAATAAATTTAAAAATAATTATATGTCATCCCTATAAATTTAATTCTCATTTCTTATAAATCCGAATGTCTTTTCAACTTCAAATATGATAAAGAAAGTTGAATTTTAATATTGTTTTCCCATTTCCAATTTTTTACTATACCTTTTCTATTTTAAATATGTTAAAAGAAACTTTTACTCAAATGCGTCAATAATATTTTTCTATTTAGAACATTCTGTAATGTAAACAATATCTTTGAACCCTAGTTAAGGATATAATTTTCATCGTTATTTTTAACTTGGTTGGCCTCCGAAATTCAGACAAAACAAAAAATCTCGCTTACACATAAATTTAATTCAAAATAATGTGAAAATAAAAAATGGAAAAATTTGAATTGATAGTCTACAACAAAGAATTTAACCAAAGAACATACAATGGGAAGATAATGAAAGTTCTATAACTAAAATCATCATTGACATGGTTTATTTCGGACGGAAAAAACAACAAACCTGTGCAATAAAATCTAAACTTTTTGAGCCTCATCAAAAGTGCTAGTTAAATTAGCATTAAAAAAATCAATAATATATCTTTTCTGGAGATATGTAACACAGTCTGTATATGAAAATTTTGTAGCATCTCTTGGACACCCCTATAGTGACATCTCTTAAAGACGACATAACGGATTGGTATCTACTTTCTTTGCTTTATATTGACACCCTGAGTTTTCGGTCCGCTCTTTGTTATTGGATTGGGACTCGTTCAATTACTCGATCAGTACGGACTTTGCTTAACCTCCAGATTAATTCGTTAACACATTCAAAGTGATTTCATGCTTATTAACCTGACAACTTCTTCGATTTTAACATGCATGGCCAATGATTTTAAAATCATTAATAAAAAATTATACTCAAACTAATAAAAATAACAAAAAACATTGTTCAAATAGTCTTAGACCATTCTTAATCAAATAACTACAAATATGGGAGTCTAAATAACATGTTAATGTACATTAAGCAAAATTTCATATACACAATTACGATAAAATTATAAAACAAATATGGAGTTAACAATCTATTTTTCTATGCAATACATGGTACATGAGGTTGAAGAGGTCAGCATCATAGCATGTACAATAATATCGTATCGGAAAAGTAATCCAACTCATCCGCATATTAGAAACAAACAAAGTTGCATATTAGAAAACAAACAATATTTATCTACCTGAATAGGTGAAGACAACGTATTTTATGCACGTGTTCTTTCCGGCATACAATTTCTGGTGTCTTTCTGCTGTTATGTTCCCGAATTACGATGACATTAAACTGAATCACCACTTTGATCTGTATAAAAATACATGTGAAAATACATATTAGTAAAAACTATAGCTCATGCCAATAAATAAGCACATTAAATTAATTAAATAAAAAATGTAAGAATGTATGACAATACATAAAGCGAAACGATTGAAATTCAGACAATTATAAAAGTACTTTTGAGATTGTGCATATTTTTTTAGTCCCTTTGTTCTTTATATTTACTAGCTTATAATCTGTGTGAAGCACGAGCTTCTTTTAATATAATATAATATTTTTTATAATAAAAATATTTTTTATATTGTTTTTGTATTAATAATGGAAATATATAGAATATAGTATAATTGATATTTTTATTAAGAAGATATAGTGTATGATATTTTTTGGAATGTATTAATAATTGAAAGATATATAATTAAAAAAAGGCAATATTACTGACTAAAATATATATTATACTAAATTTTATTTTTGGGCGTGTTTATAAAAGGTAATATATTTTCATTAAGGTAACATGTTTTATATTTATACTTTATATTATTTTATTAAATAGAATAATTGAAAGATATATAATTAAAAAAAATAATATTAATGACCGAAAGATATATTATACTAAAATTTATTTTTAGGCATGTTTATAAAAGGTAATATATTTTCATTAAAAGGTAATGTGTTTTATATTTATACCTTATATTATTTTATTAAATAGAATAAGTGATCGAAAACCGAAAACATAAATTGTTATTAATAACTAGTTTACTAAGCCGCGTTTCGCAGCGGCTTTGTAATTATTTCTCTAAATTTTTCTAAAAAATTAATTAACAAATTTTTTTTTTAGAAAAATAATACATTAATACATTTCTAACATAAAATTAGGGTTTATTTTGAATTCTCCATTTAGACTTGTTCATTTACCGAAATTTTGAATAAATATAGAAAATGACAAATGTTTAATATATTTCATTATTTTAATGTATATCAAATATTAGTATATATATCACTTTATTTTTCTCAAAATTCATATTGCAACTTCTATTTTAAAATACATAAACATGGTTCTATTTTTCTCGTTGTTACCAAATGTAAACAGATAACAAACTAATTACTAAATAAATTACATCATCTATTAATCAATTTTATTATATCATAAAATTTAATTTAAATATTTTTCAAAATTCTATTTTTTATTATTTAAAATATAGGTACTCGAGAAAATAAATGAAAAGAAAACAAGGCTTCTATACTTTATTTTATTTTATTGAAACATGCATTTTCTTTAAGTATTATCTTCTATATAAATTAGAAAACAAAACTTAAAAAAATTATTTTTAACATATATGTAAAACACATAGATAAATTAAATGTGGGTCCTTTTACCAAAAGATTATGTGAATATAATTTCTAATAATTTTTTTAGGAGAATATAAAGATAATAACCTTATTTCAAGATAAATGTTAGAACTTCAACAAAAAAATATATAAAAATAATAAGATGGTAACTTTAAGTTTCAGAAAAAGTTTAAGAGAATATAACATGGTAATTTGACTTGAAGATACATTTTAGGACAATGTTAATATAGTAATTTGACTTAAGAAGAAAGTTTTGGTGAAAATAAGGTTATTAATATTTCCATTACTAAAGATTTAAAAGGCAATTTAGATATTTTTCTAGTCAAATCGTCTGACACCTCTCAAACCATTTCTTTTATTAATTTTCTCGATTAAAAGACAGTAAAAAAGAAATTAGTAAATGAATTGGACTCGTAGAGTAAGTTTAGAAATATTTTAATATACTATACTTAGTTTCCTCCATTAAAAGATAGATAATATGAATGAATTAGTAAATAAATTGGTTTGAATAGAAAGTTTAGGGAATATTAACATAACAAATTTTGCTGCCTTCATTGAAAGATAGTATTAAAGAAATTAGCAAATACATTGGATTAGTAGAGAACGTTTAGGAAAATATTAACATAGTATATTTAGTTTCCTCCGTTGGAAAATAGTAAGAAGGAAATTGAGAATTTATCTAATATTATAAAGGCGAGAATATCAAAATTGTATATTTAGTTTCCTCCAGTAGTAAACATTTAAAAGGCAATTGTAGTAAAAAAGAAAGAAATTAGTAAATAAATTTGACTCGTAGAGTAAGTTTAGGAGAATATTAATATAGTATACTTAATTTTCTGCATTAGAAGATAACATGAAGTAATTATTAAATAAATTGGACTTGAAGAGAAATTTTAGAAAAATATTAACATAACATATTTAGCTTCCTTCTTCGAAAGATAGTATTAAAGAAATTAGTAAATAAATTGGATTAGTAGAGAACGTTTAGGAGAATATTAACATAGTATATTTAGTTTCCTCCGTTAAAAAAATTGTAAGAAAAAAAATTGAGAATTTATCTAATATCAGAAAGGCAATAATATTAAAATTATATATTTAATTTCCCCCATTAGTAAAGATTTAAAAGGCAATTGAGATATTTTCTAAGAAAACATTTAAAAGAATATTAAAATTGAAAATTATCAAAGTCATCACTCATTTGGTTCAAATGTATCAAATTAGTCACTCATTTCAAAAATGACTCAATTAGGTAACTAATTTGAAAACTATATTTATAAAAGGATAGATCGAAGCGATTTGAGAGGCGCCACATCACCGCCATCGTCTTCTCCTTTATATAAGTATACTAGGTTACTATGCCGCGCTTCGCAGCGACGTTAGAAGCAAACCTACCTTTAAAGTGAGATCTTTAAAGCACTGACAGCACCTATGGTAGCATACAATTACTTAAGTTGCATTCTTTATTTGTAAAATTAAAAATTTAACAATTACTGTTTTAAAAGAAGATGTATCTCTAATAGCCTATCATTTATGTTTCCTGCAGAATGTCTGGGATCACTAGGAAGAAGCAACAAATAATGCAGAGAGGAATTGAGGTTTGTTACTTTTCTTCTTTTTTGCTATGTCATGACCTTTAAACTCTTTTTTTAAATGATCTTTGAACGCTCTGGTGTTTAATCAGTTTTAAGTGGTAAATCACCAACATTTAATATATACCTGGCTTCTATCTTTCCCGTTTGGTATATCATGGTGTAATCAAAAGTAAAGTTTAAATTAAATCACCAACATTTAATATATACCTGGCTTCTATCTTTCCCGTTTGGTATATCATGGTGTAATCAAAAGTAAAGTTTAAATTAGATCAGTTGGAGTTAGACTTCTAGCTATTTAAACAAAAGAAGCTGTTTGTCATGTTTGTTGGTTGATTGCAACAAGAGGTGAAGCAAATTTCAATATAGCCGTCATGTTTAATATTTATCATTCAGCACAAGTCCATTATTTTTATTTTAAAATTAACCAGCAATGAACCATTTTTAATTTACAGAATTAAATTAATCTTTTTTAAAACCTAGAAAGTAAATTATTGAATATAGCTAATTAATGTAACATACAACAACATCTGCACTCACATTAAATTATTTTTAAAATGTAAACCATTTACATGCATTGATTCTTAATAAGTTAAACGATGTACATTTATATATAACTGGAAAATGAATGACTACCTATTTTGTTATCACAATTTCAAAGATCAATCATGTACCCACAAATCATTTAATCATTTTATTTACAAAATTAAAGATCCTAAATTATTGTTAATTTAATCAAATTAGTCAAGTATTAACTTTTATATCTTCTATAAATGAATATGCTAGCAAGACAATTCCCCAAATTAAATAAATGACAGTACCATTTAAATTTTATTTGGCATTTAAAATCTTTGAAGAATATTAGTTCTGGTTTAGTTGACTTTTAAACATTTTTAAAGTAGATTTTTTACATTCAGAATCAATTGTAAATTTATGTTAATTGATTGTATTATATATTCACCGATTTACAAAGATAAATCACCATTAAATTATCTTATCTTATCATTTAATAATAAAATCTTTTGAGATCCTAAATTAAGAAGTTTATATACAGTGTGACAATTTTAAAAACTTACTATACTACCATAATTGATATTCAATAATTTTAATTTATTTTAAAAATATCAATCTCTTATCTAGCTGGCAAAATAGAATCTCTTATTTTCTTTATCTTACAATTACAAAATTATGTATACTTAACACCCAAAGTCAACAATCAAATCTTATCTCAATAATATATAATATTTGATTTTGTATTATCACAGGTGATCATCCACAACAGTTAATCACAATAACAAATATATAATATATAATTTGTTTTGATTTTGGTAAAATTTATACAAATCATGCAAAACGTAATCTTTTAATAACAAATTATGGAGATATGAATGCTACAGATTTCTCAAAATCAATCACATACTGAGAAATCGCCTATTATTTAAAATATATATTTTTAATATCCTAAGTTAGAGTTGATTTAGCTAAATTTACAGTAATCATGCTAACCCTAATCTTTTATAGCTTATATAAATATACATGCTAGCCAGACAGTTCCACGAAGTAACACAAACAAGTTTATTAAGGTATTGATTTTTCCTTGCCATTACTTTACTTGCATTACTAAGAAGTTCATGTACTGTACTAAATCTTTGTTGTTTGTTTATGCAGAGGAATAACAAACATCTTCTTCACAATGTTTGATCAACTAGAGTTGCTGGACACTTCAAGAACCAATTGGAAGATTAAAGTTCGAATAACAAGAAGGTGGGCTTCTGTAAAAACTGATGCAAATGAAACATTATTGGGGTATAGTGTAATTTTACTCGATGATGATGTAAGTACACTTTTTTTATATTGGTATATATTGATAGTTCCATTTTCTTATTATTCTTCTGACTTTCTGATTTCTTTTTAATTTTATAGAATTTTCACATCCAAGGCTTTATTTATCCGGACAAATGGAACAGTTTGGAAGAGCCTTTGATCAAAGGAGGAATTTATATTATAACTAATTTTAATGTCAAACATGCTACATCCAAACTCAAACCAGTGTCCTCTAAATATATGATTAACTTTTCCAACTCTACAAGTGTTGAGAAAGTGGTTGAAGATGATTTTATGATAGGTATGCACAAGTTCGAATTTGTGGATCTGGGAGACTTATTCAACCTTGCAAGTACTTATGTGCCCAAAGTAAATCCAGAGTATGCTACAGGTTGGTAAAAAGTATTTATAATTTGAGTCTGAAATAGTTTCATAAAAAGTCTGAAATAGTTCCATAAAGAGTTGCTAGTACAATAGCTAATTCTGTCTTTTTCACAGACATTATAGGCGTGGTTGAAAGGTTTGAGAGGTTGCGCCCGGTTGATACCAAATTTGGAGAAAAAAACATTGTGAAGTTCAAAATTTGTGATGCAAGGTAATGAATCAATTTTACTGTATTGTATATTAGATAAAATATATTACAATAAAGTCAGCCAACGTATGTAAAAAAATATTAAATATGGTAATATTATTACTTTTTAGTTATTAAAGTTTGAGTTGTACACTGTTTTTTCTTTCTATTTAGGGTTTATTTATAATATTAAAATTATTGACAATTTAAAATAGTCTAAGGATATATTAATATTATTTTAGTTCTTTGTTCAAAATTATCAAATTATAAACTATGCTGATTCTAAATAATACCTATATCCTTTTAATAAATAATTCTTACTATTTTTGTACAAGTAATATAAATTGATTTATATAAAATACATACTCTATAATTTTCATATGCTATATATGCTAATGAAAAGTATATATAGATATATATATATATATAATATAATATATAATAATAATAATAATAATATATTGTTGTCATAATATTTTACTCTCCCTCTTTTTGGTTTTTTGTAAAGGAATTCGCATTATGTCACAGCATGGAGTCGAATGGCTGAAACGACTGACAGACTTTATCAAGATGATTTACAAAAACCTGTTATTGTCATTTTGGCAAGTGTCAAGTTGCAAACATTTAATAGTAAGCTATTTTGTGGATTACATCAGTTTTCACACATGAAATTTATATTTTTCTGGTTATCACATTATGTTTTTTTACAGAGTCTGTCCAAATAAGTATCTTGCCATCAACAAAGGTCTACTTCAATTTGGAGGATAATGTGGTTAATGAATTTCGTAAAAGGTAATATTAGTAAATTGTTATGGTGCTTTTAAATTTGATTTTGAATATGATGAATTTTAATTTTAAATTTTGTAATGACTTTGATATCTAGGCTGAATCGAGAAGGCTACGTATCTAATGATACTGTTGTCCCAACTAATAGTGTGAGTGATAGTGTTCATGTTATAGAAACTGTTACACTAAAAGAGTTGGTTGAGAAAACGTCTACAAAATATAGCAAGGTAATTAAACAAAAATGTTTAGAATTTTTTTACTGTTAAGTAATCCCATATTAATAATAGTTATTATTATTTGTAGATGAACTTTATGTGCAGTGTCAAAATTAAGAAAGTGCAGACAGGTGATACTTGGTGGTATGATTGTTGTCCCAAGTGTCATGAGGAATTAAACGAATTCGAGGGAATGTTCAAGTGTCCCAATTGTAAGCTTACTATACCGGTTACTGAAAAAAGGTACATTCATTTAAATTAATTATTTTCTTCATCCTTAATAAAATTTCAATAAACACATATATAACTCATTGCTTCTTTCAAAATAGATATAGGATAATGATAATTGCTGAAGATTCAACGGGAGTTGCTAATGTTAACCTTAGTGACCGTGTTGTTAAACGATTGGTTGGAAAAAGTGCAACAAATATGGTGGATGAACTTGGTGAGGTAAGCTTAAGCATTTTCAATTTATTAAACTAAGTATCATGATTATAAATTAAAAATCATATTATAATTGTCTAAATATTATTGTATTTTATATTGACATTTGCAGGGTGTCACAAAATCATCTATTCCACAATTGATAATGGATGTCGCTGAAAAAGATGTAACTTTGAATATAGCTATAAGCGATGATAATGTACTAATCAATAGTACATTATATAATGCTACAGATGCTTATCCTTCCAAAAACTCAAAACCATCATCTTCCGAATCTGTTCAGAAAATTGAGGACAATACACTTTCCAGCTGTGGAGATGTGAGTTATTTTTTTTTGAAAATTTCACTCCTTATCTTTAATATTTTTAATCTATTTAAGTATATTAATTACTTTAATTTATAAATATAAAGTACTAATATAATATATAAAAAATTACAGAATGTTGAGCTAGCCATTTGCGATAGAACTCCGGGTTCTGTTAAATCATGCAACAAGAAAATTAAATTGGTACGTTAATTTATTACAAATTTTGTTTAGAGCTTATTTATATTAAAATAAATACTTCAGAATTTGACATTATCTCTGCATTTAAACAAATAATGCAGGAACATTGAATACTGGATTTTCAGCCTCCCAACTTTGATTTCTTCCAGCTACGCGGATGGTCATTGATGTTGAAAAATAATATCACAAATTTGTTATTGTGATATTTAGCTTCTTTCGAAAATAATGTACTTTGAATTATGGGATTTTTTCTTGAATTATGGGGTTTTTCCCACCAATTAAATTTTATTTCACTATTTTGGATCATCATTTAATATTTGCACATCAAAAGTGAATTGATCATGATTTTTATATATTATCTTCAAGTTCAACATTTAGTAATAAAAAGTAATAAAACTTTAAAAATTGAGACAAAAATTTGAAATTAATAAGTTTTTTCCTAAAAAATTTCCCGTGTGCGTAGCACGGGCAAATTCCCTAGTTTGGTTCAAATGTATCAAATTAGTCACTCATTTCAAAAATGACTCAATTAGGTAACTAATTTGAAAACTATATTTATAGAAGGATAGATCGAAGCGATTTGAGAGGCGCCACATCACCGCCATCGTCTTCTCCTTTATATAAGTATACTAGGTTACTATGCCGCGCTTCGCAGCGACGTTAGAATATATTTGTTAAAGAAAAAGAATATTAAAACAAAATTTATGAAATAAATATCTACAAAATTATATAAATTATCAAATAAAATATATTCTGTAAAATTTGCATTTGGGTAGGTAATATTATAAATTATTTACATATTCCTTTTGTTTATATAGTTTGATTTTTTATTTTCTTGGACCGATACCATTGCCATATATATATATGATAAAAATTATATTGATAAAAATCAATGTAAACATATAATATTACTTATATTTATATAGTATTATTAGAAAAGATAATATTATAACATTATAGTTTGAATTTTAACTTATATAATAGTATCACTTATATATTACTCTAATATATTACTGCATCAAAATACCTGAGAGTATGTTTGTATCATTAATACGTGCATCAATCATATCCGGGCATATGAACTGAAATTCGTACAGTGATATCTTGACGATGCCTTCTTCCAATCTCTTAGGCGACGTTATGCGCATAAAGAGCAATTTAGACCCATGTGATAGTGGTCTATATTCCCCTGTAAGAGCATCTCCAACCATATAGACCCCTTGGCTAAAATTGAATAAAACTTACCATAAATAATAATTATAGAGAATATGTAAAACTTTCTTCACTCCAATGGGTCATTTCTGTTATCTAAAATTTTAGCCAACCTATGCATATTGGCTAAATTTGTCGAACCTCTAGAGACCTGTAGTAAAAAGCCATGTCATCTATTTCCATATTCAAACAGTATATTCTATTTTTAACAACTTAAAATAATAATAACATTCTATTTTTAAAATATAGCCAACTCGTATAGCCAACTCCATTGGAGCACAACACCTTACAGGTTCAACAAATTTTACATAATCAGTATTTTATATGATTTTAGCCAACGATTTTAGCCAACACCGTTGGAGATGCTCTAATAGAATAAAGGACCGAAAACCAAAAATCGAAAACCAAAACTTTCAATGTTTCGGTTTTAATAATATAGTATAGATAGATAGATAGATTTATAATATTAGTATTTTTATGCTACTAAGTGGAATAGCGCATGATATTTTTGAGGTTTTAGTTAAGAGAATTATTAGTTAGAAAATATAAAAAAGAATATACATTTTGGGAAAAAAGCTAATCGGTTAGTTATTAATAATTATAATATTATTAGTTTATTTTATTAAATAGAACTGTTGGTGATATTTTTGGAAAATGAGAGGTTTTATTTATGAAAAATAGAAAAGTAGACATTTTAGTTAGAAAATATAAAAAATAATATATACTTTGGCTAAAAATGGTAATGGGTTAGTTATTAACAATTACAACCTTACTATGTTATTTTATTAAATGAAACTGCCTGCGATATTTTTGGAAAATAAGATGTTTTAGTTAGTAAAAATAGAAAAGATATTCTATATAATAATTTTTATATTTTATCTAACGGTTCTCATCGATTTGATCAGAAATATCTAACGGCTATGAATGGAGTGACCAGACTACAAAAACTTTCAGGACCATACTACAAAACTTTCAATGTTTCGTCTTTAATATAATAGTATAGATAGATATGTAATATTTTAAAAAGTTTTTTAAACAAAATTTAAAGAAAAAGTTAAGAAGACAATGTATAAATTAGTAGGATATTTATCAAAATACCACTTTTTTAAAGTTTTTTTGCGATTTTAGCATCTTCTCAAAATATTTACAAAAATACCTTCTTTTTAAAAATAATTTGCGAAAATACCATCTTTTAAAAAGATTTTTGCAAAAATACGTTCTGCAACTAAATACAACCTACGTAGGTTGCATCCGGTTGCATGTGTTATTGCAACTAGATGCAACTGGATGCAACTTTCCAAATACAACCTACGTAGTTTGCATCCAGTTGCATATGTGGTTGAAACTAGATACAACCAGATGCAACTTTTTAAAAAATAATTGAAAAAACAGCTAAGAATTCAAAAAAAATTATTAATAAAAGGGGTAAACTTGTGGTCTTGGTTTACCCTGGGGTTCAATAGTTAACTTTTGGGGTTCAATGTTTCTATTTTGGATTTTAGAAATATTAAGAATGACGAATAATTCGTATACGGACTTAGGGTTTAGGGTTTAGGGTTGTAAACAACCCTAAACCCTAGACTCTAAACCCTAACCTACCCTGATTTTAGGGTTGTTTACAACCCTAAAATCAGGACGCCGGAAAAACACCATTATTAACAAGTTGCATCTGTGGTTGATTTTGGTTGCAGTTTGCACAAGGTATTTTTGCAAATAAGATGGTATTTTCGCAAAATATTTTTTTTTGAAAAGGTATTTTTGCAAAAATATTTATGGAATGGGATATTTATGAAAAAAGCCCAAATTATTATTTTTATGCGGTTCAAAATACACGCAAACTATAAAAGAGATTAATAATTTGGAAAGTGGAATTTAGAAAGTGGAATGAGTAAATTTGTTATTAGCTCAACCAAAATCAATGTGTCACTTAGCAAAAAAAAAAAAAAAAAATTCAATGTGTGAACTTGTGACATAATTATTTTTTATAGGAAATGATAATAAGCATAGTGCGTGTTTGGAGTATTACAAAAAAGTTGACTTATAACTTAAAATGAGTAAGTGTCATATAAGTGATAAGTTAATGAATTCTTATAAGTTATACGGGTGTTTGGATAAATTTACTTATAAGTTAGTGAATAATTTGCTAAATTAAATTTGAAAAAATAATTTTTAAATACAATAATTTTAACACTTGGATTTTAAATTAAAAAAATATTTAAAAACACAAATGTAAAAATATAAATATTAGAAAAATAAAGAAATCAAAGAATAAGTTGATAAGTTAAGTAAAATGTTGGTGATTTCTAACATTCAACTTATCAATTTATAAGTTATAAGTTATCAAATAAGCTGAGTACACAAACACCCCTCCCTCATAAGTTTTTATGAATTTATAAGCTATAAACTAACTTAAAACATGTTAGCCAAACAGACCCTAATATATTTGGATAGGACGATTTACAAAGAATACGAAATAGACAGGTCCAAGGAATATGATAGGCAGGCCCAGGCCCCTTAGTTACAGTTACCAAATTTAGCACCCGTGTGTATATGTTGTACCTAATTAAGGGTCTTATCGGCAAACATATATGGCGTGTTTGGAGTATCACAAAAAAATTGATTTATATCTCAAAATGTGTAAGTGTCATCTAAGTGATAAGTTGATGAATTATTATAAGTTATACGGGTGTTTGAATAAATTTACTTATAAGTTAGTTAAGAGCTTCCTAGTTTAAATTTGAAAAAATAATTATTAAATAGAATGATTTCAACACTTGCATTTTAAATTAAAAAAATATTTAAAAACAAAAAGGTAAAAATATAAAGTATTAAAAAACAAAAAAATCAAGTAATAAGTCAATAAGTTCAGGAAAATGTACCCCATTATTAACATTCAACTTATTAACATATAAGTTATAAGTTGAGGTCATAAGTTAGGTTGACAAACACACCCCCCCCCCCTCCCCAATAAGCTCTTACGGGTTTATAAGCGGGTTAATGATCTAGTTGGTCACTGAAGTCAGCTTAATGTATCAAGTTGGTCACTAAATTCAAATTAGACTCAAACAGGTCACTAACTTGAACCAATTGTTAAGTCCGTTAAATGGGTTGACTTTTTTAAACGAAAATTGCTGACCTGGTAAGCCTGTTATGTTATCCAAGTGGCTAACGTCTGTTAACTTAACTATAGATAGTTAATTAAAATATTAGCAAAGCCCGGTTTAAAATTGATTAAAGTTGAAATATAACAAAAATAAAACATACAAACAGTATTACAGTTGCAATTGAATTAGGGGAAGTAAAACCCTAACTCCAAAATTAGAAATTGACAATTCATCTTAAAGATATTCGAGTGCATCTCAATTAGTAAGGCGTGTTTATATTAACACATTACTATCGATTGCATATCATAAATCGATTGTGTATTATATATTGATTGTAATGTATATATCAATTAGTAATTTCGATTTTTATAGGATTTCAACAAGGGTTATTGTTTATGTATATCATCATGGTTAGAATGACTTAGGCTGATGCTGAAAACGATGGCGATTCATAGGAGAACGATTGAGTTCAAGCAATTTCTGGTTAAAAAAGTCAACCCATTTAATGGATTTAACAATTGATTCAAGTTAGTGACTTGCTTGAGTCCAATTTGAGTTCAGTGACCAATTTGATACATTAAGCTGACTTTAGTGACAAACTAGATCTTTAACCCGTTTATAAGCCATAAGTCGGCTTATAAACCCGTTGCCAAACAGGCCCATAATAAGCTAGCTTATAAGCCCGTAACAGTTTATGGTGGGTGTTTGTCAACTTAACTTATAAACCAACTTATAACTTATATGTTCATAAGTTAAATGTCAGTAACAACGTACATTTTACTTAACTTATTGACTTATTGCTTGATTTCTTTGTTTTTTAATACTTCATATTTTTACATTTGGATACTTTTAATATAGGTCGAACCTTCCTATTGGGTTCTATCCAAATTTTAAAAGTTCGAATTTTTGGAGACTTAGCAATGTTCAACGGGAATCGATATTAGTGGGTAGAGGTACTTGCCGTGATTAATCGGATAATCCGTGATTAGTTAGATTGATTAATGAGAGCACTAATCAGATATGTTTTAATTTAATAAATAATAATATATAATTTTATATTACTACCATCAAGTTAATTAAAAGATTTACAAACAAGATAATATATTCTTAGTCCAATGTTGATATTTAAGTATCGAAATTTACAAAAATAAACAACATATCAATATATAGTTAGTGTATACCTAGTATGAACTAAGAGAGTAATTCACTTTTAGAGAATAATCGATGTATTACAAATTTAGTAAAGCATTTAGTCAATAAATTAATAACCCATACCCATATAATAGTTATGTATGTTTATTAAGTATTTTTTTTAAAAAAGTAATATTTTAAAAAAAAATAACTTTTTAATTTTTTTTTGAACTTTGATCAATTTTTGACCGATTATTCTCGTCTTGACTGTTTTTTATTGATTTTTTAAAAAATCACTATTTTACTCGATTTCTACTTAATCGAGACGGAACTTATCCGACTACGGATTAATCGGCCGATTAATTAGTTAATTGACCAACTTTTAGAACACTTAGACATAGACGAGTTCAGATTTTTTATATAATCGGGTATGATTGGGCCGGATTTTATCTAAAATATGAGGAGTGATTAAGGCTGGGGCTGGGTCGGATTTATTAAACAAAATTTTATCCATTTTTTAAATTTATTTATTAATTTCTAAAAATTATTAAAATTATTATATATTTTTAGTATTTATCTATAAAAAAATCAAATTTTTATCTAAATTTTTAAAAAATTTGGATTTTTATCCTGGGAGAACTAGACTTTTATCTGGTCTTAAAAATTTCGTATTTAATTAAACTTTTTAAACGCCGGATATTTTGGGTTTCGGTCATGATTGAATTTGATGGAAAATAAAAGAGTCATATATTAAGCATTTTCTGAATTGAGTTTTGAACTTTCTTCCAGTCTTAATAAAAATTTGCATAGAATTAGGATTCTTCACTAACCGGGCGGTTCACGAACAAGTTCGAGTTCGGCTCGTTAAGGGTTCGTCTCGATTCAGTTCGTTCAAAATTCGAGCTCGAGCTCGAACACAAAATATGTTCTTTAAAAAAACGAGCTCGAGCGAGCTGTTAGTGAGCTCGACTTGAGCTCGTTTGACTCGAAATCGGCTCGATAAAACTCGAAAAAATGAGATATATTCGATAAATTTTTATAATATTTGCTGTACTTTATAACATTTTAAATTAAATTTGCAATTTATAGTGAGTGTATTTTAGGTTTATTGAGAATTGATTGAGAAATTGGGTTGGGCTTCGACAAAAAATATTTTAATTCGTTGGGCCAAAAAAAATTGGGCTTTCTTATCTATAAAAATTGTAAGTTTTAATGAGCTCGGCTCGACTCGGTTCGTCTCGGCTCGTTTTTGTTCGATAAAAGTTCGTGTTCGGCTCATTAGTCGAGCTCGAGCTCGAACACAAATTTTGTACGTTAAGAAAGCTCGGCTCATAAAAAAAAAGTAAATCTCAATTCATTTACATCAAAACTCGACCCCTTTTATTTTCAAATGTAAGCCCTATAAAAATAATTTCACTGAACTATTACTTTTCAAAATATTAATAAGCTCATATTGTTTTTTTTACTTTGATAGGCAATTTCAGGAAAATCAGAGTTCCGTACGAGATTTTAGAAAAATACAATTCTATTACTGATTAAAATTTTCCAAATTTGGTGTAGAAGTGTTTTTGTATTAAAAAATTACGAAATTTGATCCCACTTTTAATTTTTGAGCATATTTGAAGAATTAATTATTCCAAAAATTAAAAAATCTATTTCTAAAAGAATTCTTTTAAAAAAAATCCAAATATCAATAAATTATATTCCTCAATTTTTCTAAAAAAGTATCATATTCAATACCAACAAATTATTCCCACTTAAAAAAATTATACTATATCTCCCAAAAAAGAATTCACCATGAACAAAATATTCTCCATTCCAGAAAAATACTCTAATTTTCCCTAAAAAGGATATTATCATAAACCTCTAATATCTAAATAATAATAAAAAGATACCGAAAAAGGATAGCCAAGTACAAATTAACTGTTACCAACAGAAAACTACAGGAAACACTGCTTATAAATTGTTTGTTGTTATCTCTACATCTATCTACACTACATAGATTATGCACAGACTCTCTTCAAGATGAAAAGATTGTCTTAGCGCCGCCGCAGGATCGAACCCTAAGAAGAGCCATATTTCGGTTTGTGCGTGAATCTAACAATTCACTGAATTCTTAACCATCTTGTTTCGATTCAGTCAAGACCCAACTCTTACGTTTGGATGTTGTTAGATTCACGCACAAACTCGTAATCTGTCCTCTTCGTTTCATTTGTTGGATCATCGTACATGTCAGATCATTGTTACGGCTTTTATATGTTTTTGTTTATATGTGTTTTTTTTATCTGAATTGAAGATTCTGATCTTTTATTGATGTAGGGAAAGTAGTTATTGATTTAGGTTTGTTTTGATTTTCGGAAAATTGAATTTGGTGTGATTTTAATCCTGCTGGGAATTATATCTATGGCTTAATTTCATGTATGGTTTTCGAGTTGATTTAATTATTCATGGCTCACTTTTTGTGTGTTCAATTTTATGTTTTAGTCTAAACTGTAAGTTGATTCTTATTTGTAAGCCTGATTGTTGTGCTTTAACAATTACGGAGTAATCTCGTGGACTAATTTATTGGAATTAGAGAGGATGGAAACCGTAAGTGAATTAAATCGAGTTTGGTTGTGCTGGATACATAGTCATCTGTAGAAAACACACCGTTCTGCTTTAAATTGAATCTGTTAATCTGTTTTATGTCAGTTGCATCAAATAGAAGCATTTATGTTATTTTCTTGGGGAAAGAATTGAACAAAGTTGCCCCTACGATACTTGCTTGTCCTAGAATGACATCCCTGCGTCATAATGCTTTCCTCCATTAATGTTTTACCTATCCTGGAAGAGAGGCAGCCTAGAACCGACATGATGTTAATTATTAGTTTAAGTTTGTTTCGATTTCTGATAAAGGAAAAGTGAATTCTGTGTGATGTTAATTTGTTAAATAACATAACTTAAAATTATATTTATAGCTTTGTGTCATGTATGGTTTTCAAGAACATTTGATGTCTGTGTGTATTATCTCACTCACTGTTTTTAATAGTTATTTTAATGTTTTAGACTACTTTGTACTCTAATTATTAGATGTAAACCTGATTGTAGGTTTCAAGAAATAACAGTATTCACATTAGCTAATTTATTGGAAATTAGAGAGGGTGGAAATTGGAAGCAAATTAGATTGAGTTTAGGGCAAGTATGTTGGTAAAACGTGATTTGGTTCTGCTAATTCTTAGAAATCCGATATGCTTTTGATCGAATCTATTATGTCCGTGGCGGCAAAGGAAAACATCATGTTATTACTTGGAATAAATTCCTTCTAGAGTCCTTGCTTGTCCCAGAATACCATTCCTGCTTCAATACAAGATCTTGCAATAACAATTTACCTTTCCTGGAAGAGAGGCAGCCTAAAACCTACGATCTGATTACAAAGTCGTAACAGACATAAAATCTATTTAATTTGGACATTCGGATCGAAGACAAACCCACGAATCGTGATCAATATCTAAATCCAGTTCTATTTTGGCTTAGCAGTTGTAGATTTACATGACTACTCCACTGATACAACTAGTTTAGTTAGTTCAAGACTTCAAGTTCTTTTCCCGATTCAAAGGCCTAACATTTCGGTTGATGATATGATTTTAAATTCCCTCTCTTTGCTACAGTCAATGACTTCACCTCAACCCCGTCTCTAATGCACGCAGCGCGCAGGTACGTGTTCTCTCTTTTTACAGTAGTTGCTGGTGGTAATCATTATGCACCCAAATATATGTGTTACGTGTACATATATTCTTATAAGTACATGCCTGGTCTATGAATACTTCTTTTAGGTATGTAGCTGCCCAAAGTATCAATGTCTAAGCACAATTTAAGAGCTCAAATGTGATAGGATACTACTTTATCCTGGAAGATCTTTTGTTGTACTTCTATTTATGTTAGATCTTAGATGGTAGTTTCTTTTACGGGATTAGGTGTATATAATTGCGAAGATTAGGTAAAATAGTAAAAATATATGTACATTTTATTGTTTCTAGTTCTTACTGATGTCATAGCTGTAAGGAGTATTGAACATTAGAGGATAAATGACGAGAACTTGTGAAGAATTTATGACGATACGAGTAGGGTAAAATTTTAGCATACCGACAATATTCTGTCCTGCCTAACACGAAGTTCCCAAATGGAAATATCTGCTTCTGCTGTAGATATTCAAAGAAAGCAATTAACCAGTTAAATATGCTTTAGAAAAAATCGGTCATTACACGAAATTCTCAAATAGAAGTATAAACTCCTAGTGTAGACAATCAAAAAAGATAATAACCCAGTTGAATTGGCAGTAAGAAAATCTGCTTCCATGGCACCTAGTTGAATCGGCTGTAAGAACATTTGTTGCAATGTCACTTTAATTTGATATACTATAAATATGCAGTAAAACTCATAGAAGTTTGAGATGTCTTGTTCAGTTGCTCCTAAGGTTTCAAAGAGGAATACTCACCTGGTAAACTGAAAATGCAGTATTGCAGTGGAAGTCAGTTTTTTATAAAGGGGGGCATGTAACACTGGTAAGAAGAACAATGTATGCTGTGTTTCAATGTACCTTGTCATAAACTGGAACGATATCATGACTATATGAAGGACTTTTAGAGGCTAACCGCATTCTACACGTATCTCCCTCATACATTCATCTAGAATCCAGCTAAAGTTTGATAAAATCTTACTCCTGCGATATTAGCTGGTTATCTTTCTAACTATATGCCGTTGTTATATGCTTGCCTTTTCCTAATTAATTTATTGCCTTTGTGGTTGAATTTCTTGAATACAGCTTCACCGGGTTCAGACCACATGTTTTGATCCAATAAAAGACAAATTTGGATGGAATGAGAGTAGGGTGTGTGGTATTCGATTGACCATCCTCAAACTAAGCTGAGTGTATCAAGATGTAGTTTTTTTTTTCTAAGTATATATCAAGATTTTAATCCGAGAAGGATATGCCACCTCTCTTGATGGGGTATTATTTGGTCTCGGAAGAAATAGTGTTTGAAACGTAAACTTCTTCTTATAGCAAAAGCTACAGATTTCAGAAGCACCAGTTTTAGTAATGATACTTTTATGTCATCATACTGTTTTTTTAAGTTGTAGCTTACGAAAAACGTTTGATCTGGGGCGCTTTATCAGAATGTAGCACTTCCAGAAACCTTTTTGGATTTACTAGCCAAGATTGCACTTGAATTGCTATAGTATTGGACCTGGAATAACAAAGGAATCATGAATGTTTAGGTATTAACTGCAGTATGGTTCCACTTTTATATTATTCATTTTGCTGCAGAGACCTGACTGCAACTAAATCAATAATTCTATTTTGTTTTTTATTTAAATAAATGAGATAGATATGTAATGAAATAATAAGAAATCACAACTTAAAAGTAGATTTAGTGGGCGTTTGGGGTATCAAGCAAAAGTTGACTTATAGCTTAAAATGAGTAAGTGCTTTATAAGTGATAAGTAGAGCTGAGCTTATAAGTCCTAGAGTGTTTGGTAAATCAGAACTTATAAGCAGTAGAGTGTTCGGGTAAATCAGAACTTATAAGTTAACTTTTTTTTATTATTTTTAAAATATTTATTTTTTAATATATATATAAATGGATATCAATGGATAGATCTCGATGAGTAGAGAAATTTGATATATACATATCAATTTTTTAATGAACGGATCAAAAGATATATGGTTTTGAAGATTTGAAGGATATTATATATTGCGTGTATCGAGAATAAGTTATAAGTTATAAATTGAATGTTAAGGATTCTTAACATTCAACTTATCCATTTTAAGTAGCCATAAGTTGGTTTCACTTATTTTGGCAAACACCCCCGATAAGCATTTTTGGGTTTATAAGCCATAAGCTGCAACTTAAAGTTAAGTTGCAGCCAAACAGGTAAATAAGGGGTCTGGAGTCTGTTGTAATTTTGAATAAACTGCTTTCCCAACTAAATGATAAGTTTGTAATAAAATCAAAGATCAATGGTATCAAAATAGTTACAATGAGATGGACCTGAAATTTTAGCTATTTTTAGTTGGGGCAACAAAGATAATAAAAGTAACATTCTTGTTGATTTTCCAGCAATATAGGCTGACCTATCTCCTCTCCCAGGGCAAACAAAAATATAGATTAGTACAACCCCTTTCTCCCAAAAACAAAGTCTCCATCTTCATTTCTCTTGATCCAGGCACACAGGAAAACTTTTCAATATATCTGATTTCTTGAATTGTTTTCCTGTGCGCCAATCCAAGCCATGCATTCCAATTCTTGTTGTGTTCTTTTTCTTGTTTGTGTATATATTGTCTTCAATGTCATACATGCACAACCTGGTCCTGGACCAACCAAGATTCTATTGAGTTGTGGAAATCAGAAGGGTGGCAATGATGCTGATGGAAGAAAATGGGAGCCTGATTCTAAGTACCTTGTAAATGCGGATAAATCTGTGGAATCTAAAGCCGAAATGCAAGATTCTTCACTCCCTTCTGATGTTCCATATATGACAGCCAGGATTTTTAATGCTGAGACTTCTTACAAATTTTCTGTAAATGGTAGCTGTAGGATATTTCTCAGGCTACATTTTTATCCATCTCCTTATCCGAATTTCAATATATCCAACTCTTATTTTTCGGTTAAGGCTGGCGGAGTCACCCTTTTGAACAATTTCAGTGCTGCGACAACTGCCCTCGCTTTATCTCAGGCTTATATAATCAAAGAATACACATTGGCACCGTCGGATTTGAATGACCTGAGTTTGACCTTCAAGCCTTCTGATAAGTACAGTGGGAGTTTTGCATTTGTTAATGGAATTGAGGTGATTGAAACACCGGAGATGTTTGATGATAATACAAATATGTTGGGATTTTCTGGTGATTCAGGTGTGATGTTGGATGCCACGAAAGCCAGCATGGAGACAGTGTACAGATTAAATGTTGGTGGACAGTTTATTCCACCAACAAATGATTCAGCTGGTTTAATGAGGAGTTGGTACGATGATTCGGCTTATATCTTTGGTGCCTCTACTGGTGTCACAAATAAGGCCAATACTACGATAAGAGTTGGAGGTTTGGCAGATATTTTAGCCCCTCTTGATGTGTATAGCACTGCAAGAACAATGGGTCCGGATCCGAATATCAATAAGAATTATAACTTGACATGGCTTTTTGAGGTTGATGCTAATTTTACCTATCTTGTGAGGTTTCATTTTTGTGACTATTTATATCAAAAGGTGAACCAGAGGGTGTTTGAGATTTTTATCAATAACCAAACTGCATTAGATACCCTGGATGTCATTGCATTGGCAGCGGGTGCAAATCAGCCTATGAATAAGGATTTTGCTGTACATGTTGGTAAACAGGATAACAATGAGATTTGGGTAGCACTTCATCCTAATGTGGGTGTGAAGCCTGAGTTTTATGATGCAATGTTGAACGGTTTGGAGATATTTAAGCTTGGTGATGGAAAGGCAAACTTGGCAGGACCCAACCCTGAGTTATCTGATTTGATGATTAAACAACAGGAACACAATAAAAAGAAATTTGCTGAAGGGAAAAGCTACACTGGTGCAATAATTGGTGGAGCTGCAGGTGGTGCTGCTGCTTTTGGGATCACGGCTGCCCTAATTTTTGTTGCCCAGAACAGGAAGAAGAGACATCCAGGGGATCATTCAATGTCTAGTTGGCTTCCACTTCATGGACACTCTCAAACTTCAGCAACTACCATCTCTGGCAGGAGCAATGGTAGTACAACCATTTCATCAGATGCAGCCGCTAATTGTAGGTTCTTCTCTTTGGCTGAAATCAAAAAGGCCACAAAGAACTTTGATGAATCTCATGTTATTGGGGTGGGTGGATTTGGAAAGGTATATAAAGGTGTCATTGATGGAGATATGAAGGTGGCTATTAAACGATCAAATCCCTCTTCAGAACAAGGGGTTAATGAATTTCAGACTGAAATTGAGATGCTTTCGAAGCTGAGGCATAGGCATTTGGTGTCCCTTATTGGGTTTTGTGAAGAGGGCAATGAGATGGCACTGGTTTACGACTACATGGGAAAAGGAACTCTGAGGGAGCACCTTTACAATAAGAATAAGGTTACTCTTTCTTGGAAGCAAAGGCTGGAAATCTGTATTGGGGCAGCAAGGGGGTTGCATTATCTTCACACTGGAGCCAAGTACACAATTATTCATAGGGATGTCAAGACTACCAATATTCTTGTGGATGATAAATGGGTTGCAAAGGTATCCGATTTTGGTTTATCAAAAACCGGTCCTAATATGAACCAAGGTCATGTAAGCACCGTTGTAAAGGGTAGCTTTGGTTACTTAGATCCCGAGTATTTCAGGAGACAACAATTGACAGAAAAGTCTGATGTGTACTCATTTGGGGTTGTTCTTTTTGAGGTATTGTGCGCTAGGCCCGCTCTCAATCCCAGTCTTCCCAAGGAACAAGTAAGCCTTGCTGATCATGCTATGCGCTGCCAGAGAAATGGGACATTGGAAGAAATAATTGACCCCCACCTCAAAGGAAAAATAAAGCCAGAGTGTTTTAAGAAATTTGCTGAGACGGCTGAGAAGTGTTTATCTGATCACGGTACGGATCGCCCCTCGATGGGAGATGTCTTGTGGAACCTTGAATTTGTGCTGCAACTGGAATCAGAGTCCAGCGATTCCCATCATTCTCGAGTACCAAGTGGAAGCAACAACGGCAGTGTCCAACTTACGGATCAGGCCAGTATAATGGCTATGCACAGGAACACTCTTAGCCTTGGAGGTGAACTTGATGAAATAAATGAATCAGAAGATAGCCCAGATGAGATCTTCTCACAAATTGTCAGTCAAAAGGGGAGATAGATGAATTAAGTATTTCTGATTACCAAAGTGGAAAGGGCTTATGCTCCAATCTTCGGAATCAATGCATTAAATATTTAGCAAACTAAACTAATCATAGAAGCTACCATTTAAATACATAAGTAAATGTTTTGAGGCCTCACTTATTTGTATTTAGTCCACTATTTACTGGAGGATCTCAGGATCTGCATATTATATCTAATAGGCAATAGCACATCCAAGTTTTTGGCACATCCCACTTCTTAAAACATGGCCTGTAATTCATATGAATATTACATTATTCCTATGCAATGTTAACTCTAAAACAAAGCTTGTTTAGAATGTCATGGCTAGCAACAAAAATTATAAAACCAAACTGAAATAGATGTACACATAATCTGATGAAGAAAAACACAAAAGTACTCGTAGTATCTGAATTTATAGGAAAAACTGAATGTATGCAAAACAGAATGATCGATCAGAAACAGCATATCAATATAGTTGTGGATAAAAGACCCATGGAGGTGCAGTTGGGTGACCCTGATATCGAGGATCTCGCAGTGGCACCTGCATAAAGGGACGATACATGTTTTGATCATGTATCCCAGCAGGGATGTCATATCTGCTGTACATATTTTCCGAAAAGTGTTGTGGTGGTGCCATTTGCTCTTGCCATGTCTGACGTTGTTTATTCCCAGAATCACTCTTCTCTTTCTTGATGACCTCTGCATTCTTTTTTATCTTCTTCTTAATGTCCTTGATTAGCTGACAAAGATCCACTTTGCCTGTAACTGATACCGTATTTTTCTCTTGATCTACATCAAATTTTTCAACGCCTGTATAAATAAAGATTTGTCAAGTACATTGATGCTGTAATTCCAATGAAAAAACTGTGCAAGAAGATAGTGCTTGACGGATTCACTAGGTCATAGTTGGAATCCCTGTAAACAGGTAGTCTATGAAGCATCCATAAGATGCTACTAATAATTACTCTACAGATGTTTAAGATCTAAGAGATATATTGATCTAAAATTTTCCGATTTTCGATAGTGTGGGGTTTAGCAGTCTCGAATGTTACGATTGTTACAGATAAATATATAGTAGCTTCTTGATACAGACAAGCATGTCAAGCATTGCAGCAGAGACCAGAACTTAGAATTTACAGTAAAATTACAGCGTTCAAATAAAAAGAAGACATGCACATACCTTTGTTGTTGAGCAACATTTTCTTTAGTGTCCTGGGGCATGCATTGCAGCAACCTATGTTTACTTTCAGAATGTATGTCTGCACAGTTTTCAGGCAATCAAACAAATTATCAATTCAAATTACAAATATCTTGCAGCCTGATAACATGCAGCCTGCATATCTTGTAGAAAAAAGACTTGCAACAACAAACCTGAACGATGTCTGCCATTGAAAGAGCTTAATGCAAGAGAATTGCTGATTTTGCAAATGTCACAATGTACACAAAAGACATATGATACATGGGTATATATAATATACATTCGAATGATGAAATTTTGCAAGTTTTTCAAAAAGAAACTTGCCTTTTAATTTTTTTAGCCCTCAACACACTATCCCAAACTCGTCTCAAAATGTTGTGTTTCTCCACAAAATTTACTAAAATTACACTGCTAAAATAACTTACCAATTTTTGTTGATCACCAACCAAAATAACTTTTGGATAATGAGTAAGTCTATCTCTATAGATTTATTTCCAATTTTATTATATTGAGTTGTTTTTTTTTAGGTTTTATAAAATCTCTATAATCCTATAAATTACACGTTTATATGCAAACTGTTTCTTTATTTTTACTTTATGTTATACGCCTATCTATCTATCTATATATAAGAAGACGGGGCGGTGATGTTGCGCTTCTAGAATCGCTCCGTTCTATTTTTCTAATTTTTTTAATTTTTTACAATTTTTAATTTTAATAATTACAACTTCCTTTATTATTTTCGATTTTGTAGGAAGGAAATTGAAAATTACACTTTTATTATTTTCAAACTTTATAGAACTTTCTTTTATTATTTTCAAACTTGATAGAACTTTCTTTGATTTAGAAAATTATAACTTCCTTATTATTTTCGAATTTGTAGGACTTGATAGAACTTTTTTGATTTAGAAAATTACAACTTCTTTAATATTTTCGAATTTGTAGGCTTAATAGAACTTTCTTTTATTATTTTCAAACATGATAGAACTTTCTTTGATTTAGAAAATTACAACTTCCTTATTATTTTCGAATTTGTAGGATTTGATAGAACTTTATTTGATTTAAAAAAAATTGATTTAGAAAATTACAACTTCCTTATTATTTTCGAATTTGTAGGAATTGATATAACTTTCTTTGATTTAGAAAATTACAACTTTCTTATTATTTTCGAATTTGTAGGCTTGATCGAACTTTCTTTTATTATTTTCAAACTTGATAGAACTTTCTTTGATTTAGAAAATTACAACTTCCTTATTATTTTCGAATTTGTAGGACTTGATAGAAATTTTTTGATTTAAAAAATTACAACTTTCTTATTATTTTCGAATTTGTAGGCTCTTATGTTAATAATTGCAATTTTCTTTTTTATTATATCCAATCTTGATAGAACTTTCTTTTATTATTTTCAAACTATAGAACTTTCTTTGATTTAGAAAATTACGACTTCCTTATTATTTTCGAATTTTTAGGATCTTATGTTAATAATTGCAATTTTCTCTTTTATTATTTTCAATCTTGATAGAACTTTCTTTTATTATTTTCAAACTTGATAAAACTTTCTTTTATTATTTTTAAACTTGATAGAACTTTCTTTTATTATTTTCAAACTTGATAGAACTTTTCTTTTATAATACTTCTTGTTTTTTAAACATAATGGATTTCCATGTTATTCACCTTACAAACACCTATAAATTAAAGGCCATTCATAACAAAAAATCTACACCGAAACTTTTTTACATAGCTTCAAATTTTTACAACCATATTTATCATCAATACAACTATGACCTACACCATGTTGGATGCTTTGAACGACAGCAACTATACCTGGATGATAAGAGTACGAGTGTGTAGAATGTGGGAATCTGTCAATCCAAATACTGAAGAACTGATCAGTCTTGACATGATTTTGATCGATGAAAAGGTTAATAAATCAATATACTTATAACTTATTAGTTTGTCAAATTGTATGATGTTATTAACTTTTCTAATATATGTTGTATGATAGGAAAATTTGATCCATGCTACGATCCTGAAGATTCTGGTCTCTCGGTTTAAAAATCTTTTAGAGGAAGGCTCCGTGTACAGCATCAAAAATCTGAAAGTTGTTTCAAGTACATGGAAATATAGACCACTATCACATGGTCTAAATTACTCTTCATAAGCATAACGTTGCCTAAGAGATTGGAAGAAGGCATCGTCAACATATCACTGCATGGATTTCAGTTCATATGTCCGGATATGATTGATGCACGTATTAATGACACCAACATACTCTCAGGTTTTTGATGTAATAATATATTAGAGTAATATATAAGTAATACTATTATATAAGTTATAATTCAAACTATCATGTTCTAATATTATTTTTTCTATGTTGATTTAGATATTGTGGGCTGCTTGACCTACTTGGGTGACATTGAAGTTGTCAAAGGCGGTTGGAAAAAAAGAGATCTCAAAATTGTCACAAATTAGTAAGTTATGCATTCTATTAATTGTAATATAACTGTTAATTTTTTTTATTGTTCTTGTAATTTTATATTACTTCTTTGGTTACCTCAATTTATTTGTTTTACTTATTTAATTTGTTCTACTTTTTTTCTTAAACAGCTCCATCACCAGTACCATAACTTTGTGGGAAAAGTTGGCCGAGATGGTTGATACAAATTTATACAAGGAGGATGATGGACCCTATATAATAATTGTCACATCTACCTGGATTAAAAAATTTAAAAGTAATCATCTTTATTAATGTTTTTATAATATATAGTTTTAGAAATTACACATGTATAAATCTATCTTATCTCGATTGAATGAATATCATTATATATTATACAAATATTTGTTTCATTGATATTAATTTATTAGATATTACTAGATTTTAAATATTTATAATATTTTAGATATTAAATATTTATAATATTTATTGATATTAATTTAGGTGTTGTATTTTATCCATTTGTTTGGTTATTCAGTGATATCTATGGCTTCTTTATTATTGAAAAAAATCTATTAACAAAAAAAAATTCAACTAATTTTTATATAATCAAAACATGTTAATGTTTATTTTCATTCTCAATTTTATTTTGTATAATGTTTTGAAGCGATCAATTTTTTTTTATATAATTATGAGCCATTTTGGCTAAACTTAAAATTATTTCTTATGATTTAAAGTTACTTAAAGTTATAAGTAAAAAGTAAAATTTTAAGGTAATATATCTGTTTGGGTAATTTTGTATTATGATAAACTAATGAGTTATTAAAATTGTAACAATTAAATTAAATTTGATAAATAATGCATTTGAATGATGATATTAACTTTTATCAAATAAATATATTAAAATAAAATAAGTCATTCAAAAAAGTACCTCCTACCAACTTCTGATTTTAAACTGTTTTTTTTAACTTTAAGTCATTTTCTAAGTTATTACACAAAAAAAAAAAAATCAACTTAAATTAAAAAATTACTTTAAGCCCCAACAAATTTATTTCAAAATCCAAAATTTTGGGTTTAAACATATTCTTTTAACATACATAATAAATCTTCATATTGAATATAAAATGACTAAAAAAAAAATTATATTTAAGTATTTAAATTTTTATTATTACAAATAATTAGTATTTTTTTATCAATATAAATTTCCTTTTATATATATATGACAATGGTATCAGTCCAAGAAAATAAAAAAATCAAACTATATAAACAAAAGGAATATGTAAATACTTTATAATATTACCTACCCAAATGCAAATTTTATAGAATATATTTTATTTGATAATTTAAATAAATTTGTTGATATTTACTTCACAATTTTTATTCTAATATTCTTTTTTTTAACAAATATATTCTAATGCCGCTGATTTTATAGAATATATTTTATTTGATAATTTAAATAATTTTGTAGATATTAATTTCACAATTTTAGTAACCTAGTATAAGTAAACTTTTAATTTATTTTGCAATGAGACTATGTTTGAATAGGGGTGGCAAAATTTGACATTACCCGAAACCCGAACCCGATACGGAAAATTACGAATTTGGGTCGAGTATTTTGAGTTTCGGGTCGGGTTCAGGTTGGGTAAAAATTTATCAGAAATTTTTGGGTCATTTCGGGTTGACCCAAAATACCCGAACCCGATCCGAAAATTTAATATATATAATTAATTATTTAAAATATATGAATTTATATTACATAATTAGAGATATATGTGATATATCTTCATAATATTTAAATGATTTTAATTCATATATCATATAATAAATTTATTATTATATATTTTTAATATTTTATAAGTAAAATTTAATTTTTTTATATATAACTAATTATTTTTAATTATTTTCGAGTTAAACGGGTCATTTTCGGGTTGATCGGTACTAACAGGTCGGGTTCAGGTTGAGAAAATTTAACCTGTTTCGGGTTCAGATTGGGTTCAGGTTGACTTAAAAATAGAACCAGGTATAACAAACCCGACACGAACCCGATTCATTACCCGGAATTTCCACCCATATGTTTGAAACACAAATATTTTTTGAGAATTCCCTATAAGCAACTCTTTTTTTCCTCAGTGCAATGAGTTTGAGTTAAATATAAAGATTTGTTTAATATATACTTTTTTTAATGTTAATGTGTCTATATAATTGCATTTTTTTCCCTTGCATTTTCTCTAACAAATTTTTTATTATTCTATTGAGTAGAAAAATACATTATCATTATTACGTTGAATCAGGAAAGAAATTATTAAATTGAAATTCAGTTATTAATCATTATTTTTTGAAATAAAAATAATTTAAATTTTTGGTAATTAACAGTTTACTACTTTTTAAATATTATTATAAATAATTTTTAATTCAGGTAAAAAACCCTTCATATTTTGAGAAAAGGCCCCAAATATCACAAATCTAAGCTAAATGGACTCAAATATCACAATCTGAAAAAATGTTCCCCAATATCACTCTAAAACACCACTTCATGTGGTGTTTTGCTGCAAACACCATATAAACTTGTGTTTTCAACATCAAACACCTGATTAAGTAGCGTTTTGAGTTTAAATTTAAATTAGTTGTTCCCTTGGGGGTTCAACAATTAACTTTTGGGGTTCTATAATTCTATTTTGGGTTTTAGAAATATTCATAATGAGAAATAAAACGTATACAGACTTAGGGTTTAGGGTTTAGGGAACCCTAAACTCTAAACCCTAACAACCCTAAAATCAGGCCGCCGAACTTTGTAATTTTGCTCGTTAAACAAAAAATTAATTAACGTTTTAAGAAATTTAACACGAGACACCTGATTAAGTGGTGTCTTCAGCAAACACCTGATTAAGTGGTGTTTTCGGCGTCAAACACCGGATTAAGTGGTGTTCTCAGCGTCAAAACACCGGATTAAGTGCTGTTTTCAACTTAAATTGTTTTTAAAAAAAAGTTAAAGAAACTTAATGTTAGGCGATCTGTTAAGGTCTAACCTTGCAAACACCTTTTAATCCGATGTTTTAAAGTGATATTTGGGACCATTTTTTTCAATTGTGATAGAGAGTGCCATCGCCCTCATATTTTTGGGTCCAGTTGTAAAAGTATTTAAATTTGATGACTTAGGCCAAAATTGATCTAAATTAAAATGATCAACAAATAGCTATTTTTGTCGAAAAGTCGGTGGAATTTAAAAGACAATAAAGATATTTTCTAATAAAAAATTTAGGAGAATATAAAAGGGAAAATAGATTTTTTTATCACTCAACTATTGGATCTTTTAGAAAGTAACCACTGAACTACTAAATAATTAATTATAACCATTAACGTTACATTTGTTTTTGTTTTTAGACATTCCGTTAATTACGCCGTTAATGTGCCGTTAAAATAATATGGGAAAATAGATTTTTTTGCCACTTAACTCTTGTTTTTATTAGAAAATAGTCACTGAACATTCAAATAATTAAAAATAGTCACTAACATTACATGAGTTTTTGTTTTTAATCATTCCGTTAAGTATAAATGAAATATCAGTTAAAATAATGTTAATGTGGACTTAATCATCTGACGTAACATGATAAATAAAAAATATTTTAAGTACAATACTGTCATTGTTTTTCATGCAACTGGTCATTTTATTTAAGAAATAATTCAACAATATCTTCAAAGTAATTTTTTTCCCCGATTTAAATTGTAAAATTTCGAATATATTAAATTTTGATTAGAATCTATTTTTTTAATCCAAAATTCTAGATATTGAACCAAAAAAAGTAATATAGATATCTGATCTTATTTTTATGATTAAATTTGGTTCATGAAATTTAAAAAATCAACGAAGCGAATCTAAAACATTTATATATATAATATGTTTTTATTAAAAATATATAATTTCATTAATCATTTGTTTATTTTAAAAAACTATTGTTAACAAGATAGTAAATGATTTCAATAATAATGAGTTAATTTATGAAAATATAATAAAAATTATGGAAAAAATTATAATGCTGATATATTTTAACGTTGTACACTGTTTAGCGGCTAATTTCCATTAATTTTGACACATTATCGATCTATTAAGTACATTAATATTATTTTAACGACACATTAACGACACAATTAACGGAATGTCTAAAAACAAAAACGAATGTAACGTTGATGGTTATAATTAATTATTTGATAGTTCAGTGGTTACTTTCTAAAAGAGCCAATAGTTGAGTAAGGTAATACACTTTTTTTCTAATTTAGATATTTTGAAGGCAAGAATATTATAATTGAATATTTAGTTTCTTCCATTAATGATATTTAGTTTCCTCCATTAGTAAAGATCTATTGTATATTTATTTTCTCCATTAGTAGATATTATATGTTTCCTCCATTAGTAAGCATTTAAAAGTTAATTGAGATTTTTTTAAATTTTTAATATTATTAATTCAAAAAATTGAGAAAATTAAAAAATAGAACTAAGTGCGCCACCCCATCTTCTCCTTTATATAATAGTATTGATTTTTAATTCATGTAAAAAACCCTTCATATTTTTGGGTCCAGTTGTAAAAGTATTTAAATTACTTTAGCCAAAATTGATCTAAATTAAAATGATCAACAATTAGCTATTTTGTCGAAAAGTCAGTGGGTCCCACTTTCAAACTTCCCGGACGACAAGTTAGAAAATTTTAAACAAAAGTGTGCGTGACAGACATAAATACAAGCGATATACATACAGAACCCGCATCAGACACTTCTCGATCTCTTCTTACAAAGCTTCATTACAATCTGCGTATCATTTGCAAAGGTGCGTCAATATTCAATTTTATAATTATGATTTCAACTTCTTTTACTCTGTATTTTCATGCAATTATTAAAATATTTTATAAACTGTCTACTTTGTCTCTTTTATCAGCAATGTTTTGATATTTCATGTTTTGGGGTCTGTTGATTTATGTTACTTTACCAATTTCTGATGTTGGGTCCTTTTTAATTTACTCTGTAAGGCTTTTTAAAGATTTTTTTTAATAAAATCTATCCCCTTGTGTTTGTGTGTGTTGTGTGTGATTTTATTGATGTATAGTATACTTAATCTTATATATTTAGATTAATCTTGAAAAAATAGTGGTAAATGTGTGAAATGAACTCAGGTTAGATTCTGGAGATCCCTTGTATTCAGTAAAAGAAGATATGGCCATACTATTTAGCAAAAAAAGAAACAAAAATGTGGCCATACTTACATTAATAATGTGGGACTATTGGACTTTGTGGAATTAGATGGATGTTAACATGAGTTTGGTGCACGTAGTTTGAAAGTTTCGGAAATGCTCTGTATATGCATGATAGGAGCGTTTTCTTTATGTAGCTTGGTTAGTTTTACTGTATCCCCTTGAGGAGATATTGTAGTGGTGAAGCTATCTAGATAAGCATACAGGTTCATGGTGGACTATTAAGTAAAAATTGTCCTAACTAAAAACTGAATAAATTGCTAAACAAGTGCTAAAATTGAAAATGCTGATAAGGGAGAAGTGCTAAAGATATAATTAAGAAATATACTGCAAATTAATGTAATCTCTTAAACAAATTTGGATTCTGGTGCCGCAGTAGCATTGATTAATAAAATCCTTATGTTTGTCCTTTGAATCGTTACATGTTGATTTTGAAAATTAAAAACCTCAAGATTTGACTTCTGATCAGGATTTTTTTTTGGAGTTTGGATGCTTACGACTGAAGCTCTATAAGCTTTATGGCTAAAATTAAACCTCAAGCCCTACTGCAGCAAAGCAAGAAGAAGAAGGGGCCTAGAAGTATTAGTGTCACTACAGTTGTGCTCTATGGCGCACTTGTCGTTTTACTGGTGTTTTTTCTGTTAGCCTCATACAGACATTTTACTCAAAGGTTTGTAAATCCATTTTTAGTTTACTTTTCTTAAAATAAAATTGGATAAATGCAGCATGTTCAAATTTTGGTGCTTTTTTTTTTTCTTTCCAAACCAATTCTAAACTGGCACAATCTGTAGGCTGGTTTCTCCGCAAGTAGTTTGAATATTTTTTATTCAAATAACTTACACTGTATGTACATATATTTCTGTTTATCTACGCCATTGGAGCTATCAACAATAAAGTCACAAAGCATGCTGATCAATAAATAGATAAAGGTAGTGAATAATGTAAGGAATTCCACAGGAACTTAGAAGGCTAAAAATAGGTGTATACTCAATGGTGGACATTTCCACTATCTTTATTTTGCAATCTAATTGGAGTATTGGACAGTGTGTCTGAGACTCGGAGTTGCTGCTATAACAGCCTATAAGTAATGCTGGCTATAAATCAGTGCACCATAAGCATTTATTCTTTAGTGTTAACATAATCTGCTCAACCACCTAGGGATCCCTGTTCTGAAATCGTCACTATGACTGCAATATGATACATCCTGGACTCCTATTGTTGCAACAGTGCCAACAAATTATGACTATCAATGTAGATTTGTAGTTGTCAATTACTAAGTGTTTCAGTTTGTATGTACAAATTATGTGCTCGTGTGTATGATATATAAATTTGATATAGAAATTGTAAATTGAATTCATGGTAATATCAATGAGTTGACACCCATCTTTCAACATTATATTCTGTTGTTCTTCCTTTGTCTGTCCCTGCACCGCATCGTGCTATGCAAGCAACCCTATCTATTTGGTGCCTTGATGTAGACATTAACTAGATGATCAAGGACATAAACTAGATCGGTTACATTTGAAAGGTTCACATTCAGTAATTTTATATAGATGATTAATTTAACGTTCGAAAGGATGTCAGCATTTTTGGTACAACCTAGTCATAGTCCTGATACCTGAAAAAATTATACTTGAATATTGTTATACTAAAGATATTTTATCTATTCTTTCGCTTTTAAAATCTCTGTTAACTATTTGCATAGGTCAAGCTTTCAGACTAAAGACGGGTTACCAATTCGTAAGGTACACATTTTCTTTTTATCTATAGATGATATATGCTCTGAAGTTACCTCTGCTTATGCTTTATCTTTTTCATTCTGAAGAATTTAGGTGCATATGGTGGTTCCAAGAAATCGGATTTGCCCAGATACGCTGTAAGAGTTGGATATATTGCCGAATTTGAACTGGATATAATTACTGGCCTTGAGAAATGGCACTGACCTGTAAAGTAGTTCTTATAGTGTGCATGTTCATTGTATTTTGAAACGCATCTTCCTTAATCCTTACAAACAAGTTTAATGTAACGATGATAAATTTTTTGGAACAATATGTCTCTGAGAATCCATTGCCTATTAAAGAAAATCCTTTTTCCAGCTCTTAGCTGCTACCTTTTTTTCTGGCAATATGATTTAGTTTTAGCTATCTAGCTCATATTTATCCTTTACATGAACAACAGATCTTCAATACTTCTAAAGGTATGATAACTGCGGAACTCTTCAAGGAAGGTGTTCCTGATGTTGTTAATGAATTTTTTGATGCTTGGTAAGTATGTCCAGCTCTTTCTTCCTATTTACTATGTAAGTTAAAGTAAACTGTTCGCAGTGCCTTCTCAGATATCAGAAATTTATGTTGAAATAAAAGTTGTTATCCTGGTTCCCCTTTTACTGGTATCAACTTTCGTAATTTCAAAGTTATAAATCTTCTGAACTTCAGAATGCTCTGTATAAAATCCAAAAGACTTAAAGCTCCACATTCTGACATTTTATGTCCACTATTTTCAGTATAAACATGAGCTTGACTATATATCAAATAATTTAACTATTTACTGCAGGTGCTGAATGCTATCATTGTATGTTTACATGTGTTCTCTGACAGTAGTTTGATTTGGCCTGATTAATTAAAGTCTATTTGTTTATGGATGTTTTTCGTAGCAGTACTATACAAGTAATAATTTCTGGGATTTGTTCTGGTTAAAATGTTATAAACTCCAGAGTGTAGATTATGATGTTATCCTTCATTTATTCATCGTGGATAGGAGAATTGTTAGATGATATGTTATGCTGATGAATATACTTAAAGTGATTGTTTCATAGATGATTTGGTTGTGTTGAACATCTTTTAGTATAGAACTTGATTGTGTCTTCATCATGAAATTATCTTCTGTATATGATGTTATGCTCTTAGAGCAAGCCTTGTACTGTGGATAGACATCAAGTAAGTTATATTTTCAGTCAGATGGGACAGTTGAAAGGGATGCAATTTCACCGTGTGATCAAGAATTTTGTAATACAAGGTGGTGATTTTGAAAATGGAATTACAGAAGATTGGACATCTAGGGGCAAACATTACAACCAACTGGATACAAGGTTCTTCTGATTCTCCTTCCATGCCCTGCCTCCATTACGAAACCTTGTCATGATTGGATCCTGATCTTTTTCTATTGCTATCCAGTGTGAAGCATGAAGCGTTTATGTTGTGTACCTCTAAGGGAAAACGTGACAAAGAAGTGTTTGAGCTATATATAACAACGGCCCCAATTCCGGATCTGAATGAGAAGCTGAATGTGTTTGGTCGAGTTATCAGAGGAGAAGATGTTGCTCAGGTGATAACTTACTTAAAACTAAATTTCTGCCATCCTTTTGATGATGATCTATGTATTCTGATTTTCGATAAATTGTTCTATATGAGAAAATAGAGTTGAACTTTGACCTTTTAAGATACTTGCACTTGATATGTAACCATTGTTGCAGGCTGTTTTGGTCGAAACAAATTATTTGATTTGATGCATATGCAACATGGTTATCTGCTAAACTCAAAAGTACCATGAGAAATCCTAGGATGCATTGCACTATGTTTGAGAAATCAGCAGATAGTTTTGCTTGTCCTATATCTTGCTATACAGTTTATAGTTTTTTCTTTGGAGAGTGTTAATGTGCTATTAATATTCATCTCATTATGCTTGCAATGAATACTTAAGTTCCGCACAACGGAGTATGCAATGGTGCAATATTAGCTGAATAAGTTCTTTAGATGTAATTATGTACATGATGAATCGTCTTTAAATATTTGTGAAGATGGCACGATCTCTTTATTAGATAAAAAGAATCAGCTTTGGACTTCATGTTATTATTCTAATTAGTACTTCTGCTAATGTTGTTGCATTTGCCTGACTGTGGCTCAGGAAATTGAAGAAGTTGACACAGATGAACATTATCGACCGAAATCTTGGATAGGGATCAATGATGTAACACTGGAGCAGAAGATTTAAAGCTCTGTCTTTAAAAGCTTCTATTTTGCATGGTTTCCCTGCAGTCAGAGTTATGTGTCCAGCATTCTTACATTTTATGTACTATTGACAAGTATTTGTCACATCCTCAGAGGACGTGTAGAACTTTCGAAGCAAGTTAATCTAATTTGAATTTTTATGTAGTTCGAATACACAGAATTTCTGGTAATATGTACTCCCTCCGTCCAATGAGTAAAATTAGATGAAAAGTGAGTAAAATGGTGGGTTCTATCAATATTTAATAATAGATTTGAGATAGTGGAGGAAGTAGTGGGTGTAATAGTGATTTATATTGTTATAGAATAGAGATAGTGGAGAAAGCAGTGAGTGTAATAGTGTTTTATATTATTAAAAGTTACTATTTTTGGAATGTATAGAAATTAATGGGACATCCCAAAATGGAAAATGTATAAAAATGAATGGGACGGAGGGAGTATAAGTTTTTAAGTTCTGTCTAGTATTAACTAGTCGTTTTATAAAGTATTTCTTACTCGTTATTAATATAAACTTTTCAGTAAAAATATAGATCCATATTTAATTTTTTAATTTAATAAATCATTTACATATATGATAAACTCTTTTATTATTCTTTTTACTCTTATTATCTAATATAAGCTATAATTATAAATATTTATTCTAAACACTCTATATAAGAATTATCTTTTTACAAGGCTATCAAAATTGATTATTTTGCCAAAAACAAATTTACTTTGATAAATAAACCAAACAAAAGGCTGTATTTTTACTTCCCAAGTCCCCATGTGAAAAGGTGTAATAAAAAAAACATCAAGTGATAAGCAAGAGTGAAGTTAAAGACAACTGCAAAAGAGGGCCCACCTCTGTTATCTCTTCTCTACCTCTCTGCACAAAATTAAATCTTTGTTTTGGAGGGGTTGGTTCAAAATGGCTCAACAAGATATACTCCTATAAATTTACATACATATGCTGAATCTCATCTTTTCTTGCATTCTCCACCATTAAATCCTCCTACATTGTCTGAATACAACTGTTTGACTTGTTGGTTGTTACACTCACTCACAGTCTACTTAAGCTCCCCAGATCTTTCAACCTCAGATTCAGATTATAATGTCCGACCTCTTTTTAATGTTTGGTGAGTTTGTTTTGTCTCAACTTTTTGTGGGCTGTTAGTTTGTTGTCTGAATTATACAAATGTGAAATTTTTCTTGTTATTGTTTAATTAACTTGAGCTCTTTGAGCTAGGGTTTATGATATAATTGTGTGTGTATTTAAATTTGTGTAATTGAGTAATTATTTTACTTGGGTTTTTTTAAATGTAAGATGAGTATGTAATTGGAGTTAAGTTGTTCTGTTTAATTTAGGTTTTTTGTTTGAAAAATGGTGGAGGGAAATGCCTTGATGTGAAAATGAAGCTAGGTTGAACTTTTTTTAGCAACTGTTGTTTAGAAAATTATTGCTTTAAATGCGGATATGTAAATTTTTGTAAAAGATAGGGCGTTTTGTTTTGATTTGCTTATGGTATGGTTTTAAGTAAGACATAGGTATTCAGCATTAGCTTAAATATGCAAATCAGAAAATTTCTGAAGTCGGGGGTCTTGGAACATCGTCTCTACTATTACGGGTAGTGGGATGTACCGGGTATGTTTGGTATGGCTTTAGTTGTTTCCGAAACTATGTAACTGGTGATAAAGATGCATTTGATTATTTAAAGAGTGGATACTGGCTTCACATGCATTCCTACTTGAGTAAACAAAATATTTGTTAGTGTACCGATTAAAATGGTTGTTGCTGCTTAGAGTTATCTGTTTGAGTTTTTTATGAGTATTTAGACTAGCTTAGTAGCAAGTTGCTTGCATTTGATTTTACAATGGGAAGCTACACTTGTTGTTATATATCTTGTATAGGGTGGTTGGTCTTTTACTCGCAGGTTATTAAGCTTAAATATTTATAGTATCTTATACCTTTACATTCTTCCTTCAGTAATGGCTTAAAATAACAAAAATGATTTTGGCGGCCTACAGTTTAAAAATAGAAACTATAGTAGTGCACCATAACTCAGTAATTTGATGAAGAAACATGCATATATTGGAGTAAGGAATTTTTTATTTTTTTTTAATTGTTAGGTTCACGCTCGAATCAATGTTGAGGGGGGGGGGGGGGGGGGGGAGCTTTCGAGATTGATTGATCTATTAGTATGGTAACTGCTTTTAGTTTAAAAAGATTGTCTGGAGTACTGAAAAAGTTCGAAAGGGTGAAATGAACGTTGTCTAGTACTTTTAGTGTAGTGGCTAGTACTTTTAGTGCATCTATGTTTATTATATGTGTGTTTGCTATTACTTTTTATTAAGATTGGATTGCCATGAGTCCCTAAAAAGTTTGAAAGCTCATTGCTGAAATGAATCTTGTCTTCGCTTTTCTGCTGTGGTATATATCTATGTTTGTTACATGTGTTCTGAGGTTCTTTTTTAAATGAATTCCAGGAGTATTGAAGAAGTTTCGGAGCTCATTGCTGAAATGGATGCTGATTTCACTTTATGCTGTAGTCAGCATCTGTGCAGATTTACCCAATACCCCACTGGAAGAACAGATCAGATCACCAAGTCATAGGCCTTTGCAGGCATCAGCTATACCCAAATTCCGCTTGTTAGTTGATCTCCCAGTATTCCATAAACCACATCGGAAACGGATTACACATAATCCTGTACCGGATCTTCCACTTGCACCTGCTCAACCTCCCTACAATAACCCTCTGATAGCCTCTGCTCATGCTCCTTCGAACTCACATTTTTCAAAACCGTCAATGAGGAAGAGCAAATCACTGCCTCCTACTGCTGCCATGGCACCTCCATGGTTGGAAAATATTTCTCCAACGCAATCCGATCCTGGTGCTATACCTACCGGTTTAGCTCATCCACCAAGACCACCAAGTAAAACGTGTTCTTGTACTCTTTCGTATTATCATTTTATTGACTAATAGTCTTCAATTTCGGAAATTAATTTTTTTACTAATAATCCTGTAAACTTTTGCTTTTAATTCAGTGACTTGATAATAGCTCTAGCTGGATTATAAATCAGCACATCTAACCTTACAATCTTCAGTTGTAATGCCATTTATGTTTAAATTTGTATGCTAATGCTGGCTTATGTTTCTCTAGATTGTTGTGGACATGACATGGTGCTAAAGCGAGGGACCCAGGCTTGCCATTGTGTATATCCAATAAAGCTTGATATCCTCCTTATAAATGTTTCATCGAACCCAAACTGGAATATTGTATTAGAAGAGTTTGCTTATCAACTTGGACTAAGGGGATCTCAAATTGCGCCAATAAACTTTTATGTTGTCACATCATCAAATTGGAACATTTCGGTGGCCATAACTCCGCATACAGGAAAGAGCTTCTCTGCAGTTGAAGCATCAGGAATTAACTCCTCACTTTCCATGCATAGGGTTCGTACAAACCCCAAATTAGTTGGTGATTACAAGATACTCAATTTTACCTGGTTTCAGCCTCAGGCTTCTTCTCAGGGTAATTTACATCTACATTTTCTGCTACTTGAATCACTATTGATATGCACAAGTGGTCCATTACTTCTCATAACTTTTAAAGGGTGAGCAAAGTAGGCCATTAAATTGGTCACTTTCTTGCTTACATTTTCTCCGTATGTTACACCTAAGTTCATATACTAATATTAGAGCAAGCACTATACTGCTTCACAATCGTACCCAAGCAGAAACATCAACAATACTTTAAATTCACAACTTAATTAGCGAACTACTAAAACTATTTTAAAGAATCTATTATACTAAATGCATACTGAGAAACATCCAAGATATGTCCTTGTTATATGATAAATAGACCGAAGACGCACTAAACTCTGATACTTGACCATCACTGAATTTCTTTATTAACTGAAAAGCTTTAGTTCAATGTGCACCTGAAGTCTTTTTACCTATCATCCAAAGGCACATAAAGATGTAAAGTAGGAAAATATTATCTTATAAGTAACAGAACTGCACTATGTAAAGATAGGATGGTTGTCGGGCTGTATAATAGTGGGTAAACGATTTTGTTTTGGGGTTTTGCGTGTGAATAAAAATTACTAAAGGAAACCATGCTGGAGAAGATATTGCACTTGCAATGTAAAGCTGAGGTCATGCTGGTCTATGTAGACCTCGTACTTTTCTTAAGACCAAAATGAGGTCCCACCAGGCTTACATCTCTCTTCTTGTGAGCTCTGCAGGTAATGAGTGTACAACTGCCGACGCAACTTTCATGCGTACATGAGTTGTTTCACCAAACACATGTATTCATAAATTGTCAGGTAGTTATTCCCATAAATGGCATAATACATATCTATGTTGAGACCAAAAGTGATCTTTTAAGATGACAACTGCACACTGGTGTCATGATATACAACCCGTGTCTTAACTACCAATTGAATTGAGCTTGTTTTTCCACTACATGATTGTAGAGAATGTAAGTGCTTACTTTTTCTTACATCCAGTAGATAAGATTTTATGATCAGTGGAGTTTGCTTATTTTTTTGTAACGCATCTCTAAGTAGAGAAGCGCTTACTCAAATTAAGATTGTGGGATAAGGTAGCATTAGTGATGCAATCTCGTAATTTTTCAACAAAAGAACATGAAGATGTTATTTTTCTATTCACTATTCAACATTTTGTCTTTGTTACGACTCTAATTTCGACTCCATGTCTTGCAGCATCACCAGCTGGCGCACCTTTGTACAAACCTTCATCTTCCAAAGAACTCAATACTTCAAGTAACGGGAAGCATCCAAGTATTATCTTGATTGTTGGTATAGGTGTTGGTGTTCTGATAATTGGGATCATCTCGGTGCTTATAGTGTGTTCATATACATCTCAGCAAGGGAAGAAAGAGAAGAAGGAAACTTATCTCACAGAAACTGGTATTGCACCTAACAACCCATTTCCAATCTTGTCCACCTTATATATGTTTCTTTCTTGTCTTTCTTCCTTTTGAACTTGAGTTGCTACTAGATAGTTATCCACTTCTTAGGAAAAATTCATTGTAATGCTAAATCCTTAAGATGGTAAACTTTGAATTGTACTGGAACGAATTTTTACCATTCATGATAAATGCCATTAGATAAACAATTGTGGAGGATATAAATTCCCTGCTATCAGATTAGGCCTTTAAAGGATCCCAAGAATATTTACTTTTTGCAAACATGAAAAAATTGTTCCTGGCCTCCGGTTTTAGATTCACGATAAAGGGGGCATCTGTATTTATATCAAAATACAGGAAGGGCATTCCGTATCTTTTGTTTGCTCTGGACCACTTTAGAACATAATTTCCTAGTTTTAGTTTTCCACAACTAATGCTGCAAGGTATAGTTACGTATGGTTCTTAGACTACACTTCATCTATCTTTCCTTGCTCTAGTTCAACTAGTCAACCATGACTACTTCTTAGGGATTTATAGCACTAAACCATATAACGCAACAATATATGATCAATATTTTGGCTAGTCATATTATTATATATGATTAAGAATAATTTATTCACTTATGGATTTAACATTAAAAAAATCATATAAATTGGCAAATCTGAATATACTTCTAGCAAACAGATCTTATGGATCAGCTTCCATGTGTATATAAGTCTGTGCACACTTAGTTTTATCCAGCTGAACACCTCAAATGAATCATTCTTTTTCCATTACACTGAAACAAGCTTTTGTCCTCAGTTGGCGATACTGTAAGCTGCAAATTGACTAATTGCATAAGGTCATTATAGCATATTTGCAGTTTACTTAAAGACTACATCAGCTGGATAATTTGAACTGATTGTTTGTGAAATGCATTGTTCTAATGAAGTTTTTAAACTACAGTGAGTTAATATGTTTTATTTTCTTACTTATAAATTTTCCAGCCAAGTCGAGGGCAGTGGAAGCTCTTCCAAGAGTAGGATCCCTACCCCTCCACCCAACCAGCACACGCTTCCTTGCATATGAAGAGCTAAAAGAAGCAACTAACAACTTCGACTCTATAAGTGTGCTTGGGGAGGGTGGTTTTGGCAGAGTCTTCAAGGGAATGTTAAGTGATGGTACGGCAGTAGCAATAAAGAGGCTTACTAGCGGAGGACAACAAGGGGATAAAGAATTTTTGGTTGAGGTCGATATGCTTAGTAGGTTGCATCATCGAAACCTAGTGAAGCTTGTAGGTTACTATAGCAATAGCGACTCTTCACAAAAGCTGCTTTGTTATGAGCTTGTTCCCAATGGAAGTCTGGAAGAATGGCTCCATGGTAATTAATTTTCATTATACGTATCTTCTGTGATCCTGTGGCAGTAAATAAAGTTACTGTCATCTTGATTATTGTATGGTGAAAAGCGTTATCAACAAATAAAAGTCATAATTTGTAAAGTCAATAGTATGTAGACTTTGTTGAATGTTGCCTAGTGTTCGACTGTTAGTAGTGAAAGTTTGGAAAAGGGTCAAAGTATAAAGATTGTTGATTGACTGGACCTCACTATAACCTTCTAACAGATGCTAACAATGTCCTTAATCACTGTAGGCCCTTTAGGACTAAATTGTCCTCTAAACTGGGAGACCAGAATGAAGATTGCCCTCGATGCTGCACGAGGCCTTGCTTACCTCCATGAGGATTCCCAACCTTGTGTTATCCACAGAGATTTTAAGGCGTCAAATATATTGCTGGAGAACAACTTCCAAGCTAAAGTTGCTGATTTTGGCCTTGCAAAACTGGCCCCTGAAGGCAGGCAGAACTACCTGTCTACACGTGTTATGGGTACCTTTGGGTCAGGCCTCTTTTCAACCTTGTCAATTGATCAAATCAAGAACTCCTTTAATCTAAACTAGGAAAGAGAGTAATTGGCTTACAGTAACTATTGATGTATTAAGTATGCTTCAAGATAAAAGTTGGCACTGAGGTTATATGAACTGTGTTGCAGGTATGTAGCACCTGAATATGCTATGACTGGTCATCTACTAGTAAAAAGTGATGTCTACAGCTATGGTGTTGTCCTGCTTGAGTTGTTGACGGGACGGAGACCTGTGGATATGTCACAATCATCAGGACAGGAAAACCTTGTGACTTGGGTTAGTAACTGTGATGCATGGACTCTACTCTGTTTTCTTTAACCTTACTATTTTCATCTAACTATACATGCTTTGGAGATGTTTCTTTCTTTAAGTTACTGGCTTTCTTCATTTTATTTCCCTTTGACATTTGTCTAAAGACATGTACTGGATCATTTCTATTGAGTCATCACTCTGAACACAGATGTTCACAATCACAGAATTTGTATCTGTTTCAGGCCAGGCCTATACTTAGAGATAAGGATCGTCTTGATGAACTTGCTGATATCAGGCTTGGAGGAAAGTACCCAAAAGAAGATTTTGCAAGGGTTTGCACTATTGCAGCAGCTTGTGTCGCCCCCGAGGCAAACCAGCGTCCTACTATGGGAGAAGTAGTGCAGTCACTTAAAATGGTGCAACACGTTATGGAGTATCAGGATTCTGTGTTGACCTCCAACAACCGTCCTACCTTCGCGTCAGATGGGACATCCTCGATTTTCTCTTCAGGTCCATATTCTGGAATAAGCGCATTTGAAAATGATGTGATCTCTCGAACAACTGTGTTCTCTGAAGACCTTCATGAAGGAAGATAATCCAGTAACCAGATAATCTAAGTTTTTTTTGGGGGGGGGGGGGAGTACTGTACAGTCGACCCTTTTGGCGGGATGATTTTTTTGCAAATTTTAGGAGAATTTTGTTTAGGTAAGCTACTCTTTTAGGCAGGGATCAGGACTTAGTTTCTTCTTACTTAGAACCCCTGTAAGGTACATTTCTCTGTTTTTCGCCTGCAGAATGGTGGTTCTCTGTCCCTGCATGTTGCATTCAAGTATGTACATAAAGCTTTCCTCAATTTCTCTCTTTCATCTGGCTTCAAAGGATCCAATCCTCCATTCGTCGTACTACAGTATGTTCAATTTTAACCTATAAATTTGGCAGCACGACCACTTCTATTTCCATTTCATTTTATATTCCTTGCTCATTACTATCTTATAATTTGAGTTCCATGAAGTAAACCAGATAAAGGGAAGCCATCTCTTATAACCTCTCTTTGGAGGATGGAGTTGTGTACGACAACAAATAGCTCAACAATAGTGTTGCAAATTATTATTTCTTCTGGCCTTCCAGGGGAGATACCCTATATTAAGTAGTCCAAATATAGTTCATGAGAATCCTAAATTCATGGCTAGACCATTCGTTAATTCCTTGATTACTCGGTATAAAAGCCGGCCACCCATCCCAAAAATTTTATATTAGCTTTGAAGACTCAAGTCTTCATCGCTTCACCAGGATCTTCTTCCTTGAACCCTTCCCCTGTATCGGTTAGCCTTCTCTCTCCTCCAAGAGAAGAGACAATGGCTTCCAACATTAACCAAGTGCTTGCCATCCTCTCAATTGCCTCCCTCCTTGCCTTGTTTCCTCAGGCGGACTCGACAATCTTCTTGGATGCCCCTGCTGCAGCACCAGGTCCTGCACCTTGGCTGCCTGTGGATGCCAAGACACAGATGACACGATTCATCGAGGCCACCATGGTAATTGCCAGCCAAAAATCTGAAGAATACCTCCAGACCATTGATAATCATGTAAAAGATCCAGCTACCTCTGGAGCTACCCGTGAATGCCTCCAAGAATGCAAAGAAGTTTATGAAACAGCGGTTGATGACATGAAGAACACCATGGATAACTTGAGATCAGAAAACTATTACATGGCTAATGTGGATCTCAGTGCAATTTTGGCAAATGTCGATACCTGCAGAGATTGCTACAGGGAGATGGTCGGAGAACAACCTAATGCCAACTTTGATGCCTGGGTCATCGGGATTGCCAGCGATTGCCTCGACAAACTCGAGACCGTCGTCGCTTAATTTTTAAAAAAAAAATCCATTTACCCATCATCTCCATTGTTAATCGTAACACTAGTAATGAATTATTATGGGCGATTCCAAGCTTAATGATAATATATGGCATGTCATATTAAATTTGGCATCCCCTTCTTATTCTATAAGTGAATTTCATAAATTCTATGTGAAGATTGTTTTCAATAAAAGTCAAAATCACTTAAGGAATCTGTTTGTAACTAGTTCATACATATTAAAGAATCAACACAAATTAAGCAAGATTCAAATACAAGAATTTTTTAAAAAAAATGTAAGAACAAAGAACATTGAGCAAACAAAGCAAGTTTCAATTATAATTCTGTTTTGTCAACAACAAATTACAGTACAAATAATTGCAGAAATTTAAACACTCACGCACTCTCCACGTCTACAATCACTGGTTTCACCAATTCTTTTAACCAACTTGTCCCTAATACTCTCCAAATCATTCTTAACAGAAACAAGATCCTTCAAATCATCACAAGCCTCGAAATCCATCTTCCCTAACCACGACATGCACGCGTCGATATCTCGAAAATCCTCATCGAAATTACCCTGATCATGATCATAGAACTTGTCAACAACGTCATCGAAACACGGAACACCGTAAATGTATGGTTTTCCAGCAGGAGAGAAAACAAGAATTGCAACCTGAGCACCTGAGAGAGAATGAAGTTGATGAGCTTTCTTGTAAAGACCTTTGCGTCTCTTAGAGAATGCAACCAGCCTGTCTTGTTCTTTCTCCTTTATCTTTATTTCTATCTTCTTTTTTCCTGTGCCCATTCTGCTATCTCCTTGTGGTTTCTTGGGTATCATCTCTGTGTGTGTGTTTGTTTCCATTGAATTGAAACAGACTATGAAGCTTTCTTGAATGTTGTTGCCGATTCTTTGGAAATTTGTGGATGTCTGGGTGTGTATTTATATGCTAGCGACACGAGGCTTTCCCATTACGAATCGAATTGGGTTTGAATATGACCGCCTCGGATTTTTTTAAATATTTTTAACTTTTTGTTTAAGTTTCGTGATGTACTCGGATTGAGATGTTCCAATCTAGTTTTTTCAATTCCGAGTTTGATTAGGTTTAGTTTAAAAAACTTAAAATTTTCTAAATTTATATATACTTTCTGAATAATAACAAAAGAATCTGACTATACTCGAGGAACCCTCGGATTTTATTAATGCTGGTTATTAATTTAAATTTTTTGAATTCAAGATTAAATTTGAAATCGATTTCACTGTAATGCTATTAGATCCCATCATTCTGCAAACGATAATTAAATTTAATATTTATATTTAGATTCTAAATATAAAAAAGTTACATAATTATGTTTAAAATTTATCCTTTCATGCACGACACGATATGAATACACGACACGATATAAAAGTACGTAATATAAATAATAAAATAAATTAAAGTAATAAAATTTAAAATGTATATTATTTTATGATAACATAATTTCTAGTAGTATATTTAACATTTTATTAAACAAAATTACAAAATCAATTAATATGTACAAAATTGTTAGTTATTTATATATTAGAAAAACATTAAAAAATTAAATCATTATTTTTTGGTTCTAAATTTCATATAATTTTTCGTATTTAAGAAAAATTCAAAACTTTTATTACACAAGTATTAAAATAAAATCATTTTAATCACGAAAATCACTTTCTTACATTACATCTTGACCGGGCCAGGAAGAGAGGGCATTCAGATCGATCGTTTAGGATTCAAAGATTTTAGGGGCCCAAATTTTTTATAATCCATGCAGTGTTATTAGTACACATCATTCCGGTAAGTAAAAATGCAAAACAAATGGTAAGAGTTTCAATTATTTTGTCCATTTTATGCTATTACTATCTAACATAAATAATATATTATTATTTGGTTATCTTATCGAATCTTATCATCAATACATGCAACTATATCACCAGCAGAATTATAGAACGGTCTGGGCTAGAGATAGGCACAAAAAGCATTTCAGATCGGGTTTTATTTGAGCTTTTTAACAATTGGATTGGGCCGGGCTTTTTTAAAACTCGGGCCGGATCAGGTAGAGCTTCCTCTAAAATACTAGGCCCGTTTTAGGTCCTTGGGTCGGGTCGGATCGGTCCGGGCCGAGCTTTTATCCGGACTTTTTTTCCATTTATATATAATTTTTTTTTGCAAAGTTAATATATTAGTATACAGAAAAAACAAAGTTTTACAAAAAAAACAACTCCTAAAGAGTTAGGCCCCTCAACTATTAGAATCCAAAATATATAATAAAAGACACCATGATACCTAATACTAAAAAACTATAGCCTAATATTTTATCATAAAACATCAGTGCAACTCAAGAACTTTATACTCATAATGTGCGTTATTAAACTTAACCTAACCGTGAGCCATATAAATATTCTCGTACATGACCCTTTCAAGAATCACATACATTACAGTCTACACTCAATAAATCTTCTGGAAAGAAGGGTTTGTCCAACATATTGTTGATTCTTCTTAAGCTCATTATTCTTCACATTCCATCAATTACTAAGTTTAACATTCTTGAAATTTATTTAAAATATTATAAATTTTCAGATTTTATCTATAAAAAATTGGGTTTTTATTCGGATCTCTCAAAAAGTTCGGGCTTTTATCCGGGCTGAACATGACTTTATACGAGCTTTTTGAAAGCCCGGGCTTTATCCGGGCTCTATTAATTTTTATGTTACATACTCCTTTTTAATGAGTCGCTTTCTCGCTGAAAAAATACCTATATAAATTTGGACTCCTATTTTACTTTCAATAGAATTTTTAATGATATATGTCTTACGAACACATATTCTACTCGAGGAACCCTCAGATTTTATTAATGCTGGTTATTAATTTCAATTTTTTGAATTCAAGATTAAATTTGAAATCGATTTCACTGTTATGCTATTAGATCCCATCATTCTGCAAACGATAATTAAATTTAATATTTATATATTTAGATTCTAAATATAAAAAAGTTACAGAATTATGTTTAAAATTTATCCTTTGATACACAACACGATATAAAAGTACATATTATAATAATAAAATAAAATAAAGTAATAAAATTTAAAATGTATATTATTTTATGATAACATAATTTCTAGTATATTTAACATTTTATCAAACAAAATTACAAAATCAATTAATATGTACAAAATTGTTAGTTATTTATATATTAGAGAAATATTAAATCATTATTTTTCAGTTCTATGTAGTGTCATGTTTTATAGAGGGTCATAACCATCCGCTAGCTTCTGAATCAGGCAAGGAATTCCTCAGTGCAAATCGATCTATGACTGCACTTCAACGACATTTTCTATTACATGCTTCAAATTCAAACCTTGGCGTTTATAGAGATCATAATGTTTATAAGTCCTGTTTTGGTTTGTATTCTGATGTTGGTCCAACTGCCGTGGATTTTCAAAACTAGATGAGGGATATCAAGTTATACATAGGAAAGCATGATGCTGATATGCTACTTCAGAAATTCAGAGACAAACACGAGACATCAGATGGAGGATTTTTTTACGAGTATCAGACAAATTCAGACGATCACCTAACTCGTCTTTTTTGGGCTGATGTTCGAGATCGAAAAAATTATGAAGTTTTTGGTGATGTGGTTTCTTTTGATGCTACTTACCGTACCAACAAGTAAGTTTGTCAAAATCTTTCATCTTATTAAATGTCGAGTGTAAAACTTCTAAAGCTTCCAAAACATGAAATTTTCTACTTCTAAATCCCTGAAATTTTAATTGATTTGTTAATAATAGTAATGGTACTCTATCATTCTGAATTCCCTGTAAATAGTTTGTAATGTTCCTACATAATTATTAGTTGTATGTTTTATTCTGTTCTATTTATTCTGTTCTATTTCTACTACATGTATGGTATGGTTTTTGTGCCATTCATTGGTGTCGACAATCATTGGAAGAGTGTTATGTTCGCTTATGCTTTGCTTAACCATGAAAATGAAACAAATTTTACATGGGTCTGTGAGATGTTTTTAAAAGTCTTTTGTCGACCTCCAAAATGCATAATAACTGACCAATGCCTTGCAATGAAAGTTGCAATTCAAAAGACGTTTCCACATTCCATTCATCGATGCTGTGTGTGGCATATAATGCAGAAGTTTCCAGCTAAGGTAGTCATATACTCGATACTGTACTTCAACACAATTTATTGATCTATGATAATTGATTAATAATTTCTCTTTATTTTGATTCCATAGTAGAACCAAATTATTTTTTAGATCCTTTCTTTTAATTGCACTGCAAAAAGAAATTTTGATTCTATAGTAGAATTTTAAATATCTTTTTAATTTAAAAAATAGCTCTTGACTCTGTTTTAGAACCTGATATTTATTAGTTCATTTCCGTTAATTCAGTTACTCATAATGGTCGTGCAAACCTAATTTTTTAATATATATTAAAATCAGAACTCACAAGAAGTAAAAAATTTGATTCTACTACATAACTAGTATTATATTAAGTCATTTCCATGAATCATGGTGCATTGTTCTTATGCTTAAAATTCTATAGTTTCTTCTTCTACTATAGAACCAATTTTTTTATATGTTTAAATTTAAATTAAACATTGATCAGTTGTAATTTGTTGTCATTCTTCATGTATTCTGACTTTTGGTTATTTTTGTTTTATATAGACTGGTCCTGTTTTTTGTGCGGAATCTGGTTTCATGGAAAACCTAAACAAATTTATTTGGTCATCCCATCTGACAGTAGCTGAATTCGAAGAAGGATGGAGCTGTGTTGAACAAGTTTGGATTGAGCAACCATGTATGGTTGAATGAGATCTATGCTATGAGGAAATCATGGATTCCGGCATTTTTCAGAGACAAACCAATGGGAGCGTTACTTAGAACAACATCCAGGTCGGAAAGTACTAATTTTTACTTTAATCACTTTGTCCAGAAAGGAGACACACTCTCTGAATTCTATGTGTTATGAGAGTGCCATTGACAAACAAATGCATGAAAACAAGAAACTCACTAATGGAGACACATGTGTACCGCAATCTATAACTGAGAAGGAAATTGAAAAGCATGCGGCTCACCTTTACACTCGTACTATGTTCTATAAGGTTCAGAAACAGATTAAGGTTAGCTGTTTCCATATTATCTTGGCAAGCCAACCGATTGTTGTTGATGGGGTGAATAAATATGTTGTTCGAGATAGAAGTTTGAATGATAAACTGTTTGATGTTGAATTTTGTTTCTCAAAAAATGATGTTGCATGTTCTTATAAGCTTTTTACGAGAGTAGGTTATCTTTGTAGACATTGCTTTTTATATTCTAGGTCTTTGGGTTGTGGAAAGAATTCTAAATCAGTTCTTGTCTAGTCGTTGGTTGAGAAATGCGGAGGAGATATTTTGCACTCTAAAGTTTCCTGATGACTTACAAAGAATCAATGGCCATATAGTTAAAGATACTTCCAAGAAAATATTGACCGAGTTCCAAAACTGTTATGGCAAATTAAGTTTCAAATGATATTGAGGTATTGAATTTTATGTTGGAGGAGATGAAATGTTTGAAAATCAGGATTGAAGAGAAATTTCATAAATCTGCTGTAACAAAAGATGAATTGCTTGAAGAGATTTTTGGTTTTAGGCCTTCAGGTGCAAGTAGTGTTCTTCCACCATTACAAAGTAACAAAAAAGGAAGCCGAAAAAGAATTCTCGGTCCTGTAGAGAAAAGTTGTGATGGAAGAAAAAAAAAATTGAAGAACTGTAAAAGTTGCAAAGCATTAGTTTTTCATGATTCACGTACTTGTCCGCAAAAGGGGAAACAACTTCAACAAAACTCTTTAGTTCAGAATGTTCAGAGTACATTAAATTAGGGAATGGAATGTCAAACCGTTGATGGTCAGAATGTTCATGCAAACGGAACCCTCAATTCTAATATTGAAATACAAATAAGTATCTCATCTTATGTTTTGCTCGGTTACTTTCCTGTTGCGTGGTGTGATAATATTGTGATGGTAGTTATCCTCATATAACTACCAAAACAAACTGATTTCAGTATTTTTGTACACTACGCCATAAATGGCCCTCTACAACCCTTGAAAACCGTTGCCGGAAGTTCAAAATTTGTTGGCATAGCCTCAAAAATCTCAAAGGAAACACTTTTTCACTGTTAGTTTTTTCCCTGTTGCCTTTGGGGTCAACGCCAACACTTTTCTACCTATGCCAACAGATTAAAATATGTCGCAGTAGAGTAGACTTTGCTCAAAAAAATTTGGGCCCCACACGTGGGCCCCACAATCTGGTGGACCCACGAGTGGGCCCCACACATATATATATATATATATATATTTTACAATTTATATATATTTAATAATATATTATCCATATGTATATTTTATATTTATTTTCCACAATAATAAATGCAGTAGATTGGTTAATTTTTTTTCATTTCACTAAATATAATGAACAATGACATTACAAAATTCATAATCCTCAACTCTAAAACATAAAAAGAACAACAAAGGAAGGTTTACAAGCTTCTAAAAGATCCTTACTTATGGAAAAAAAATCTATAAAAAAATATTTAACACTCTCTGGAGGCTCATGTATCCATGTCAAGTTCTTCCGGACCTTCAGCTCCAAGTAGACCAGAAATACCACCTTTAACTAGGCGTCCATCTGGCCCTGCTAAAGAAACACTCATTCCATAACACATTCAATAAAAAACTTGATTAGAATAAATTTAAAAGATTTCATGATGCTGTATCTTGTTTACACTTGGAAAAAGTACACTAAATTGTTTACTATCAAAAATTCTTTCTAGTACTTTCTAGTACTTGGCTTCCCTTAGACCCTTACACACTGGCCCATATGAATTTGTTGCAGACAGTGGAGATTCCTCTGTGCAGACACCTCCTTCGGCAAACCATAGACTTCGGCTGAGGACAAAAACACAAGCTGAAAAGTTGAAAGCAGTATTAGCCCATCAACTAAATCAATATCTCGAATAATAAGTTTCAAAGTGGGAAAATATCTGTCATCTCTAATTGCTTAAATTATATCCATTAGCAGCAAAAGAAATTGCTGAGAAACTTAAATGAATGAACCAACACTCTGAATAATAATACTACAGAAAGTAAATAACATTAATCATTTTACTAATGACATGAATAAGAGTAACATGATGTAAGTTGGATGCATGATCAACCTGGATGCTCGTACCTCATAGCTCAATTTCAGAATCAAAGAAAACTAAGACAACTCAACTTTATAATATTCCGGACTCCAAGAAAGGCTCCCTCGAAAAAATAGGTTCAAAACATATAAAAAGAATATTATAACAGAAAGTACTATTTACATTCATAAAAATGATTCCAAAGTTCAAATGATTCAAGTAAAGAATATTTTTTGAAAATCCTTTTACAAAAGAACATGGCCAGACATATACCACAGATGACAAGAACAAGTACCACACAATATTTAGATTGCAAATCTAAGATCAAGAACATCCACTTTCAAATACTGTTTTGTCATTTTTCACATGCAGACTTTATCTCAATCAACATTCTGTCTTTCAAATAATTGACACGGGAGTATATGATCTTTAAAACATAAATTTGACGGGCTTTCTCTAGTTGTTTTTTCTGCTCGTTACCCTGCACCAACAATAGATACGGGAGTATATCATCATTTCTTTTTCTAATTAAATACACACACGCTCAGCTAACACCGCTCAATTGCAGGAATTTAAATAAAACATCATAACCGGAGGCCCCAGAATCCGAAAACTGTATATGACAAGATACAAATTTGATGAATTTCCGCTTGGATTTGAACAATTAGAAGTTTAGAACAACTGATCACTCACATAGATTGATATCTTGGATATCGATTTTCAACATTTACGATAGATTTGCTGCTGCTTCTTTTTCAAACAACGAAATTACTAGCATTGTGATTTTGTGCAATATTGGTTTTAATAATTTCTTACCTATTATACGACCTATTTTACAACATATTTTTATGTTTTTACATTACTACATTTATAGGCATATTTTTGAAATAAGGACACCACTCTGTTCCACATTTTACGTTCTTAAGTTATTTAACTAGAAACACACAATTCTAGCTAATTTATTAATCTAGTACATAGAAATTTGTAGCGTGATATGAAACAATGTTTTTTGAGATAAGGTAGAGCATTCATACAGTTTGGTTAATAAAACAGATATTTTAAGTAAATAAGAAGAGCTGAGGTAGCATGCTGGTAAAGTAATGAGATGAAAATTAGTATTGGTTTTACTTACCTCTTCGCTGGTAAATTTGCACTCCCAGTTACGAAGACCATTCCCCATATATGTCTCCATATGATTCATAGCAAAATCTCCGCAGTCTTTTTTATTTCCATTTGTGCGCCATTTCATTTACAGACGTACAATTCGTGCATTTCTTACTGCCTGCTCTTTCTTTCATTAAATTTTGCCATGTAGTCCACAAAATTGTCTTTCTGCAGTAACATATTAATCGTAGTTGTTAAATACCATGAAATATATAGGTTTAAGTATTCATAAAGTAAGTACATAACGTTACCAAACTCTCTGGCACACTATCATAGATTGAAGTTGCAGCTTCACCAATTTTGTTATTATCTATAATCTCAACTGTAATATTTTTCAGATTGAAACACACCACGTAGAAGTGTTCTACGTAATGTATTGGAAAAAAATATCTACACATAAAACATAGATGTCAAAATAAATATGAAAATGGCACATCAACAAAAAATTGAAATGTAAATGATATATATCATTTACCAGATCAACATCATTGATATTGACATTATGTCTGTGAAGGACATAATCCAAATTTGAACAGAATCTTACAAACTTCATGGTCTTGTCCATTGAATCTGATCGGACAGGATTCGTTACCGTCAGAGTTCCCATCTATTACAATACAAGTACAAAGTAGTTATTAGTAAAATAATACTAAACTTTGTAAAAAAAAACTTAATTTTATAACTAAACTTGATTTTAATGTTCAGTCTAATTCTTAATTATATTTAAAATAAGTTGCAAGAACAAGTATACCGTTGTCATGGTGTTGCAAAAGAATCTATGAGGGGAGTCAGGTATATTTTTTCACCAACAACATAGTGTATATTTTTTCACCAATCTTCAAACTTTGTATTTGATGTTTCAAGCATATAGAATTATTCCATAAAAAAATCTCTTCCCTGCAAAAAAAGATAATCAACTTAGATTCCATTATAAAACATAAACACACATTGTTCTATAATGAAAGACACGCAACAATAAAATACAAATACACTTGTAATTTAAATTATTCTTACATTGGCTTTTCTCGCTTTCCATTAATCCAGCTCCAAACTTCCTCTTCCGCCTTTGAAAGTTTCGGCTTGTTGAAATCAATCGCTCGATTAAGGAAAGGTGATTTATGGAATTCCCCCAGCTTCTGCTCCCTCTTTGGTTTGGTGACAACGATGTCTACTCTTGTTATGCTTTTCTCTGAATTTTGTCTTGTAGATCTAAGAAAATCAACAGTTTGCCCACCTATAATTCGTTCTCCAAGAAAATCGTCAATATCGTGAAGTTTATTGTAAGCTCTGTCCATTTCGTTTAGTCCTAAAATATCAATTATTTTCCAGTCCTTGGCTGAAAATTCAGGACATTCCAGCCAGTCCTTGTCCAATGGACATTTGGTCTAGCCCTTGGACAATAATTTTGGATATTCTGTCCGGTCATTGGCTGATAAATCAGGAAAGTTTTGACATTCCATGGCCAACAATTCAGGACATTCCGGCCAGTGCAGTTCAATTCTGCTTACGTGAAAAATAAAAACTTTTTGCAATTAAAAAACAATCTACAAAAATGGTCCATCACCACTTGTACTTGTATATGCGATAAAGAATAAACTATTTTTTTAATACCTTTCTCCTATGCTCTGGCTTGGACTTGATAATTGACATATCTTCACCAATCTTTCTTCCGCCTCATTCACATTTTCATTGTTTGGGAAAAGTTCATTTGCATGCTTGAAGTTGAATTTCAAGTTTTTATGCATGGTCTCCAACTGATTAATTTTAATGTTTAGTTCGGATATCATTTCCTAGTTTCATAAGGGAAAAAAAATCAATCATTACAAAATAATGAGAAATAGGCAAGTAGGTATATAAGAACAGAGCCATGTATATAAGAATATGATTTCACATTTCAATAAAAAACTACACATAACAAAAGAAATTTAAACAACTGTGTACCTGCTCCGTCATCACATCATCAGTAGAATGATCCTTTTGTATTTCCTTTCCAATTGATATGATACCACTTCCCACCCATCTGATTCAGAAACCATTCCATATGATTCTACTCATTTCAATGTTTCTTCTGGAGTGCTCCAGTTGTCATTGAGATGTAATCCATGTATTGAATAGTTTTAAAGCAAAATAGAACAGAAAAACAAAAATTAGACAAAACTATAATATTGTTAATTAAAAAAACAAAACAGTTACTCTACTATATAATTGTGTAAAAATGAAGGGCCAAAGACTAGTGAGACCTGAAACCACTAATAATCTTGCTCAGGTTTAATTTTTTTTACATGGCTCATTTTTCGCAGAATGGAAGTTTTAAAGGTTAATCATTCTAGATCTGACACACACCTAGAAAAAACTTATACTTTTGCTTACAAAAAAAGCACGTAAAACTAGAACAAGGCCATTTTCATAGCAAATCTAAAACAAAAAATAATCGTAAACCAAATTTTATTTGGAAAGCATCTCTTATATTGTATATAAGACTAAATTCACCTAGTCCACATTTTCTTCATTATCATTGTCGATGAAATTGGTTTGCAATTCCTCTTCAGCAACATTGTCATCAACATCTTTTAATACCTTAATTTGTTTTAAATCATATATTTTATCAACTGACATTCAAAATTCTAATATTCGACGGAACGAAGTTATTGAAATTTTACCGTCTATACCTCTTTGCTTTGATCATGGGGAGCAATATGATCATGGGGAGCAATATGATCAGTGTCGTTTTCAACATTGACTTGAGCTGGATCTGGAATATTATTAACGTTCTTTTCCTCCCCTTTTTTCTGCATCCCTTCCTCTTTTTTTCAATGTTAAAAATTTTAAGCTGCATTGTAGTCCAATTGTAAAAATGAGTGCAAACAGATATTCATAAGCAACTTATTCACCTAAATATTAAAACTTGCACTATATACAGTAACAAATATATTGGAACAGTGATGATATAGTTTATTGTAAAGGTTTGAGTAAGCAAAATATTAATCTTTTGAACTAGAGTATCTACACTTACAATTTTCCCTTTCCCAAAACTCTCGTCATACATTTCAATTTCACTTCTCTTTGCAATAAGTGAGGTCTTCCAACCAATGTAAACTGGTCTAGTCCTTTCCACATTGATTTGATCATTTGTAGTTCGATCAAGGTAGAGAAACTGAAATTTAACACAAAAATTAAAACTCATATTAGTGTATCATAGAGGGAAGGATAATTATCTTGAAAATCACAAAATAAAATTGTTTTCGTTTACTTACAAGTAGAAATACGACGAAACCAGTATAGTATCACATAAGTGGATTTTCAAACCAAAGCTCATGCGCCTCCTTCAGATTTTTAAATACTTCCTTGCACCAGTTGTATTCTTTTGCTTCGTCAAACTCTCCCTTAAAATTCATTGCATACTGATCAACAAAGCTCGATTTATTCGTTCTTACAAACAGGTTGGTCATTAGGACCATAAAATTCTGTTTGAAGAACAAGTCTGCATCTTCGGACCTTCCAATTGCATCACATATCATCTTCTCAGTGATTTTTGAATCATCTTTCCTCATTGGAAACTTTTCCCTCCATTCTTGCACTTTTTCATCATCCTTTTTCTTCTTTGTCTTATATTCAACTTCTTTTTTACCTCTTGGTAGACCCAATATATCATTCACATCTTCTTCACCAATTTTAATTTTTCTATCTTTACCAAAACTCATCTCATAATTCAAGTGGTCGAACCACCATACGAAATTAATTCCAATTTCATGCGGAATTGCCCTTAATGAAAAGGACAAGAGAGACCCAAAACCTACTTTACTGACCCACTCTTTTTGAGCATTTGACAAACCATCTATAACCTTTGAGAAAGTTGATGGGTAAACTCTAATTAATAATTTCTTTGGCATTCCAGGAACTTTTTCAGATTCATTCTCTGGTTTGTCAAGCTTTTGTTTCTTTCCATTTTTCTCTTCAGACTGAAAGAGGTCAGAAAAAAAAAGATTTATTAACTAAGATTACAACTGTTGATGAATGATTGAAAAACTTGATGTCTGCATTATAAAATTAACTAAGACCCCTGTAAGCAACAGACCAAGTAAATTAAGGTAATATTGTACTTACCATAATCAAATGAATATATTATACTATGAATAACTATATATAAATATACACTAAGCATAGAGGCGGTCAGCGCAGTTGATAACTCCAGCAAAACCTACTCTTTGTGAATACAATCTTCTATCAAATATTGATGATCAACAAAGTTTTTGACTCCAACTCCCTATGATAAAATTTTATGCTAAAGTAAAAAACATTTCGAAAATAGTCACATTTAGTTGAAAGTTATATATCCAAAAATGTACTCTAAAGTACCATAATACTACACAAAAATTATAAAGATGCTTAAAAATACAAACGTTTGTTTCTACTATAGAGCCATAGCCAAATTATTGTTTATGATCCTACTATAGAACTACAAGAATGCATAGTTTTAATACCTAGACCGAATTTTTTCTTTTTTTCCCTTGAGGTTTTTCTTCCACAGTTGTACCTCTTGCTTTCCTGGGTGATTTTCTTGGCAGAGTCTCCTTGAAATCGTTGTCACCGTCATTATCTATGGTAAATGAACCTTTGTTATTCTTTCCTCCACTTACAATTGTTCTAGTCTGATAGAAACCAAAACAGAAAAAAGGTTTTTACTACACAAATAATGTATATGCCTAATTTTTCAGCTACAACAGAAACAACTATTCTGAAACCCCTATTTTGGTTTCCCCAAAATGAAAATGAAGGAACTACTATAAGCACTCTAATTGTAATAAAATTGAATATCAGTTTCAACCTTTCTAGATAAGTAAACAACACGTGTAGAACCTAACGACGCAAATAGAAACCTACAGGAATCGCAACATAAAATATAAAAAATTTGGAACTAATTATTCTACTATAGAATAATCACTTCTATGATAGAGTTAAACTGATTCTATTATTTGATACTATAGCAGAAACATAAATTCAGATTTAAAAAATTGATCTTAGCATTAAGGTTTTTACAGTAGAATTAAAACTTTAAGATAAAATTTTGCAATTCAAGTAATTATTTTACTTTAGAATCAAAAGTTAATAAAAAGATCTATCTAAAAGTTTACATTAATATCAAAGGCAAGCTATAACAATATAAAAGTCGTTACAAATAGAGTAAGATAATTCTACAATAAAATTAACTAAATCAACTAATTACTAATTGATTCTATGGTAGAATTAGTTGCAGAAACTTTGGTTCTATTGAAAACAAAAGCTAACTAATTTGTAGTCTGGTTCTATAATAGAATTAAAGAAGTCTACCTGAAAGTCAAACATCATAAGTACAATATGCAAAAGCAACTTAAGCAATGTGGTTTATGAAAGTCAATTTTTTTTACCAAAAATGTGGTTTCTCCATCATCTGACTGGGCAATCGGGCTCATGAGTCTTGGCGATTTTCGTATTTCCTTGAACTTTTTGTTGTCTCTCCTTTTCTTTCCTCGAACTTTTTGAGCCTGATAGAAGCCATAAAAAGAAAAATGTATAAGAAGATTTAGTATATAAACAAAAAACAAAAACTCGCACACTCATATACATAAAGACAATTGCGCACGTATTTAAATATGTCTGATTCTATATTTTATCAGAAAGTGGACTAGTAGACTGGTAAAAAACCCGTGGTTCAACATTTGTTTCTTCTTCAACTGCTCTATCATTTGTTTCATTTATCAAAGAACTTGTTCCTCGTTTGACCTTTATTTTCAGTTTCCTTCCCAGTGTCACAGTGTTTTCTTTGTCATTTTTCCTTTCTTTCGGAATTTCTTCAACTGCTTCAGGGGTGTCATTATTTTCACCTTTAACATAACAAATTTATAAGAACTAATGCTTTCAGTTGGTTAAAAATAAGCAAGTGCCATTAATAATAATGTGATATGAATGCTTACATGAAAATGATGGCGGCATAGTAATTTGCTTCTCTTGTGAGCTATCTGGATTGTGGGTTGTATAAGACCAGTGCTCGAAGAGCATCAAATGGTTCAAACACTGCTGGAGATTGCACTAAAGAATTTTCAATTTCAACTTTTTTGTTAAAGTCAGTAGTTTCACCTACAAAATTGCAAGAAGACATAAATATTCTTTCACGCGAATATATAAATTAAAATTGTCATTTCATAGAAAGTCATTCATACCTTTTGCTGGTAGTTCCGCACAAAATTCTTCAACCTCGTTGTTTGTAAACCAATTTTCACCCATCTGCTATGAACACAATAAAAATCAGAATTAGAAATGTATAGAAAAGCAAAAAATAAAAGCAAGAAAAGTAAATATGTATCATACTTACAAAGCCTGGAAAATATTTGTCTATATTGAAGTACTTTGGACAGGCCAAAAGGAACTTGTATATGTAATATAAAACATATTGCCCGTAATTTTTATCATCTTTCTGTTGTGGCACTTTTGGAATCTCAAATGGCTTATCGAACGCCACATCAAATTCTTCCTTGCCCCCAACCTTGTAAATATCCATTACAAACCTGTAGAACATATTATTCTATTGTCAACATCTATAAAGTTTACCTACCGAAAACGTAATTAGTTCTTAAATAATGCAAGAGTTTACTGTCTAATCTTATCTTCAATCTTTTCGGGGCCTGCTGCACGAAGGGAATCTAGCAGTAACATGCATGGTCTTCTTTCAGAGTTTAATTTCTCTCCCAAGTTACATAATATCAAAATATTCCAATGGCTCCTGTCATTAAACAAAACTTAACTTTTCATTATTATGCCATTGAAATGGTATAAAAAAACAAATGATTCTTAAATTTTTCACTTACTCTTGGCAAATTGGAACAAACACATATTGTTTTTCAAAAAATTTTCACGTTAAACCCAATGCAATATAGCCCTGCATTTTGATTTTGCTTCTTTTGTATATTAACCTGTGAACAATAAAGAGTCCAAAAATACACATCCCTCTGTTTTCTCACGGGGTATAGTTTGGCAGAATGATCTACGAAAAACAAATACATTAGTTTCATATGTAAAATATCATAAATGATGATTCTTCTGTAGCATTTTATCACTTATAAAAAGATGATTTTTGTTACATGTGTCAAATACCAAAAAAAAAAAAGGAAGACTACAAGACCAAAAAAGTAACCAATAGAAACATACTCAGATATATAAGATTCCAAATGCTTCAAATTAATACGATACATGGACAAATCTTTAATTACCTTCGATATTCATCAAAGTTTTGTGTGGTCAACTGCTGTAGTATATCAGGATTATTTGTTATGTGCGCTTGTTGCCTTCTCCTTGATACAAAAGCTTTTGATCCAGAATATCTTCCTTTACTCTTCAGTCTATTACTTGAACGTGCACCTGAAACATTTTAAATTTTGATAACATTTTCATATGGAGAGGAATGGAAGCAAGTATAATCCTGACTTGTTAATTCTACCATAGAATAATCATAGGCATACATGTTATTCAAGCATACTAACTACATACTTAAATTTTAGATATGATTCCATTGTAGAATCAAAATCTACTAAATACATATATGATTCAAGTGTAGAATCTGAAATACACATGATTAAAATAAGATCAACACTGGATCCGTTATACACTTTCAATATGATTCTACCATAGAACACATTGTTGGGTTTTAGTTTCTATCTATGAGATTAAAAGCCCAATTGGATTACCCTTGTTTTGGCCCACAATGAGATAAAAATAAGGGAACCCTATATATATAATTATAGGAGGATTATAATAAAAATAAGAGAGAGGAAAATTAGACACAAAAGATATCTAGAGTGAAAAATTCGCAGGAATTTTTCTGATTGCACAAGCTGCTTTGTATTTCCGATTCCCGAAGTTCTACCGGTCGGATCGTCCTGAATTTTGGACAGAAACTTCCTTACACCGATATCTAAATTCCGAAAAGTGGAGATCGGATTCTGAGGTCTAGAGGTCAGTTTCTTAAGGGGCTTAACAGAGCTGTTTGCACCACGGTGAGGGTAAACCTCCCCGCGGGTTTTTCTCATTGTTGTCTTATTTTGATTTCATACTTTTGACGGATTATTCCAAGAGTGTGAAAGTGATTGTATTCCTCTATTTTTGTCTAGAGAAGATTTGGTGTATTCCCATATAATTTGTGATAGTGAATTGTTTGGGTGGACTACGGTCCCGTGGTTTTTACTCCTTACCTTTGAGGGGGTTTTCCACGTATAACTTTTGGTGTATTGTTTTTCATTTATTGATGTTTTACTTGTTTGTTTCATCGAAGGTTCATACAATTAGGGATAAGTATTGTCCAACGAAGTTAATTCCGCACTTAGTTGTTACCGTTGTGGTCACTTTTTCCCATCATATTGGCATCAGAGCTTGGTTGTTATTGGACTTGTTTGAACGATGGAAACGAATACAAGTAGAATGATTAATTTGAATGGTTCTAATTATCATGTTTGGAAGGGGAAGATGGAGGATCTTCTTTATGTGAAGGAATATTATCTACCTATGTTTGCTACGGAGAAGCCTGTAAATAAAACAGAGGCAGAATGGACTATTTTGCATCGACAAGTTTGTGGGTATATATGGCAATGGGTTGATGATAGTGTTTTGAACCATATTAGTGGGGAGACACATGCGCGTACTTTGTGGAACAAGCTTGAGCAACTCTATGCTCGAAAGACAGGAAATAATAAACTGTATTTGATTAAACAGTTGATGTATCTAAAATATCAGGATAACACTGCAATTTCTGATCACTTGAATGCATTCCAAGGAATTATGAATCAGCTTGCTGGAATGGGTATCAAGTTTGAGGATGAGATACAAGGGTTGTGTCTTTTGGGTAATTTACCAGATTCATGGGAGACATTCAGGATGTCTTCTTCGAACTCAGCTCCGGATGGTATTATCAGTATGGAATTAGATAAGAGCAGTATTCCGAATAAAGAGATGAGAAGAAAGTCACCTCTTCACAGTCAGAAGTCCTAGTCACTGAAAGAAAGGGAAGAACTCAAAGCAGAGGTCCAACCAACATAGGTAATCAACGGAGTAGTTCTAGAGGTAAGTATTCTAATGTTGAGTGTTATCATTGTGGTAAAAAGGGGCATACAAAGAAGTTCTGCAGAAAGTTGAAGCGAGAAAATAAAAAGGGTTCAGACAATGATCAGACGAAAACTGACGGTAGTAATGATAATTCCGTGGTGATTGCTACTACTGATGATCACCTGATCTGTTGTGATAGAGATATTGTTAACCTTGCACAAGATGTTTTGAGTTGGGCAATTGATAGTGGTGCTTCGTGTCATGTTGCGTCACGAAGGGATTTCTTTATATCTTATACTTCTGGTGATTTTGGAGATGTTAAGATGGGTAACAGTGACATAGCAAAAGTTGTTGGCGTTGGAGATGTATGTCTGAAGTTTGATACGGGCATGGAGTTATTTCTTCATGATGTGAAGCACGTTCCAGACATGAGAATGAACTTAATTTCTACTGGCCTTCTTGATGATGAAGGATATGTCAGCATCTTTGGTAATGGTCAATGGAAGCTCACTCGGGGTTCTTTAATTGTTGCAAGAGGGAATAAGTGTCCGAAATTATATATGACTCAGCCGCAAATCTCCAAGGATGGTGTTAATGCTGTTTAGAATGTTGATAAGGTTGAATTATGGCATAAGAGACTTGCTCACATGACTGAAAAAGGAATGAATATGTTGTCGAAGAAAAAGGTATTATCTGGTTTAACTGATATACATTTGAAAAGGTGTTGTCACTGTGTGGTAGTTAAGCAGAACATAGTTTCTTTTAAGAGTCATCCTCCTTCTCGTAGAGAGCATATACTTGACCTGGTGCATTCCGATGTTTGTGGTCTTATGAAAACCAAAACTAATGGTGGTTCATTATATTTCGTTACATTCATCGATGATCATTCAAGGAAGTTATGGGTTTATACTTTGAAGACGAAAGACCAAGTGTTAGATGTGTTTAAGCATTTTCAGGCTTTAGTTGAGAGACAGACTGGGAAGAAACTGAAGTGTATCCGGACAGATAATGGAGGGGAGTATACAGGTCCCTTTGATGTGTATTGCAGACATGTTGCCCAGTAAATAACAATTGTAGAAGGGGGTTGAATACAATTGTATAAGATTCTCGACTTTATATAACACAAATATGAAAGATCATTAACAATAACAATAACAGCTTTATTAACTCTGATATAAAACTGTTACAAACTCTCTCAAGAAATTCTGATGTTCTTAAGAGCTGCTAGCTTACAAAAACTCTCTCAAGAAATTCTATGTTCTCAAGAGCTTCTATTCGATTATGTTCTCTTTCATAAATCGAAACCAAGACTGTGTTTATATACTACACAGCTTCTCTATCAATTACAAGATAAGTCCTAATCAATAACAAAGATAGAAACATATCTTTAATCGATAGCTGCATTCTACAAACCAGGAACCAACAGAAATAAACTTCCATGTTTAACTAGACTCCATATATAACTCGAAGTAGGAATCCTGATCAGCTTCAAGTCCTGATGATCAAACCTGATCATAGTCTGAATAGGAATCCTGATGATAAACAAGATACTGACACTTAGTCAAATACTGATGACCATGCAATACTGATGACGTCAGTAATCCTGATCAGTTGAGTCTAGCTCCTGACAATCATTGAATTCTGATCTAACAATCTCCCCCAATCTCATACTTTGTGAAATAAAGTATAGATTCTAAAGATTCAATGATGTCAAAAACATGTATCAAAATGTACAAGTATCTTCAGAAACAACTTATCTGTTTAAACTCTTTGATAGAACAGATTCATCTTCAAGAAATTGGATAATAAACTTTCTTCTTTTTCTTCAAGAATTTGAATCAGTCTTTCCTTTAGATTTCTGAGTTCTTCATCTTCCTCATTAATCTGATAAATAGCTGCTCTGAGATTCAATATGGAGTTTCTTCGTAGACTGTGCTCTTCTAGCATAAGATAAGCAATTTCCTTCCCATCAGGATTGAGAGTAAGATGAGTCATGCCAAAATTTACTTCTTTAACAGCAGTACCCCTTTGCATTTCCACATCCTGACCTCTTTGATTTAATTACATGGGAATATAATTACCATTGAAATTACTGTTTCCATCCAGTCTTCTTCTTATAGTTGACAAAATCATGTCACTCCATACTTTGCACACTTTGTTCTTCCATCTTAACAGATAGTGAACATATTTCAGTTCCTTTGTAGTTTTCATCAGTAGATCTTGAATAGATAGGATCTTCACACTACCATCTTTCATGAAGTACATAAGCTTTTCTTTCTTTTCAAAACCATCATGACAATCTATAACTATATCAACAGTTAATAAATTGTTCAGGTTTTCAGAAGTTAAAGTACCTCCAATTTCTGTCAAGGAGTAAGGATCAACATATGACATATTCAGATATTCACCATCTCTGTGTCCAATACCTCCTCTTGAATTACTTGACAATTGCTTCAGATTTGAAAACATCTTTAACCAGAGTGCTTTTGATCTAACCATCTCAGATAAATCAACAACACTTGAAGCGCTTGTAATAATTCCACCAGACTGAAAATTGATAGGTGTATCACAACTTAATGTGCTAATATGTTTCCACTTCTTATCCTTTTCCTTTTCAAAGGCATAGCTTCTTTCCAGTAAAGATTCTTGTCTGCTTGAATTTCTCCATTGTCTTTCATTTGAAATTTTAAGCCTTTGTAGATAGAGATTGAAATCTTCATTTGTTCTTTTTGTAATATCTCTTCTTCTGGCTTCTTCTTCTTCATCTACTTCTTTGTTGTGACAATCAACAACAATAGATAAGATTATCAAATCAACTTCTTGCAGAATTTCAGATTCATCAGGATCTTGAATGATGTCAGGATTAGAATCTTCAATTTGATTTGTATTGCTGAGAGTTGATTTACTTGACTTTCTTCTCAATTCAGGTTCTTCTTCAACAATTCCATCATCACCAAAAGTAGACCTGTCAGGAACTACTAGAGTTTGAATAGGTTCAGGAATTTCTTCAATTCTTAACCCTGTAGACCTTGTCTGTCTAGGTACTGTTTGATTTGAAGAACCTCTTCTACTTCTTCTCGCACCTCTCCTACCTTTGCCTCTTCTACCTCTATCAGGGGCAGTATAGCTTTCCATTGTCTCTCTTTCTAATCTAAAAAATTCTTCATGTGAGAGATCTGGATATTCTTCACTTGCTGTAGAGAGTGCTTTTCTGGCAAATAATTGTTGAACTCTTTTATCAGTGTGATAAAGAGTAACAATTCTACCGTCTTTTGTAGAAAACTTCTGGAATAAATTTGATGCATCTTCAGGATTATCAATAATCACATCTTCATTACCTTCAGGAATTGTAGCAAGAGTATGTCCATGACCAGGTGTCAGGATTTGTTCTTCCGTCAGGATCTGAGACTGCATCAATGTTCTTACTGTCTTAACTCCAGAATCAGAAACATGAGTTGACTGCGTAGTTTGACTTTGAGAAGTTTGAATTGTAGACTTCAAAACCGCAGTATTAGAGGTTTCTCCTTGTTTCACATTGTCACCACCATCATCTCCAGTATCATCATCATTATTCCTTAATACTAGATCAGGTGTACATTTTGTCTGAATAACCTTCTCCCCCTTTTTGACATCAGGATTTGACAATAATTGCAAAATTAAGGAAAGAGAGGTTTGAATTTCAGTTACCTTAGAATCTAGATAATCAATTCTTTGATTGATGGAGGTTTGTTCTGAAACAACAGATTTCACTTGGGATTCTACTACCTTTAGATGTAAAGCAGTAGGCACCTTTGTAAAATTATTAAAAATATCAGTCCTCACTTTATCAGTTGAATCCTTAATAGAATCAATCTCACTTTTCAGGCTCTTGGATAACAGAGTTGTAGCCTTCAAATGATTCTTCAAGTCTTGATTCTCTATAGACTTCACTGCATTATAAGCATGTTCCAAAGCAGAAGAATAACTTACAGAGTCTGCTGATCTGTACCATGAGTTATCCCATTCATTCTGTCTAAATGCCTTAGCAGGATCAAAAGAAGGAATAGAAAAATCTTGTCTCTGATCTTTTCCAGTATAAGCATTGCCAGTCATAAATGTACTTGATGAACCAAAATTAGTTCCAAGACTAATCTTGAGTGTTGTAGCAATCTGGTCCTTCTCTTGTTGATTCTCATCATCATCATCACTATCATCATCAGAATTATCATCATCAGAACCATGAGATATATCAGGATCAGGAATTGCAATACCTTTCATTTTATCCTGTGATTCTGAGATAGGATGATCCATTGGTCTTGTATGAAGTGGCTGTATCAAAATAGGTTCATTATCAGGAGCACCACTAGCGTCAGGATGAACATCGTCAGGATTTGAAATGCTTGCATCAGTATTTTCTACCAATGGTTCTTGTGTAGCTTGAGGTTCAGAAGCTGCTTCAACACTTTGAGCTAAAGGTTCTTGTGTGCTTCCCTCATTGACAATGTTCTCGACCAATCTTTCAATAGAAGATGTAGCTTTGCCTGCATCTTCACTTTGAGAAGATGGTTCTTGTGTAGCTGGAATGTTGATGTCTTCATTCTCCCTTTGAGAAAATGGTTCTTGTGTGACCATTCCACTAGCTAAGCCTTCACCCAAACTTTGATTGAGTGGTTCTTGTGTGGCAGGATCAACAGTAGCTGCTGAATCACTCTGAAATTCAGGTTCTTGTGGGCTTGATCCTTTCAGCTTCTTTTGTCTCTGATAGACTAACTCTTCTTCATTCCTCTTTTTCTTTGACTGAGATGTAAGTCCAACCAAGGAAGCAGTTTTAGAAACCTTCTCCCAAGAAATTTCTCTAAACTGAGATGGAGAGGCTGGAGAGTCTGATATAGAGACCACATTTGTTGTTGCATCAAGAATACTAACATCAGGATTTGCTAGAGCATCAGGAGTAGATGACTCATCAGGAATTGATGTCTGAATATCAGTATCCTTCATTTGCACTGTCAAAGGAATATGATACCTGCTTTTTGATAATTTCCTTTTCGTTTGTGGTTTTGACGAAGGTACCACAACTTTAGTAGCAGTATCAGCAACTTCCTTGTTCATATTCATCACAGAGGATATAGGTAAATCATCCTCTGAGTCAGTCTCATCCCTGAGAACTAACTTTCTTTTTACAGAAACAACCTCACCTCCCTTTGCAGCTTTCTTGACCAGGACCCCTTGTACACCCCCTTGTAACTTCTTTTTAGTGAGTGGTGTAGAGGAAAAATCCTTTGAACCTGATTGCCTTCCAGACACATCAGTTCTAGCTGATTTCTTTGATTTTACAACTAAAGTCTTTTGTGAGACAGTAGAGGTGGTTGTTAACTGTTTAGACTGTTTAGGTTGCATGCTTGTGTCAGGAACAAGGTGGGTTGGGCCTTGCCCCATAGCATTAGAAAGAAGTCCATAACAAGTAGGCATTTTCTGATGTAAGAAAAACCTAATCTCATCAGGAATAAAAGCATTTCCTATAAAACCATTTGCCTTAAAAATCATTTGTCATATCAGGATTGAAAAATATATTCAATAAGATTAAAATAAAATTTTATTTAAGAAAACAAAATTTATTTTAACAACCCTGAATAACGATTTTTTGTAAAAAATAACCAAATTAATGGCGTAGATATCATTAAAAACACGCTTACCAGCAAGCGAGGCAAAAATATATATGGAAAACTGAACCGTGAAACTAGTCTTCCACCCAAAAGCTGACAACTTCCTGAAGTACTTTTACTTTCTATTTTGCATCCTGCAAAATCAACATCTGAATAACCACACAATCCAAAATCTGATTCCCTTGCATACCAAAGGCCAAGTGTAGGACTGCCTTTGAGATATCTGAAAATTCTTTTGACTGCAATCAGATGAGGTTCTCTTGGTTTTGCTTGAAATCTTGCACACAGACAGGTTGCAAACATGATATCTGGTCTACTTGCAGTGAGATACAATAAAGAGCCAATCATACCTCTGTAGTGAGTTACATCTACCTCAGCACCTTGATCAGGATCAAGTTTGGTAGTTGTAGCTATGGGAGTTGAAGCAGGAGTACTGTCTTGCATGTTAAACCTAGTCAATAAATTCCTTGTGTATTTAGACTGATTGATAAAAATCCCCTCATCAGTCTGTTTAACTTGAAGACCAAGAAAGTAACTCATTTCTCCCATCATGCTCATTTGATATCTTGACTGCATAAGCTTAGAAAACTTCTCACATAGCTTATTGTTTGTTGACCCAAAAATGATATCATCAACATAGATCTGAACTAACAGCAAATCCTTACCATGATTCAAATAAAATAAGGTTTTATCAATAGCACCTCTTTTGAATCCACTTTCCAGTAAGAATTGAGCTAAGGTTTCATACCATGCTCTTGGAGCTTGCTTTAGTCCATAAAGTGCCTTATCCAGTCTGTAGACATGATCTGGATATTTAGGATCAATGAAACCAGGAGGTTGTTCAACATAAACTTCTTCCTCCAGTTCACTATTTAAGAAAGCACTTTTAACATCCATCTGGAAAACCTTGAATTTCTTATGTGCTGCTTAAACAAGAAATATCCTGATGGCTTCTAGTCTTGCAACAGGAGCAAAAGTTTCATCATAATCAATTCCCTCTTGTTGGGAATACCCCTTTGCAACTAGTCTTGCTTTGTTTCTAATAATGACTCCATCAGAATCAGTCTTGTTCTTGAAAATCCACTTTGTACCAACTATTGATCTATTCTTTGGTCTTGGTACCAGTTTCCAGACTTCATTCCTTTCAAATTCATTCAGTTCTTCTTGCATTGCAGTAACCCAATCAGCATCTTTAAGTGCATCTTCAACTTTCCTAGGCTCCTCCTTGGACAGAAAGTTATTGTATAAACATTCATTCTGAGTTGCACTTCTTGTTTGAACACCTGCATCAGGATCTCCAATTATCAAATCAGAAGTATGATCTTTAGTCCATTTCCTTGCTGGTGTCAAATTGTTTCTTGAAGTAGATGCTCCCCCTGGATTGGTGTTATCTTGATTGAAAGAATTTGCTTGAGATGAAGCTCTTCCTGAATTATTGCTATGTCCTCCTGATGTGTTGTCAGGATCATCACTTGAATCAGTATCTGAAGAATTCTGTCCTGATGATTGAGTTAACTCCGAACTTGTAGTCGAATGCTGTTGCTCCCCCCAACATCAGCACTACTAGTTGTATTACTTTTGTTTGCATCATCAGTATTACTTCCATCAGTATCTGGTGTGTCATCAGGATTTGGTGACCCATCAGTACTGGATGAATGGACAGCTTCTGATTCACTTTCTTCAGGTTCCTTGGAAGCTTCATTTTCAAATAGTAATCTATCATGTGAGTCTTCAATGATTCAAGTTATCTTCTTGTCATCAAAAGATACATGTATTGACTCCATGACAGTTCTTGTCCTCAAATTAAAAACTCTGAAGGCTCTTGATGCAGGATAGCCTATGAATATTCCTTCATCAGCCTTCGTTTCAAATTTCCCTAGCTGTTCAGGATGAGTTCTGAGAACAAAACATTTACAGCCAAACACATGCAAATGCTTCAAACTTGGCTTCTTCTCCTTAAGGGATTGATAAGGAGTAACACCATGTCTGTTTATCAATGTGAGATTTTGTGTATAACATGCTGTGTTGACTGCTTCTGCCCAGAAATATGTAGGTAATTTAGCTTCTTCCAACATAGTTCTGCCAGCTTCAATAAGAGTTCTATTCTTCCTTTCTACTACTCCATTTTGCTGAGGTGTGCCAGGAGCAGAGAATTGTTGAATGATTCCTTTGTATTTGCAGAACTCTTCCATCTTCGAATTCTTAAATTCAGTACCATTATCACTTCTCAGAATCTTGACTTTGTACTTTGTGGTTGTCTCAATCATTCTCACATGATCCAACAGAACTTCAGGAGTTTCATCTTTTCTGTGCAGAAAATACACCCAGGTGAATCTAGAATATTCATCAACAATTACAAGAGTGTACCTTTTCTTACTGATGGACATGATGTTGACTGGACCAAACAGATCAAGATGTAGCATGTGATATGGTTCTTCAATAGAGGATTCTGATTTACTCTGGAATGATGTCCTTCTTTGTTTTCCTTTTTGACATGCATCACAGAGTCCATCAGGTGTGTATAATACATTAGGTAATCCTCTTACTAATTCTTTCTTAACCAACTCATTGATGTTGCTGAAGTTGAGATGAGAAAGCTTCTTGTGCCAATTCCAACTTTCATCTGCTGAAGCTTTACTGATGAGACATGTAGGGGAGCCATCAGTATTTGAGAGAATGTTGGCTTCATATATGTTACCATGCTTGTAGCCAGTTAGTGCTATCTTTCCTGTTGCTTTACTGGCTACTTCACAATGTGTGGAATAGAAATTGACATGATAACCTCTGTCAGTGATTTGACTAATACTCAACAAGTTGTGTTTTAGTCCTTTCACTAGAGCTACTTTTTCAATGATGACATTTCCAATGATTATATTGCCATATCCCAAGGTTTGTCCAATGTTGCCATCTCCATAAGACACAGTTGGGCCAGCTTTTTCCTCATATTCTGATAACAGGGCTTTGTTTCCAGTCATGTGCACAGAACATCCACTATCCATGACTAACACATTTTTCTTTTTACCCTGCATCAGAATAGAAACACACTAGTTAGAACACTTAGGAACCCATACATGTTGGGTTCCTTTCTCATGCAATTTATTAATTTTAGCAGCAGAAGACTTTCTGACTTTAGCAGTCCTGACAGGATTTACTCCATCAGGATTTGCTTTGTCAGCATCAGTATTAACAAAAGCATGCTTTACTATGACATTTTCAGTTCTATCAGACTTTGTACTACTTTTAAATTTAGGCAATGGATCATAAAAGTTATAGTACAAATCATGATACTCTTTACAGGTATAGATAGAATGCCATAGACTACCACAATGAAAACAGGAATCCTGTGGTTTATAAAATACTGATCTATTCCTAATATCAGACATAGGAATTTCAGCGATTTTCTTCTTACTCTTCTTACAATCAATGGCAAGATGATTAGAGTTTCCACAGTTAAAACAACTCTTCCTAGGTGCATTTGGGATATACTTATAATCATTTTCTTTATTGATCCCAATTTTACCATTCCTGTTTCTCTTAATAGTAGCTTCCTTTTTCTTATCTGTAACCTCACAGATTTTATCCTTAAGCTGTTTCCGAGACAATAGACCTAGATTCTTCATGACAAGTTTAGACTTTATGATTTTAATTCCTTGTGTAGAAGTAGATCCCTTTTCAAAAGTAGAATTGGAATCCTTACCAAAAACAAAATTAACAGGGGTAATCTTAGATTTGGTTGAGTCTATAACATGTCTATAGGTCTTTGGACTGACTGTCTCATCAATGACAATTTTCTCTTTCAATTTCTTATCATCATCTGACTTATAACCTAGACACTCTTTCCAATTTTTAGAGGTATTAATCTCATGAAATTTCCTACCAGAGTCTGTCCAGGTTCTGATTTTCTCATTAGCATATTCAAGTTCTTTTTCAAGGGAAGTACATTTAGATGTTATCTCTAAGTGCATGTGCTTAACATTATCACATTCTTTTTGTACTTCTTGCATACGAGAAAATTCAGCTTCTAATATCTCATTCCTTCTTCTAAGGTCAGACATCTCAGATAAGATTCTAGTATTCTCAGCAGTTTGACTTCTAAAGCTAATATGTAATGACTTTAGAAAACGTCTTAACTCAGAAGCATTATCAGTATCAAAATCAAAGATAGTATTTAGTACCTTATCATCAGAAGCAGCAGTTACATCAGCATTGGCCATTAGTGCATAGTTGACTACCTCAGTTTCAGATTCTGAGGAAGAGTCCATCCAATCCTTGCTTGATGTGGTGAGTGCCTTTGTCTTGTTGCATTCAGAAGCAAAGTGACCCATACCATTACACTTGTAGCATCTAACCTTTGACTTGTCAAATTTGCTACCCTTGCTGTCCTTTTTGATATACTTGTCTTTGTCTGCATTGAAGGTCTTTTTCTGAAAGTTGCCTTGTCTTCTATTCTTCCTGAACTTCATCCTTCTGAAGTTTCTGACAATCATAGCAACCATCTCCTCCATGTCTGAATCAGAAGATTCATCATCATTATTGGCATCAGGATTGCCATCAGTATCTGATGAAGAGTCTTCAGGATCTGATTCAGCTACTCTAGTTTTCCTTCTAGAAACCTCCATAGCTTTTCCTTTTGATTTGGCTTCTACCTTCAAAGCAATTGACTTTGCCTTGCTGCTTTTCTTGTTCTTTCTCTGTTGAACTTCAAGATCATGAGTTCTTAGCATCCCATAGATCTCATCAAGAGACACAATGTTCAGATCATACTGATGTCTAATGATTGAGGTCTGAGTATCCTATTCTTCAGGTAAAGCTCTTAGAAACTTGGTGTTAGAATCTTCAGGTTCATATACTTTGTCAACTAAAGATAAGCTATTCAATAGTGTCAGAAATCTATCATATAGATCAGTCAGGCTCTCTTCAGGTCTTGCATCGAATTGTTCATATTCTTGAATCAAAAGAGCCCTTCTGTTCTTCTTGACAGATGCAGATCCCTAGCACTGAGTTTCCAAAGTATCCCAGATTTCCTTCGAAGACTTGCATGCAATCACCCTGTTTGACATGACAGCATCAAGACTGTTGTGTAAGATATTCTTTATCTTTGGTTCTCTGAGTACATGAGCTTTTTCTTCTGGAGTCCATTCAGATTTAGCTTTGACCACATAATGTTCAGGTACAACATCTGTTCGTTCAACGAACTTTGTTGGTATATATGGTCCATCACGAATCCTGTCCAAGTTGTCAGGATCCATAGCCTCCAGGTACATCAGCATCTTTACCCTCCATATAGGATATTCTGATATCTTTAAGATGGGAATCTTCATGCTTTCATATTTGGCTGTCGACATCTTAGATCGTCTCTGATTTAAAAATAAACTAGTTTGCTCTGATACCAATTGTTGCCCAGTAAATAACAATTGTAGAAGGGGGTTGAATACAATTGTATAAGATTCTCGACTTTATATAACACAAATATGAAAGATCATTAACAATAACAATAACAGCTTTATTAACTCTGATATAAAACTGTTACAAACTCTCTCAAGAAATTCTGATGTTCTTAAGAGCTGCTAGCTTACAAAAACTCTCTCAAGAAATTCTATGTTCTCAAGAGCTTCTATTCGATTATGTTCTCTTTCATAAATCGAAACCAAGACTGTGTTTATATACTACACAGCTTCTCTATCAATTACAAGATAAGTCCTAATCAATAACAAAGATAGAAACATATCTTTAATCGATAGCTGCATTCTACAAACCAGGAACCAACAGAAATAAACTTCCATGTTTAACTAGACTCCATATATAACTCGAAGTAGGAATCCTGATCAGCTTCAAGTCCTGATGATCAAACCTGATCATAGTCTGAATAGGAATCCTGATGATAAACAAGATACTGACGCTTAGTCAAATACTGATGACCATGCAATACTGATGACGTCAGTAATCCTGATCAGTTGAGTCTAGCTCCTGACAATCATTGAATTCTGATCTAACAAGACAGCAGGGTATTCGGCACCAAAGGACTCCACCGAAGACACCTCAGCTTAATGGTTTGGCAGAGAGAATGAATAGAACATTGGTGGAGAGAGTCAGATGTTTACTTTCACATGCTGAGTTGCCGATGTCTTTTTGGGGTGAGGCACTAAATACTGCGGTAAATGTGTTAAATCTCTCACCTTTTGTTCCTTTAAAGTTTGATATTCCAGATAAAGTTTGGAGTGGTAAAGATGTTTCTTATGATCATTTGCGTGTCTTTGGATGTAAGGCTTTTGTGCATATTCCCAAAGATGAGAGGTCTAAACTTGATGTGAAGACTAAAGAGTGTATATTACTTGGTTACAGCCAAGATGAATTCGGCTATAGGCTCTACGATCCAGTTTTAAAGAAGATTGTGAGAAGCCGAGATGTTATCTTTATTGAAGATCAGACTTTGAAAGATATTGGGAAGGCAGAAACAGTTCCTCAATATAACAATGATCTGATTGATTTGGATCCGGTTCCTCCAAGACATGTGGATTCACAGTTTGGAGATGATGTTCATGATGATGACCAGCACAATACTAATATTGATACTACGGAAAATAGTGACATGGATGATGCTGCCCATGAGGAGTCACCAGTACCAAATACTCCACCATTCGTTCCACTCAGACGGTCTACCAGAGATCGTCATCCTTCTAACAAGTATTCTGCTAATGAGTATGTTCTATTGACTAACAGTGGTGAACCTGAATCTTATACAGAAGCTATGAAAGATGAGCACAAGAAGGAGTGGGTTTATGCCATGCAAGATGAGATGAAATCCTTGTATGAGAATAATACTTTTGAGTTGGTGAAGCTACCTAAGGGAAAACGAGCTTTGAAAAATAGGTGGGTTTATAGAGTGAAGCAAGATGAGCATACTTCACAACCACGGTACAAAGCTAGGTTGGTCGTCAAGGGATTCAGTCAGAGAAAGGGTATTGATTTTGATGAGATCTTTTCTCCAGTTGTTAAGATGACATCAATTCGTGTGGTGCTTGGTTTAGCAGCTAGTCTTGATTTGGAGGTTGAACAAATGGGTGTCAAGACAGCTTTTCTGCATTGTGACTTGGACAAAGAAATCTACATGGAGCAACCTAAAGGTTTTCATGTAAAAGGTAAAGAGGATTATGTTTGTAGACTTCTTAAGAGTCTATATGGTTTGAAGCAGGCACCTCGACGATGGTATAAAAAGTTCGAGTCGTTTATGAAGGAGCAAGGCTACCGTAAGACTATTTTTGACCATTGTGTTTTTGTTCAGAAATTTGCAGATGATGATTTTATAATATTATTGATTTATGTGGATGACATGCTTATAGTTGGCAAAAATGCTGGAAGAATTTCCCAGTTGAAGCAACAGTTAAGTAAGTCCTTTGCTATGAAGGACTTGGGGCCAGCGAAACAGATTCTTGGCATTCGTATTCATCGAGACAGAGTGGCCAAGAAGTTGCATATATCACAAGAGTAGTATATTGAGAAGGTGCTTTGCAGGTTCAACATGGATAAATCTAAAGTTGTTAGTTCTCCTCTTACTACCAACTTTAAGTTAACTGGAAATGATTCTCCTTCTACGAAGGAAGAAATTGCAGAGATGGATGGAGTTCCATATGCCTCAGCAGTAGGAAGTTTGATGTATGCTATGGTATCTACGAGACCTGATATAGCCTTTGAAGTTGGTGTTGTCAGTCATTATCTAACAAATCCAGGTAAGAAGCATTGGGAAGTAGTTAAGTGGATTATGAGATATCTTAGAGGTACTTCCAAATTGGGTCTGACATTTGGGAATGGTAAACCAGTGCTTGTTGGATATACAGATTCTGACTTGGCAGGAGATAAGGATTCGTTGAAATCTACTTCTGGATATTTGATGACTTTGGCAGGGGGAGCGGTCTCATGGCAATCTAGGTTGCAAAAGGGTGTTTCACTTTCTACGGGGGAGGCAGAGTATGTAGCAGCAACTGAAGCTTGTAAAGAGTTGTTGTGGTTGAAGCGGTTGATGCAGGAACTTGGATTTCCGCAACAACGCTATGTGGTTTTTTGTGATAATCAAGCAGCTATTGACATAGCTAAACATCCTACATTTCATGCAAGAACGAAGCATATCGATATGAGATATCATTGGATTAGAGACACTCTTGAAGAAGGGTTATTTGAAGTGGACAAGGTACACACCGATGATAATGGTTCCGATATGTTGACAAAGTCTTTAGCTAAAGGAAAGTTGAAGGTATGTTATTCAATCGCCGGAATGGCGAACTCTTTCTCATAGTTAGAAAGGGGGAGATTTGTTGGGTTTTAGTTTCTATCTATGAGATTAAAAGCCCAATTGGATTACCCTTGTTTTGGCCCACAAGGAGATAAAAATAAGGGAACCCTATATATATAATTATAGGAGGATTATAATAAAAATAAGAGAGAGGAAAATTAGACACAAAAGAGATCTAGAGTGAAAAATTCGCAGGAATTTTTCTGTTTGCACAAGCTGCCTTGTATTTGCGATTCCCGAAGTTCTACCGGTCGGATCATCCTGAATTTTGGACAGAAACTTCCTTACACTGATATCTAAATTCGGAACGGTGGAGATCGGATTATGAGGTCCAGAGGTCAGTTTCTTATGGGGCTTAACAGAGCTATTTGCACCACGGTGAAGGTAAACCTCCCCGCGGGTTTTTCTCATTGTTGTCTTATTTTGATTTCATACTTTTGACGGCTTATTCCAAGAGTGTGGAAGTGATTGTATTCCTCTAGTTTTGTCTAGAGAAGATTTGGTGTTTTCCCATATAATTTGTGATAGTGAATTGTTTGGGTGGACTACGGTCCCGTAGTTTTTAATCCTTACCTTTGAGGGGGTTTTCCACGTATAACTTTTGGTGTATTGTTTTTCGTTTATTGCTGCTTTACTTGTTTGTTTCATCGAAGGTTCATACAAGTAGGGATAAGTATTGTCCAACGAAGTTAATTCCGCACTTAGTTGTTACCGTTGTGGTCACTTTTTCCCATCACACATGTCTATTAAAATAAGATAATAGTGTTTCTACTGTATAATCAAATTGTATCGCACATAAAATTATTCTTCTGTACTAGAACAATAATTTACACAAATCAATTAAATATACAACTCGTTATTCTACCATTATATACATTCAATCCAACCTCATTTTTAGGCCTGCTTTACATACATTCCAAGACAGAGTGCTTTGTTTTTTCCCTTGTTTCAAAAAACTTATCAAGAAGTCTCCATTAACCAAAGATGACATAGATGAATATCCATTAGGAGAAACAGAATGGTTAGATGTTAGAAAAACACTATGAGAGTGATAGAAAAAGAAGCTTCGAGAGAATTGACAATAGATAAAAGACTAGGTTTAGGGATTAAGATAGATTTTCAAGAGGGAGATAAGAGTGACCAACTATGAGTTTTTAGTCTGTCACTGCCCTTTTAAGAACCACCAATGATACACATGTTGGGAAATGAAGATTTAATGAGTGCATCAGGATCGGATAGCATCAGTATTTAGAGCATCAGGAGATGACGTCTGATGATGTCATCATCAGTGGCAGGATAAGTCGGCTATTGGTAATTGATACTATTCCGCGATTTCAGGAAAGGATTGATATGCAGAAGATATACCTCATAGAAGCTGTTACAGAAGATAAGCGACAAAAAGATCAATCTAATTAAATGAAGATTATCTTGTGTAATAGAATACGTAGCTGTGTGTGTATATAAACACAGGATAGGTTTTACGAGAGTAATATCTTTAACACGAGTATCTTTGTAAACCTAGCAGCTCTTAAGAACTCATAGTTTCTTGAGAGAGTTTGTATCAGTTTTTATAAAGATTAATAAAAGCTGATATTGATTGTTTTTATCTTTGTCTGTTCGATTATTTCATACAATTACATTCAACCCCCTTCTGTAATCGACATATACTGGGTAACAATTGGTATCAGAGCAGACTGATAGTTTATCAAATCAGAAACGATCGAAATGTCGGGGAACAGATATGAAACCATGAAGATTCCGATGTTGAAGAAATCAGAATTTTCAACATGGAAAGTGAAAATGCTTATGTATCTTGAAGCTTCAGATCCTGATTACATAGACATGATAAGCAATGGACCGTTTATCCCAACTGAACCAGTCGCAGCAACTGAGACAACTCCTGCGGGACTGGAACCAAAGAAAAAGGGTGATTGGACTCCTGAGGATAAGGCTGAAATAATCAAAGATGCAAAGGTTAGAAATATCTTACATAATAGTTTAGATAATGTTTTATCTAACAGAGTTATTGCATGTAAGACTGCTAAAGAGATATGGGATGCCTTGGAAGTTCAATGCCAAGGAACTGAAGAAATCAAGAAAAATAGGAGGGGCATTCTCATTCAAGAATATGAGCAATTCGAGGCAAATCACGATGAGGACATTACAGAAATTTATGATAGATTTCTTACCTTGCTGAATGAATTGTCGTTGGTGGGAAAGGTGTATGACGTTGAAGACTCAAACGTCAAGTTTTTAAGATCCTTACCCATGGAATGGATAACTCAACAGAATCTTATAAGGCACACTTATAGGATGAACTTGATGACACTTGATGAAATTTATGGAATGTTGAAAACATATGATCTGGAGGTCAAGCAAAAGGAAGGTACAAGATCAAAGCCTAAATCTGTGGCCTTGAAAGTGGAATCAAAGGAAAGACGTGTGCACCAAGGAAAAATGAAGGCTAAAGCTCATGTAGTAATAAAGTCAGACACTGATGTTGATACTGATGAAAGTATGGATGAGGAATCAGATGACGATTCTGACAAAGAACTGGTGCAGATGATGGCCATGATGGTGAAAGGTTTCAGAAGGATGAAGCAGGGCAAATTCAGAAAGGATGGAAGAAATTCAAAAGGAGATCAATATTCTGACAGGAAAAATAAACAGAAGAAAGTTGATCTCTCTAAGATTAAATGTTTCAATTGTGACAAGATGGGTCACTATGCAACTGAATGCAAGAAACCCAAAGTTGGAAAATCAACTGGAAAGGCGCTTGTCACATCGAGAAAAGGATGGATGGAGTCTTCTGATTCTGAAGAAGAAGAAGAAGAAACAAACTATGCATTGATGGCTGAAATTGAAGAAGCATCTGAAAAGGTACCTAAAACTGCCTATGCTTTTGATACTGATAACATGTGTGAATTAAAGTCCTTCCTTAGAAACTTGCATATTGTCTATAATATTCAATCTAAGGAGAACATCAGGATTTTAAAGGAGTCAGCTGATATAAAGGAAAAGAATGAGTATTTAGAGACTAAGTTAGTCATTCTAAAAAAATACTCAAAACTTGTGTGAGAAACTTAAAGGGATAGAAATAGAACAGATGTTAAAGATAGAATCCCTAGAAGTAGAGTTAAGAAAAGAACGAGAACAAATAAGAGTGTGGACTCATTCTGGTAAACAGACTCATTTGCTTATAAATGATAGAAACTGGAAAGAGTGTCTTGGATATAAGAAGAATAAGGCAAAAGAAGATGAAAACATAAATTTGTCCACTCACATAAAGTTTGTTCCTGCTAGTGATATGAAAGTCAACTCTATCTTTGAGAAAGGATCAAGTTCTAATATTGAATTAATCTCTGAGAAAGAAATAGAAATTGTTTCTGATACAGAAATTAACTCAAATACAGAAATTGAATCTACTGATACTCTTTGTTCTAATGTCAACACTAAAACCTCTGGTAAGATTGATGTTAAAATATGCACTGAGACTGTTCAGAAAAGAATCACAAAAGAAAAGAACTTAGGACATCTCTCCTCTGGTAAGTTAAAGAAAAAAATCAATGCAGTGACTGGTAAGAAAAATAAGAAGATTCCTAAAAGGCATAGGAATGGAAAATTAGGTATAGACAAGTCGAACAATTATAAATATATTCCTAATGCTCCAAGAAAGACATGTCATACCTGTGGTAATACTAATCATCTTGCCATTGATTGCAGGAAGAATAAAAAGAGGAGAGTTGAAATTTCTATTTCTGATGTTAGGAGTAGAAATGTTAATTATAAACCACAGAATCCTTGTTCTCACTGTGGTAGCAAATGGCATTCAGTTTACACATGTACTAGTTATCACAATTTGTACAATGACAATTATGTTCCCTTGCCTAAATTTAATAAAGGTACAAATTTTTGTGATAAATTGAGTTTGTTAACTAGAAATGTGTATGTTAAGAAAGACTCTGTTAAATCAAGTTCAAGTGAAGATAATTCAGTTGAAAAGGATTTAAAAAAAATCCGCTGCAAATCTTAACAAGAAATTTAAAAATAGGACCCAACAAGTGTGGGTTCTTAAAAATTCTAACTGATTGAAATATTGATTGCAGGGCAATAGGAAAAATGTTTTGGTTCTGGATAGTGGATGTTCAGGACATATGACCGGAAATAAGTCCCCGTTGTCAGATTTTGAGAAGAAAGTTGGCCCAAAGGTTTCCTATGGAGATGGCAACATAGGACACACCTTAGGATATGGCAATATTGTGATTGGAAATGTCATCATTCAGAAAGTAGCTCTGGTAGAAGGACTGAAGCATAATCTCTTAAGCATCAGTCAAATTACATACAGAGGTTACCATGTCAATTTTTATGAATCTCACTGTGAAATAACAAGTAAGAAAGATGGAAAAGTGATTCTTACGGGTTATAGACGTGGTAACATATATGAAGCCAACTTACACTCTACTACTGATGGGAAAATGACGTGTCTTTTGTCAAAAGCATTAGTAGATGAAAGTTGGAACTGGCACAAGAAGCTTTCTCATTTGAATTTCAACAACATCAATGAGTTAGTAAGAAAAGACCTAGTGAGAGGTCTCCCAAAATCAATGTACTTCCCTGATGGACTCTGTGACTCCTGTCAAAAGTCAAAGCAAAAGAGAATCAGCTTCAAGAGTAAATCAGAACACTCAATAGACACAACTTATCACCTGCTACATCTGGATCTCTTTGGTCCCGTGAATGTGATGTCTATCAACAAGAAAAGATACACTCTAGTAATTGTTGATGAGTATACAAGATTCACATGGGTATACTTTCTACATAAAAAGAGTGAAACACCAGAGTTTCTGATAGAGCATGTCAAGTTACTGGAAAACGAATCAAGTAACAAAGTCAAAGTTCTTCGAAGTGATAATGGAACGGAGTTTAAAAACTCAACAATGGAAGACTTCTATAAATCAAAAGGAATTGTGCAGCAATTCTCTACTCCTGGTACTCCTCAGCAGAATAGAGTAGTCGAAAGGAAAAACAGAACTCTAATTGAAGCAGGAAGAACAATGCTGGAAGAAGCAAAGCTCCCAACTTACTTCTGGGCAGAAGCTGTTAACACTGCATGCTATACTCAGAACTGTACTATGATCACAAGACATGGCAAGACTCCATATCAGATGATTAAGGGAAAGAAACCAAGCTTGAAACACTTGCATGTGTTTGGGTGCAAATGCTTCATTTTACGGTCTCACCCAGAACAGCTTGGAAAATTTGAAGCAAAAGCAGATGAAGGAATTTTCATTGGATATCCTGATACAACAAAAGCTTTCAAGGTATACAATCTGAGAACTAAGATTGTGAATGTCTCAGTAAATGTATCGTTTGATGACAGGAGAATCACTGGGATTAATGAAGATACTCATGAAGAATTGATTTTTGGAGATGAACTAGAAGCTGAAATCAGTAGTGATGACGTTGAGGGGGAGCCTACTGATATCATAAATACTACAAATAATGAACCTCTTGAAAACAACTCTTCCACAGATACTGATGGAAGTACTGATAACAGCACTGATGCTAGTACTAACAGTACATCAAGTGAAAGCCATCAGAGTAATTTCAATTCCAGTGGATCTTTTCAAGACACTGATGCAGGGGGAGCTTCACATACAACTCTAGAAAGTTCTTTTGAGGAAGACATTGATGCAGGGGGAGCATCAAGTTCAAGAACTCTGTTACCATCAGCAAGAAGATGGACACAAGCGCATCCTCCTGATCTCATTATTGGAGATCCTGATGCTGGTGTTCAAACAAGAAATGCAACTCATAATGAGTGTCTATTTCACAATTTTCTCTCACAGGAAGAACTAAAGAAAATTGAAGATGCCTTGAAAGATGCTGATTGGGTAACCGCAATGCAAGAAGAACTAAATGAGTTTGAAAGAAATGAAGTCTGGCAACTTGTTCCACGACCCAAAAACAGATCTATTGTGGGAACTAAATGGGTGTTCAGAAACAAAACTGATTCTGATGGAGTAATTACAAGAAACAAGGCCAGACTTGTAGCATAAGGGTATTCTCAGCAAGAAGGCATTGATTATGATGAAACATTTGCTCCAGTTGCTAGATTGGAGGCCATCAGAATATTGCTAGCATATGCTGCTCATATGAAATTCAAGGTCTTTCAGATGGATGTTAAGAGTGCCTTCTTAAATGGAGAATTGGAGGAAGAAGTTTACGTTGAACAACCTCCAGGATTTGTTGATCCTAAATATCCAGATCATGTGTATAGACTGGATAAAGCTCTGTATGGACTCAAGCAAGCACCACGGGCCTGGTATGAAACACTTACTCAGTTTCTTCTTGATAGTGGATTCACACAAGGCACCATTGATAAAACCTTGTTCTACATTCAAAAAGGCAAAGACTTGCTCTTAGTTCAAATATATGTTGATGACATAATTTTTGGATCTACTAATGCTACAATGTGTCAGAAATTTGCTAAGTTAATGCAGTCAAGATATCAGATGAGTATGATGGGAGAAATGAGCTATTTTCTGGGGTTGCAAGTAAAGCAAACTGATGAAGGGATTTTTATCAATCAATCCAAGTACACCAGAAATTTGCTCAAGAAATTCAACATGCAAGACAGTACTCCTGCTAGTACTCTCATGGCTACTGCCACTAAGCTTGACTCTAAGGAAAGAATTGAAGTGGATATCACAAGCTATAGAGGAATGATTGGTTCTCTCCTCTATCTCACTGCCAGTAGACCAGACATTATGTTTGCAACTTGTCTCTGTGCAAGATTTCAGTCCCAACCACGAGAACCGCATCTGATAGCTGTAAAGAGGATATTTCGATACCTTAAAGGAACACCAAATCTTGGTTTATGGTATCCCAGAGCATCATACTTCACACTGATAGGATACTCTGATGCTGATTTTGCTGGTTGTAAGATTGACAGGAAAAGCACTTCTGGTAGCTGTCAATTTTTAGGTGGACGACTGGTTTCATGGTTCAACAAGAAGCAGAAGTCAATTTCTACTTCGACTGCAGAAGCTGAATACATAGCTGCGGGAAGCTGCTGTGCTCAGATTTTATGGATGAAAAATCAACTGCTGGATTACGGTTTGCACTTTTCTAAAATTCCTATTTATTGTGATAATCAAACTGCTATTGCAATGACAGGAAATCCAGTCCAACACTCGCTTACAAAACATATCAGTATCAGGTATCACTTTATTCGTGAACATCTAATGGAAGGAACGATTGAACTTCATTTCGTTCCCACAGATCAACAACTGGCTGATATATTCACAAAGCCTCTGGCAGAGGCAGTCTTTACAAGATTCGTGAATGAACTTGGAATGATTACAAGCGAGTAACTCCTGATACTTGATACTGATTGTTGCCACTGATGGTTGATACTGAATGTTACTACTGATGGTTGATACTGATGTCAGTACTGATAATAAATAATTGTGCTAAATACTGATGGTGACAAGTGGCACTGATGGAAAACAAATGTTTCAGGGTGATGTCGTATATCCTGAACAGGTCAGGCCACTTCTACGACAGAGATTGCCTATTGTTTATGGACTAGATCCTCGTACTCTGATTCGGAGGTATGATGTTGCTACCCCCTCTGGATCTAACCCAAGTACAAAACCTAAACAGATTCCTAAACACTCAAATCCCACCTCTGATGGCTCTCAACAGCAATCAGTTGTAAGACACACAAGGTTAGCCAAATCAGTGCGACATTCTCAGTCGTCAGGATCAAGGACCTTGCTACATCCCCCCACTGATTTTCTGGAGAAACAAGGTGATCAACCAGTTGGTATAGCATCCAAAATTTTAGCCTCACGAAGAAAGCATACAACTGTTGTTGATACTGATACTGATGATAATGATGTTCCACTGTCATCGATATTCAAGATATCTCCTGAGGCTGTGGCACATGTTCCATCACCATCTTTCAAAAGACGGAGATTGGGAAAGTCTACTCTCTACTCTCATTTTGACGTTGTTGATGCTCTGCACAAATCTTTTCATAACAGTTCTGCTACTGATGCTCCTGTCAGTGTTGCTCCGGACAGTATCTTCTCTTCTGATACCGGACTTGATGACAATGCAGTATCTGTCACTGACGCTAAAGCCTCTGGTGTGCAACCCTCTCTTGATAATGTGGTTGTTTCTGACTCCAGTCCTCCTGTATCTCCACAGGCACGAAAGGTTGAAATGTCTTATGATCGTATCAAACGACTAGAAACTGAAGCCAGAAAAGAAATAGTTGAGTCAGCTGGTCGGAAAAGGAAGATTTGTTTTGCTCGAACCAAAAAAAGGAATGTTAAGGCAAAACCATCAGGAGCTCCAACTATTGATCTGGATACACAAGAACCTGGTTCTCAAAGTGAACTAGCAGTCCACATAGATCAAGTCACACAAGAACCATCTGCTCAAAGGGTGGATGACGACGAGGAGCAGTTCCTGCCTGAAACGGGTCAGGGCAATTTTATAAGGGATATTCCAGCTTCTGTTTTTGAAGACAAATATCACGGACAGGATACACAAGAACCTTCAGTACACTTTACTGAAGCAGTCCAGATTGTCCAAGCTCCACAAGAACCTTTCATTCAAAGTATGGAAGCATGCCAGTTTAATGACAGTCAGGCTCTCATGGTTCAACCATTATCCTCTCGTCTCTTGGACACTGAGGACTCAGGTACTGTCACTAACCCTGACTCTGCTATGGTTGTTTACTCTCCTGGTGTCAGGATGACTACTGACAGACCCTTGACTGAGGGATCCCCTGTCAGTATGACTGCACTTTACTCTTCTCTTCCATCTCTTATTTCTTCGTTTCTGAGTGCTCTGAGCCTTTTTCATGAGAATGAGAGAAAAGATCTAGAGAAAAACAGAATTATTGAGCGGCAGTCTCCTGAACTGGAAAAAGGAGAGATAGAAATTAGTGTAAATGCTATGCATTTGAGTAAGGAAAATTTGACTCTCAAAAGTTCAGATATTGTGCTGGTGAGCGGTGATGAGATCACTGAAAAAGAAAAGAGAGATCTAGGAGTTACTGACTTTGATGCAGGTACATCCAATACTCCTGCAGCTTCTCAGGATCAGTCTCACAGTTCTCATTCCAGCTCTGATAAGTCTGGTTCTGATGATTCGTCCACGGACATTCTGACTAGTCACAGACGAGCTCAGTGGGATCATTCTTGGACTGATCCTTCATCTTTTGTTGGTATCACTGGGGCTCATGGTCATTTGGCCACTGCATTTAAAGAGATTCAAAGTCCAGATCTTCAAGTTCATCTTAAAGGTACTTCTCTCATGCTTAAGGCTATCTTTGAAGAGATTAAAGATGTCAGGACTTCGACTGAAAAGAGTATTGCTGATGTTGTGGCTGCGAATACTCAATCTGTTGCTCGCACTTCAAGAGACTTTTCCTCTGTTCATCGAGATCATGTTTCTCTTGAACATCGAATTGCGACTCTGGAGAAAAAGGCTGAATCTATGGATACTAAGTTGGATTTACTTATCTCTGCTTTGGTTCCTGATGCTCGTACTGATGCCAAAAAGGGGGAGAAAGTAGTGTCAAGCGAAATCCTTATATTAATCCTACGAGTATTTGATTGAAGTTTTGGCATCATTAAATCCAGAGAATTTATGCTTTATTCCAGAAAGTATAAATTGGGGGAGATTGTTGGGAAATGAAGATTTAATGAGTGCATCAGGATCGGATAGCATCAGTATTTAGAGTATCAGGAGATGACGTCTGATGATGTCATCATCAGTGGCAGGATAAGTCGGCTATTGGTAATTGATACTATTCCGCGATTTCAGGAAAGGATTGATATGCAGAAGATATACCTCATAGAAGCTGTTACAGAATATAAGCGACAAAAAGATCAATCTAATTAAATGAAGATTATCTTGTGTAACAGAATACGTAGATGTGTGTGTATATAAACACATGATAGGTTTTACGAGAGTAATATCTTTAACACGAGTATCTTTGTAAACCTAGCAGCTCTTAAGAACTCATAGTTTCTTGAGAGAGTTTGTATCAGTTTTTATAAAGATTAATAAAAGCTGATATTGATTGTTTTTATCTTTGTCTGTTCGATTATTTCATACAATTACATTCAACCTCCCTTCTGTAATCGACATATAATGGGTAACAACACATACTGATTAAAGTGGAACCACTGATGCTGATGCATGAGTGATCACAGCCAAGTGGCAAATAACAATAAAATCAAATATGTTTCTACACATATTAATATCTATAGTAGAAACAACGAAATCAATATGCGAATAAAATTAGATCCAATATCCTTTTACCAAAGAACACAAAATAGACGAAATCATATTTATTCTACTATAGAACCATTATATTGTACAAAAATCATTAAAAAAACTTATAAATTATGTTTCTACTATAGAAAATATAACACAAATACACGAAATCAAATTTATTCTACTATAGAACCATTACAATACACAAAATTTCATCAAAAAAAAACTTATTAATTAGGCTTCTACTGTAGAACACATAACACTCAAAAAATCTTAAACAAAAACATAAATACAGTGCTTCCACTACATAACAGAAAATATATATATGAAATACACGAAATCAGATTTATTTCACTATAGAATCATAACACTATAAATTTATGCTTCTATACTACAACAACCTACACATATAAATTAATCATACAAATATTTCTTCCACTGTAGAATAAAAGATACACACATGCAATTACAAATGAAGCTATAAACAACCTACAAAAGTCAGATCTAATAAACTCATATAATATTATAATTTGATTCTACCGTAGAATCTATAAATAAACACAAACACTAGATCTGAATTCTACAACATAATCTTACCTATTCACGGGAACAATATTAAATGTGAATTTCAAGCTGAAATTGACATGAAAAACATGAATTAAGAGAAGAAAACGTATCAAAATCTTCTTCTGAAGAGTAAAAGTACGAATTAAAGAGTAAATTAAAAGAATAACAAACCTTCTTCTGAAAATTTCAAATCTTCGTCGATTTCCAGATCTCTCTCTTTCTCTCTTTCTTTCTCTCTCGCGAAGTGTGTGTATAGTTTCTGTTTTTGTGTGTATATATTCGTACAACTAGTATGTAATGCGTGCTTGTTTTTATTTTTCAAAACATTCTTTATTTTTGTTCTAATTACGATTATGTCATTATAATTTTAATTAAATCATGATCGTTAACTAAATAAATAGTTGAGATCATGGTCTCCCCAATTCTCCCTGTAACATATTCTCTCTAGAAGGGGACTCCCCCTTCTAGATAATATATTAAATTAATATATTAAATTTGGCATCCCCTTCTTATTCTATAAGTGAATTTCATAAATTCTATGTGAAGATTGTTTTCAATAAAAGTCAAAATCACTTAAGGAATCTGTTTGTAACTAGTTCATACATATTAAAGAATCAACACAAATTAAGCAAGATTCAAATACAAGAATTTTTTAAAAAAAATGCAAGAACAAAGAACATTGAGCAAACAAAGCAAGTTTCAATTATAATTCTGTTTTGTCAACAACAAATTACAGTACAAATAATTGCAGAAATTTAAACACTCACGCACTCTCCACGTCTACAATCACTGATTTCACCAATTCTTTTAACCAACTTGTCCCTAATACTCTCCAAATCATTCTTAACAGAAACAAGATCCTTCAAATCATCACAAGCCTCGAAATCCATCTTCCCTAACCACGACATGCACGCGTCGATATCTCGAAAATCCTCATCGAAATTACCCTGATCATGATCATAGAACTTGTCAACAACGTCATCGAAACACGGAACACCGTAAATGTATGGTTTTCCAGCAGGAGAGAAAACAAGAATTGCAACCTGAGCACCTGAGAGAGAATGAAGTTGATGAGCTTTCTTGTAAAGACCTTTGCGTCTCTTAGAGAATGCAACCAGCCTGTCTTGTTCTTTCTCCTTTATCTTTATTTCTATCTTCTTTTTTCCTGTGCCCATTCTGCTATCTCCTTGTGGTTTCTTGGGTATCATCTCTGTGTGTGTGTTTGTTTCCATTGAATTGAAACAGACTATGAAGCTTTCTTGAATGTTGTTGCCGATTCTTTGGAAATTTGTGGATGTCTGGGTGTGTATTTATATGCTAGCGACACGAGGCTTTCCCATTACGAATCGAATTGGGTTTGAATATGACCGCCTCGGATTTTTTTAAATATTTTTAACTTTTTGTTTAAGTTTCGTGATGTACTCGGATTGAGATGTTCCAATCTAGTTTTTTCAATTCCGAGTTTGATTAGGTTTAGTTTAAAAAACTTAAAATTTTCTAAATTTATATATACTTTCTGAATAATAACAAAAGAATCTGACTATACTCGAGGAACCCTCGGATTTTATTAATGCTGGTTATTAATTTAAATTTTTTGAATTCAAGATTAAATTTGAAATCGATTTCACTGTAATGCTATTAGATCCCATCATTCTGCAAACCATAATTAAATTTAATATTTATATTTAGATTCTAAATATAAAAAAGTTACATAATTATGTTTAAAATTTATCCTTTGATGCACGACACGATATGAATACACGACACGATATAAAAGTACGTATTATAAATAATAAAATAAAATAAAGTAATAAAATTTAAAATGTATATTATTTTATGATAACATAATTTCTAGTAGTATATTTAACATTTTATTAAACAAAATTACAAAATCAATTAATATGTACAAAATTGTTAGTTATTTATATATTATAAAAACATTAAAAAATTAAATCATTATTTTTTGGTTCTAAATTTCATATAATTTTTCGTATTTAAGAAAAATTCAAAACTTTTATTACACAAGTATTAAAATAAAATCATTTTAATCACGAAAATCACTTTCTTACATTACATCTTGACCGGGCCAGGAAGAGAGGGCATTCAGATCGATCGTTTAGGATTCAAAGATTTTAGGGGCCCAAATTTTTTATAATCCATGCAGTGTTATTAGTACACATCATTCCGGTAAGTAAAAATGCAAAACAAATGGTAAGAGTTTCAATTATTTTGTCCATTTTATGCTATTACTATCTAAGATAAATAATATATTATTATTTGGTTATCTTATCGAATCTTATCATCATCAATACATGCAACTATATCACCAGCAGAATTATAGAACGGTCTGGGCTAGAGATAGGCACAAAAAGCACTTCAGATGGGGTTTTATTTGAGCTTTTTAACAATCGGATTGTGCCGGGCTTTTTGTAGAGCTTCCTCTAAAATACTAGGCCCGTTTTAGGTCCTTGGACCGGGTCGGATCGGCCCGGGCCGAGCTTTTATCCAGACTTTTTTTCATTTATATATAATTTTTTGTGCAAAGTTAATATATTAGTATACAGAAAAAACAAAGTTTTACAAAAAAAAACAACTCCTAAAGAGTTAGGCCCCTCAACTATTAGAATCCAAAATATATAATAAAACACACCATGATACCTAATACTAAAAAACTATAGCCTAATATTTTATCATAAAACATCAGTGCAACTCAAGAACTTTATACTCATAATGTGCGTTATTAAACTTAACCTAACCGTGAGCCATATAAATATTCTCGTACATGACCATTTCAAGAATCACATACATTACAGTCTACACTCAATAAATCTTCTAGAAAGAAGGGTTTGTCCAACATATTGTTGATTCTTCTTAAGCTCATGATTCTTCACATTCCATCAATTACTAAGTTTAACATTCTTGAAATTTATTTAAAATATTATAAATTTTCAGATTTTATCTATAAAAAATTGGGTTTTTATTCGGATCTCTCAAAAAGTTCGGGCTTTTATCCGGGCCAAACAGGACTTTATACGGGCTTTTTGAAAGCCCGGGCTTTATCCGGGCTCTATTAATTTTTATGTTACATACTCCTTTTTAATGAGTCGCTTTCTCGCTGAAAAAATACCTATATAAATCTGGACTCCTATTTTACTTTCAATAGAATTTTTAATGATATATGTCTTACGAACACATATTCTACTCGAGGAACCCTCAGATTTTATTAATGCTGGTTATTAATTTCAATTTTTTGAATTCAAGATTAAATTTGAAATCGATTTCACTGTTATTCTATTAGATCCCATCATTCTGCAAACGATAATTAAATTTAATATTTATATATTTAGATTCTAAATATAAAAAAGTTACAGAATTATGTTTAAAATTTATCCTTTGATACACAACACGATATAAAAGTACATATTATAAATAATAAAATAAAATAAAGTAATAAAATTTAAATGTATATTATTTTATGATAACATAATTTCTAGTATATTTAACATTTTATCAAACAAAATTACAAAATCAATTAATATGTACAAAATTGTTAGTTATTTATATATTAGAGAAATATTAAAATTTTAAATCATTATTTTTCAGTTCTATGTAGTGTCATGTTTTATAGAGGGTCATAACCATCCGCTAGCTTCTGAATCAGGCAAGGAATTCCTCCGTGCAAATCGATCTATGACTGCACTTCAACGACATTTTCTATTACATGCTTCAAATTCAAACCTTGGGGCTTATAGAGATCATAACGTTTATAAGTCCTGTTTTGGTTTGTATTCTGATGTTGGTCCAACTGCCGTGGATTTTCAAAACTAGATGAGGGATATCAAGTTATACATAGGAAAGCATGATGCTGATATGCTACTTCAGAAATTCAGAGACAAACATGAGACATCAGATGGAGGATTTTTTTACGAGTATCAGACAAATTCAGACGATCACCTAACTCGTCTTTTTTGGGCTGATGTTCGAGATCGAAAAAATTATGAAGTTTTTGGTGATGTGGTTTCTTTTGATGCTACTTACCGTACCAACAAGTAAGTTTGTCAAAATCTTTCATCTTATTAAATGTCGAGTGTAAAACTTCTAAAGCTTCCAAAACATGAAATTTTCTACTTCTAAATCCCTGAAATTTTAATTGATTTGTTAATAATAGTAATGGTACTCTATCATTCTGAATTCCCTGTAAATAGTTTGTAATGTTCCTACATAATTATTAGTTGTATGTTTTATTCTGTTCTATTTATTCTGTTCTATTTCTACTACATGTATGGTATGGTTTTTGTGCCATTCATTGGTGTCGACAATCATTGGAAGAGTGTTATGTTCGCTTATGCTTTGCTTAACCATGAAAATGAAACAAATTTTACATGGGTCTGTGAGATGTTTTTAAAAGTCTTTTGTCGACCTCCAAAATGCATAATAACTGACCAATACCTTGCAATGAAAGTTGCAATTCAAAAGACGTTTCCACATTCCATTCATCGATACTGTGTGTGGCATATAATGCAGAAGTTTCCAGCTAAGGTAGTCATATACTCGATACTGTACTTCAACACAATTTATTGATCTATGATAATTGATTAATAATTTCTCTTTATTTTGATTCCATAGTAGAACCAAATTATTTTTTAGATCCTTTCTTTTAATTGTACTGCAAAAAGAAATTTTGATTCTATAGTAGAATTTTAAATATCTTTTTAATTTAAAAAATAGCTCTTGACTCTGTTTTAGAACCTGATATTTATTAGTTCATTTCCGTTAATTCAGTTACTCATAATGGTCGTGCAAACCTAATTTTTTAATATATATTAAAATCAGAACTCACAAGAAGTAAAAAATTTGATTCTACTACATAACTAGTATTATATTAAGTCATTTCCATGAATCATGGTGCATTGTTCTTATGCTTAAAATTCTATAGTTTCTTCTTCTACTATAGAACCAATTTTTTTATATGTTTAAATTTAAATTAAACATTGATTAGTTGTAATTTGTTGTCATTCTTCATGTATTCTGACTTTTGGTTATTTTTGTTTTATATAGACTGGTCCTGTTTTTTGTGCGGAATCTGGTTTCATGGAAAAACTAAACAAATTTGTTTGGTCATCCCATCTGACAGTAGCTGAATTCGAAGAAGGATGGAGCTGTGTTGAACAAGTTTGGATTGAGCAACCATGTATGGTTGAATGAGATCTATGCTATGAGGAAATCATGGATTCCGGCATTTTTCAGAGACAAACCAATGGGAGCGTTACTTAGAACAACATCCAGGTCGGAAAGTACTAATTTTTACTTTAATCACTTTGTCCAGAAAGGAGACACACTCTCTGAATTCTATGTGTTATGAGAGTGCCATTGACAAACAAATGCATGAAAACAAGAAACTCACTAATGGAGACACATGTGTACCGCAATCTATAACTGAGAAGGAAATTGAAAAGCATGCGGCTCACCTTTACACTCGTACTATGTTCTATAAGGTTCAGAAACAGATTAAGGTTAGCTGTTTACATATTATCTTGGCAAGCCAACCGATTGTTGTTGATGGGGTGAATAAATATGTTTTTCGAGATAGAAGTTTGAATGATAAACTGTTTGATGTTGAATTTTGTTTCTCAAAAAATGATGTTGCATGTTCTTATAAGCTTTTTACGAGAGTAGGTTATCTTTGTAGACATTGCTTTTATATTCTAGGTCTTTGGGTTGTGGAAAGAATTCTAAATCAGTTCTTGTCTAGTCGTTGGTTGAGAAATGCGGAGGAGAGATTTTGCACTCTAAAGTTTCCCGATGACTTACAAAGAATCAATGGCCATATAGTTAAAGATACTTCCAAGAAAATATTGACCGAGTTCCAAAACTGTTATGGCAAATTAAGTTTCAAATGATATTGAGGGATTGAATTTTATGTTGGAGGAGATGAAATGTTTGAAAATCATGATTGAAGAGAAATTTCATAAATCTGCTGTAACAAAAGATGAATTGCTTGAAGAGATTTTTGGTTTTAGGCCTTCAGGTGCAAGTAGTGTTCTTCCACCATTACAAAGTAACAAAAAAGGAAGCCGAAAAAGAATTCTCGGTCCTGTAGAGAAAAGTTGTGATGGAAGAAAAAAAAAATTGAAGAATTGTAAAAGTTGTAAAGCATTAGTTTTTCATGATTCACGTACTTGTCCGCAAAAGGGGAAACAACTTCAACAAAACTCTTTAGTTCAGAATGTTCAGAGTACATTAAATCAGGGAATGGAATGTCAAACCGTTGATGGTCAGAATGTTCATGCAAACGGAACCCTCAATTCTAATATTGAAATACAAATAAGTATCTCATCTTATGTTTTGCTCGGTTACTTTCCTGTTGCGTGGTGTGATAATATTGTGATGGTAGTTATCCTCATATAACTACCAAAACAAACTGATTTCAGTATTTTTGTACACTACGCCATAAATGGCCCTCTACAACCCTTGAAAACCGTTGCCGGAAGTTCAAAATTTGTTGGCATAGCCTCAAAAATCTCAAAGGAAACACTTTTTCACTGTTAGTTTTTTCCCTGTTGCCTTTGGGGTCAACGCCAACACTTTTCTACCTATGCCAACAGATTAAAATATGTCGCAGTAGAGTAGACTTTGCTCAAAAAAATTTGGGCCCCACACGTGGGCCCCACAATCTGGTGGACCCACGAGTGGGCCCCACATATATATATATATTTTACAATTTATATATATTTAATAATATATTATCCATATGTATATTTTATATTTATTTTCCACAATAATAAATGCAGTAGATTGGTTAATTATTTTTTCATTTCACTAAATATAATGAACAATGACATTACAAAATTCATAATCCTCAACTCTAAAACATAAAAAGAACAACAAAGGAAGGTTTACAAGCTTCTAAAAGATCCTTACTTATGGAAAAAAAAATCTATAAAAAAATATTTAACACTCTCTGGAGGCTCATGTATCCATGTCAAGTTCTTCCGGACCTTCAGCTCCAAGTAGACCAGAAATACCACCTTTAACTAGGCGTCCATCTGGCCCTGCTAAAGAAACACTCATTCCATAACACATTCAATAAAAAACTTGATTAGAATAAATTTAAAAGATTTCATGATGCTGTATCTTGTTTACACTTGGAAAAAGTACATTAAATTGTTTACTATCAAAAATTATTTCTAGTACTTTCTAGTACTTGGCTTCCCTTAGACCCTTACACACTGGCCCATATGAATTTGTTGCAGACAGTGGAGATTCCTCTGTGCAGACACCTCCTTCGGCAAACCATAGACTTCGGCTGAGGACAAAAACACAAGCTGAAAAGTTGAAAGCAGTATTAGCCCATCAACTAAATCAATATCTCGAATAATAAGTTTCAAAGTGGGAAAATATCTGTCATCTCTAATTGCTTAAATTATATCCATTAGCAGCAAAAGAAATTGCTGAGAAACTTAAATGAATGAACCAACACTCTGAATAATAATACTACAGAAAGTAAATAACATTAATCATTTTACTAATGACATGAATAAGAGTAACATGATGTAAGTTGGATGCATGATCAACCTGGATGCTCGTACCTCATCGCTCAATTTCAGAATCAAAGAAAACTAAGACAACTCAACTTTATAATATTCCGGACTCCAAGAAAGGCTCCCTCGAAAAAATAGGTTCAAAACATATAAAAAGAATATTATAACAGAAAGTACTATTTACATTCATAAAAATGATTCCAAAGTTCAAATGATTCAAGTAAAGAATATTTTTTGAAAATCCTTTTACAAAAGAACATGGCCAGACATATACCACAGCTGACAAGAACAAGTACCACACAATATTTAGATTGCAAATGTAAGATCAAGAACATCCACTTTCAAATACTGTTTTGTCATTTTTCACATGCAGACTTTATCTCAATCAACATTCTGTCTTTCAAATAATTGACACGGGAGTATATGATCTTTAAAACATAAATTTGACGGGCTTTCTCTAGTTGTTTTTTCTGCTCGTTACCCTGCACCAACAATAGATACGAGAGTATATCATCATTTCTTTTTCTAATTAAATACACACACGCTCAGCTAACACCGCTCAATTGCAGGAATTTAAATAAAACATCATAACCGGAGGCCCCAGAATCCGAAAACTGTATATGACAAGATACAAATTTGATGAATTTCCGCTTGGATTTGAACAATTAGAAGTTTAGAACAACTGATCACTCACATAGATTGATATCTTGGATATCGATTTTCAACATTTACGATAGATTTGCTGCTGCTTCTTTTTCAAACAACGAAATTACTAGCATTGTGATTTTGTGCAATATTGGTTTTAATAATTTCTTACCTATTATACGACCTATTTTACAACATATTTTTATGTTTTTACATTACTACATTTATAGGCATATTTTTGAAATAAGGACACCACTCTGTTCCACATTTTACGTTCTTAAGTTATTTAACTAGAAACACACAATTCTAGCTAATTTATTAATCTAGTACATAGAAATTTGTAGCGTGATATGAAACAATGTTTTTTGAGATAAGGCAGAGCATTCATACAGTTTGGTTAATAAAACAGATATTTTAAGTAAATAAGAAGAGCTGAGGTAGCATGCTGGTAAAGTAATGAGATGAAAATTAGTATTGGTTTTACTTACCTCTTCGCTGGTAAATTTGCACTCCCAGTTACGAAGACCATTCCCCATATATGTCTCCATATGATTCATAGCAAAATCTCCGCAGTCTTTTTTATTTCCATTTGTGCGCCATTTCATTTACAAACGTACAATTCGTGCATTTCTTACTGCCTGCTCTTTCTTTCATTAAATTTTGCCATGTAGTCCACAAAATTGTCTTTCTGCAGTAACATATTGATCGTAGTTGTTAAATACCATGAAATATATAGGTTTAAGTATTCATAAAGTAAGTACAGAACGTTACCATACTCTCTGGCACACTATCATAGATTGAAGTTGCAGCTTCACCAATTTTGTTATTATCTATAATCTCAACTGCAATATTTTTCAGATTGAAACACAACACGTAGAAGTGTTCTACGTAATGTATTGGAAAAAAATATCTACACATAAAACATAGATGTCAAAATAAATATGAAAATGGCACATCAACAAAAAATTGAAATGTAAATGATATATATCATTTACCAGATCAACATCATTGATATTGACATTATGTCTGTGAAGGACATAATCCAAATTTGAACAGAATCTTACAAACTTCATGGTCTTGTCCATTGAATCTGATCGGACAGGATTCGTTACCGTCAGAGTTCCCATCTATTACAATACAAGTACAAAGTAGTTATTAGTAAAATAATACTAAACTTTGTAAAAAAAAACTTAATTTTATAACTAAACTTGATTTTAATGTTCAGTCTAATTCTTAATTATATTTAAAATAAGTTGCAAGAACAAGTATACCGTTGTCATGGTGTTGCAAAAGAATCTATGAGGGGAGTCAGGTATATTTTTTCACCAACAACATAGTGTATATTTTTTCACCAATCTTCAAACTTTGTATTTGATGTTTCAAGCATATAGAATTATTCCATAAAAAAATCTCTTCCCTGCAAAAAAAGATAATCAACTTAGATTCCATTATAAAACATAAACACACATTGTTCTATAATGAAAGACACGCAACAATAAAATACAAATACACTTGTAATTTAAATTATTCTTACATTGGCTTTTCTCGCTTTCCATTAATCCAGCTCCAAACTTCCTCTTCCGCCTTTGAAAGTTTCGGCTTGTTGAAATCAATCGCTCGATTAAGGAAAGGTGATTTATGGAATTCCCCCAGCTTCTGCTCCCTCTTTGGTTTGGTGACAACGATGTCTACTCTTGTTATGCTTTTCTCTGAATTTTGTCTTGTAGATCTAAGAAAATCAACAGTTTGCCCACCTATAATTCGTTCTCCAAGAAAATCGTCAATATCGTGAAGTTTATTGTAAGCTCTGTCCATTTCGTTTAGTCCTAAAATATCAATTATTTTCCAGTCCTTGGCTGAAAATTCAGGACATTCCAGCCAGTCCTTGTCCAATGGACATTTGGTCTAGCCCTTGGACAATAATTTTGGATATTCTGTCCGGTCATTGGCTGATAAATCAGGAAAGTTTTGACATTCCATGGCCAACAATTCAGGACATTCCGGCCAGTGCAATTCAATTCTGCTTACGTGAAAAATAAAAACTTTTTGCAATTAAAAAACAATCTACAAAAATGGTCCATCACCACTTGTACTTGTATATGCGATAAAGAATAAACTATTTTTTTAATACCTTTCTCCTATGCTCTGGCTTGGACTTGATAATTGACATATCTTCACCAATCTTTCTTCCGCCTCTTTCACATTTTCATTGTTTGGGAAAAGTTCATTTGCATGCTTGAAGCTGAATTTCAAGTTTTTATGCATGGTCTCCAACTGATTAATTTTAATGTTTAGTTCGGATATCATTTCCTAGTTTCATAAGGGAAAAAAAATCAATCATTACAAAATAATGAGAAATAGGCAAGTAGGTATATAAGAACAGAGCCATGTATATAAGAATATGATTTCACATTTCAATAAAAAACTACACATAACAAAAGAAATTTAAACAACTGTGTACCTGCTCCGTCATCACATCATCAGTAGAATGATCCTTTTGTATTTTCTTTCCAATTGATATGATACCACTTTCCACCCATCTGATTCAGAAACCATTCCATATGATTCTACTCATTTCAATGTTTCTTCTGGAGTGCTCCAGTTGTCATTGAGATGTAATCCCTGTATTGAATAGTTTTAAAGCAAAATAGAACAGAAAAACAAAAATTAGACAAAACTATAATATTGTTAATTAAAAAAACAAAACAGTTACTCTACTATATAATTGTGTAAAAATGAAGGGCCAAAGACTAGTGAGACCTGAAACCACTAATAATCTTGCTCAGGTTTAATTTTTTTTACATGGCTCATTTTTCGCAGAATGGAAGTTTTAAAGGTTAATCATTCTAGATCTGACACACACCTAGAAAACACTTATACTTTTGCTTACGAAAAAAGCACGTAAAACTAGAACAAGGCCATTTTCATAGCAAATCTAAAACAAAAAATAATCGAAAACCAAATTTTATTTGGAAAACATCTCTTATATTGTATATAAGACTAAATTCACCTAGTCCACATTTTCTTCATTATCATTGTCGATGAAATTGGTTTGCAATTCCTCTTCAGCAGCATTGTCATCAACATCTTTTAATACCTTAATTTGTTTTAAATCATATATTTTATCAACTGACATTCAAAATTCTAATATTCGACGGAACGAAGTTATTGAAATTTTACCGTCTATACCTCTTTGCTTTGATCATGGGGAGCAATATGATCATGGGGAGCAATATGATCAGTGTCGTTTTCAACATTGACTTGAGCTGGATCTGGATCTGGAATATTATTAACGTTCTTCTCCTCCCTTTTTTTCTGCATCCCTTCCTCTTTTTTTCAATGTTAAAAATTTTAAGCTGCATTGTAGTCTAATTGTAAAAATGAGTGCAAACAGATATTCATAAGCAACTTATTCACCTAAATATTAAAACTTGCACTATATACAGTAACAAATATATTGGAACAGTGATGATATAGTTTATTGTAAAGGTTTGAGTAAGCAAAATATTAATCTTTTGAACTAGAGTATCTACACTTACAATTTTCCCTTTCCCAAAACTCTCGTCATACATTTCAATTTCACTTCTCTTTGCAATAAGTGAGGTCTTCCAACCAATGTAAACTGGTCTAGTCCTTTCCACATTGATTTGATCATTTGTAGTTCGATCAAGGTAGAGAAACTGAAATTTAACACAAAAATTAAAACTCATATTAGTGTATCATAGAGGGAAGGATAATTATCTTGAAAATCACAAAATAAAATTGTTTTCGTTTACTTACAAGTAGAAATACGAGGAAACCAGTATAGTATTACATAAGTGGATTTTCAAACCAAAGCTCATGCGCCTCCTTCAGATTTTTAAATACTTCCTTGCACCAGTTGTATTCTTTTGCTTCGTCAAAATCTCCCTTAAAACTCATTGCATACTGATCAACAAAGCTCGATTTATTCGTTCTTACAAACAGGTTGGTCATTAGGACCATAAAATTCTGTTTGAAGAACAAGTCTGCATCTTCGGACCTTCCAATTGCATCACATATCATCTTCTCAGTGATTTTTAAATCATCTTTCCTCATTGGAAACTTTTCCCTCCATTCTTGCACTTTTTCATCATCCTTTTTCTTCTTTGTCTTATATTCAACTTCTTTTTTAGCTCTTGGTAGACCCAATATATCATTCACATCTTCTTCACCAATTTTAATTTTTCTATCTTTACCAAAACTCATCTCATAATTCAAGTGGTCGAACCACCATACGAAATTAATTCCAATTTCATGCGGAATTGCCCTTAATAAAAAGGACAAGAGAGACCCAAAACCTACTTTACTGACCCACTCTTTTTGAGCATTTGACAAACCATCTATAACCTTTGAGAAAGTTGATGGGTAAACTCTAATTAATAATTTCTTTGGCATTCCAGGAACTTTTTCAGATTCATTCTCTGGTTTGTCAAGCTTTTGTTTCTTTCCATTTTTCTCTTCAGACTGAAAGAGGTCAGAAAAAAAAAGATTTATTAACTAAGATTACAACTGTTGATGAATGATTGAAAAACTTGATGTCTGCATTATAAAATTAACTAAGACCCTTGTAAGCACCAGACCAAGTAAATTAAGGTAATATTGTACTTACCATAATCAAATGAATATATTATACTATGAATAACTATATATAAATATACACTAAGCATAGAGGCGGTCAGCGCAGTTGATAACTCCAGCAAAACCTACTCTTTGTGAATACAATCTTCTATCAAATATTGATGATCAACAAAGTTTTTGACTCCAACTCCTTATGATAAAATTTTATGCTAAAGTAAAAAACATTTCGAAAATAGTCACATTTAGTTGAAAGTTATATATCCAAAAATGTACTCTAAAGTACCATAATACTACACAAAAATTCTAAAGATGCTTAAAAATACAAACGTTTGTTTCTACTATAGAGCCATAGCCAAATTTTTGTTTATGATCCTACTATAGAACTACAAGAATGCATAGTTTTAATACCTGGACCGAATTTTTTCTTTTTTTCCCTTGAGGTTTTTCTTCCACAGTTGTACCTCTTGCTTTCCTGGGCGATTTTCTTGGCAGAGTCTCCTTGAAATTGTTGTCACCGTCATTATCTATGGTAAATGAACCTTTGTTATTCTTTCCTCCACTTACAATTGTTCTAGTCTGATAGAAACCAAAACAGAAAAAAGGTTTTTAGTACACAAATAATGTATATGCCTAATTTTTCAGCTACAACAGAAACAACTATTCTGAAACCCCTATTTTGGTTTCCCCAAAATGAAAATGAAGGAACTACTATAAGCACTCTAATTGTAATAAAATTGAATATCAGTTTCAACCTTTCTAGATAAGTAAACAACACGTGTAGAACCTAACGACGCAAATAGAAACCTACAGGAATCGCAACATAAAATATAAAAAATTTGGAACTAATTATTCTACTATAGAATAATCACTTCTATGATAGAGTTAAACTGATTCTATTATTTGATACTATAGCAGAAACATAAATTCAGATTTAAAAAATTGATCTTAGCATTAAGGTTTTTACAGTAGAATTAAAACTTTAAGATAAAATTTTGCAATTCAAGTAATTATTTTACTTTAGAATCAAAAGTTAATAAAAAGATCTATCTAAAAGTTTACATTAATATCAAAGGCAAGCTATAACAATATAAAAGTCGTTACAAATAGAGTAAGATAATTCTACAATAAAATTAACTAAATCAGCTAATTACTAATTGATTCTATGGTAGAATTAGTTGCAGAAACTTTGGTTCTATTGAAAACAAAAGCTAACTAATTTGTAGTCTGGTTCTATAATAGAATTAAAGAAGTCTACCTGAAAGTCAAACATCATAAGTACAATATGCAAAAGCAACTTAAGCAATGTGGTTTATGAAAGTCAATTTTTTTTTACCAAAAATGTGGTTTCTCCATCATCTGACTGGGCAACCGGGCTCATGAGTCTTGGCGATTTTCGTATTTCCTTGAACTTTTTGTTGTCTCTCCTTTTCTTTCCTCGAACTTTTTGAGCCTGATAGAAGCCATAAAAAGAAAAATGTATAAGAAGATTTAGTATATAAACAAAAAACAAAAACTCGCACACTCATATACATAAAGACAATTGCGCACGTATTTAAATATGTCTGATTCTATATTTTATCAGAAAGTGGACTAGTAGACTAGTAAAAAACCCGTGGTTCAACATTTGTTTCTTCTTCAACTGCTCTATCATTTGTTTCATTTATCAAAGAACTTGTTCCTCGTCTGACCTTTATTTTCAGTTTCCTTCCCAGTGTCACAGTGTTTTCTTTGTCATTTTTCCTTTCTTTCGGAATTTCTTCAACTGCTTCAGGGGTGTCATTATTTTCACCTTTAACATAACAAATTTATAAGAACTAATGCTTTCAGTTGGTTAAAAATAAGCAAGTGCCATTAATAATAATGTGATATGAATGCTTACATGAAAATGATGGCGGCATAGTAATTTGCTTCTCTTGTGAGCTATCTGGATTGTGGGTTGTATAAGACCAGTGCTCGAAGAGCATCAAATGGTTCAAACACTGCTGGAGATTGCACTGAAGAATTTTCAATTTCAACTTTTTTGCTAAAGTCAGTAGTTTCACCTACAAAATTGCAAGAAGACATAAATATTCTTTCACGCAAATATATAAATTAAAATTGTCATTTCATAGAAAGTCATTCATACCTTTTGCTGGTAGTTCCGCACAAAATTCTTCAACCTCGTTGTTTGTAAACCAATTTTCACCCATCTGCTATGAACACAATAAAAATCAGAATTAGAAATGTATAGAAAAGCAAAAAATAAAACCAAGAAAAGTAAATATGTATCATACTTACAAAGCCTGGAAAATCTTTGTCTATATTGAAGTACTTTGGACAGGCCAAAAGGAACTTGTATATGTAATATAAAACATATTGCCCGTAATTTTTATCATCTTTCTGTTGTGGCACTTTTGGAATCTCAAATGGCTTATCGAATGCCACATCAAATTCTTCCTTGCCCCCAACCTTGTAAATATCCATTACAAACCTGTAGAACATATTATTCTATTGTCAACATCTATAAAGTTTACCTACCGAAAACGTAATTAGTTCTTAAATAATGCAAGAGTTTACTGTCTAATCTTATCTTCAATCTTTTCGGGGCCTGCTGCACGAAGGGAATCTAGCAGTAACATGCATGGTCTTCTTTCAGAGTTTAATTTCTCTCCCAAGTTACATAATATCAAAATATTCCAATGGCTCCTGTCATTAAACAAAACTTAACTTTTCATTATTATGCCATTGAAATGGTATAAAAAAAACAAATGATTCTTAAATTTTTCACTTACTCTTGGCAAATTGGAACAAACACATATTGTTTTTCAAAAACTTTTTCACGTTAAACCCAATGCAATATAGCCCTGCATTTTGATTTTGCTTCTTTTGTATATTAACCTGTGAACAATAAAGAGTCCAAAAATACACATCCCTCTGTTTTCTCACGGGGTATAGTTTGGCAGAATGATCTACGAAAAACAAATACATTAGTTTCATATGTAAAATATCATAAATGATGATTCTACTGTTGCATTTTATCACTTATAAAAAGATGATTTTTGTTACATGTGTCAAATACCAAAAAAAAAAAGGTAGACTACAAGACCAAAAAAGTAACCAATAGAAACATACTCAGATATATAAGATTCCAAATGCTTCAAATTAATACGATACATGGACAAATCTTTAATTACCTTCGATATTCATCAAAGTTTTGTGTGGTCAACTGCTGTAGTATATCAGGATTATTTGTTATGTGTGCTTGTTGCCTTCTCCTTGATACAAAAGCTTTTGATCTAGAATATCTTCCTTTACTCTTCAGTCTATTACTTGAACGTGCAGATGAAACATTTTAAATTTTGATAACATTTTCATATAGAGAGGAATGGAAGCAAGTATAATCCTGACTTGTTAATTCTACCATAGAATAATCATAGGCATACATGTTATTCAAGCATACTAACTACATACTTAAATTTTAGATATGATTCCATTGTAGAATCAAAATCTACTAAATACATATATGATTCAAGTGTAGAATCTGAAATACACATGATTAAAATAAGATCAACACTGGATCCGTTATACACTTTCAATATGATTCTACCATAGAACACATTGTTGGGTTTTAGTTTCTATCTATGAGATTAAAAGTCCAATTGGATTACCCTTGTTTTGGCCCACAAGGAGATAAAAATAAGGGAACCCTATATATATAATTATAGGAGGATTATAATAAAAATAAGAGAGAGGAAAATTAGACACAAAAGAGATCTAGAGTGAAAAATTCGCAGGAATTTTTCTGCTTGCACAAGCTGCCTTGTATTTGCGATTCACGAAGTTCTACCGGTCGGATCGTCCTGAATTTTGGACAGCAACTTCCTTACACCGATATATAAAGTCTGAACGGTGGAGATCGGATTCTGAGGTCTACAGGTCAGTTTCTTAAGGGGCTTAACAGAGCTGTTTGCACCACGGTGAGGGTAAACCTCCCCGCGGGTTTTTCTCATTGTTGTCTTATTTTGATTTCATACTTTTGACGGATTATTCCAAGAGTGTGAAAGTGATTGTATTCCTCTATTTTTGTCTAGAGAAGATTTGGTGTATTCCCATATAATTTGTGATAGTGAATTGTTTGGGTGGACTACGGTCCCGTGGTTTTTACTCCTTACCTTTGAGGGGGTTTTCCACGTATAACTTTTGGTGTATTGTTTTTCGTTTATTGCTGCTTTACTTGTTTGTTTCATCGAAGGTTCATACAATTAGGGATAAGTATTGTCCAACGAAGTTAATTCCGCACTTAGTTGTTACCGTTGTGGTCACTTTTTCCCATCATATTGGCATCAGAGCTTGGTTGTTATTGGACTTGTTTGAACGATGGAAACGAATACAGGTAGAATGATTAATTTGAATGGTTCTAATTATCATGTTTGGAAGGGGAAGATGGAGGATCTTCTTTATGTGAAGGAATATTATCTACCTATGTTTGCTACGGAGAAGCCTGTAAATAAAACAGAGGCAGAATGGACTATTTTGCATCGACAAGTTTGTGGGTATATACGGCAATGGGTGGATGATAGTGTTTTGAACCATATTAGTGGGGAGACACATGCGCGTACTTTGTGGAACAAGCTTGAGCAACTCTATGCTCGAAAGACAGGAAATAATAAACTGTATTTGATTAAACAGTTGATGTATCTAAAATATCAGGATAGCACTGCAATTTCTGATCACTTGAATGCATTCCAAGGAATTATGAATCAGCTTGCTGGAATGGGTATCAAGTTTGAGGATGAGATACAAGGGTTGTGTCTTTTGGGTACTTTACCAGATTCATGGGAGACATTCAGGATGTCTTCTTCGAACTCAGCTCCGGATGGTATTATCAGTATGGAATTAGCTAAGAGCAGTATTCCGAATGAAGAGATGAGAAGAAAGTCACCTCTTCACAGTCAGAAGTCCTAGTCACTGAAAGAAAGGGAAGAACTCAAAGCAGAGGTCCAACCAACAGAGGTAATCAACGGAGTAGTTCTAGAGGTAAGTATTCTAATGTTGAGTGTTATCATTGTGGTAAAAAGGGGCATACAAAGAAGTTCTGCAGAAAGTTGAAGCGAGAAAATAAAAAGGGTTCAGACAATGATCAGACGAAAACTGACGGTAGTAATGATAATTCCGTGGTGATTGCTACTACTGATGATCACCTGATCTGTTGTGATGGAGATATTGTTAACCTTGCACAAGATGTTTTGAGTTGGGCAATTGATAGTGGTGCTTCGTGTCATGTTGCGTCACGAAGGGATTTCTTTATATCTTATACTTCTGGTGATTTTGGAGATGTTAAGATGGGTAATAGTGACATAGCAAAAGTTGTTGGCGTTGGAGATGTATGTCTGAAGTTTGATACGGGCATGGAGTTATTTCTTCATGATGTGAAGCACGTTCCAGACATGAGAATGAATTTAATTTCTACTGGCCTTCTTGATGATGAAGGATATGTCAGCATCTTTGGTAATGGTCAATGGAAGCTCACTCAGGGTTCTTTAATTGTTGCAAGAGGGAATAAGTGTCCGAAATTATATATGACTCAGCCGCAAATCTCCAAGGATGGTGTTAATGCTGTTGAGAATGTTGATAAGGTTGAATTATGGCATAAGAGACTTGCTCACATGACTGAAAAAGGAATGAATATGTTGTCGAAGAAAAAGGTATTATCTGGTTTAACTGATATACATTTGAAAAGGTGTTTTCACTGTGTGGTAGTTAAGCAGAACATAGTTTCTTTTAAGAGTCATCCTCCTTCTCGTAGAGAGCATATACTTGACCTGGTGCATTCTGATGTTTGTGGTCCTATGAAAACCAAAACTAATGGTGGTTCATTATATTTCGTTACATTCATCGATGATCATTCAAGGAAGTTATGGGTTTATACTTTGAAGACGAAAGACCAAGTGTTAGATGTGTTTAAGCATTTTCAGGCTTTAGTTGAGAGACAGACTGGGAAGAAACTGAAGTGTATCCGGACAGATAATGGAGGGGAGTATACAGGTCCCTTTGATGTGTATTGCAGACAGCAGGGTATTCGGCACCAAAGGACTCCACCAAAGACACCTCAGCTTAATGGTTTGGCAGAGAGAATGAATAGAACATTGGTGGAGAGAGTCAGATGTTTACTTTCACATGCTGAGTTGCCGATGTCTTTTTGGGGTGAGGCACTAAATACTGCGGTAAATGTGTTAAATCTCTCACCTTTTGTTCCTTTAAAGTTTGATATTCCAGATAAAGTTTGGAGTGGTAAAGATGTTTCTTATGATCATTTGCGTGTCTTTGGATGTAAGGCTTTTGTGCATATTCCCAAAGATGAGAGGTCTAAACTTGATGTGAAGACTAAATAGTGTATATTACTTGGTTACAACCAAGATGAATTCGGCTATAGGCTCTACGATCCAGTTTTAAAGAAGATTGTGAGAAGCCGAGATGTTATCTTTATTGAAGATCAGACTTTGAAAGATATTGGGAAGGCAGAAACATTTCCTCAATATAACAATGATCTGATTGATTTGGATCCGGTTCCTCCAAGACATGTGGATTCACAGTTTGGAGATGATGTTCATGATGATGACCAGCACAGTACTAATATTGATACTCCGGAAAATAGTGACATGGATGATGATGCCCATGAGGAGTCACCAGTACCAAATACTCCACCATTCGTTCCACTCAGACGGTCTACCAGAGATCGTCATCCTTCTAACAAGTATTCTGCTAATGAGTATGTTCTATTGACTAACAGTGGTGAACCTGAATCTTATACAGAAGCTATGAAAGATGAGCACAAGAAGGAGTGGGTTTATGCCATGCAAGATGAGATGAAATCCTTGTATGAGAATAATACTTTTGAGTTGGTGAAGCTACCTAAGGGAAAACGAGCTTTGAAAAACAGGTGGGTTTATAGAGTGAAGCAAGATGAACATACTTCACAACCACGGTACAAAGCTAGGTTGGTCATCAAGGGATTCAGTCAGAGAAAGGGTATTGATTTTGATGAGATCTTTTCTCCAGTTGTTAAGATGACATCAATTCGTGTGGTGCTTGGTTTAGCAGCTAGTCTTGATTTGGAGGTTGAACAAATGGGTGTCAAGACAGCTTTTCTGCATTGTGACTTGGACAAAGAAATCTACATGGAGCAACCTAAAGGTTTTCATGTAAAAGGTAAAGCGGATTATGTTTGTAGACTTCTTAAGAGTCTATATGGTTTGAAGCAGGCACCTCGACGATGGTATAAAAAGTTCGAGTCGTTTATGAAGGAGCAAGGCTACCGTAAGACTATTTTTGACCATTGTGTTTTTGTTCAGAAATTTGCAGATGATGATTTTATAATATTATTGATTTATGTGGATGACATGCTTATAGTTGGCAAAAATGCTGGAAGAATTTCCCAGTTGAAGCAACAGTTAAGTAAGTCCTTTGCTATGAAGGACTTGGGGCCAGCGAAACAGATTCTTGGCATTCGTATTCATCGAGACAGAGTGGCCAAGAAGTTGCATATATCACAAGAGTAGTATATTGAGAAGGTGCTTTGCAGGTTCAACATGGATAAATCTAAAGTTGTTAGTTCTCCTCTTACTACCAACTTTAAGTTAACTGGAAATGATTCTCCTTCTACGAAGGAAGAAATTGCAGAGATGGATGGAGTTCCATATGCCTCAGCAGTAGGAAGTTTGATGTATGCTATGGTATCTACGAGACCTGATATAGCCTTTGCAGTTGGTGTTGTCAGTCATTATCTAACAAATCCAGGTAAGAAGCATTGGGAAGTAGTTAAGTGGATTATGAGATATCTTAGAGGTACTTCCAAATTGGGTCTGACATTTGGGAATGGTAAACCAGTGCTTGTTGGATATACAGATTCTGACTTGGCAGGAGATAAGGATTCGTTGAAATCTACTTCTGGATATTTGATGACTTTGGCAGGGGGAGCGGTCTCATGGCAATCTAGGTTGCAAAAGGGTGTTTCACTTTCTACGGGGGAGGCAGAGTATGTAGCAGCAACTGAAGCTTGTAAAGAGTTGTTGTGGTTGAAGCGGTTGATGCAGGAACTTGGATTTCCGCAACAACGCTATGTGGTTTTTTGTGATAATCAAGCAGCTATTGACATAGCTAAACATCCTACATTTCATGCAAGAACGAAGCATATCGATATGAGATATCATTGGATTAGAGACACTCTTGAAGAAGGGTTGTTTGAAGTGGACAAGGTACACACCGATGATAATGGTTCCAATATGTTGACAAAGTCTTTAGCTAAAGGAAAGTTGAAGGTATGTTATTCAATCGCCGGAATGGTGAACTCTTTCTCATAGTTAGAAAGGGGGAGATTTGTTGGGTTTTAGTTTCTATCTATAAGATTAAAAGCCCAATTGGATTACCCTTGTTTTGGCCCACAAGGAGATAAAAATAAGGGAACCCTATATATATAATTATAGGAGGATTATAATAAAAATAAGAGAGAGGAAAATTAGACACAAAAGAGATCTAGAGTGAAAAATTCGCAGGAATTTTTCTGCTTGCACAAGCTTCCTTGTATTTGCGATTCCCGAAGTTCTACCGGTCGGATCGTCCTGAATTTTGGACAGAAACTTTCTTAAAATGATATCTAAATTCTGAACGGTGGAGATCGGATTATGAGGTCCAGAGGTCAGTTTCTTATGGGGCTTAACAGAGCTATTTGCACCACGGTGAAGGTAAACCTCCCCGCGGGTTTTTCTCATTGTTGTCTTATTTTGATTTCATACTTTTGACGGCTTATTCCAAGAGTGTGGAAGTGATTGTATTCCTCTAGTTTTGTCTAGAGAAGATTTGGTGTTTTCCCATATAATTTGTGATAGTGAATTGTTTGGGTGGACTACGGTCCCGTGGTTTTTACTCCTTACCTTTGAGGGGGTTTTCCACGTATAACTTTTGGTGTATTGTTTTTCGTTTATTGCTGCTTTACTTGTTTGTTTCATCGAAGGTTCATACAAGTAGGGATAAGTATTGTCCAACGAAGTTAATTCCGCACTTAGTTGTTACCGTTGTGGTCACTTTTTCCCATCACACATGTCTATTAAAATAAGATAATAGTGTTTCTACTGTAGAATCAAATTGTATCGCACATAAAATTATTCTTCTGTACTAGAACAATAATTTACACAAATCAATTAAATATACAACTCGTTATTCTACCATTATATACATTCAATCCAACCTCATTTTTAGGTCTGCTTTACATACATTCCAAGACAGAGTGCTTTGTTTTTTCCCTTGTTTCAAAAAACTTATCAAGAAGTCTCCATTAACCAAAGATGACATAGATGAATATCCATTAAGAGAAACAGAATGGTTAGATGTCAGAAAAACACTATGAGAGTGATAGAAAAAGAAGCTTCGGGAGAATTGACAATAGATAAAAGACTAGGTTTAGGGATTAAGATAGATTTTCAAGAGGGAGATAAGAGTGACCAACTATGAGTTTTTAGTCTGTCACTGCCCTTTTAAGAACCACCAATGATACACATGTTGGGAAATGAAGATTTAATGAGTGCATCAGGATCGGATAACATCAGTATTTAGAGCATCAGGAGATGACGTCTGATGATGTCATCATCAGTGGCAGGATAAGTCGGCTATTGGTAATTGATACTATTCCGCGATTTCAGGAAAGGATTGATATGCAGAAGATATACCTCATAGAAGCTGTTACAGAAGATAAGCGACAAAAAGATCAATCTAATTAAATGAAGATTATCTTGTGTAATAGAATACGTAGCTGTGTGTGTATATAAACACAAGATAGGTTTTACGAGAGTAATATCTTTAACACGAGTATCTTTGTAAACCTAGCAGCTCTTAAGAACTCATAGTTTCTTGAGAGAGTTTGTATCAGTTTTTATAAAGATTAATAAAAGCTGATATTGATTGTTTTTATCTTTGTCTGTTCGATTATTTCATACAATTACATTCAACCCCCCTTCTGTAATCGACATATACTGGGTAACAATTGGTATCAGAGCAGACTGATAGTTTATCAAATCAGAAACGATCGAAATGTCGGGGAACAGATATGAAACCATGAAGATTCCGATGTTGAAGAAATCAGAATTTTCAACATGGAAAGTGAAAATGCTTATGTATCTTGAAGCTTCAGATCCTGATTACATAGACAGGATAAGCAATGGACCGTTTATCCCAACTGAACCAGTCGCAGCAACTGAGACAACTCCTGCGGGACTGGCACCAAAGAAAAAGGGTGATTGGACTCCTGAGGATAAGGCTGAAATAATCAAAGATGCAAAGGTTAGAAATATCTTACATAATAGTTTAGATAATGTTTTATCTAACAGAGTTATTGCATGTAAGACTGCTAAAGAGATATGGGATGCCTTGGAAGTTCAATGCCAAGGAACTGAAGAAATCAAGAAAAATAGGAGGGGCATTCTCATTCAAGAATATGAGCAATTTGAGGCAAAGCACGATGAGGACATTACAGAAATTTATGATAGATTTCTTACCTTGCTGAATGAATTGTCGTTGGTCGGAAAGGTGTATGACGTTGAAGACTCAAACGTCAAGTTTTTAAGATCCTTACCCATGGAATGGATAACTCAACAGGATCTTATAAGGCACACTTATAGGATGAACTTGATGACACTTGATGAAATTTATGGAATGTTGAAAACATATGATCTGGAGGTCAAGCAAAAGGAAGGTACAAGATCAAAGCCTAAATCTGTGGCCTTGAAAGTGGAATCAAAGGAAAGACGTGTGCACCAAGGAAAAATGAAGGCTAAAGCTCATGTAGTAATAAAGTCAGACACTGATGTTGATACTGATGAAAGTATGGATGAGGAATCAGATGACGATTCTGACAAAGAACTGGTGCAGATGATGGCCATGATGGTGAAAGGTTTCAGAAGGATGAAGCAGGGCAAATTCAGAAAGGATGGAAGAAAGTCAAAAGGAGATCAATATTCTGACAGGAAAAATAAACAAAAGAAAGTTGATCTCTCTAAGATTAAATGTTTCAATTGTGACAAGATGGGTCACTATGCAACTGAATGCAAGAAACCCAAATTTGGAAAATCAACTGGAAAGGCGCTTGTCACATCGAGAAAAGGATGGATGGAGTCTTCTGATTCTGAAGAAGAAGAAGAAGAAACAAACTATGCATTGATGGCTGAAATTGAAGAAGCATCTGAAAAGGTACCTAAAACTGCCTATGCTTTTGATACTGATAACATGTGTGAATTAAAGTCCTTCCTTAGAAACTTGCATATTATCTATAATAGTCAATCTAAGGAGAACATCAGGATTTTAAAGGAGTCAGCCGATATAAAGGAAAAGAATGAGTATTTAGAGACTAAGTTAGTCATTCTAAAAAATACTCAAAACTTGTGTGAGAAACTTAAAGGGATAGAAATAGAACAGATGTTAAAGATAGAATCCCTAGAAGTAGAGTTAAGAAAAGAACGAGAACAAATAAGAGTGTGGACTCATTCTGGTAAACAGACTCATTTGCTTATAAATGATAGAAACTGGAAAGAGTGTCTTGGATATAAGAAGAATAAGGCAAAAGAAGATGAAAACATAAATTTGTCCACTCACATAAAGTTTGTTCCTGCTAGTGATATGAAAGTCAACTCTATCTTTGAGAAAGGATCAAGTTCTAATATTGAATTAATCTCTGAGAAAGAAATAGAAATTGTTTCTGATACAGAAATTAACTCAAATACAGAAATTGAATCTACTGATACTCTTTGTTCTAATGTCAACACTAAAACCTCTGGTAAGATTGATGTTAAAATATGCACTGAGACTGTTCAGAAAAGAATCACAAAAGAAAAGAACTTAGGACATCTCTCCTCTGGTAAGTTAAAGAAAAAAATCAATGCAGTGACTGGTAAGAAAAATAAGAAGATTCCTAAAAGGCATAGGAATGGAAAATTAGGTATAGACAAGTCGAACAATTATAAATATATTCCTAATGCTCCAAGAAAGACATGTCATACCTGTGGTAATACTAATCATCTTGCCATTGATTGCAGGAAGAATAAAAAGAGGAGAGTTGAAATTTCTATTTCTGATGTTAGGAGTAGAAATGTTAATTATAAACCACAGAATCCTTGTTCTCACTGTGGTAGCAAATGGCATTCAGTTTACACATGTACTAGTTATCACAATTTGTACCATGACAATTATGTTCCCTTGCCTAAATTTAATAAAGGTACAAATTTTTGTGATAAATTGAGTTTGTTATAAACTAGAAATGTGTATGTTAAGAAAGACTTTGTTAAATCAAGTTCAAGTGAAGATAATTCAGTTGAAAAGGATTTAAAAAAATCCGCTGCAAATCTTAACAAGAAATTTAAAAACAGGACCCAACAAGTGTGGGTTCTTAAAAATTCTAACTGATTGAAATATTGATTGCAGGGCAAGAGGAAAAATGTTTTGGTTCTGGATAGTGGATGTTCAGGACATATGACCGGAAATAAGTCCCCGCTGTCAGATTTTGAGAAGAAAGTTGGCCCAAAGGTTTCCTATGGAGATGGCAACATAGGACACACCTTAGGATATGGCAATATTGTGATTGGAAATGTCATCATTCAGAAAGTAGCTCTGGTAGAAGGACTGAAGCATAATCTCTTAAGCATCAGTCAAATTACATACAGAGGTTACCATGTCAATTTTTATGAATCTCACTGTGAAATAACAAGTAAGAAAGATGGAAAAGTGATTCTTACGGGTTATAGACGTGGTAACATATATGAAGCCAACTTACACTCTGCTACTGATGGGAAAATGACGTGTCTTTTGTCAAAAGCATTAGTAGATGAAAGTTGGAACTGGCACAAGAAGCTTTCTCATTTGAATTTCAACAACATCAATGAGTTAGTAAGAAAAGACCTAGTGAGAGGTCTCCCAAAATTAATGTACTTCCCTGATGGACTCTGTGACTCCTGTCAAAAGTCAAAGCAAAAGAGAATCAGCTTCAAGAGTAAATCAGAACACTCAATAGACACAACTTATCACCTGCTACAACTGGATCTCTTTGGTCCCGTGAATGTGATGTCTATCAACAAGAAAAGATACACTCTAGTAATTGTTGATGAGTATACAAGATTCACATGGGTATACTTTCTACATAAAAAGAGTGAAACACCAGAGTTTCTGATAGAGCATGTCAAGTTACTGGAAAACGAATCAAGTAACAAAGTCAAAGTTCTTCAAAGTGATAATGGAACGGAGTTTAAAAACTCAACAATGGAAGACTTCTATAAATCAAAAGGAATTGTGCAGTAATTCTCTGCTCCTGGTACTCCTCAGCAGAATAGAGTAGTCGAAAGGAAAAACAGGACTCTAATTGAAGCAGGAAGAACAATGCTGGAAGAAGCAAAGCTCCCAACTTACTTCTGGACAGAAGCTGTTAACACCACATGTGTTAGAAATGAATACTACTAGAAACTAGACAGAGGGGGGGTGAATGGATAGTTTGATATATTTTTCGATTCTTGAAAACTAAGTAACAGACTGTATATGATTATGATATGTAATATGCAGAAAGTAAATAACACACACAATCACTTTAATCTACTTTGTATAAGCAAATTAAATACTACAGCTTTCCAAGAAATTCACAATAGAATTTCTGGCTTCTAAACAAGAACAGTTTGAACTTGCTTGCTTACAGAGAAAAGAGCTTAGCAAATAACTATGTGTATCTTTCTTACTGCTTACAGTTGTGTGTGCACGATATATATATTCACCTATACAAACTAGGCACACACAATATTACACAGCTACTCCTTCTGAAAGTCCAACTTGTCCTGCCATAAGAAGTTAACTGTGACAGGAAGGACCACCTGCTTTTCGGAGTCTTTCCCGTTTCTGTAGCTGCTTGTCTCTTATCTTTCTCTCCAAGTTTAGCTGTAGATTTGCCATCTGTTCTTTGGACCACCTTGCCAGAACAAATGCTTCAGTATTTGTCTCCTTTGATTCTTGGTTCTGTACCTTGATTTGTCTTGTTATAAACGGCTAAGTGTTGATATCGTGAACTCCACTTTACTCCTGACTTCGCGATCTCCCTTGTGAGGACTACGCGATATAGCCTTTGAAGACTTTGCGACATAGGTCATTTGACGACTATGCGACATAGGCCATTTGATGACTATGCGACATAAGTCATTTGATGACTATGCGACATAAGGCTTCTGAGGACTTCACGATCTAGGCTCCTTTGACTTTGCTGACTTCAACACTTCACGACATGTGTCTTGAGAACTTCTCGACATAGTACAAAATGGACTATGCGATATAGTACTTCACGACATGGATATTGGTGACTTCACGACATAGCTTTCTTTTGACTTTGCTATATAATGCCTTAAACAAATTCCTGCAACTTATTTCTTCATAGCCTTATTCATCTCTATCCTGCTGCATGAACACTTCTGAACTTCTACCAGGATAATTATTCAATGGCCTATTTACAATCTAGATGCAAGAAACTTTACTAAGCTCATACTTATAGAAATATTGCCAGCTCCCTTGCTTCATTATCCTTTCTCTTCCATCAGTGTACTTGATCTCTAGATGATCCAACTTCACTTTGACTTCAAAGATCCTTTGAGCCCTCAAAAATGCTAGGGCATCTTCATCATAGTCCTCATCTAGTGGAAACACATTGATGCCAATAACATTTGTGAGTTTTCCAGTCTTCTTTGTTATCCTTATCCTTTTGGGTACACTCTTGATCTTTAAATGCTTCACAAGAGAAACCTTTCTGGAACAGGGAGAATTAGTCTTCAGTGCCACATCACTTGGAAGTAGCTTCATTCCTTTCCCCTTCATCCACTGTAACACTCCACTAGCTGTAACTTTGTGGAAGTGTTTTCTTGAAATTACTTTAGTGGCTTCATCTTTCTTCTGTGGCAATTCAGGTTCAGAAGTCATGGATAATGATTTTGGAGGATCATTGCTAACAGTACCCACCCTAGACTTAGAGTCTTGTGTTGTGGTTAAAGTGCTGCTAGCAATGTCCTTGACTTGCTGAATTCCACTTCTTGTTTTCCTGGTTGTTTCCTTTGTCCCTTTTGAATCCCTCTTGTCATCACCAGCATCTTTTGATTTCTTAGGATATTTGCTTCTGCTGCTCTCACTAGATCCATCCTTATTTCTCCTTGTCTGAGATCTCCTTTCATAGGTTTTCTCCTCATCATCATCCTCCCCATCCTTCTTTTTGCTCTTTTCTTTGACAGATTCAGGAATGGCTCCATGAATCAGAAAAGATTGTAGAGTTCGAATCATCTCTAGTTCCTCAGCTGTCCTAGCTCCTCTCTTAGCTCTCATCATTTGCAGCACCTGGTTGATCTTTGCATTGTTCTTCATTAAAAGGTCTGAGGGAATTACTAGTTGGTCAATACTATTGTCTTGAGATAGGCTTTGGTAAATTATTGTCCTTGGCTTGGATATAACCTCAGGCAATCTTTTATTCTGGTCCATCTTCAAGTCATTATAAATACTTTCATTGTTTATCCCATGCTTTTCAATCAAATCCAGAATGATTGACAGCTCAGTAAATCTCAGTTTCTCTAGAGTTTGAAAAGCTAGGTGCCACAAGTAGTTGTCCTTGCACACCATGATTATCTCTCTTAGATGGACATCCTTGATTTTCCTTACTGCCACTGTGAAATACTTGATGCTTTCCTTGATCTTCTGTCTGTACATCCTTGCATCTCCTTGAGCACTACTGTAGATGGCTTTCAGAAACTCCAGGAAGGCCTCATCATGATAGATGTTTGAACTGGCAACTTCCTGTAGCTTGGCCTCTGTGATAATTGCAGCTTTGACAGGTTTAGCATTGGGAGTAGGTTGAGGTTGAGGAGTTGAGATATCTTTAGGCATTGTTGATGGATAGTAGGTGGTTGAGATTGTGCTCTTCTGACCTTCTGCACTTATGACCTCTACAGGGGGAAGAAAGATTGGCTTTATGGTTTCTTCAATGAGTTTGCCCTTGCCCTTATGCTTTGGCTGCTTGGCAGGTACTCCCCCTTTCTGTTTCAGAATGACCTCCTTTTGTTTCTCCCCCTTAGGCTTGGGATCAGACAAGATGTCTTGAGCTTCCCCAGGGATAGGCAGGTTCATTTGTTTCATCATTGAAGTCAGCATCTGTTGTTGCACCAGCAGGATATTGGAGGTGTTGTTGCCTTGGGCATCCAGTTTGTCATTGAGCTGTTTGAGAGAGTTGGCAAGCTCCTTGTTTTCATCTGTCAGAGAGGCCACTTCTCTTTCAAGACCATCCACCTTTGAGAATAGCTGTTGAGACTTGAAAGAATTGAGAGATTGATCCTTGAGCTTGGCAAATTCAAATTTGGAGATGTTGGACAGAGGGACCTCATCCACCAATTTATCACCATATTGATTCTTCCAAATTACATTCAGCATGGCATTTGAGTTGATATTGGCCTTGACTTGATTTTCCAGGGTTGTAGCCAGCTTCCTGATGTTGTCTGTGACCATGGCTAGAGAGATGTCCATCATGCTTACAGTAGAGTTTGTCTTCTGGATTTCTTTAAGGATGCCATCCACCTTGGGAAAATCAGAGAGATATGAGTTTCTGAGCTTAGTGAGGGATCTGTCTGTCTCCTCCTGGATTGAAGAAATCTCTGATTGAAGCCCTTTCCCAAGATAGTGCAGAGCCTTTAATTGATTCCTGTAGACATCATTAACAGCATCATAGATGGCAGCAGGAGAGAGATCCTTTGCATTGGAGCCCAGAGATGTTAGGTAATCTTCTCTTAGAAAAGCTAGGGCATCCTTGAGCTTGAGAGTCCTCTTAGCATCCAACCAGGCATCCACATTTCCCTCTGGTTCAGCTGCATCCACTATCTTCTCCTGCTGAGCTTCAACATCCTCCTTGTGGCAGAGTAAAATGGCTTCATAGTCAGCATTTGGGAGATTTGAGGTGAGGAGATGTTGAGCTATCTTTGAGAACTCATCAATCTGTGCCACATGGAGATCTTGTATGGCTTCTTCTGTCATTTTGGAAGGCACAGATGATGATCCTGAAGACCTGTCATGGTGCACAGGCTTCAGCCATTCTGACATAGTGGCCTGAGCCAAGTGAGAGCTAGTGCTAGGCACTTCATGAGATGTAAGATTTTGAGTCTCCCCCAGCCTTGGAATGGCTGTAGGGTCTGATGTTGTCTCCATTGAAATGGGATGTGTTACAACATCAGCCCTATTTGTCTGTGAAGACAGTTCCACATCCCTAAGGATGGGAGAATTTGGCATAGAGTCTCCAGTGAAAACTGGTGAATCCTCCATGTTTGTGTTGGTGTCATTAGGATATGCCCCAGCATGCATTCCCTGACCAACTAGATGTGGTTCCTGGGTGGTGAGCATAGTGTCATGCACCATGTCACTTGAATGTGGCTCAATCACAGGAGAGAATTGTGATTGATCAAAGGCAAGATTGTCATTGGAATGACTCTCTTGTTCAGAAGAAATTTTTATGGAAGAATCTGAGAGAGAAGTGGGGTTTAGATTAGATTGTGGCAACTCCCCTTAAGAAATAGAAGGAGTTTCAACAGTGATGTGCTCTCCACTCTGTGTATTATCAGCCTTATCACTCCTAGGGTCAAGAGTGAGGTCTTGACCCTGTGCAGACTCTGTACATGGTGCAGTGGGGAGGCTGCTCTTTTCAATGCCAATGACCTGTTGAGAGGCCATGGACAGTAACAGGTGTACCCCTTTTCCACATCTGAATCCTATTGGGAGGATCCAGTGGTAGGTTTGGATTTGGATTTATTCTTTTGTCTGGTGAGAGGTGACTCAGGATGCTCACTAGCTATCTCTACAGATTCATTTATCACTTCTAGGGCTCTCTTCTTTGACTTCTTTTTAGTAACACCAATCTTTTGAGAGATTGATGCACTGGGCTGCCTAACTTCTATGGTACTGTTTGTAGTGGGGTTGCTGGATGGGATGGGAAGGCTGGGGTTAGACTGTGTAGCTCCTTCAGTCTCAGCCTCCCCTGTCCAGGAAAGAGCATGGTATATGGGCTTATCAAGTGGATAAGACTCAAATGTGTCCTGCATATGCTTGGTCACACTTAGAATCACATCCACTTGATTCCTTGTGTCCAATGAGCCAAATAGTACTTTGGACATGGACTTGGAATAAGCCATTTTAGTGTTATCTATACCCTCCAATTCATGGACATTTGCATCAAGAAAATTTAAAATAACTTGAAGGAAACGAGGGTAAAAGATGTCAGTACCTCTACCACGAACGGTCCTGCCTAGCCTTTGAGCCAATTCTTTGAGAATTATGGCTCCCACATTTATCTCCTGGTTGTTGGCCAAGGAGTAGGCTAGCTTCACAGCAATGTGACTGATATGGTCCCATCCTGTCTTCCTGCAGAGAAACACCTTCTGGAGTGCATCAAACAGAAACGACCACTCCCTTCTCACAAACTTCTTATTCAGCTTTCCAGTATCTATCTCATCAGCATACCGAATGAAGGTCATGAAGTCTATGATTTGAGCATCTGTAGCTTCTTGGTCATGACCCTCCACCTTGAACCCCAAAGCTTCATTGATTTCCCTTTCACCAAACTGAAAGTGTTTGCCTCCAATTGAACAACTAACCTCCTGGAATGAGGTTCCATCTTCCCTAGCCATTGTCGATACCAACGCCGTTCGCCAGAATCCTTCCAACACATCGACATACAAGGTAGGGTTCAGGGATAGGGCTTGGCGTAGGTAGGAAGTGTTCAAGAACCGTACAAAACACTTGTACCTTGGGTTAGCCTCAGCCTCAGAGGGAATGGTGAGAAGATTGGTTTCTTTGGGAATGGTTAAAGGGATAGAGGATGATACTGTTTGAGATTTGGGTGTCATTTCGAGAGAGAGAGTGAAAATTAGAGTAGAGAATTTGTGCTTAGGTTTGAGAGTTTGAGAGCAATAGACAAGATGAAAAGTTGTGAACGGTTAGAAAAGGGTATTTATATGATAGAGACACTGCGATATGGAGTTATGAATTTGTACAGTCTATTTGTATGTCGCAAAGTCAAAAATGGCCTGTACCGCAAAGTCTTGCACAATATATCGCATAGTCTCAGAAATGAACTATGTCGCAAAGTCCTCAAGATGAAAGGATCGGGGAGACTTTGCGATATAGTAGAAATACCCTGTCTAAAGCTCTCTTTTAGGAATCTTAAGCAAATTGTCAGACTTTTATCAAATTTTGAAATAAAATTAATTTAAATCAAAATTCTGTCAAATGTGGAGACTTGTCGATATAGTTATTCTAAGTCACGAAGTCATAAAATGAACTATGTCGCAAACTCATGAAATGAACTATATCGCGAAGTCTCACAATCTCAACAGTTTGCGATATAAGTCTGTTTGATTTGAACTGTGTCGTGAACTCTGAAAATCATCTATATCGAGATGTCTCAAAAGCTCACAACTTTACCAACAAATGTGATTTTGAAAAATATGCAGTAAAATACTGAAATATTTGTAAATCATATCTCAGCTAATTTTCACTCCAAACAAATAGAGCATTTAAATACAGTGAAAATTTACTGCTGCAACAATTTACTGGCATGCTTACTTAGAGCAACTAAAGGAAGGATTGAGCATTCCAATTTCACTCACAAGTCTGTTGAAGACTGCTTCATTCAGAGGTTTAGTAAATATGTCAGATAATTGTTTCTCAGTTGGAACATAAGAGACTTCTATGGTACCATTTGCAGCATGTTCCCTAATGAAATGGTACCTGATCTCAATGTGCTTTGTAGTAGAGTGATTAACCGGATTGGCAACTATGGATATTGCACTAGTATTATCACACATTAGTGGAATGTGTTCTAACACTAGCCCATAATCCATGAGTTGATTTCTAATCCAAAGCAATTGAGCACAGAAACTTCCAGCAGCAATGTATTCAGCCTCAGCTGTGGATGTTGCTGTGGACTGTTGTTTCTTACTAAACCAGGACACTAACCTTTGACCTAGGAATTGACAGCTTCCAGAGGTGCTCTTCCTGTCAATTCTGCATCCAGCATAATCAGAATCTGTGTAACCAACCAGGTTGAACCCAGTGCCCTTTGGATACCATAGCCCAAGATTAGGAGTCCCCTTCAGATACTTGAAGATTCTTTTGATAGCCATCATGTGAGATTCCTTGGGATCAGACTGGAACCTTGCACAAAGGCATGTGGCAAACATGATGTCTGGCCTGCTAGCTGTGAGATAGAGTAAGGATCCAACCATTCCTCTATAGACCTTGATATCAACTCTCTTGCCTTTCTTGTCTTCATCCAGCTTGATTGCAGTAGACATAGGAGTTTTAGCTGGGGATGACTCTTCTAAACCATATTTCTTTAAAAGATCCTTGACATACTTAGATTGGTTTATAAAGATGCCATCCTCCCTTTGATGTACTTGCAGGCCTAGAAAGTAGGTTAACTCTCCCATCATACTCATCTCATATTTGCTTTGCATCAACTTAGAGAACCTTTCACAGAGTTTTTCATTTGAAGAGCCAAAGATGATATCATCCACATAGATTTGAACAAGAATGATATCATTTCCATGCTTCTTGAAGAATAGGGTTTTGTCAATTGTACCCCTGGTAAATTGATGCTCAAGAAGGAATTGAGATAGAGTTTCATACCAGGCTCTTGGTGCCTGTTTGAGTCCATAGAGTGCCTTAAGCAGTCTGTACACAAAGTTTGGGAAGTCTTCATTTTCAAAGCCAGGTGGTTGAGACACATAGACTTCTTCAGCAAGATCACCATTGAGAAATGCACTTTTCACATCCATTTGATACACCTTAAAATCTGAGTGAGCTGCAAAAGCCAAGAAGATTCTGATGGCTTCCAGTCTAGCTACAGGTGTAAATGTCTCATCATAGTCAATGCCTTCTTGCTGACAGTATCCTTTGGCAACCAGTCTTGCTTTGTTTCTTATTACCACTCCTTCTTCATCCATTTTGTTTCTGAACACCCATTTGGTGTCAATAACATTCTTTCCTTTTGGAGGAGGTACTAGTTCCCATACTTTGTTTTTCTCAAATTGATTCAACTCTTCTTGCATGGCAACAATCCAATCAGAATTCTTCAAAGCTTCTTCAATTAATTTAGGTTCCTCTTGTGACAGAAAGCAGCTATACAGACATGTATTTAATGTTGCCCTTCTTGTTCTAACTCCCTCACTAGGATCTCCAATGATTTGATCCCTAGTGTGGGCTCTGTCCCATTTCCTTGTGTGCCCCTGTTCATTTCCTTGATATGTTCCAAGCTCATTTTGGTTGATAGGTGCATTCTCTTCTTCTCCCCCTGTGTTTGTGAACCCTTGCACAGGTGTTTGAAGAAGATTGCCAACTTCAAGGATTTCATTCTCTAGAACAGCTTGAACAGGGGGTTCATCTTCACTTTCAGAATCCTCAAGATAACCTTGATTCTCAAATCTCAATGGCACACTGTCTTGATCACTTGTTTTCAGTCCAGGAGTTTTCTTGTCATCAAAGGTAACATCCATGCTTTCCATGACTTTGTGTTGCTCAGGTACAAACACTCTGTATGCTGTCCTTTCCAGAGAATATCCAATGAAGATACCTTCAAATGCCTTAGCATCAAATTTTCCAACATGCTCAGAGGTATCTTTCATCACAAAGCACTTGCTTCCAAACACATGCAGGTGCTTGAAGAATGCTCTTTTTTCAGTCATTAATGAATAAGGAGTTTTGCCAGACTTCTTATTGATTAATGTTCTATTTTGCACATAGCATGCTGTGTTAACAGCATCAGCCCAAAAGCTAGTGGGTAGCTTTGCATCCAGCAGCATTGTCCTTGCAGCTTCAATGAGAGTTCTATTCTTTCTCTCAACTACTCCATTTTGTTGAGGTGTTCTAGGAGCTGAGAATTGTTGAGAAATTCCTTTATCTTTGCAAAACTCATACAATGTTGAATTTCTGAACTCAGTCCCATTGTCACTTCTCAAAGCAACTACAGAGGAACCAGTGCTTTGTGCTTCTTTATCAACTCTCTTGATATGCTCTATTATGACTTGGGGTGCTTCATCCTTGGAGAATAGGAATTCCACCCAAGTATATCTTGAATAGTCATCTACCATCACTAGAGCATATTTCTTTTTGGAGAGGGACATTACATTCACAGGGCCAAATAAGTCCATGTGAATTAGCTGCAGAGGTTTTGAGTTTGTATTGAGCAACTTGTTCTTGTGACTGGATCTTTTAATTTTTCCTTTCTGACAAGCTTCACATGCTCCATCTTGCACAAACTCCAAGGCAGGCAAATCCCTGATAAGTTCTCTCTTGGTTAGAGAGTTCATTGCCTGAACATTCAAGTGAGACAGCTTCTTGTGCCATAGCCAGAATTCCTCATTTGTGGCTTTAGTGTAGAAACAGCAGATTTCTCCCTTATCTGCAGCCTTGAGATTAGCTACAAACAAGCTTCCTTTCTTCACACCAGTTAGAACAACTTCACCACTTTCCCTTTTTGAGATTGAACAAAGGTCTTCATCAAATTCCACTTTGAAACCTCTGTTGGTAAATTGTCCAATGCTCAAGAGATTATGCTTCAGTCCTTCAACAAATGCTACATCTTCAATAATGACATTTCCAGATTTAACACTGCCATATCCCATTGTATAACCAATGTTGTCATTTCCAAAGGTTACTGATGGGCCAGCCTTTTCCTCAAAATGTGATAGCAGGGCCATATCACCAGTCATGTGACTTGAGCATCCACTGTCCAAGATCCATATGACTCTTTTATTCCTGTTGCCCTGCATTCACAAAGTGACTAAGTTGTTTTTGGTACCCACACTTGGTAGGGTCCAGTTGTTTTAGAAACATTTTTATTAGCAATTCTTCTGTCATAAATTTCATTTCTCATAGTAGGAGACTTCACTTTTTCTGTGGCTTTGGAGTTTACACTCTTAGGCTCACATGAAGTTTTCACCCTCTCAACCCTGATTGGGGACCCTGTCCTATGAGAATGTATGTGTGTGTGTGATTCACCAGATTGTGCAGAGTCAAGTTTATGTTTAAGAGATAAACAGTTAGCAATCACAGTCACATAGCATGTCATGCAGTTTGGCTTACCACAGAAAGAATCATGACTAGAATTTATGCTTGCAGAAAGGTTACTTAGGTTGTCAACTTCAACAATTTCAGGCTTACTACACTTATGAGTCAAATGATTAACAGATAGGCATTTTTGACATTGTTTCCTGGGAGCATTTGGCACATAAGCATAGTTGTTTCCTTTGTTAACACCAACTTTACCATTTCTGTTTTGTTTCCTTTTCTTAACAACTTCTTTCTTTGCTTTAGGACTCTTGACAAGATTGTCTTTGGTCTCTTTCTGATTGACAAGTTCAGGAGAGGAAGAAGTGTTCTTAGCAGCCTCATCTTCTTCAAGTAGTTGTTGCTTGATGATTAGTAGTTCCTCATCAAACTCAACAACACTCTTTCTGAAGATGGGCTGTTCAACACTTGACAGTATGGTTGGGGCATTTTTGTTTGTAAAAGTTTCCTTTCCTTTGCCCTTGACCTTCTTCCTTCCCTTGTCATTATCATAGTCAAAACCAACTCCAACCTTGCAGTCTTCAGTGTGTTCCTTGTGGTAGGTTTGAATAAGTTCAGAGGAGTTTTTGAAGCTTCTTAGTTTCAGTTCAGTTTCAGCAATTTGTTCTCTAAGGGCTTTCTCTATCTGCTCAGCACAAATCACTTTGTTTTTAAGATACTCAACCTCCTTTTTCAAACCATCCAGGTTCACAACCATTAACTCAAGTTTCTCATTCTTTTCTGTAAGCTCAACATTCTTAGCAGTTAGTCTATCAATTTCTTCATTAGCTACTAACATGCTAGTATGAATATTAAACATCTCAGTGCTCATATCTTCAACAGTTTGCTTATATTGAAGGGGAGTCATATCAAGAGAAGTAAGAATAGGTACCTGACTTGAATCACCATCATCAGAAAATGCCATCAAGGCATAGTTTGAGTACTCTTGTTCTTCTTCTTCATCAGAGTCATCCCAGCATTTTCCCTCAGCAATAAAAGCTTTGCCCTGTTGCTTCTTGAGTAGAGCCTCATACTTAGCTTCAAGCTCTAAGTATGCTTTGTCCTTCTTGACTTGTTTAGGCTTTTTGCACTCAGTGGCAAAATGCCCAAGTTCATTGCAGTTATAGCACCTTATTTTGGTCCTATCCACACTTCCTGTCTTGTATCCACCTTTAGCAGCACCAGCAATTCCTTTTCCTTTATTGAAGGTGTTTGAGCCACTAGATCCACCAGTGTTTCCATTATTGAACTTGGACCTGAATGGCTGCTTTCTTTTAAACCTTATGTTAGGATACCTCCTAGCCATATAAGCAAAAGATTTGTTTTCCATTTTGTCCAGCTCATCTATACTGTAGAACTCATCCTCTTCAGGTAAATCATACACAACCTGAGTTTCATCACCAGTGTCTTCAACTTCCAGTTCCTCAATCTTGACCTGACTGATTTTAAGAGAGTCCATTCTTTGACTTAGGTTGTCAGCAATAAGTGCACAGGAGGTATTAGCCACTAATCCTTGCTTTGCTTGAATAGATCTCTTTTGAAACAGCTCTAACTCATATGTCTTTAAAACACCATACAACACATCAAAACCAATCTTTGTTAGATCTCTTTCTTTAAGGGAAGAGATTCTTGGTTCCAAGTGATCTGGAAGAGTTAGTAGAAACTTCATATTGAGCTCTTCTGTTTCATAGTGTTTGTCATAGAGTTTGAGCTCGTTTATCAGCTTGTTGAATCTCTCAAACACTTCTGTGATTCCTTCTTTTGGCTGAACCATGAAGGCTTCATATTGTGAAACAAGAATCTGCTTCTTGTTCTTTCTTACTTCAGTAGTTCCTTCACAGAGCACTTCTATAAGATCCCACATCTTCTTGGCACTAGTACAATGAGCAACAGTGCCATACATGTTGAAGTCCATAGATTCACAAATGATAAGTTGAAGATGTCCATCCAATGCTACTTTTTCCTTTTCAGGATCAGTGTATTTTGAGGGATCTTTGGGCACATGTTTTGCTGGTACAATTTCAGTGCCAATGGTTGTTTCACCAATCTCGATCATTGGAATGAAGGGACCATGCTTTAGAATATCTAAATACATGGGGTTAGAAGCTTTGATGAAAAGCAACATCTTCTTCTTCCATAAACTGTAGTGCTCCTTGTTAAAGGGAGGAATCTTGATACTGCTTAGTTTCTGTGAACTCATTCTTGATCTTTTCCTGTTTGTACGTTAACAGCCTACTCTCTGATACCACTTGTTAGAAATGAATACTACTAGAAACTAGACATAGGGGGGGGGTGAATGGATAGTTTGATATATTTTTCGATTCTTGAAAACTAAGTAACAGACTGTATATGATTATGATATGTAATATGCAGAAAGTAAATAACACACACAATCACTTTAATCTACTTTGTATAAGCAAATTAAATACTACAGCTTTCCAAGAAATTCACAATAGAATTTCTGGCTTCTAAACAAGAACAGTTTGAACTTGCTTGCTTACAGAGAAAAGAGCTTAGCAAATAACTATGTGTATCTCTCTTATTGTTTACAGTTGTGTGTGCACGATATATATATTCACCTATACAAACTAGGAACACACAATATTACACAGCTACTCCTTCTGAAAGTCCAACTTGTCCTGCCATAAGAAGTTAACTGTGACAGGAAGGACCACCTGCTTTTCGGAGTCTTTCCCGTTTCTGTAGCTGCTTGTCTCTTATCTTTCTCTCCAAGTTTAGCTGTAGATTTGCCATCTGTTCTTTGGACCACCTTGCCAGAACAAATGCTTCAGTATTTGTCTCCTTTGATTCTTGGTTCTGTACCTTGATTTGTCTTGTTATAAACGGCTAAGTGTTGATATCGTGAACTCCACTTTACTCCTGACTTCGCGATCTCCCTTGTGAGGACTACGCGATATAGCCTTTGAAGACTTTGCGACATAGGTCATTTGACGACTATGCGACATAGGTCATTTGATGACTATGCGACATAAGTCATTTGATGACTATGCGACATAAGGCTTCTGAGGACTTCACGATCTAGGCTCCTTTGACTTTGCTGACTTCAACACTTCACGACATGTGTCTTGAGAACTTCTCGACATAGTACAAAATGGACTATGCGATATAGTACTTCATGACATGGATATTGGTGACTTCACGACATAGCTTTCTTTTGACTTTGCTATATAATGCCTTAGACAAATTCCTGCAACTTATTTCTTCATAGCCTTATTCATCTCTATCCTGCTGCATGAACACTTCTGAACTTCTACCAGGATAATTATTCAATGGCCTATTTACAATCTAGATGCAAGAAACTTTACTAAGCTCATTATAAATCTGAGCATACATGATAAAGCTATTGTTCATAAGAACAAGACAAGTACATTTAGAGACCTATACTATATCCCAGTGATAGAAATCACTAGGTCATGTAGTGTGACATAGTCACATAATGTAGGCTTGTTAATAGTGGTATTCAGACATGTCTTGAGCCTAACAACATGCTATACTCAGAACTGTACTTTGATCACAAGACATGGCAAGACTCCATATCAGATGATTAAGGGAAAGAAACCAAGCTTTAAACACTTGCATGTGTTTGGGTGCAAATGCTTCATTTTACGGTCTCACCCAGAACAGCTTGGAAAATTTGAAGCAAAAGCAGATGAAGGAATTTTCATTGGATATCCTGATACAACAAAAGCTTTCAAGGTATACAATCTGAGAACTAAGATTGTGAATGTCTCAGTAAATGTATCGTTTGATGACAGGAGAATCACTGGGATTAATGAAGATACTCATGAAGAATTGATTTTTGGAGATGAGCTAGAAGCTGAAATCAGTAGTGATGACGTTGAGGGGGAGCCTACTGATATCATAAATACTGCAAATAATGAACCTCTTGAAAACAACTCTTCCACAGATACTGATGGAAGTACTGATAACATCACTGATGCCAGTACTGACAGTACATCAAGTGAAAACCATCAGAGTAATTTCAATTCCAGTGGATCTTTTCAAGACACTGATGCAGGGGGAGCTTCACATACAACTCTAGAAAGTTCTTTTGAGGAAGACATTGATGCAGGGGGAGCATCAAGTTCAAGAACTCTGTTACCATCAGCAAGAAGATGGACACAAGCGCATCCTCCTGATCTCATTATTGGAGATCCTGATGCTGGTGTTCAAACAAGAAATGCAACTCAGAATGAGTGTCTATTTCACAATTTTCTCTCACAGGAAGAACTAAAGAAAATTGAAGATGCCTTGAAAGATGCTGATTGGGTAACCGCAATGCAAGAAGAACTAAATGAGTTTGAAAGAAATGAAGTTTGGCAACTTGTGCCACGACCCAAAAACAGATCTATTGTGGGAACTAAATGGGTGTTCAGAAACAAAACTGATTCTGATGGAGTAATTACAAGAAACAAGGCCAGACTTGTAGCATAAGGGTATTCTCAGCAAGAAGGCATTGATTATGATGAAACATTTGCTCCAGTTGCCAGATTGGAGGCCATCAGAATATTCCTAGCATATGCTGCTCATATGAAATTCAAGGTCTTTCAGATGGATGTTAAGAGTGCCTTCTTAAATGGAGAATTGGAGGAAGAAGTTTACGTTGAACAACCTCCAGGATTTGTTGATCCTAAATATCCAGATCATGTGTATAGACTGGATAAAGCTCTGTATGGACTCAAGCAAGCACCACGGGCATGGTATGAAACACTTACTCAGTTTCTTCTTGATAGTGGATTCACACGAGGCACCATTGATAAAACCTTGTTCTACATTCAAAAAGGCAAAGACTTGCTCTTAGTTCAAATATATGTTGATGACATAATTTTTGGATCTACTAATGCTACAGTGTGTCAGAAATTTGCTAAGTTAATGCAGTCAAGATATCAGATGAGTATGATGGGAGAAATGAGCTATTTTCTGGGGTTGCAAGTAAAGCAAACTGATGAAGGGATTTTTATCAATCAATCCAAGTACACCAGAAATTTTCTCAAGAAATTCAACATGCAAGACAATACTCCTGCTAGTACTCCCATGGCTACTGCCACTAAGCTTGACTCTAAGGAAAGAATTGAAGTGGATATCACAAGCTATAGAGGAATGATTGGTTCTCTCCTCTATCTCACTGCCAGTAGACCAGACATTATGTTTGCAACTTGTCTCTGTGCAAGATTTCAGTCCCAACCACGAGAACCGCATCTGATAGCTGTAAAGAGGATATTTCGATACCTTAAAGGAACACCAAATCTTGGTTTATGGTATCCCAGAGCATCAGACTTCACACTGATAGGATACTCTGATGCTGATTTTGCTGGTTGTAAGATTGACAGGAAAAGCACTTCTGGTAGCTGTCAATTTTTAGGTGGACGACTGGTTTCATGGTTCAGCAAGAAGCAGAAGTCAATTTCTACTTCGACTGCAGAAGCTGAATACATAGCTGCGGGAAGCTGCTGTGCTCAGATTTTATGGATGAAAAATCAACTGCTGGATTACGGTTTGCACTTTTCTAAAATTCCTATTTATTGTGATAATCAAACTGCTATTGCAATGACAGGAAATCCAGTCCAACACTCGCTTACAAAACATATCAGTATCAGGTATCACTTTATTCGTGAACATCTAATGGAAGGAACGATTGAACTTCATTTCGTTCCCACAGATCAACAACTGGCTGATATATTCACAAAGCCTCTGGCAGAGGCAGTCTTTACAAGACTCGTGAATGAACTTGGAATGATTACAAGCGAGTAACTCCTGATACTTGATACTGATTGTTGCTACTGATGGTTGATACTGAATGTTACTACTGATGGTTGATACTGATGTCAGTACTGATAATAAATAATTGTGCTAAGTACTGATGGTGACAAGTGGCACTGATGGAAAACAAATGTTTCAGGGTGATGTCGTATATCCTGAACAGGTCAGGCCACTTCTACGACAGAGATTGCCTACTGTTTATGGACTAGATCCTCGTACTCTGATTCGGAGGTATGATGTTGCTACCCCCTCTGGATCTAACCCAAGTACAAAACCTAAACAGATTCCTAAACACTCAAATCCCACCTCTGATGGCTCTCAACAGCAATCAGTTGTAAGACACACAAGGTTAGCCAAATCAGTGCGACATTCTCAGTTGTCAGGATCAAGGACCTTGCTACATCCCCCCACTGATTTTCTGGAGAAACAAGGTGATCAACCAGTTGGTATAGCATCCAAAATTTTAGCCTCACGAAGAAAGCATACAACTGTTGTTGATACTGATACTGATGATAATGATGTTCCACTGTCATCGATATTCAAGATATCTCCTGAGGCTGTGGCACATGTTCCATCACCATCTTTCAAAAGACGGAGATTGGGAAAGTCTACTCTCTACTCTCATTTTGACGCTGTTGATGCTCTGCACAAATCTTTTCATAACAGTTCTGCTACTGATGCTCCTGTCAGTGTTGCTCCGGACAGTATCTTCTCTTCTGATACCGGACTTGATGACAATGCAGTATCTGTCACTGACGCTAAAGCCTCTGGTGTGCAACCCTCTCTTGATAATGTGGTTGTTTCTGACTCCAGTCCTCCTGTATCTCCACAGGCACGAAAGGTTGAAATGTCTTATGATCGTATCAAACGACTGGAAACTGAAGCCAGAAAAGAAATAGTTGAGTCAGCTGGTCGGAAAAGGAAGATTTGTTTTGCGCGAACCAAGAAAAGGAATGTTAAGGCAAAACCATCAGGAGCTCCAACTATTGATCTGGATACACAAGAACCTGGTTCTCAAAGTGAACTAGCAGTCCACATAGATCAGGTCACACAAGAACCATCTGCTCAAAGGGTGGATGACGACGAGGAGCAGTTCCTGCCTGAAACGGGTCAGGGCAATTTTATAAGGGATATTCCAGCTTCTGTTTTTGAAGACAAATATCACGGACAGGATACACAAGAACCTTCAGTACACTTTACTGAAGCAGTCCAGATTGTCCAAGCTCCACAAGAACCTTTCATTCAAAGTATGGAAGCATGCCAGTTTAATGACAGTCAGGCTCTTATGGTTCAACCATTATCCTCTCGTCTCTTGGACACTGAGGACTCAGGTACTGTCACTAACCCTGACTCTGCTATGGTTGTTTACTCTCCTGGTGTCAGGATGACTACTGACAGACCCTTGACTGAGGGATCCCCTGTCAGTATGACTGCACTGTACTCTTCTCTGCCATCTCTTATTTCTTCGTTTCTGAGTGCTCTGAGCCTTTTTCATGAGAATGAGAGAAAAGATCTAGAGAAAAACAGAATTGTTGAGCGGCAGTCTCCTGAACTGGCAAAAGGAGAGATAGAAATGAGTGTAAATGCTATGCATTTGAGTGAGGAAAATTTGACTCTCAAAAGTTCAGATATTGTGCTGGTGAGCGGTGATGAGATCACTGAAAAAGAAAAGAGAGATCTAGGAGTTACTGACTTTGATGCAGGTACATCCAATACTCCTGCAGCTTCTCAGGATCAGTCTCACAGTTCTCATTCCAGCTCTGATAAGTCTGGTTCTGATGATTCGTCCACGGACATTCTGACTAGTCACAGACGAGCTCAGTGGGATCATTCTTGGACTGATCCTTCATCTTTTGTTGGTATCACTGGGGCTCATGGTCATTTGGCCACTGCATTTAAAGAGATTCAAAGTCCAGATCTTCAAGTTCATCTTAAAGGTACTTCTCTCATGCTTAAGGCTATCTTTGAAGAGATTAAAGATGTCAGGACTTCGACTGAAAAGAGTATTGCTGATGTTGTGGCTGCGAATACTCAATCTGTTGCTCGCACTTCAAGAGACTTTTCCTCTGTTCATCGAGATCATGTTTCTCTTGAACATCGAATTGCGACTCTGGAGAAAAAGGCTGAATCTATGGATACTAAGTTGGATTTACTTATCTCTGCTTTGGTTCCTGATGCTCGTACTGAGAACAAAAAGGGGGAGAAAGTAGTGTCAAGCGAAATCCTTATATTAATCCTACGAGTATTTGATTGAAGTTTTGGCATCATTAAATCCAGAGAATTTATGCTTTATTCCAGAAAGTATAAATTGGGGGAGATTGTTGGGAAATGAAGATTTAATGAGTGCATCAGGATCGGATAGCATCAGTATTTAGAGCATCAGGAGATGACGTCTGATGATGTCATCATCAGTGGCAGGATAAGTCGGCTATTGGTAATTGATACTATTCCGCGATTTCAGGAAAGGATTGATATGCAAAAGATATACCTCATAGAAGCTGTTACAGAAGATAAGCGACAAAAAGATCAATCTAATTAAATGAAGATTATCTTGTGTAACAGAATACGTAGCTGTGTGTGTATATAAACACAGGATAGGTTTTACGAGAGTAATATCTTTAACACGAGTATCTTTGTAAACCTAGTAGCTCTTAAGAACTCATAGTTTCTTGAGAGAGTTTGTATCAGTTTTTATAAAGATTAATAAAAGCTGATATTGATTGTTTTTATCTTTGTCTGTTCGATTATTTCATACAATTACATTCAACCTCCCTTCTGTAATCGACATATAATGGGTAACAACACATACTGATTAAAGTGGAACCACCGATGCTGATGCATGAGTGATCACAGCCAAGTGGCAAATAACAATAAAATCAAATATGTTTCTACACATATTAATATCTACAGTAGAAACAACGAAATCAATATGCGAATAAAATTAGATCCAATGTCCTTTTACCAAAGAACACAAAATAGACGAAATCATATTTATTATACTATAGAACCATTATATTGTACAAAAATCATTAAAAAAACTTATAAATTATGTTTCTACTATAGAAAATATAACACAAATACACGAAATCAAATTTATTCTACTATAGAACCATTACAATACACAAAATTTCATCAAAAAAAACTTATTAATTAGGCTTCTACTGTAGAACACATAACACTCAAAAAATCTTAAACAAAAGCATACATACAGTGCTTCCACTACATAACAGAAAATATATACATGAAATACACGAAATCAGATTTATTTCACTATAGAATCATAACACTATAAATTTATGCTTCTATACTACAACAACCTACACATATAAATTAATCATACAAATATTTCTTCCACTATAGAATAAAAGATACACACATGCAATTACAAATGAAGCTATAAACAACCTACAAAAGTCAGATCTAATAAACTCATATAATATTATAATTTGATTCTACCGTAGAATCTATAAATAAACACAAACACTAGATCTTAATTCTACGACATAATCTTACCTATTCGCGGGAACAATATTAAATGTGAATTTCAAGCTGAAATTGACATGAAAAATATGAATTAAGAGAAGAAAACATATCAAAATCTTCTTCTGAAGAGTAAAAGTACGAATTAAAGAGTAAATTGAAAGAATAACAAACCTTCTTCTGAAAATTTCAAATCTTCGTCGATTTCCAGATCTCTCTCTTTCTCTCTTTCTCTCTTTTTTTCTCTCTCGCGAAGTGTGTGTATAGTTTCTGTTTTTGTGTGTATATATTCGTACAACTAGTATGTAATGCGTGCTTGTTTTTATTTTTCAAAACATTCTTTATTTTTGTTCTAATTACGATTATGTCATTATAATTTTAATTAAATCATGATCGTTAACTAAATAAATGGTTGAGATCATGGTCTACCCAATTCTCCCTGTAACATATTCTCTCTAGAAGGGGACTCCCCCTTCTAGATAATATATTAAATTTGGCATCCCCTTCTTATTCTATAAGTGAATTTCATAAATTCTATGTGAAGATTGTTTTCAATAAAAGTCAAAATCACTTAAGGAATCTGTTTGTAACTAGTTCATACATATTAAAGAATCAACACAAATTAAGCAAGATTCAAATACAAGAATTTTTTAAAAAAAATGTAAGAACAAAGAACATTGAGCAAACAAAGCAAGTTTCAATTATAATTCTGTTTTGTCAACAACAAATTACAGTACAAATAATTGCAGAAATTTAAACACTCACGCACTCACTGGTTTCACCAATTCTTTTAACCAACTTGTCCCTAATAGTCTCCAAATCATTCTTAACAGAAACAAGATCCTTCAAATCATCACAAGCCTCGAAATCCATCTTCCCTAACCACGACATGCACGCGTCGATATCTCGAAAATCCTCATCGAAATTACCCTGATCATGATCATAGAACTTGTCAACAACGTCATCGAAACACGGAACACCGTAAATGTATGGTTTTCCAGCAGGAGAGAAAACAAGAATTGCAACCTGAGCACCTGAGAGAGAATGAAGTTGATGAGCTTTCTTGTAAAGACCTTTGCGTCTCTTAGAGAATGCAACCAGCCTGTCTTGTTCTTTCTCCTTTATCTTTATTTCTATCTTCTTTTTTCCTGTGCCCATTCTGCTATCTCCTTGTGGTTTCTTGGGTATCATCTCTGTGTGTGTGTTTGTTTCCATTGAAACAGACTATGAAGCTTTCTTGAATGTTGTTGCCGATTCTTTGGAAATTTGTGGATGTCTGGGTGTGTATTTATAGGCTAGCGACACGAGGCTTTCCCATTACGAATCGAATTGGGTTTGAATATGACCGCCTCGGATTTTTTTAAATATTTTTAACTTGTTATTTAAGTTTCGTGATGTACTCGGATTGAGATGTTCCAATCTAGTTTATTCAATTCCGAGTTTGATTAGGTTTAGTTTAAAAAACTTAAAATTTTCTAAATTTATATATACTTTCTGAATAATAACAAAAGAATCTGACTATACTCGAGGAACCCTCGGATTTTATTAATGCTGGTTATTAATTTAAATTTTTTGAATTCAAGATTAAATTTGAAATCGATTTCACTGTAATGCTATTAGATCCCATCATTCTGCAAACCATAATTAAATTTAATATTTATATTTAGATTCTAAATATAAAAAAGTTACCTAATTATGTTTAAAACTAGTTGACAAAACCGCGGCGTTATAATTTTTTTAAAAAAATCTATTTATAAAATTACAACAATTATTTATTTGTTTTGATAAAAATAAAGGTAGACAATGAATTAAATTATCAATTTGTACATCAACAATTACTCATTTCTCTCTAATAAGTCGTTCTTTTATTAAACAAATTTTCTTTGTTAAGATCGAAATTCCAAATTTTATACATTGAATACTTGTCTTGTCTTATCTATTAATTTTTATGTTACATACTCCTTTTTAATGAGTCGCTTTCTCGCTAATACCTATATAAATTTGCACTCCTATTTTACTTTTAATAGAATTTTTAATGATATATGTCTTACGAACACATATTCTACCCGAGGAACCCTCATATTTTATTAATGCTGGTTATTAATTTAAATTTTTTGAATTCAAGATTAAATTTGAAATCGATTTCACTGTTATGCTATTAGATCCCATCATTCTGCAAACGATAATTAAATTTAATATTTATATATTTAGATTCTAAATATAAAAAAGTTACAGAATTATGTTTAAAATTTATCCTTTGATACACAACACGATATAAAAGTACGTATTATAAATAATAAAATAAAATAAAGTAATAAAATTTAAAATGTATATTATTTTATGATAACATAATTTCTAGTATATTTAACATTTTATCAAACAAAATTACAAAATCAATTAATATGTACAAAATTGTTAGTTATATACTCCCTCTGTCCCAATCAATTCTTTACACTTTCCTTTTTGGAACGTCCCACCAATTCTTTACATTACTAAAAATAGTAACTTTTAATAATATAATACATTATTACATCCACTATTTCACTCCACTTTTTCAATACTTTATACTATTACACCCACTATCTCACTTATCTTAACAATAAATTATTATTACACCCACTATTTCATTTATTTTAACAATAAAATACACTATTACATCCACTACCTCACTTATTTTAAGAATATTCCTTGGTCTCCGTGCAAAAAGCAAACGTAAAGAACCTGTTGGGACGGAGGGAGTATATATTAGAGAAATATTAAAAATTTAAATCATTATTTTTCAGTTCTATGTAGTGTCATGTTTTATAGAGGGTCATAACCATCCACTAGCTTCTGAATCAGGCAAGGAATTCCTCCGTGCAAATCGATCTATGACTGCACTTCAACGACATTTTCTATTAGATGCTTCAAATTCAAACCTTGGCGCTTACATTTTCTATTATGTGGCCCTTGGGTCGCATCGGATCGGGTCGGGCCGAACTTTTATCCGGACTTTTTTTCATTTATATATAAGTTTTTTTTGCAAAGTTAATATATTAATATACAGAAAAAACAAAGTTTTACAAAAAAAAACAACCCCTAGAGAGTTAGGCCTCTCAACTATTAGAATCCAAAATATATAATAAAAGACACCATGATACCTAATACTAAAAAACTATTAGCCTAATATTTTATCATAAAATATCAGTGCAACTCAAGAACTTTATACTCATAATGTGCGTTATTAAACTTAACCTGACCGTGAGCCATATAAATATTCTCGTACATGACCATTTCAAGAATCACATACACAGTCTACACTCAATAAATCTTGTGGAAAGAAGGGTTTGTCCAACGTATTGTTGATTCTTCTTAAGCTCATGATTCCTCACATTCCATAAATTACTAAGTTTAATATTCTTGAAATTTATTTAAAATATTATAAATTTTCAGATTTTATCTATAAAAAATTGGGTTTTTATTCGGATCTCTCAAAAAGTTCGGGCTTTTATCCGGGCCGAACATGACTTTATCCGGGTTTTTTGAAAGCCCGGGCTTTATCCGGGCTTCAGACCGGGCCGGGCTTGATGAAAAATAGTAGGCTAATTTAAGGCCTTCGGACCGGGCCGAATCGGGCTGGGCTTTTTTCGAACCGAGCTTTTCAAGCTTTTTTCCGGATCGGATCGGACCAGATTTCGGGCTTGAGTAAAAAAACTTTACTAAACGAATCCACCATTATCATTTATAAGTCGGCGGCCCAACAAAGTGGGCTCTGAGTTATCGATGGGGAACTCGTCCTCTTGCGTACTTATTTTTTGGGCTTTGCTAATTTCATTTCGATACTTATTTTTTGCTAACAGCCCCCTCTAGATTCCTGCATCTGAACCAGCCCCTGCTGTATTCTTTGTATAGGCAACGGCTAGTCGAGACTCGAGACAAGACGAACAGCACAAGCACACAAAAAGTGAGGTTCATGTTTCTAGACATATACTTGCAATCTGTAGACGCCAAAGAAATGCTAAACATACATTTTCTCGACTCCACAAATTTCAACCACTCAAGAGCTACAAAAATGTCTTATCACATTGCAAAAACACCTTTTTAGCACCAAGCTTGTGATCCTCGTGCTACCCTCAAATTAGAGATTGTAAGAGCAAAGCTTGTCTAACTCTTAACTCTCTCCTCTCTCCAACTAGCTCATCTTTCTACATAATCTGTATACAAACCAGAGAAATATATAATTCGAATCCAAGAATATTTTTACTAGATGGGGCTGATTTTGTGAAACCCATATAATTTAAGATGCCTTTGCCATCGAACATACTACAAATTGATTTTCAAACCAAACTAGCTATAAATATGTATGAACAGACAACTAACTACATATTATCTTTAATGATACAATAATAAGTAAAAAAACACTGCATAACTGTATTATAATAGCTACTACTGAATAAGAATCCTATCCTCAGAGAAATTACTCCTCATGAATCTTGTCAAGTAAGAAGATATGGGCAGTTCTCCAAGCTCATCATAGAAGTCATTTTCTTCTGTTTTGGGTGTTGAGAATGTCATGAGATGAGGATAACAAAGCGGCTTCTCTGATTTTTCCTCAAACATCACACTTTCTAACTTCTCTGTCAATGGGCTACCCAATATTTCTTCTTCGTGTACGATAGTAGTCATCATGTCTTGGTGATCAGAGTTGCAAGTAAATGGAGACTGGCAGTAGTAAAAATCAGTTATATTTTCAGTACCAGCTCCATTTTCTTGGACAGTAACCGCTTCATCTTCTTGAACATTAACCGCTTCTTGATCCTTATCATCCTCTTCTTTAGCTTCTTCATTTCCACCATTTTCAATCTTGAGTGCATCCTGTTTTGGATCTTCTACTTGTTTTGGTTCTTTGGGGCTCGGATGATTATGAGTTGAGGTGTAAGTGACGATGAGCAAGGAAGCATTTGTTTTGCATCTTTCCACTTGTTTTTTGGCGGAACAACTCTTTGATGTGCTGCATTTGTAATATCCCCTGCAACGATATAATATTTAAGTGCCAAGAAAATATATCATCATGTAAATATTACTTTATAAAGAGAGGTAAAGACTCATGTATGAAGGATGCTCTTTTTGGGCATGTTAGATACATGCATAAGGAAAAGGATTGATATTTCAAGGTCATTCAGGAAACCAACTTCAAGAAACTAAAGAAAAAGATGTAGATGCTTTGAGCCTCTATCTATATTTTCTGTTTGACATAATTGAATTACATCGAGCCGGAAAGCACCGCAAGCGTTTGTGGATGACAACTAATCCAAATACGGTTTTGCATCTAAGAAAAAAGTAATTCATTTTCATGCGATAAAAGCTTCCCAGTTCCCATGGGGTTACCTGGGATAGGGAGATCCTTTGATTGGTTTTTGCCCATATTTCCTCCAAGACCAACAATCAGAAGGTGGCCCTTCATTCTTCTGCTTCTTCTCATATTCATTTTCATCAATCTTCACAGCTACTACTCTCTTCTGGAATATCTTCCTGTTTGTGTTTATAACACATTACATACAAGAACAAATTAGTGTTACAGATATTCATCATGAATACATAAAACTTGGAAAGATCTTGCAAACAAACTGTTTCTTGGAAGCCTGAGTTTCTGACACATCTTCTGAAAGATTTGCGTTCAATATCTGGGAATGACCTGAGCTTTCCATGACAATTTTCTTTCTCTTCTTGCAAGTACTTTCTGTAAGAAATATATAGAAGGGAGTGGAAAAAGTTTTAGCGAATGAAGAAGGAACAGTTGATCAAATTCAGAGCACCTTTTAATAATTGAGCAAGAAGAGAGAAACAAAAAAAGTTAAAGGCGAGAGAGACAGATAGAGGATAAGTTAATTACATAACAGATGATAAACTCACAAGTTGCTTTCACTCTTTCCTCACTCTTTATATATTATACTACTCCCATCAACACAAAACATGCATTTCACCCCTCCCTATCTCTATATCTTGATATTTTCTTAGCAAAGCAGATCTATTTCATTTTATCAAAATTGTGTTACGTGACTCGGAGAAAATCTATATATAATATACAAACAGGGACATCTAGGATACTACATTTACTTGTAGCCTAAAATAGTTTCTGAGACGTTAAAGTTAATGCGATATGACGATTGAACCCTAAACTTTTTAATTTCAATCAATCGACCCTAATAGTTGCTAATAAAACCTTTAACTTGTTAAATTACTTGCTCTCCTGATTCCTGAAAGCACAAGATATCAGTAGAGCAGCCTTATCGGATCACAAATATTCGACACTGACTGATCTCTAACTTCATTTCCTGACGAGGCAAAGGGGTATAATTGGGATCAAAAAGTTTGAGACATATAAGAGACATGAATAACAACTAGCATCTGAGACGAAATTAGCATAAGAAAAATTTGTATAGCTAGTTCAGAAGCTGAAATCATAAGATTGCTAAACTAATGTTTCAGCACATTCAACTCTACTTTGTAAGAACTCAGATAATCATCAACTTCATATAACAGTTAAATTGAGGTTCAAATATTCACTATTAAAACTCTCAATCCTATATGTCCCGCTCCAAACGTCAATCTGGAACGCAACTATTATGGACCTGAATCAAATCTAATTAAACATCCTCAAAAACATAAGAACAAAATCTAAACAAACCCTAATGATCCACTAGCCAAGATAACGATACCAAAATCACATTTTACCAACAAATTATAAAATAATGTTAAAAAAAGTAGCCTTTTCGAGGGTTCGAGCTCAGTAGAGGCACCACACTAGCCTACAAAATGAAATTCCAAAATCAATCATTTAAAAAAGGGGTAATGTTAATAGCTGAACATCCTAACTAAATTAAAGATTTTACCCCACCAAAATGAGTAGCTCAACATAAAGATCCCCTCTCACATTCTTACAAGTTACAACAAGGATACATACATACATAGATATACAAACACATTTCGGACCAGACCCTAATCCTATGTTATTACATATACAAACACAATCATGTAATTGCTTACTAAATACCATAAAAACACATACAATACATACTTACAAAGCTCATCTGAACCCCACAATTTAAACAAAATAAATTGTAAAGAAAAATTAAAAAAGTGAGAGGAGTCGTACCAGAGTGAATATTAAGGGGAATGGAATCATTAGACATTGTTATTATTGTTTCTTCAGCTTCCAACCTCACAGTGTTTGTTGCCCCTAAGTTTCAATTTCGAGTTTACATTTCCTTCTAGAACCTACGGTGAGCCCTTTTTTGCAAACAATGGGCCGGTTCGGTTAATGATTTATAAACGGTGTTAACTTATAACTTATATTAGTTTAAAATTCGGATTGTTAATTGTTATTTTATTATTATATTTTTAATATTTTATTAATTGTATTTGTTAAAAAAATAAGTAGGCATGTTAAAATAGTTAAATACTTTTAATTAATTAAAAATATTAAAACGGGTTTTAAAATAAATAAGTAAGGGTTTACCCGTTATATTTTTGGAAAATGAGGGGTTTTGATAAGAAAAAATAAAAAATGTAACATATATTTAGTTTAAAAAGGTAAATGCCCGTGATATTTTTGGAAAATGAAGTTTTAAAATTTAATAATTAAAAGTATTTAAATTCGTTTTAAAATAAATAAGTAAATGGTTTCATATGATATTTTTGGAAAAAAAATGAATTTTAGTGAGAAAAATATAAAAATAAATTGAAAAAACCAATTTCCCGTGATATATTTAGAAAAAAATGGACTTTATTAGAAAAAATCTATAATGTGTTTTAGAGTAATTGGTTATAAATTGGTATTTGATTATTTATATTTTAATATTTTTAGTGATTGCATTTGTTAAGAAAAATAAGTAGACATGTTAACATAGGTAAACTTTAAAAAAATAATTATAATATTATAGATTTAAAAATAAATAACTAAAGGTTTGTTCGTGATGTTTTTGGAAAATGGGGGGTTTTAGTAAGGAAAAATAGAAAAACTAACATGTTTTAGTTAAAAAGGTAATTGCAATTTTTGAAAAAGTAGGGGAATTTTGTTAAAAAAAACAATTTATTTTAGGGAAAAAAGGTAATTGAATATAAATAGGTGATATTATTATTTAATAATATATTTCTATAAATAAGTAAGGTTAATTAAGTAAAAACACGAAATACAATTAAGGGCAATTAAGTAAAATCACAACGTACCATACCGACCGACCAAACTTTTAATGTTTCGTCTATTATATAATAGTACTAGCTTAAAAACCCGTGCGATGCACGGATTTTTAATTGTTATTTTATTATTATATTTTTAATATTTTTATTAATTGTATTTGTTAAAAAAATAAGTAGGCATTTAAAATAGCTAAATACTTTTAATTAATTAAAAATATTAAAAAATATTTTAAAATAAATAAGTAAGGGTTTGTTCGTTATATTTTTGGAAAATGAGAGGTTTTAGTAAGAAAAAATAAAAAAATGTAACATATATTTAGTTTAAAAGGTAAATGCCCGTGATATTTTTGGAAAATGAGATTTTAAAATTTAATAATTAAAAGTATTTAAATTCGTTTTAAAATAAATAAGTAAAGGGTTTCCTATGATATTTTTGGGAAAAAAATGAATTTTAGTGAGAAAAATAGAAAAAGTAAATTGAGAAAGACAATTTCCCGTGATATATGTAGAAAAGAAGGGACTTTGTTAGAAAAAATCTATAATGTGTTTTAGAGTAATTGGTTATAAATATGTATTTGATTATTTATATTTTAATATTCTTAGTGATTGCATTTGTTAAGAAAAATAAGTAGACATGTTAAAATAGGTAACTTTTAAAAAATAATTATAATATTATAGGTTTAAAAATAAATAACTAAAGGGTTGTCAGTGATATTTTTGGAAAATGAGGGGTTTTAGTAAGGAAAAATAGAAAAACTAACATGTTTTAGTTAAAAAAAAGTAATTGCCATGTTTGAAAAAGTAGGGGAATTTGTTAGAAAAAAATAATATATTTTTGGAAGAAAAGGTAATTGGTTATAAATAGGTAATATTATTATTTAATAATATATTTCTATAAATAAGTAAGGAAAATTAAGAAAAATCACAATGTACCATATTGATTGATATAATGTTAGTAACGATTATTGTAATAACAAATTTAATCTCAATTTGCTTGATTTTATCCTAATCGGCTGCCAGCATGGTTAAAAATAGCATAAAAGAATTTATTCTAGAAATTTATCTACCTAAGCGTTCTAAAATTCAAATTTTTAATTCTTTTTTCGTAAATTTTATTTTATTAATTAAAAAATTATGCAAAAATTTAAAATTTGAGTTGTTACATTAATATTGTAAATTACAATGATGTATACAATATTTAATATTTGACACACCTATTTATTTTTGTATAAAATATTTATCATAGTTGAATTTACAAAAAAATTAATAAAAACGTGATTTGAGACGTTTAGGTACAGAAATTAGGTTGATTCTATTTACCCTACATAATATTCTTTATAGTAAGTGAAATATCCTTTGAATGGTATGTTAATATTAATTTTGGTTTCATTCTAATTTCAAGTTCGATTACCTCAAGTATATAATTAAACAAATTTCTTTTGAAGGGATAAATTTTATTTACTTGATTTCACACAAATCTCGGTTCGGTTATTTAAAACTATAAAATTAATTAATATTTTATCATTATATACGTTCATCCTGATTTTAAATTTAAACTAGCTTTATAGTCCGTGCCTCGCACGGACATGCCCTAGTTATGTTTAGTTGCTTGAGATTTGGATGCACACTAAAAATGCAAATACCTGTTGTATTCTGAGCGCACTTTTCTGATTTCTCTGTTATGTTTGCATTCTGTTATCCGTTGCAATGGATGAGCTCCTAAGCTCATTTCTTTGGCTTCTTTTCCCCATACAGAAGAAGTAGTTTCTGGGCTCTTATCAAAAGTTCATTTTCTATTACTGACATCAATCAACTAATTGCCATCACTAAAATATTGAATAGATACATTGTATTAAGCAAATGCATCATAATTATTTTAGAACTTTAAAAATATCATAAAATTCTATGTAAGATTCGATGGTGTGACAAAAGGAGTCGAAACTAAAGAAAGAGAACAAAAAGAACAAATTTATTAATAAGCTTTAAAAGGTACCAGAAACCTTGAGCCTAGAGTATTAAAAAATCTAGGTTATCTTTGTGTACCGTCCATGGTTTCCTACTACTGATGCGACTGCACTTGTACCTGTGCAAGGCACAGGATCGCTCTAACCGACAGAACTTGATGTCATTTTGTGACGATATTTTCTAGTTCACGTCAGTTTAATTTTGTGATGATAAGTATTCTTCAATTTGTTGTGGTGATCCTGCCACCAGTTTGAACTTGTTGGTGACACTATGTGACATGATTGAGAAGATTTGCAAGGAAGATCGGTTTTGTATTAGTCCGAAGAAGATTTTGTTCTTAGTTGAATGTATTTGATGATTAGTTTTATAAGCTAATTAATAATCATATAGGAATTAGTTAAAGGTGTCAAATAAAGGTTCCATTTCGAAAGTACCAATACTCTCCGGTCTCCATAATTCTCTATAAACGGCAAGAGTAGTATACTTGTCCTTAATGCATGAGGTGGCGGGATTGAGATGCACATAAATTCGTATTCGAAAAAAACTGTTCGAACTGGTTAAAAAAATCGGAAAAAATCTGATTAAAAAAAAGTCCACCTCAATTGGATCTAGCCCGCAGGCTTAAACGGATCGCATATTTTTCACAAAACCCCGATCCGGTTCGAGCCGAATAAACCCAAATTTAATCTCGATTTGGACGTAGTCTTGATCAGGATAAAAGTCCAATCCAAAAAGTTAGAATTTTCAATTAAATCTCGGATAAAAGCTTAAATTTTTTAATTAAATCCGAAAAAATAAAAAAAAGTTAAAGTTAAAGTTAAAGTTAAAGTTATCAATATCTAAAATAATTTGTAAAAATCCGATTTGGCCCCTCTCGACCCGATCCTATCTACAAGTATAAATATTTTAGAGGAAATTTGTCTCCATTTAAAAAAGCCCGGCCCTATCAGATATCGAAAAATCTGACCTGAATCCGGATTACGTTCATCTCTATTCAGGGTAACAACTATAGAGGTGCTTATATTATTACTTATATTACTAATATGTATGAACATAGTTGAGACAAAATGATTACTATTTGGTATTATTTTGTATTATTGGATGCTCGGACTAAAAAGTGATATTATGTGACTAAAAATGCATTTGTACTTTGTCTTAAAATTGTGAATACAAAGGAAGAAACATAATTAAATTTAATTAAAGAGATACATGTCTATTGGATATACTTTATACCAATAACCATATTTATTAATAATCAGACAAATGAAATTATCATGAAAGAATCTTGAATAAAAACTAAAGTGTAAAATAATATTTGTGAAAGATATTATCATACTAATGAGTTTTATACCACAACAAAAAAGCCCAAGTAGCTCAATGGTTAAATTGGTGACTTGAAATTCTTAGTAATTAGTATCGAAGTGTCTTAGGTTCGATTCCCATCAAGATGAAAATTTTCTTACATTTTTTATAGCATTTGACTTTGGAGGGGCAGTTATGTAATTTCAAGTTGTTGAATAAAATGTTTCACAAAATACTTGTTGCAGTATAAGATATAATAGATTTCTAAGATACATATTAAAGTAATACTTATAAATTATATTATTCTCAGCTATATTATCATATATCAAACAATTTTTACTTATAGGCAACACTCTTTTGATTTTTTAACATCATACATAATGCATAAGTTATATAATTAAATATCATATAATATTATGAAATGTAGAATATAGTAAATCATTGGCAATCATCAATATAGTAGGATACGCGGGAGGTTAGACGACGCCTCTCAATTTATTTTTCTAATTTGCTAAAATTTTAGAATTTTAAATACTACTAAATGAAAAAAAATATCATTTAACATAGTAGAAGTAGAATAATTGTTCGAATGTAAGGAGGGGAAGAATTCGAATCTATAGAAAATACATATAAATAAATAAAAGTCATACAATATTTGAAAAATAAAATAGATGTTCGAATTTATAAAGAAGAATAATTCAAATTTATATGTACGACATAAAATTAAATTTTTTATTAAAAATAGAATAAGTGTTTAAATTTATAAAATTAATAAAATAATTCTATAAAAATATATAATTAATCAATGTTTGGAATTTTTTTGAGTTAAGGTCAGCACCTGTGTATAGCTCAACTGATGTTTAATTGTTTATAAATGTAATTATTTATAGTCGTTTCTTTGTATCATATTCGTGCAGAGTTTCGGGATGTATAAGTTAAGTGTCTCAAGATACATATTAAATGAAAGAAAATTCTGAAAGTTATGACTTTTGACCATCTCCCTCGTGCGTATCTTTTTTGTATGATTAGTTTTATGACCTTCAACAATAGTAGACTCTTTCTCCTTATTATCTAAATTTCAGTTCTTATAAAAAGCATAATAGCAAAGCTTTTTGACCAAAGGAGTACATATTCTCTCAAGGTAATTTGCAATACACTAATCATGTTTTATTTTACATTATTTATTCGAGTATTTTGCACTATTTTATCATAGTTCCTTGATGTATTATTTACAAATGTAATTTTTTATAATTTTTACAAATGTAATCTATTATAGTTCTTTGATGAATTATTTACAAATGTAATCAACTTTATAAAAAGAAATATTCAAGTTATTTTGCAAAGAGAAATAAAAATCTAATTGATGTGGCCTAAAAATATCCTAAAGATATAATAAATGATGTATTAAATTAGACCTAGATTGGTCCAAGAAACTCTAATTAATTATTAAATTCGTAATTAATTTAAAGGCTGATTCTACCGTCCATTAAATGTGTCAAAGTTGTGACCTTCGTCTACTAGAAGTAGTCTTGAGGGACACCAACCCCTAAAAGGAGTCAGCCTCGTACAAATAAGGACTTACAATCCTGATCTAAGAAGGTGACTTGACCTCCAAGTCACCTAATTCTACCCTAGACACCATGTTCTTGACGCCTATATAATGGATATGATTCTTCAATCAGAACTACGTTTATTGGCTTGATTCTCTATATGCTAGAGATACGTAGGTATCTTGTGAGGACCAATTCAGTCACGAAACACAAGAGCAACCATTAAAGCTCGAAACTCTCAAACCCTAGCATTAATTATACCCTAAGTTTTATTCCACAACATTTGGCGCCGTCTGTGAGAAGACAACATCAACCATGGTAGACACACGGAGAACAACTCGAGAAACTTAGACTTCTGAAGGACTTCCTATCACCTCTGAAACATAGATTCATGAAATAGGAAGCCAGGCACCGCCAACTACTGACACTCAAGGGACAAATATCCCCCTCACCACTACTCAAGGACCAGAAATCCCAATCTCGATTGAAGGGACGAATCCCCTGCAGATGGTTGTTCATGGATCTAATTCTCAGACTCAAGAGACTACTCTACAGCAACCAATTAAAACCTTTTCACTGCTTTTGAACGCACCACGTGGCCTTCAACTCCATACCACAGATCTCCCCCAATACACAAATAAAACTCTTGGGATGCCTACCTATGGTATGCCACCTCGACCCACTGTTGGGAGTAGTGGTGTCAATCCAACATACCACGAAGCATACATGCCTAGCTCCTTACATTCAAGGCCTAGGGCCCTCTAATCCACAAGCTCAAACTCGAACTCAACAAACTCCTTTGATTCGAGACTTCTCTGGTCCTTATACCGAGGATGAGAATTACACAACTGTTGATGAAAAGGATGTTTCCCCAAGAAGGAGACGTTCCTCCCAAGGAAATCATGAACAACTTTAGATTACCAAGGATAAAATTGCAGCATATGAAGTTGAGGCTGCAAGACTCAAGAAGGTATTGGCTGAAGAAGAAGCTAGAACACGAACCCAATCAACTGGGACTGGGAGAATTCCGTTGATCAACTTAGATCCACCCCCGTTGATAAAACTAAGAGGGCTGAAGTCCCAAAAGGTGATCTGATTGTGTTATTACCCTTAGGAGATCTAGATGATCATATGCCCCCCTTTACTGAGGATATTATGAACGTTCACATATCCCGGAAGTTCAAGATGCCAACCATCAAGGCTTATGATGGAACGGGAGATCCCGCTAATCATGTAAGAACTTTCTCCAATGCACTACTGTTGCAGCCTATCAATGATGTAGTCAAGTGCAGAGCGTTTCCACAAACCCTTGCGGGCATGGCACAATGTTTGTACAATCTTCTCCCTCTTAACTCTATTGGGTCTTTTAAGGAGTTGAGCAAGGCGTTCATCAACCAGTTTGTTAGTGGGCATCTCTCATGGGAATCCAACAAGGTAAGAATGAATCCTTGAGAGACTACATAAATCAATTCACTAGGGAGGCCTTGAAGGTCCCGGATCTGGAGGACAATGTAGCTATGATAGCCCTGCAAAAAGAAACCACTGATGACCACTTTAAGAGGTCTTTGGCAAAACATCCACTTGAAAGCATGTTGAAGCTACAAGACAGGGCTGGGAAGTATATCAAGGCTGAAGAAAGCATGAGGAAGTATGAACCCGCTGCTGGGGGAAGTGGAAACGAGAAGAAGATAAAAGAGACTCAAGAACATGATGCTAGGGATAAGTATCCCAGGACAACAAAGGATTCTAATTCTCCACCTAAAAAGAACAATCTTGGAGCAAGGTTCACGGAATATGAAAGATTGAACACCCCTAGAAGCCAAATTCTGATGGAAATTGAGAAGGAAGAAGATCTTCGATGGTCGAAGCCACTAAGGACTGACTTGTCAAAAAGGAATCTGAATCAATTCTGTCGATTCCACAAAGAAGTTGGTCATTATACAGATGATTGTAGACAACTGAAAGATGAAGTCAAATTATTGATCCGAAGGGGGAAACTTAACAAATTCACTAAGGATGGGGATCGTGGAAATCAAAAAGAAAATTATGAGAAAAAAGGCTATGACAGAAAGGATAATGATCAAGATCGTAATCCTAGACCCCGAGGGCCAGTCGTCAAATGATATTGGAGGACCAACTATAGCCGGTTCTTCAAGAAACTCAAGGAAGGCTTATGCTAGAGAAGTAATGACAGTCGTTGGGGAAGCACCGAAACATGCCAAGACAGAAATAGCTATAAGTTTTGATGATTCTGACCTAGAGGGAGTGAAATTTCCTCATGACGACCCCCTGGTCATCATACATGTGATATGCAATTCTGAAACCAAGAGGGTTCTGGTTGATAACGGAGCTTCCGTGGACATCTTGTTCCATGATGCTTTCATCAAGATAGGATACACTGATTCTCAATTGACACCCTTGAATATGCCCATATATGGGTTTAATGGAGTAGAATCAAAGGTGGAAGGAACAATTCAACTCCCTATGACCATGGGGCAAGGCTCGAAGACAACGACTCAGATGTTGAACTTTCTGGTCATAAAGGCAACCTCGACTTATAATGCAATCCTTGAAAGGACGGGTCTTCATGCATTCAAGGCTGTTGCCTCGACTTACCATCTGAAAATCAAGTTTCCAACAAGGAATGGAGTTGGTGAGGAGCGATGCAATCAGAAATGGCTAGAACTTGTTATGTAGCCGCTTTAAGGCCAGATGGAGTTGGGGGGCAGGTTCTCCTAATTGAAGACATGGATACCAGAGATAATGAAGAAAGAAGAGGGAAGCCAGCTGAAGATTTGATCCCAATTCCCTTAGTTCCTGATGAACCAGAAAAGGTTACTTACATTGGGGAATTGTTATTTGAACCCTTGAAGGGCAAGATCATATCTTTTCTTCAAGAAAACAATGATGTTTTTGCTTGGACAACGGCTGATATTCCAGGGATTGAACCCCAGTTGATAACTCACAAATTGAATGTGGATCTAGAAAGAAAGACAGTGAAGCAAAATGAGCGAAATTTTGCTCCAAAAAGGCAAGAGGCAATAAAGCAAGAGGTGGATAAGCTCTTGGAAGAATGATTCATTGAAGAGATCCAATTCCCCGAATGGTTGCCTAACCCGGTAATGGTCAAGAAATTAAAGCCAATGGAAAGTGGATGATGTTTGTAGATTTCACGGACTTGAATGATGCATGTCATAAGGATTGTTTTCCTCTATCAAGGATCGATACTCTAATAGATGCCACTGTTGTGCATGAGATGCTAAGCTTTATGGATGGCTTTAGTGGGTACAACCAGATCAAGATGCACAAGGATGACATCCCCAAGGTATCTTTCATCACTGACTTTGGTGTTTATTGTTATTTGGTTATGACATTTGGGCTCAAACATGGAGGAGCAACATATCAAAGGTTGGTGAACAAAATTTTTGAGCACCTCATTGGAAAGACTATGGAGGTTTATGTAGATAATATGTTGGTCAAGAGCCTCGATAAGACGGACCATATAAATCATCTTCGGAAAACAATTGAAGTGTTGAGGCACCACAAGATGATGTTAAACCCAGCTAAGTGCGCCTTCGGTGGATCAGGAAAGTTCTTGGGTCTGATGGTCTCTAAACGAGGAATTGAGGCTACTCCCGACAAAATCAAAGCAATTCTGGACATGGAACCATCATAGCCCGTCAAGGACGTTTAGAAACTAACTTGGAGAGTGGCAACACTAGGAAGGTTCATCTCCAAATATGGGGAGAAGTGCTTGCCTTTCTTCAAAGCTCTGAAAAGCATGAAAAATTTTGAATCGACAATAGAAAGTCAGGAAGCCTTTGAGGCCTTGAAGAAGTACATGGTTGAGGCACCATTGTTGGCAAAACCAAAATCGGGAGAGACGCTCTACTTATACTTGGCAGTCTCAAACACCGCCCTTGGAGCTGTTTTGGTTGAGGAATTGAAGGTTCAGAAACTCATCTACTACGTGAGCAAGATTCTGCATAGAGCAGAGATAAACTATTCTATGATAGAGAAGTTTGCATTAGCCCTGATCATGGCCTCGAGAAAACTACGCCCGTACTTCCAGGCGTACAAGATATAAGTCTTGACTAATCAACCTCTAAGAAACATCTCGCACAGTCCTAAAGTCATTGGAAGATTGATTAAGTGGGCAATACAGCTGAAAGAATTTGATATCAAATATAAGCCTCGAACGGCCATAAAAGCTCAAGCACTTGCTGACTTCATTATTGAATGTATCATCGACAACCAAGAAGTCGGGGGGGGGGGGGTGCATGAAGTAGTATTGGAAGACAAAGAAGCTGAAAAGCAAGATGAAGACATGGTGTTCAAAGAATATTGGGTGCTCTACTTTGATGGGGCATCAAAAACAAAATCAAGTGGAGCAGGTCTAGTTCTACAAAGTCCTGATGGATTTCTTATTGAGTATGCATTGAAGTTGAATTTTCCAATGACAAACAATAAAGCTGGGTATGAAGCCCTGATAGCCGGCTTAGGGCTGGCTGGAGCCTTGAGAGTCAAGACTCTTAAATTATGTGGAGATTCAAGGCTAGTAGTCTCCCAGAAAGGACGTGGGATTCGAAGAAGGAGAGCATGTGTTACTAAAGGTTTCACCATGGAAAGGATTAGTTAGGTTTGGAAAGAAAGGGAAGTTGAGTCCGAGATATGTTGGGCCGTTTGAGATTTTGAAGAAGGTGGGCGAGGTAGCTTACGAGTTGGCATTGCCACCGCATATGCAGCACGTTCATAATGTATTTCATGTATCTATGCTTAAGAGATATCGACCAGATTCGAATCATGTAATAGAGTATGAACCCATAGAGGTCCAGGCAGATTTATCATATGTAGAACGACCGATTCAGATATTGGATCGTAAGGAGAAAGTACTAAGGAATAGGACAGTAGCGTTAGTGAGAGTTTTGTGGAGGAATCCTAAAGTAGAAGAGTCTACCTGGGAGTTAGAGAGTGAAATGTTAGGGAAGTATCCCCAGTTGTTTCCTTGATCTGATTCTGAGGACAGAATCCTATTAAGGAGGGAAGGATGTAATATCCGTGAATTTTATTATTTGATTAAATGATATATTTAGTCTAAAATATTTATTATGGAATATTGGAATATTATTAAATGATAATTGTGGTGTGATTATGTGCTAAATGGTGAGTCGAAAGCCCCTTTCAAATATTTCGTCATTTGGAATTTTCTTCAATTTTGAGCCGTTTTGATAATTCAAGGGCCCCGTTGAAATTTCGTACATTCATTTTTAATTCTTCGTCTTTCATATTCGAATCGTTATCGAAAGGGTTATGGGATTCTATTTAACCCTACCTATTTGATTCTGCGAATAAATTTCAATTTTTGATCCGAAAAAGGAAAAATCGTTCCGAACCCTAATTGCTTAAGGGGACGGATTTGTCGTTCTATATCAATATTGAAGTTGTTATAGCCCTAGTATTCTTGAGCATTAGTTATATAATGATATATATCAATTTGGATGATCATCAACCTTTTTAACCCCTTATTTTTCGTAAAACGTGTTTTTGACCTAATTAGGGTTTTTAAACGATCTAACGAATCAATATCGATCCAAAAATGTTATTTGGGGTATTATTTTTCCAGAAATATAAAAAGACCAATCAGACTTCATAACCCTAGCAATTCTTCAGAAATTACTCAAAAAATCCGAAATTCCCAAAAATTATTTTGTGTTCTTGATCTTCAATCAATTCGTTCTAAGGGTTATTGAAGTCCAAATTTGAAGTTCTTATACTCAAATCAAAGCCCCAAAAATCTAGTTTCAGAATCTTCCAACCTCATCATCATCTGGTAAGTATTCGATTTTATATTGATTTTACAAGTTTCGAATTATAATTAGGGTTCTTGATTCGATTTGGGGATTTTCATTCTGTTGATTCTCCGTTCAATTGGTTGCTTCTAACATGTTCCTAGGGTTCTAATTAGCAAGAATCCATGCTTTAATTTCATGTTTATGTTCGATTTTGATGGGTTTGATTTTCGGGTTTTTGACCCGAATTCTTCTTTTAAATAGTCCGTTCATATGAATGATCTGACATTGTTTTTGGTAGAGGGCTTTCATTCTATGTGTTCTTAGCTTCATTTTAACATAAAGAACGTAGAGTTTCATGTAGGATTTTTACAGATCGGAAAATTTGTTTAAGCTCGCCGGAAAATAGTCGGGTTTTTGATTCCGGCGATGCTTTTGGTACGTTTTTGATCGGAATGAGTTGCTGTGTTTATTTGGAACGTTTTGATATAAAAATCCCCAATTTTTAACGTGTATTTTGGTCGCCGGATTCTGGGCAGGTCGCCGGATTCTGGAAAATTTCCGGCGAGTTCTTGGCGACCCGTTCCAGTTCATCCCGACCCGTTTACCCGATTTTTCGACCCGGTTTCAATCTTCAAAAACCTAATTCATTTTCAGAAAACTGTTTTTGGATTTTTATTTTTAAAATTAATTCGAAAATAGTTTAAAACTTTAAAAATTCATATTTTTATTTTAAAAATATATTTTAATATCAGAAAAATTCTGATAAATTATATTTATTATTTTAAATCCGAAAATTGATTAAACTTAATTATTTTAATTATTTTTAATTAATAATTAATTTATTAATTAATTGGTTAATTCTTTTAATCAATTAATTCTTAAAAATTAATTATTAATTGGATTTAATTAATTAAAAATTCAGTTTAATTATTTTCAAGCCTATTTATTTATTTAAAAATAGTTTGAGTATTTAAAGAGTGTCAATTAATTTTATTAATTGATTTATTTGCATTTAAATGTTTATATTGGATTTAAAAATCCGATTTTTGATTTAAAAATTAATCGTGACTTATCAAAAATTCAAATAAGTTTCGTATGATGTTTTAAAAATGTTTATAAGTGCTATATGGTTCATATTAATTGTGTGTTGTGTTTTATAGTCTGTATATGCCCGTACTAGGGCAAATATCTGAGTTTTAAATATCGTAAATTATACCGGACGTCCGATACGTAACCGGTTACTTGTTTAAATGTGATTATTGATTGAATAAGTGTCGAGAGTAGAACGAAAATAGTTAGACTTATTGTGATAAGTTGTTTAATTATAGAATCGAGTTCCCGGAGCAAGGGAAAGGGAAAAGTAGAGTGAGCAGAGTCGATCCGACAGCAGCTTAGACCAGGCAAGTATCTGTGCCTTTACTTGTGATAAAATGTATTATTGTCTTGATTACTTGAATACCGTTATCCCCAGAATAATTCAATTATCAATCCTTTAACCGCATTTGGACAACTGATTCCATTTCCTTAGAGATTCTTGATTCTTTGATTTGATCTGCATCGGAAACCCTTATTTCCAATTCACTTGATTATTGTTTACCACCTATTGTTATTGTTTATCATCCTTTGATTATCATTGACAACCATTGATTATTTGACTTCCATCTTGACTATTGATTACGGTCATTGATTATCGACTACCATTATTGATTCCCTTATTGAATGAGTACACCGTACCATTGAAATTACTCCATGATTGTTTCTCGATCTTTATTTGATACTGAACAGTTGAAGCTCTTTTGCAATTACTATACATTCAGTTTATCTTATTGAGCATGTTATTGTTTATACCCTATTATAGATTTGGCATGTGTTTTTAAAAATGGACCAGTAATTGGTCGGACCATATTCATGGTCAGAATAACTTAAGGCCCAAATTGGCCTAGGATCCAGTAGAGGACTATGACATGAGCTAGTCCGGGGTTGATGCGTGGCTGGCCAGCAGCACAACCTTTGATTTGAATAAAATGTATAAGCCAAATTCTAATTCTTTTCTTCCATTGTTATTGATACAAAGCATGTGTTAGCTAAATATTGTTGATTCTAATATCATAAATTCATATACTTACAACTGTGATAGAAATGATTCATTGATGTTTGCTGAGCAATTTTGGCTCACTCTTGCTTGTTGTTTTCTAACCCTATTCCAGTGAAGCGAGAGTATGAGTCGACATAGCGTGACCGATAGTTCACCAGCAGCCAGGAGAGCCCCTCGTGTCATTGTCATTGGCAGGGTAGTTGTTGTTTTGCTTTTCTAGATTAGATGTCTAGATTTGAACTTTGGTTGTGATGTAATAACTCTGATAAAACTGGTATTGTATTAATATAAGATTGTAGTAGCTTGTGTTCATTGCCATAATCTGGATGCGGTCTTGGTCAAGGGGTATTTGTGTCTTTAAATATATTATGCATGTGTTAAATAGTATTCCGTTGGTCGGATGACTCCTCAAATCTGTACCCCGGGTTTGGAGGGCGTCACAGAGGAGAATATAAAGGTTGATGCCCTGTCTAAGTTTGCTTATTCTGAGATAGAAAACTATGCAGGAAGTGTGTACTTCCAACTCTTGAAGACCCCGAGAATCAATGGAAAACTGATAGCACCTATTGACATGGGTGGCTGTTGGATAGACCCCATCAAAGCTCATCTAGAGATTGATTGGTTACCGAATAATGCCTTGGAGGCACGAAAGTTGACAGTAAGAGTATTGAGGTGCGCCTTGATTGAAGGGATCCTATACAAGAAGTCTTTTGTTATCCTTTACTTGAAGTGTCTAAGACCCCAATAGACATAGTTAGCCCTAAAAGAAGTTCATGGAGGGATTTGTGGGCAACACTTGGGAGGCAGGGCTCTTGATCATAAAATCACTCGTCTAGGCTTTTATTGGCCAGATATGCTTGCGAACGCAAAGGACTATGTTAAGTAGTGTGAACAATGCCAAAAATATGAACATGTGGTTAGGCAACCACCTGAGATGTTAACATCTGTTAATTCACCTATTTCATTTGCCATGTGGGGAATGGATATACTTGGTCCATTTCCAATGGTAAGTGCACAAAGAAAGTTTTTGATTGTGGCAATTGACTACTTCACTAAGTGGATTGAGGCTAAACCCCTAGCCAAGATAACCACCAAACAAGTGATGCAGTTCCTATGGGAAAGTGTGATGTGTAGGTATGGAATTCCACGAATCTTGGTCACAGATAATGGAACACAATTTAACAATGAATATTTCAAGAAATATTGCGAAGATAATGATATTGAACTACGTTTTACTTCGGTTGTTCATCCTCAAGCAAATGGGCAAGATGAGGTTGCAAATCGAATTATCCTGTATGGACTAAAAAAAGAGTTGAACGCTCAAGGAATACTTGGGTGGACAAGTTGCTTCCCATACTTTGGGCATATCATACCAATTGCAAGGTTACCACTGGAGCAACCCCATTTTTGTTAGCCTATTGGGTAGAAGCAGTGGTTCTAGTGGAGATCACTCATAATTCTCCAAGAGTGGAAGCTTATGAACCAAAGCAAATGAAGAAGGCATGAGATTAGCCCTAGATTTGATTGATGATGTTAGAGATGAAACAAATGCTAAAATCGGTGAACATCAGAAACGAGCATCTTTCTATTACAACCTGAGGGTTAAAGAGAGATTCTTTCGCCAAGGAGATTTGGTCCTAAAGAAGATTGAAAAATCCGGAGTGGGACAAAAGGGAAAACTAGCTCCTAACTGGGAAGGACCATACAAAGTCAAGAGCGTGTTTGGACGAGGCTCATATAAGTTGGAGACCCTTGAAGGGATATAGGTGCCAAGAACTTGGCATGCCTCGAATTTGAAAGTTTATGTAACACCCCCAGATCCGGGGTCAGGAATCTGGGTTAATGTCACGCTCCATCAATTATACAATACATGCATTACTTACAACATTCTAATAATACAACTCCAAAGACCCCAATCACTTACGCACACACACACACAAGTTATAGCCTTGGAAATGAGGAACAATAACTAACATTTGTTATTACAATCAAATGTACTATCCATGATCTCATCTATCATTTACAACCTCTACCTGACGTTAAAATAATAGACCTCACCGTTCTATACAAGGTTTAATAATCTACTCAAAAACAATTCTTACTAATTCAGTCTACAACTATTCTACTCACACCGGCAGTATCCATCCTGCTGAACTAACTCAAGGGTGGTCTCTCCATTCCCTTGCTCTCGTAACACGAGGTGAATCGACAACATTTTCTTCATGCTGAAAGTTTTAATAAAGCAAGAATGAGGTAATAGCGCTCAGCAAGAAATCTATCCCAGTTTAAATCTTTAAACCTTTAAGGTAAATAATCCATATAGGATCCATGTTTAAAAACTACTAGGGTTTGTCCCCAAAATAGTATCCCGTTCAAAATACTGTATGACCTTTACTCATACTCAAATACTTTTCGTAAATCATTTAGAAATTCTTGGTATCGATATAATGAACCAAGATTCAAAACATATCTTTTAAAATAGATATCAAATATTGGAATCAAGGCTTAAAGCCTATCTATTGTTTCAAAACACTATACCGTTCAATATACTGTATCTCTTAAATCCATTCTCAACATATATACACACATATCTATTTAGATATCTCATACTGTTCAAAATACTGTAAAATATCAATAATGAGCACCTTTTTGACTCTGTTGTGTTGTGATATATAAAAGAAGCAAGAATGAGCACTATAGCTCAACAATAAGATATAGCATCATAATCATATATGTAAGCTGATATCATAATCGAAAACCTTTGAAACTCCGTTGATATACAGAACGATATGTTTAAATATTCTTTTCGTCAAAACAGACCATACAGTACAACTACTGTATGAGGTATAGTACCTTGTTAAAATATTATTAACAAGTAACCATAACCGGTATTTAACCCAAGTTACTAAACATTTCTGAAATTCCAATCCTTGGAAAAACATGGGGAGTTGTACAGGGCTACGCACTGGTATACGATGATCATTCGTCATACCATAGATTCTCTACTAGTAGATGGATAATCCCGAAGGTCATTACCCTAGCCGCATACGGGCTTTTAGGTTGGACCAGCGTCACTCAGCCTCTTACATCTTAGTAACCACATGGCGACATCAAGGCCACACAAGTGGACCCGCTCCCTGCCAACGGATTCCACTGGACTGGCGTCACCCATCCTCTTATTATATTTCCACCTGGCGACATCAAGGCCAGCAAAATAGTTTTTATTTGCGGGACCGTGCGTTACTCGGCCACTTACGCGAAAATGTCATTTCCCCCAAGCATAAGCTTGTTGATAGGTTTTGTTAAAATACCCTTACTTCCGGATTATATCGGAAGTAAGTCACAATGTGGGTTGACCGTTGTCAACTGACCTCGATCCTCGAGTAAAACATTTAGAAATCACAACCTGGGAGTTTTTGTAAAATATCATTAGTTCTGATGATTCAGGACTCGAAAATATACTCACTTTTAATGAAAGAGGCAAGTGAAATCATATATTCACTTCCTCGAATGGATTCCCAATTTTTGATAAGCCCAAAACCTTAATCATCATTTGGGATAAATAATTAAAAGTAGTTGGGAACCCCTACTATAATCAAATAAATCTTTTTAAGATCAGAAAATATTTTAATTAAATATTGGAACCTTACGTAATATTTAAATAAGGTTCTATGATTTTTAAATCATTTTTGGGAATATTTAATAAATATTAAAATATAAATATTGAATTATGATTCAATATAATTCCACTTAAGTGAATATTCAAGTTAATATTCACTTAATTAAATAAATATCCAAATAATAAATATTGAATTATCATTCAATAAGATTCCACTTAAGTGAATATTTAAAATAATATTCACTTAATTAAATAAATATTCAAAATAATATTTTTAATAATATTATTTAAATATCTCACATTAAATATCCAATAATATTTATATTGGAATATTTAATCAACCTTTTAAAATATAACTGTCGCTGGAACCCTCCAGCTTTTGACAGTATAATCAAGACCAAAATACTAACTTGACTCCCGGTCTAAGTTTTAAAATCCTCGTACGAGCGCTCTACCCATTAGAGCCTCTATAACACCTCGGTATATATCTAATATTTACGTAGCATATAAACCCTTATATCTTATAAAGCTTTCTATCAAAAGCGTAAACAATTTATAAATATTTTCACAGCATTAAAGCAGAATATATCACAACAACATCACTTATATGATGTAGGGTTTGAAAGCTGACATGCATCTATCATATGCATATACTACATCTCAACATTTTTAATACCATTACATCTATATACGATGTAAGGTTTGAAAGCATGCATCTATCATATGCACATACTATAATCTCAATAGTTTTAATACTATCACATCTATATACGATGTAAGGTTGAAAACATGCATGATATCATATCATATGCATCATCAGTATAATGTAATCTGAAATACAGCATGGGATTAGAAAACTTGCCTTGGGTCCTTGGTTGTTATGGGTTCAAGAACTTGCCGGAAAATCTATAAACAAGGAAATACTTGATCAGTCCCCTGGCTTAATCATTTAAAGTGCATTTAACTTAAGCACTAACGTTCTATTAACGAACATCAAATGTCTCGCTCTTGGTCACTTATAACTCATGACATTTCGTAAACTCTTAAGTCAAAAGTTTGGGTGGAAATCTATTCTCAAAACCCAAGTATTTCACCATTGCTAACTCATTGTTTTTAACCATCCCCTTAAGGGTATTTCACTCGCGCAACTTTTGTTCCCGCATTTTTATAAAATCAAAAAATCATCATTTTAACACGAAACCTCGATCGGTTCCCTTCCTAACTGTCCATACTAGTATCCACATTAATAACTCGGCCCAATTCCATTTTTAAAGGGTTTGATCACAATCTCAAAGTTCATATAGTGAACTACTTAATTATCTGAAACCGCTTTCACTAAAACGGATGTTTCTCCTAAACCGTAAATCGAAACGATACGATTCTTTCGCCAAAATAAACTAAAAACAGAGTCTACATGATCATGGTCAGAAAACCTCATTTTTAATTCTACAAGGTAGCTGTGGTCTCTGTCAAATCTTTCTAAGGAAAATCTGTCATGGTAACGACGCTTACTCGTGAATCCAGTGTTTAAAACACTCAAATCAATCCAATAACATCAACCAATCATCAATACTTCTCATTCATCATCTAAACCAACTCATGATCTTTAACCAACAACTCCATTCAAACATTTACTAGTTCAACCAACAAGATAATCACTAAACAATCATTATAACCAAGGATTCAACCTTTAATCCATACTATCTCAAACTATCATCAAACTAATCATAAAAATCGAATTATAACTAAAGGTTTGAGATGTTTATACCATCCTTGGTGCTTGGTAAAGACTATCAATAGCTTATATATCCTTGCTTGATCCTTAAACAACCTTAACAAGCCATAAACTTCAAGAACAAATCAAGAAAATCATAAGTTACTATTCATTTCACTATTCATGCTCATCTTTTAATCAAGATTTGAACATGATGCAATCCATGGATGAAGATATGATTTAGAGATTACCTTAGTTTAGAAATATGGAAGCTTTAGAATCCATAACCATGATTTTTGGTGGAGTGGAAGTGGTAGCAAAATTTTTAAGAACCTTGAAGAACATGTTTTGGCCGAAAGTTTGAAGGTTTCTTTGATGCATCTTCTTTTGATTTTTTTTGTCTAATTACTCTTAATTGGATGCATCCATTTTGTGTGGTCTTGGATTGGTTTTGTCATCCCATGGACACATGTCATCTTGTTGTGGTTTGTGGTGAAAGTGGTGACAAGGTGGTGATTCATCACCTTGTCATCACTTTGTCACACCTATGTCATTCTCCTGCATCATGCTTATGTCATAATTTGTGTCGTCAATCCTCTTATATGTTGCACTTGATGATCTTATATGATACTTCCCTTTCGGTTAGGGTTTAATCCATAATTCGTTACGCTTCTGTTTCGTTATAGGTTCCAGTGATTTTAAAAACGTTTCTCTGCACCAATGTTAGGAGATACTTCCTTGATCTTTCCATTACCTTGGCTTAAGATATGATCATGGATTTCTCATTCTACATACTTTCTCTCAAAACGATCAAATCAATACATCCTTGATTGTTCAATGAATAGTGATCAAAATTTAAAGTTAGAATCTCCCGATTCTGATCGCGTTTACATTCACTTATTCTCCTTATACATCACTAATATAACTTCGAAAAATTCATTCTATGTCTTCCATATAGTGTGGTCTGAAAATATTTTTCATCAGCAAATTCACTATTCATCAACATTTACTATTCATCAAATTTTTTTTTTAACTAAGTCCAAAATTTGGGGTTATTACAGTTTACTATGTTTAGTATTTCCTAACAGGATCCACTATTAGGATAAGTATAAATAAGGTCAACGAAACCATTCTGAGCTTTTAAACTCGAGGTAGGAAGTAGAGTATTATGTAAGGGTGGAACCCTCTTTCAAAGATATTTCAAGTTCTTTTTCAACTATTTTACTGCTTATCATTGTTTGAGTATTTTCTTATTGTTTTAACAAGAAATCAAGTTGTACCAACAACACTCGAGCAAAGTGCGAGCCCGTTTAAAAGGCCAAGTACTAGGAAATACCTTATGAAGAATAAGCAGAATTAAGTGAATACAAGATTAAATAAACAAGAAATGCGTAAATAAATAAGTTGCATAATAAATCCCGAAGGGTGAGTTTCAGATAAACAAAAACATAAATAAATAAAGCCACGCAGGGCAAGTCTAATCCAAATCCTTGAGAGGATCCTCCTCCCTAAGTCCCCCAGAAAAAGCAAGGGGAAGAATTGTAATAACCCCAAATTTTGGACTTAATTAAAACTTGGATGAATAGTGAATTTTGCTGGCTAAGAAAATTTTCAGACCACTATATATGGAAGACATGGAATGAATGTTTCGAAGTTATATTAGCGATGTATAAGGAGAATAAGTGAATGTAAACGTGATCAGAATCAGAAGATTCCAACTTTAAATTTTGTTCACTGTTCATCGGGCAGTCGAGGATTTATTAATTGATCCTTATGAGAATTAAGAGAGCGGGAAGATCCATGATCAAATATTAAGCCAAGGCAATGGAAGATCAAGAGGATATCCCCTAGCGTTAGTGCAACGAAACGTTTTCGGAATCGCTCGAACTTATAACAAGACTTAGCAACAAAGCAGAGGCGTAACGAATTATGGATTAAACCCTAACCAAAGGGGGAATATCCTATAAGATCATCAAGTGCAACATATAAATGAAATAAGCATGACACAGGGGGTGACAAGGTGATGAATCACCACCTTGTCACCATTTCTCCAAGAATCACCCATTGCTTGACAAGTGACAAGGGGGTGACAAAACACTACCAAGACCACACAAATTAGAAGCTTGTATTTATTTTTATTTGAAAAAATAAAGAAAAGAGAAAATCAAGAAGAAAAGCAAGTATTCTCTCCATTTCTTCAAATTCTGCCCAGCATGAGCAAGGGGCAAAGAAAATTTCATAACTCAAAATCTACTCATCCTAAAATCTCCAAATTTGGACCATAGCTTCCTCATATCATAGTTAAGGTACTTTAAAAATTTCAAGATCATTGAACAAGTATTTCATGTTCAAATCCTTAGTCAAAATTGAGGGTGAATAGTAAATCCGGGAATACTAACTTGTTTTCTTGATTTCTTTTGAGAGTTTAAGGATGGTAAGGATAGATCAAGGCTCCCTTAAGGCTTACAAGATTTTTTTATTATGTTAAGACTTCAAGAAAGGTATGAACACCATCCACCCTTTTGATTTATCTTGAGTTTTATGCTTAAATTTGTAGTATAGTTAGTTAAACATGTAGTATAAAAGATCCATGCATGTTTTAATGATTTTGGTTGGTTGAATGAGTTGTGGTTGATTGAGGGATGAGTTCTTGAGTGAGTATCAACTGTCCTAGAGTTTTAAATGATATATGGATGTATGGATTGTCTTGGTTGGATGTTTGGATTGGTTGTGAAATGGAAACGTTCGATGTATAGCCGTCGTAATGACAAAATGTTTATTAACTGACTTGACAGTGGTATTAGAGGCTCTTAATCTACTATCAAGTGTGACCACTGAGTATGATAGTGTATTTCTTGTCTTGTAGTTTATTTTGGCGAAAGAATCGCATCGATCCGATTTACGGTTTAGGAGAAACACCCGTTTTAGTAAAAGTAGTTTCGGGAAACCAAGACGTGCATTAGGTAAGCTTTGAAACAATGATCAAGCCCTTTAAAAATGGAAATAGGTCATGATACTAAGGTGAATAATATTATGGACAGTTAGTAAGATAACCGAGAAGGTTTCGTGTTAAAAAGATAATTTTTCGATTTTATAAAAATGTCGGAACCAAAGCTGCGCGAGGTTGAATGGTTTCCGCACTCCACTGACTTAAACTGTTGCTCTCGGGATTTTCATCCCCTGAACCAGAAAAACATTTTGAAACAATTTGTTCCATTCTTTCTCTAGATCGCGCACACAAAAACGGTGTGTCATTTCAGTTAACGGTTAAGGAGATATGAGCATTTTAGTGAAAGTTGTACGAATAGTAACTTTCCGTAGCTCATCCAAGTTTGAAAATACATTTCACCAAGTTAAACCTCTGTTTTGAGATCAAATATTTTATGATAAATATTACAAATAATCAAAATGAGTTTAAAAGTGGTTTCATATTTAAATGTAAATTTTCGGATTTATTAAAAGTGTTAGATTGTGAGTCACGAAATAGTAACTCTATCAGAAGTCAACTCTAGGGTACTACTTTGACCACCCGTTGTGACTGAGATAAAGGATTATTTCAAGTTGATTAAAACACGAGCGTTGTTGAGGAATAACATGACTACATGACGTGTTTGACTTATGGTTGACTTAAAGTGAGTGTCTTAAGGATAAACGAAGTATTATGAGTGAGTTGTTATGAGCGAATGATTACGCTAGGAGACTGATCGAGTATTTCTTTGTCTTAAGGATATATGTATTATATGCTATGATTATATTATATATAAACCGAGGTTTTATAAAGGCTCTAAGCGTAGAGCACTTGTATGATGGTTTTAAAACTTAGACCGGGAGTCAAATTATTATTTTGTTTTGACTATATTGTCATAAGCTGGAGGATCCAGAGACAGTTATATGTTAAATATTGATTAAATATTCCAAGATTAATATCATTGGATATTTAATGTGAGATATTTAAATAATATTATTATATATTATATGAATATTTATTTAAATAAGTGAATATTATCTTGGAATATTCACTTAAGTAGAATTTTATTGAATAGTAATTCAATATTTATTATTTGAATATTTATTAAATATTCCCCAAAATGATTTAAAAATCATAGAACCTTATTTAAATATTACGTAAGGTTCCAATAGTTATTTAAAATATTTTCTGATCTCAAAAAGATTTATGTGATTATAGTAGGGGTTCCCAACTACTTTTAATTATTTATCTCAAATGATGATTATGGTTTTGGACTTATCAAAAATTGGGAATCCATTCTAGGAAGTGAACATATGATTTCACTTGCCTCTTTCATTAAAAGTGAGTATATTTTTGAGTTCCGAATTATCAGAACTAAAGATATTTTACAAAAACTCCCGGGTCGTGATTTCAAAATTTCCTGACATATTCTCTGTCAGTTGACAAGAGTCAACCCACATTGTGATTTACTCCTTTCAAACATTCTGGAGTAAGAAAATCTGAACTGTTGCAAAGTTTTGACAAGTATTTTGTACTTGGGGAACCAGGATTAAATTCTGATTCCCGTTTCATTGATTTTTCATCCGGGACTAGGAGGAAACGTGTAACAGGCTGTGGGACAGTCCATCAAATTATATGGCGTAAGAGGTTGCGGGGCACTCCAGCAACTATCTCGCGTAGGAGGCTGTGAGACAGTCCAGCAGATACAAAGCCCGTATGCGGCTGGGGTGATAATCGTGTTAAGATATCGTCCATCTACTAGTAGAAAAGTGTGAGTTCGATACAACGACTGATCATCGTGTATCGTGGTGTGCTCCAGAATGTCCCTTCTCTCCAATTGGAGTTGTGCTGCACATTGTAACGAAAGCCTAGGTGCTGAGTTACCGATAATGTGACAGTGATTGAACAATGATGTTCCTCATACAATATTTGAACTGTAATGCATGTTTTGACAAAAAGATTAGTCTAAACATCATTCTGTATACGAATGAGATTTCAAATGTTGTAAATGATATATGAGCTTGCGGAGCTTTATATAAGCCGCTATATATATATTATTGTTGAGCTTTAGTGCTCATTCTTGTTTTTATATATCACAATACAACAGCTTCAAAAAGGTGTTCATAACTGATATTTTACAATGTTTTGAACAGTATGAGATATCTAAATAGATATGCGTACATATATGTTGAAAAGGTATTTAAGATATACAACATATTTAACTGTATGGTATTTTGAATCAATGAATAGGCTTTAAGCCTTGATTCCAATGTTTAATATCTATTTTAAAAAGATATGTTTTGAGACTTGGTTCATTATATTGATACCAAGGGTTTCTAAATTATTTACGAGAGTATTTGAGTATGATTATAAGTTATACAGTATTTTGAACTGTATACTATTTTGGGTCAAACCCTAGTAGTTTTAAAACTTTGATCCTATATGGATTATCTACCTTAAAGGTTTAAAGATTTAAAGTGGGATAGATTTCTTGCTGAGCGCTATTAGCTCATTCTTGCTTTATTAAAACTTTCAGCATGAAGAAAACATTGTCGATTCACCCCGTATTACGAGAGCAAGGGAATGGAGAGACCACCCTTGAGTTAGTTCAGCAAGATGGATACTACCGGAGTTAGCAGAACAGTTGCAGATTGAATTAGGGAGAATTGTTTTTGAGTAGGTTTGTGTTATTCCCAAATGACCTAACAGAATTGTAGAAGGGGGGGTTGAATACAATTCTTGATATTTTCTTGAAACTAAAACACTTTATAAAATAAAACTGAACTGAATAAATAAAAACACAAGATATAAATAATTCAGTTGGATTGTTTGATGATCCAACTGAAGTGTTTTTATTGCGGAAATAATCTGTGATACAAAAGTACACAGCTGCTCAGTTACAAGGTTGTAGAGAAGAATTGCTCTCAAAAATAGCTAATACAATCTATTTGTGTTTCTTCTCTTCTTTCTAAAGTAACTGCTACACTTGGTTATATAATCCCAAGTTTACAATTCTACGTTTGGTTAAACTAAAGAATAATAGTAGTAACCATCAGTAGCTTGCTTTTCATTCCTTTTGTCCAATGGTCCTTGGAGATCTTAGCTTTTGTCTTCATGCTCATTATAATCATTCCCAAGAGCCTTATTGGAAATTGGAATGTTTCCTTATTTCCAGTAACCACTTTGATGGCTTCCAATGCAAAGTACACTTCCATATCTCCTTTTAGATCTGTTCAGTAAACTGTCACTATCACTTTGTCAACTGTTCAAAAAGCAACATTGATTCGTTGATAGCAAGGAGATGTGTTTCGTTGATAGCTTCATTCTTCATTCCGTTGATGGTGTTTCCCTCGTTTCGTTGATGGGTAAACTCCATACCGTTGACAGAGTAATCTTCATACCGTTGACATGTCTTCACTTAGGCAGAATTACAAGGCATAACATATTTACAATTAACCAACCTATTTTGCCTATCTAGTACATAGTCAACATGACTTAGAAAACCTATCTTAAAACATATAATAGAATGCCTATCATACTGTGAAGTATTGTACAATGCAATTGCTACAACACTCATTTCGTTGATGAGCTTCCTGTCAACGAAACACTGCTAAGCATGCTATTTCGTTGACAGCTACAAAATTGACTTTACACAAATTCTACTAAGTGTTTTATGCTTATCATCAAGAACAACATATTCCTAACAATCTCCCCCAATTTATGACTGATAGAATAACAGCCATAAATCAAGAGACTTGATGATAACAAAAACACTCAGATACATCATAAATTACAAAAGTAGAAAATGTATTAAGCTTCAAAACTTTATAGACAAAATATAAGACTTACAAGACTAATGCCCACAAGTGCTCCTTTAGTCTGAGCAAATGTTTCATCTGTGACTTCTTTGTGGCATAGTCTTCTTCCCTCTCTTGGAGTTGTTTTCCTCAATCTGGGCCTGTAGTCTTCTGTAGAAGATTTTCTCCTCTTCATCTTGATCACCAAGCTTGGATTGCATCAGCTTTAGAGTTTGATTAGATGCCTTCTCCAGCTGGTCTTCCATTCTGAAGAATCTTCTGCAATTGTCCTTGTCCTTAAACTCCATCATCCAATAGGGTTGAAGATGGATTTTCTTTCCTGTTGAGGGAACTCTAAGTATCCTGGGAAGAGCCTCAGGCTTGTTCCAGCTAGCCTTTATCTGACAGATTTTGGAGACCACCTCAGACTTGGCTGTTTTGGTGAAACCAAAGTCCTTTTTCAAGCATCTAAACACTGAGAGTAGTGTTTGATAGTCTTCTCCTAAAATTCTGTAGAGAGGCCACACTTGTTCTCTACCCCCCTTGAATATGAACACTAGTCTTTCAGGCAACTTTTGAGAAGCTGCAATTCCCCTTACTTCCACCAGGTTGTCTAAGTCAAGATGTAGACTGGATTCTTCCCTGATGTCAGCAATGTACATGCAGTCCTCTGGGTTTGAAGGGGGTTTTTGAGATTGTGGCTTTCTCACAAAAACAGGCTTTGCTTTGACAGGCCTCTTCTTTGTCTTCATTGGTTGGTCCTTTTCTAACAGGAACTTTGGAAAGTATGCCTCATCAAAATCAATTGGTTCCTCTTTTGGCATGATTGGTTGATCATGAAAATTGACAGGATGTGCAGGATCACAGGCCAACTTTCCTTCAAAAACTGGATTAGCAATTGTTGGAGGTGCAATAGGTATAGAAGAGTCTGATGCAGTACTCTGAGAATCAGCACTCTCAAAGTCTATGTTTCTCCTAGCTCTCTCTTTGGGTTGCCTTGTGCTCTTCTTTGAACTCCTTTCCTCTCTAGTGCTTTCCTCTTGCTTCCTTTCTTCTTCATCTAGAGCTTGAGCTACTGCAAGAGCTTGCATAGCTGCTCTTTCTGATTCCTCAGCCTTGGCTTCAGCAAAGTTTGGATGACCAGCCCAAACACAGATTTGTTGTCCATTCCTGTAGACAATTGCCCTTTGCTTCCTTATCTCATAATCATTACTTTCCTTGCTTTTTGTGATGAGTAGACCAAGAAGCTTGTGTTCATCTGGATAAGGTGCAGGATAGAAAGTCCTTGCTATGTTTTTGCCCTTTGGTTTAGCAGGGGACTTGGGAGATAGGCTTCTTTGAATTGTAGCTTGTTCCACATCCCTAATGCATGAAGTTTGTCCTTTTTCCTTCCTTGGTCCTTGAGTGACTCCATGTAGAAGGGGCTCTTGGTGATAGAAAGAATTTGTCTGTGGCTCCCATTCCGTTGATGCTAGTGCCATGGCATTCGTTGATGGCTGTTCCGTTGATGGATTTGAGTCCTTATCTTCAGTAATCTTCTTGAACTTTGCTTCTATGTTGGACCAATGTTCTTTGATTTGTTCTGCAAGTCTCATCCTCATAGAAGCTTCTTGTATAAGGTCAATACCATCCTTTTGCTGCTTGCCAAGCTCCCCCATTGCTAATGGCTCCTTTGGTAGGGAAATGGCTGGGACCATAACCTTGGTAATTTGAATGTCTAGCTCCTTAGATTTCTCCCCCTTTTTGTTATCATCAAAAGAGATGACTGGGAGTCCTTGAGCTGCCACTAGCTGGGCCAATAGTTGAGTTTGTTTCTCCTGTTCCTTTTGCATCTGTGATAGAGTGGCTTCCACCTTGTCCACTCTAGAAGAGAGAGTCTTCAAGGAGGACTCCACTTCAGGTTCTTTAGAGAAAAACCTGTTCATCCTGGACACAGTGAGAGGAGGAAGCTTTTCATCTAGCCTCCTATCATTAGCAGCCCTAAGGTTGCTGATTGAATCCTTGATCTCTGTAGCCTCAATCCTTGTCTGCAACATTTGTAGCCTTTGAATTTCCAGAGAATCCATTATGGCTTTGTAGAATTTCTTGTCCCTTGCTTCTGCAGACTCATGAGCTAGATATGCTTCTTTGTACTGCCTTGTGATAGCAGCATCCAAATTGCTTCTACCATGCATATCTTGAGAAAGCCAGTTTGGTGTAGGAGGCACCACAGAAGTCCCAGTCTGTGAAGTGGTGGCCACCTGTAGATTATCACCATAGCTGTCCTCATCATCAGAAAAATCAAAGTCTCCACTTGCTTCAGCTCCTGGAGGTAGATTGGTCAAGGCATCCTTTGCTCTTTGCATTGATGCAGTTGTGTGAATTAGTTGTAGTGACCTCTCTGCCTCCACATTGCCCTGTTGAGCCAAAATTTGATAGGCTGACACAGGATGAGTAAAGGTCTCAGGATCCAGGGAAATACTATCCAGAGTTTGCTGATAAACCTCTTGGAAAGTAAGTTCCCTTTCTCCCTCACTGACCTCCATTAACTCATTAGCAATGGCTGCTTCCATCCTTATTTCTCCTGTAGTCCCTTCTCTCTCTCCACTCTGTTCTTGCATCATGGGCTCCCCATGGCTCACACCTCTCACACCCTCACCTTCACCTTCTAAGGTGGAACTCTCAATCTCTCCTTTTGCCTGGCTGGAAGAAATAGCCAGCCTCTCACTCACATTCTCTCCTTTTGCCTGGCTGCAAGCCAGCCTCTCAGTTTCACTCCCTCTCAGTCCTAGAAGTGTCTCAACTACCACTAGATCATCTGCACTGGTTGTGGGAACAACTTGATTTTCAATTAAAGGTGCAGAGTGAACTATCAACGGAATGGTAGTTTGAACTGTCAACGGTATGGATACCGTTGATGGAGAAACACTTGTCAACGAAATAGACTGTTTCGTTGATGAAGTCAAGAAAGCACTTTGAGAATGAGAAATTACAGTAGAGTCTGTGGTGATTGATTTTAAAGATTGGTCCACAGATCCCCTTGCAACTTCAGGAAAAATTGGTTGATGGCCCAACAAATCACTTAACAAGTGATGGCCACCAGCTTCAGAGTGGGGCTTCTCCAAGATTAGAGTTGGAGAATCAGGAATAGATGTATGGATCATGTCCACATCTAAAGATTGAGTTGGTGAATTTGATGGAGATAATTCAAGATTGATGTTTAGAGAATGGGACTGTAACCCCAGAGTAATGATAGGGGTTACATCAAACTGAATTTGAGAAACTGGAAGTGTTGCTTCCAGTGTGTGTGCACCCTGTGTACCCTTGGACTTTTGCTTCACTCTCCTTTGGTATTGGGAAAATGTAGACTTTGGGCTTGAAGTGTCCCTTACCCTTTTGGACTGTGCTCTAGGAGGAGAGCTTGTTTCAATAATCACATCCTTTTGGGAGGATGCAATTAGACTTGTGTTTAAATCCATGTTACTCATTGTGCCTTGTTGGGAAGACACAATGGGGCTTGGCTGGTACACACTAACCTGTCCTTCCTTATCCTTGGGGTTTCTTTGATGTTCACCCCTTCCCTCACCTCTCACAACTCCAGACTCACTCCCCTTAGGTTGTGTGGTAGTTTTTACAACAGGTGCCTTTTGAGAAGCACCTGAGGTTGGCTTGGAGGATTTCTTTGATTTTGGTTTTGTTGCTAGGGCAGGAGCCTGTTGGGTCACAGCTACAGACTCCATAGCAACATTGGAAGGTAAAACAGTAGAGGTGTTAGCTACACTAACAGGGATAGTAGTAGTTACCTCAATGATTGGCAGATACACCACTGGAACATCACCATTGTGGTTCAGCCTCAGTATGTCTGTCAATACTCTCTTTTCTTGCACAAAGCACTCGAACCTGGCATTAGGGTTAGAGATAACTAATGGTGCTGGACTAACATGGTTAGCCAACATCATCAGAAACCTAGCATAATAGATATTTTTCTTCCTATTTGCTTTGTCACCCAACTTAGCACCAATTTCATACATAAGTTGGGTGCTAAAGTTGTGATATCTATCATTTAGAAGCATGGTTAGGAGAATTAACATAGAGTTAGTTAATGCATCAAAATTACTAATCTTTCCAGAAAAGACCTTAATGAATGCATCAGCTAAATAACTGTATTCCCTAACCAAACCTCTCCTAATTATTCTACCCAGATTATCAGTAGGCAAAGAGTAGTTTATAGAATTTAACATGGTAGTTATTTCAGTGTTAGTAGGCAAAGCATCACAGTTATTATCAGGAATATGTAAACATGCTTGCAAAACATCAGAATTAACTATGTACTCATTACCTTGAAGAGTGAATTTTAGTGTGCAGTGTGTTCCACTATACTCACATGAGGTCCAAATTTCCTCGATTATCTCATTGTAGAGTGGTGTAGAGTGAAACATTGCATAGCTCAACTTGCAATTCTTCATGAAATCCATCATTTTGAAGAACAGTCTGTTCGGGTTTTCCTTGACAACAAAAGGGATGGAGTTGTTCTTCTCATAGATGAACCCTCCAGCAGACATAAGCTTGACTATAGGTGCCATTGTTGATTAAAGGAAAGCTTCGAACTGAATTGCTTGTTAGAGAGAAGAAGAGAGAAAAAGCCTTTGGAATTTTTGAGAACAGGTAAAAAGAAATAATAAAAATAAAATTTCTTAAATACTCCCCCAAAAATTCTCAGAAAATGAATCCAATAATAAATGTAAATTACTGGATTGGCTTAAAAATATAACCGTTACTCTTAAAGTATTACCATGATTTATACTTACAGGGGTGTATGCATAGATCGTGGTAAAAGACGTGTCAAATTTCAACGGTTCAGATAAAAAGCGCTAAATCAACGAATCAGGATTGGGCGGTTAAAGTCCCGTCTTATTTCGTTGATAAAGCTGCGTTTCGTTGATATAAAAGAGCTATCAACGAAACACCCAGAAAACTGCTAAGACTGTCAACGAAATGGTGCATTCCGTTGGCATAGTAATTTTGACTTAGACAAAATTTTACCTTTTCCTGAGAAAATTCATTCACAGAAAAACATAGCAAATTTCTGGCTGCATTTTAACTTGCAAATATCTCAAAGATAATTAAGAGAAATTTAGCATACCTAGCTCACTTACTAATCTTGAGAATGTTGATTCATCAAGTGGCTTGGTAAAGATGTCTGCAAGTTGTTGTTCACTTGGAACAAAATGTAACTCCACAGTACCATTCATAACATGTTCTCTAATGAAATGGTACTTAATGTCAATGTGCTTGGTCCTTGAATGCTGCACTGGATTCTCAGTAATGGCAATGGCACTAGTGTTGTCACAGAAAATAGGAATTTTCTCAACTCTTAATCCATAATCAAGTAGTTGGTTTTTCATCCATAAAATCTGTGCACAACAACTTCCAGCTGCTATATACTCAGCCTCAGCTGTGGAGGTAGAAACTGAGTTTTGTTTCTTGCTGAACCATGACACAAGCTTGTTTCCTAGGAATTGACAGGTTCCAGTTGTACTTTTCCTGTCAATTTTACATCCTGCAAAGTCTGCATCTGAATAACCAATTAGTTCAAAACCAGATTCTCTAGGATACCAAATGCCAAGGTTTGGTGTTCCTTTGAGATATCTGAAAATTCTTTTAATAGCAACTAAATGGGATTCTCTAGGATCAGCCTGAAATCTAGCACATAGACATGTAGCAAACATAATATCAGGTCTACTAGCTGTTAAATATAAAAGTGAGCCTACCATGCCTCTGTAACTTGAAATGTCCACAGATTTTTCCTTAGTATTCAATTCAAGTTTGGTGGCAGTAGGCATGGGAGTTTTGGCAGGAGAGCATTCCATTAGGTTAAACTTCTTTAATAAATCATGAATGTATTTTGTTTGACTAATGAAAATGCCTTCATTAACTTGCTTTACTTGAAGACCAAGAAAGTAAGTTAATTCTCCCATCATGCTCATTTCATACTTACTTTGCATAAGCTTGGCAAACTTTTGACAAAGTTTCACATCTGTAGACCCAAAGATTATATCATCTACATAAATTTGAACAAGTAAAGTAGAGCCATTTACAACCCTGTGAAAAAGAGTTTTATCTACAGTACCTCTAGTGAAATGATTCTCAAGGAGGAACTGTGAGAGAGTGTCATACCAGGCTCTAGGTGCTTGTTTCAAACCATAGAGTGCTTTGAGAAGGAAGTACACATAGTCTGGAAAATCATCATCTTCAAAACCAGGAGGTTGACTTACATACACCTCCTCTTCCAATTCCCCATTCAGAAAAGCACTCTTCACATCCATTTGATAGACCTTGAAATTGGCATGGGCTGCATAGGCTAGGAAAATCCTTATTGCTTCTAGTCTTGCAACAGGAGCAAAGGTTTCATCAAAATCAATTCCTTCTTCCTGTGAATAGCCTTTTGCAACCAATCTAGCTTTGTTCCTTGTGACTATGCCATTTTCATCCATCTTGTTTCTGAACACCCACTTTGTGCCTATAACACTCCTGTCATTAGGCCTGGGCACCAGCTTCCAAACATTGTTTCTCTCAAATTGGTTTAGCTCTTCTTGCATGGCTAAAACCCAATCTGGATCTAGAAGTGCATCCTCAACTTTCTTTGGCTCATCTTGAGACAGAAAGCTACTATATAGACATTCTTCTTGAGTTGCTCTTCTAGTTTGGACTTTTGAAGAAACATCACCTATAATAAGTTCAAAGGGATGATCTTTAGTCCATTTCCTTGAGGGAGGTAGATTTGCTCTTGAAGACGTAGCTTCATGATCATGATTGCCTTGATTGGATATTTGTCCTTGAGAAACTCCCCCTGAGTTTGTTGTCTCTAATTGATCACTTCTAGAAGCATTCCTATGGCTATCAACGGTATGACCGTTTTGGCTGTCAACGAAACGCTCATTCTGACTGTCAACGAATCCACCATCATGACTGTCAACGAAATGACCAGTTGGTCTGCTAGCAGCTATCCTTTTTAACCTTAATGCAGCAATTTCATCTTCACTGCTGCTTTCATCTGTGCTAGATACAACAACTTTAGGCTGTTTCTCAGTAGCCTTATCATGATTCACTTGTTCTCCTTCCTCATTCTCAAAAGAGAGACTTTCATGGAAACCTTCATCACAGAGACCTTGTATTTTGAGATCATCAAAAACAACATGTACAGATTCCATAACAATGTTGATTCTGAGATTATAGACTCTGTAAGCTTTCCCTGCTGCATATCCCACAAATATTGCTTCATCTGCCTTTGCTTCAAATTTCCCCAAATGCTCAGCTTGATTTCTCAGAACAAAGCACTTGCATCCAAAGACATGAAGAAAATCCAATAGTGGCTTCTTTCTTTTGAGTAACTGATAAGGGGTCATTCCTTTGGCCTGATTAATCAAAGAAATATTTTGAGTAAAGCAAGCTGTGTTAACTGCCTCAGCCCAAAAATATGTAGGTAACTTTGATTCATCTAGCATTGTCCTTGCAGCTTCAATAAGTGTTCTGTTTTTCCTTTCAACTACACCATTTTGCTGTGGTGTTCTTGCTGCTGAAAACTCATGCAAAATACCATTTTCTTCACAGAACACCTTCATGCTTGAATTCTTGAATTCTGTCCCATTGTCACTCCTAATCCTTCTTACTTTGAAATCAGGATGATTGCTTACCATCTTGATGTGATTGATAATGATTTCACTTGCCTCATCTTTAGAGTGCAAAAAGAAAGTCCATGTGAATCTAGAAAAATCATCAACAATCACAAGACAGTATTTCTTCTTTGAGATGGACATAACATTTACAGGGCCAAATAGGTCCATATGAAGCAATTCAAGCTGCTGGACAATTGATGACTCTGTCTTACTTTTGAATGATGCCTTCTTCTGTTTTCCCTTTTGACAGGCATCACACAAACCATCCTTGGAGAACTCCACCTGTGGAATTCCTCTAGCAAGATCTTTCCTCACCAAATCATTCATAACTTTGAAATTCAGATGGGATAACTTCTTGTGCCATAACCAACTTTCATCCTTGCTTGCCTTGCTGAAAAGACAAGTGATGGTGTCTGAGCTTGTGCTACTAAAGTCAGCAATGTACACATTCCCCCTTCTGAATCCAGTCATTACCACATTGTTGTTTCCTCCTTTAGAAACAACACAGGCTTCTCTAGAAAAAGTAACTAAAAATCCTTTGTCACAAAGTTGGCTGATACTAAGCAAGTTGTGCTTAAGACCATCCACCAATGCAACCTCATCTATGATGACATTCTCTTTTGAAATCAAGCCATATCCCTTTGTGTAGCCTTTGCTGTCATCTCCAAAAGCAATACAAGGGCCAGCTCTTTCCTGAAACTCTGTGAGCAGGGTAGAATCACCAGTCATGTGTCTTGAACAACCACTATCCAAGTACCAAAGATTCCTTTTGTCTCCCTGCACACAATAAAACCAAATCAAGTCGATTTTGGTACCCAAGTTTCCTTGGGTCCTGTCTTGTTAGCCTTTGCATTCCCTTTTGTACCAATTTTCACTTTGGGCTCAGATTGATTCAAATCAATCTTTACCCTTGGTGTTGATTTCTGAGGGTTGCTCATATTTTCATTCATAGCATGCATAGTTGGAGGAACAATCATGTTATTCATGTTCCATGGCATTTGTGGCATGTTAAACATATTCATGTAAGGATTAGACACAAATGGCATACTAGCATATGGATTCTGAAATTGTGCATATGGAGCAAACATGTTAGACATAACAGGCATTGAAGGCATGGAACTGTTCATTGCAGGCTTGGGCATTCTCACATTAGCAGATTTCTTAACAGATTTGCAGTTAGTAGACAAATGACTAACACTTCCACAATTAACACATGTCTTTCTAGGAGCATATTTATCAGGTGTGTAATTGTTGTGTTTGTTAATTCCTACTTTGCCATTCCTGTTATTCTTTTTATTTCCCTTAGCCTCATTATGAACTTTCTCTACCTTGTCTTTCAATTGCTTGTTAGACAAGTGACCTACATTAGCTCTCTCAACAGGCTTCTCAATTTTCTTTGATTTACTAGACTCACCTTGAACAAAGTTCTTGGTGACAGGACCATACTTGTCATTAAGTCTAGTGAGTTTATTTTTTTTCTTTGTCTGTCAACGAAACAGCCTGATCGGTTGATGGTTCATGTGTCAACGAAACATTGCATTCCGTTGACATATCAACCTTCAACAAATGATCATTGTTGTTTGTTGACTCTGTTTCTGATTCTAAGGTTTCACCAACATACCCTAGCTTCTCTTTGTTCCTTTTCCATGATTGCTCACAGAAGGATTCCACGCCTTGAACATTAATTATGTTGGCAGCAACATTCCTGGCATCCTTCCATTTTGCAATCACACCTTGTTCTATCTCAAGTTGTGTTTTAAGAATTTCTTCCCTTTGTAACACGTTCTCAAGTTCCTTCTTAGCATCCCTACTAACACATCTCATTTTCTCAAATTCAATGAGCTGTGCTTCTAACATTGCATTCCTATCACTTAAGAGCAGATTGGTCTCTTTTATTCTTGAATTCTCTTTAGTAAGTGATTTAAGAGTAACACGCAAATTATATAATACAGTAGACATTTCATTTACTGCATTGTCGCATTCCTCTTTAGAAAGCTCAGAAAGATTAGTAATTGTTACCTGGTTGCTTGAGGAACTTGCTTCCTGCTCATGATTGTCAGCCATAAGAGCCAAGTTGACATACTCAACATCATCATCAGAATCTTCACCATTACCAGCCCAATCATACTCCTGAGACATGAACGCCTTTTCTTTTTGTTTGAGAAGTTCAAAGTATTTCTTTTTATAATCAACAGGCTCAAATTTCCTGTTGCCCTTCTCAACCTTGGGCTTTCTGCAGTCTCCAGCAAAGTGACCAAGCATTCCACAATTGAAACATTTTGACTTAGACTTTTCAATCCAGTTTGTTTTGCTAGGTTGAAAGTCTCTTCTTGGTGGCCTTGCTTCTGAGTTTCTTTTGAACTTGAACTTAGAGAATTTTCTAGACAGAAAAGCAATGTGTTCATCAATCTCATCTAAGTCCTCCAAGTTGGTTGGTTCTGATTCTTCTTCTTCTGTCATCTTGTCTTTACCCTTGCTAACATCACTCCTACAACTAGATCGACTAGTTGTGGCCTTTGCAGCTTCTTTATTGTCATCTTCAAGTTGGTTCACTGATGCAATCAATGCAATAGATCCACCCTTCTTCTGTACCTTTTCAATTTCCTCATCTTGCTCCATTTCCAGCTCATAAGTCTTCAAGGTTCCATAAAGCCTTTCAAGAGTGTAGTCTTTGTACTCTTGAGTGTTTCTGAGAGAAACAGTCATAGGCTTCCATTCTTTTGGAAGAGCTCTAAGAAATTTAAGGTTTGAATCCTTGGTTTGATAGATCCTCCCATACAACTTTAATCCATTCAAAAGCTTTTGAAACCTACTAAACGTGTCATTTAGGGTTTCACCAGCTTTAAAATGAAAATGCTCATATTGTTGTATAAGGAGTTGCATTTTATTTTCCCTGACTTGCTCAGTTCCTTCACAGAGAGTTCTAACAGTATCCCATACTTCCTTAGAGGTTGTACAGTTGATAACATTGTCAAACATCTCTTGCTCCAAACCATTAAACAGAATGTTCATGGTCCTTTTGTCTTTATGAACTTCTGCAATATCTTCAACAGTCCATTCTGAGACAGTTTTTGGAATCTCTACATCAGGTGCATCATCTGGCAGTCCAACTCTAGAATCAAGCTTCATGGGAACGTGTGGACCTTTCTCAATGCAGTCTACATACCTCTCATCCATAGACATGAGATGTAAATGCATCTTTACTTTCCAGTGAAAGTAATTGTCTTTATCAAGAACTGGTATCTTCACACCTGCATCCTTCTTCACCATGGTTTCTGTTTTTGGTCTTGATCTTTAAACTTCTTGTATGTTAGAAGCTCGCTCTGATACCAATTGTTATTCCCAAATGACCTAACAGAATTGTAGAAGGGGGGGTTGAATACAATTCTTGATATTTTCTTGAAACTAAAACACTTTATAAAATAAAACTGAACTGAATAAATAAAAACACAAGATATAAATAATTCAGTTGGATTGTTTGATGATCCAACTGAAGTGTTTTTATTGCGGAAATAATCTGTGATACAAAAGTACACAGCTGCTCAGTTACAAGGTTGTAGAGAAGAATTGCTCTCAAAAATAGCTAATACAATCTATTTGTGTTTCTTCTCTTCTTTCTAAAGTAACTGCTACACTTGGTTATATAATCCCAAGTTTACAATTCTACGTTTGGTTAAACTAAAGAATAATAGTAGTAACCATCAGTAGCTTGCTTTTCATTCCTTTTGTCCAATGGTCCTTGGAGATCTTAGCTTTTGTCTTCATGCTCATTATAATCATTCCCAAGAGCCTTATTGGAAATTGGAATGTTTCCTTATTTCCAGTAACCACTTTGATGGCTTCCAATGCAAAGTACACTTCCATATCTCCTTTTAGATCTGTTCAGTAAACTGTCACTATCACTTTGTCAACTGTTCAAAAAGCAACATTGATTCGTTGATAGCAAGGAGATGTGTTTCGTTGATAGCTTCATTCTTCATTCCGTTGATGGTGTTTCCCTCGTTTCGTTGATGGGTAAACTCCATACCGTTGACAGAGTAATCTTCATACCGTTGACATGTCTTCACTTAGGCAGAATTACAAGGCATAACATATTTACAATTAACCAACCTATTTTGCCTATCTAGTACATAGTCAACATGACTTAGAAAACCTATCTTAAAACATATAATAGAATGCCTATCATACTGTGAAGTATTGTACAATGCAATTGCTACAACACTCATTTCGTTGATGAGCTTCCTGTCAACGAAACACTGCTAAGCATGCTATTTCGTTGACAGCTACAAAATTGACTTTACACAAATTCTACTAAGTGTTTTATGCTTATCATCAAGAACAACATATTCCTAACAGTTTGCATTATTGAACCTTGTATAGAATTGTGACAACCCAGATTCCTGACCCCGGATCTGGAGGTGTTACAAGAATGGGATCATCTAAATCCTCTATTATAGGAGAAGATGTTCCCTTGGCTGGCTCAGAATCCTCGAAAAGCTCAGAATCATCCAGGGGTTGAGAAGATGGATCAGCAACAACCTTTTTGGTAGCCTTAGGCAGCCCAGTCAAGTCAGGAACATGGAACTTATCCAAATTTACCCCTTCAATCTTCGTCCCCAACTCCTCAATGATCTGCTCCCAACACTCTTTAAAGGTGTTAGGAAAGTTAGCATCGTACTCAGCATTAATGAGATCATCAAACTTCTTAGATGCCTTGTCTTCTGCAATCACATCCTCGCGAACCCTTTGAAGTTGAGCCTCCAGCTGACGAACTCTCTCCTTATCAGCTACTAGCTCCCTCTCTACCTCCCAAAATCTCTCAAAGTTAGCTGTAAAATAGGCGAGATATCTGTCTCGGTCCCTTTCAGCTACTATCTTCTCAGCACGCACGACCCTCAAGTTGTGAAGGGCGGCTTGAAGGTAGGTGTTAGCCTATAAAATGAATAAACATACGTTAGAAACAAGAAATAAAAAGGAGGGAGTTTTAAAAAAGAGAAGGAGAAAAATCTTACCGAAGCAAGGGCTTGGGCCCCAAGAAGTTCAATTTGGAGATCCTCGGAGGACTCCACCACATGTGCCACATCCCTGGGAGTGACCACATTCCTGGACCACTTAGCTGCAGCCCTAGAATCACCCACCATGGTGTCCTTGTTGAGCAAACCCCATTTAACCACGAAAGGGTTATGGTCTTCCTCAATAAGAATAGGCATTTCGGCCATGAAAGCCGGTACCTTTTCAATCATAGGGGTGCCATCATCTAATCTGTTCCATTTGGAAGGCTTTTGCACTTCCACAGCCGTTCCTTTAGCCGCGACGTCCTCCATCTTCTTGAAAATGGAGCCTAAAACAGTCTTGGCTGAAAAAGGTACATAAAATGTTATTACAAATAAAAAAGTCAGAATAGACATATAAAAGAGAAAAGGTGGAAATATACCCTGAGGGCCGAGATTACTAAGTCCGAGATCTTGCAAGTTAGCCTCGGAGATGAGAAGGTGACAGTGATGCATGCAATCATCAGTTAATATTTGGATCGCCGCGACCTCATCTACCCCTAGTTTAAGGGATCTTATGGGACCATCGACAACCCTCGAGAAGTTGGGTCTAAAGTAATCATCCCAATTACCCTCGTCGAAATAGAGAAAGAACCACTCTTTTTTCCAATTGGGAATAGAGTTAGGAGAAGTGCCAGTGACGAAACAACTACGGGTCAAAGTACGATACTGAATTTTAACCCAGCCCGCATCTTTTGGAGCGTTTACAAATTTAAAAAGATAACGAAAAACAGATACGTTGGGCTCTAGCTTATGTTTCTTACACTGGACCATACAACAATAAATAAAGCGCCATGCATTGGGAGTAAGTTGAGTTGGGCATACTTGAACTTCTGCCAATAAACGACACACAAATGGGAGAGGAGGTAAACGAAAACCAGCATAAAATATTTCTTTGTAAATCCTAATTGCCCCAGGCTTAGGATAGCAAGCCCTATCGTTTGGGACGGGAGCCACAACCCTGTAAGGTCCGTTAATACCAAAAATTTAGCTATATCGTCTACCCTATTTTGTTTAAAGTTAGAAGGGAAGTTATGAGCTTCTAAGTGAAGAAGATTAGGGAAAGCATCCCCAAATTCAGACAATAAATCTCTAAGGGAAAAAACATTTGCATGAACTAAGGATTTTTGAGGTTTATTACCTCGATTAGCCCTAAGAGGGCGAGAAGAAGACTCATTTGGCTGGGAAATTTGAGACTGCGAAGAGCTAGAATCCGCCATTGATATTCTTCTGATGAATGCTTAAACCCAGAAATCATAATGAAGAAGATGAATACTCGAACGGAAACTGGAAATCTCACGGTGGATCGAATGCCAGAAATCGCCTCGCGACAGAACCCTAGCAAAGCTTTCAAAAAGAAAGTTTTGAAGAAATTTTGGTAGAGTAACCATGATAGAGTGAAGTGTGGAAACGAAGTTCCACTCCACTCAATTTATAGAAAGCTTTAGCCGGTGGAACGGGCAACTGTACCGACTATAGACGGTAAATGGGTAGGTCATTGGGCCTTTTAAAGGCGGGAAGCCCAAATAATTTCAAATTTTGAACAAGAATTCTAGAGAATTCTAGAAAGATCTATACGCAAAACGTATATTTAAATTAACGTTTTATGAGAATTTATATCAACGCCAAAGTTGAACAAGGAATAAGAGGCCCGATATTAGGCCCAAACATGAAAATAAGTCCAACGGACCAAACAAAAAAGTGCTCCATGGGCGTCCATATCAACGCCTAAGTCAGTGTTGGCCAAAAAATAAAAACCCACGCTTAGGAGACATGTTCTCTGAGCGTGGATTAGTTCAATGCTTCCTAGGCGTGCATGTCAACGCCAACGTTCACGCCCAGGAGACATGACCTCTAGGCGTGGATACCTAAAATGTCTCCTTGGCGGGGTACCCCTTCAAGACGTCAAATTCATAAATATTCATTTTATTTTTAGTTAGTATTGTTTCCCTGTGAAAAATTACTACATAATCAGAGCATCTCCAGTAAAAGTGTCAAGATAATGTCAAATTCTATGTAGCATAACACTTTTGGATAGTTCTCTATTAGAGTTATAAAGTTGCCTAAAGAGTGCGAAGAGAAATTGTTAATTTTTGGCACTCTTTCTAAATAAAAATGTCTAAATACTTCTATTAAAAGTATTATAATAAATCTTTAAAACATATCAGTCGTTGGATGGTGTGAGAAATTAAGGATGATTGATTAGTTCTCTCGATTATATATATATATATATATATATTTATACATATCTATTACATTGTAACTAGTTTTTATATTATTTGTTTGAAAATCATTTCAGCATCTTATATGGGGTGTTAATTATTGAACTTGAAGGATGCTAATTATGATATAATGGATATATATATGTTATGCCATATTTTGGCATAGTCCAAATTTCTCCGTTTAATAATTATTAATTCAGATTAATAATTAATTGATTTATCACTAAGTAATATCCTCTCCCTGAAACGAGGAAAGAATCAATCTCAATCGACGAATAACGGAAAATATCTCCAAACGATATTATTCAAATCATGGAAAGAAATACGGAGATGCCGCGAGATTATAGGAAAACGTGTGAAGACCGGACTATTTATGGGAATGTGATGTGGATGGATAAATCCGGACTATTTATAGGAACATGGTGTGGATGGATAAATCCTGACTATTTATGGGATTGGACTGAATGTGCTTATCCAATGACTTGTTTTCCAAGAACTACGTGAGACTTGATCCCTATATAAAAGGGTACGTAGGCACCTTGTATGAGACGACAATTGACACTCGGGAAAGAGGAAGAGAAAGAACTCATTCTCTATTCAATTTCTGAGGAGTCATCATACGAGCTCAGCCCCCAAACATCCAAAAATCCTAAATCCCCTTATTTTCATATTTCGTTATTCCAGCAACCTCCGATTTGTGTTGTACGAAATTCTCCTTACAACAATATATATATATATATATATATATATATATATATATATTATTTGTGATGAATTGAAAAAGTTTGATATTTCTCAAAGGTGCCTCTGCTGGAGATGCTCTAAAGATGTACAAATCGGAGAAGTGCAAAAATATAAGTATTGTATACTCCATCCGTCCAATTTTACATGTCTCTTTTGCTAAAATTACATATATTAAGAAAATTGTTAGTTGAATAAAGTTTTTCAACTAATACCCTTAATTAATACATTGTAAAATAAGAATAATGTTAAGTTTGAAAAAAGTCAAATCTTAAAAACAATTAATGTAGCAATAATTTTAAAAAATCATCCTTAAATTGATATTAAAAAAAGTGAGGGACATATAATATAAGACAAATTCATTTTTCAAGAAAAACATATATAATGAGACCAGGGGCGGAGGCAGGAAAATAATCTTACATAGGCTGTAGAATGAAACTTTACAAAATAACCAACCATTAAACTTCATAAATTCTTAAATGTTATTTCAGTTGCACCCTTCGATTCTTAATAGAATAAAACTCATCTATTATCGAATCTGAATCGATATTTTCAACAAGATCTCGCTCAATGTAAATCATCAAAGAATCTGCTAAAAACTCTTCTTCCATTTTATTACGTAGAGCAGTTTTAACAAGCTTCATAGCTGAGAACGATCGTTCCGTCGTGGCAGTAGAAACCGGCAAAGTCAAAACAAGACGAATTAATCTGTCAATCAAATTGTAATGTTGCTGTTTGTTTGTCTCAAACAATCTGCGAAATAATTCACTGATGCTAGACAGATTTTGAAAGCTCTCATGATGAATCACATCGATTTTATAATGCTCAAGTTGACATCTCAGATGATGCATATCTTGTTCCCTGAAGTCCTCTGGATAAAACTTTTCCGCAAGCTTGCAAATATCTTCAATATTAAATGATTTGAAATTATCCTTCGGATCTAAAGTGGAGCTGAGTGTAAGGAGTTCCACTACTCCATTACTAAACCTCGAATTTAACTCTTCTTGCTGAAAATCTATTGCTGAATTATATATATCAAATTGATAGTGCTCACAGATTGTCATCGAGTCTTGCTGTTGACATGTACGTCCTGTTGCCCTTTTATACAAACCATTCAAATCTGGAATCACAATTTGATGTTTTGTACAAATTGATTGCACATACTCAAGGAGATGATCAAATCCTTCTTCTCTCAAAGTTAAAAGTAATGTTTTGGTAGTTGAAACTAGATCCATGGCACTTACAATGTCAAGAGACTTGTGTTGTAAAGCTCGACAAAGCAAGTCAGTGATCCCCATAATTTTATGCATCATACAAAGTGTGAAGATAAAATCAAAAGATTCCATAACTATCAAACTACCAGCAGCTTCTCCACGCAATGAAATAGACGATCATTCCTCAACAATACTCGGAGAGTACTCTAACCAACGAAATTTTTCGAACCATGAATATTGAAATCTACGGGGTTGTGTTTGTGACCCATATATTGTTCTTGGATACTCTGCTAACTTAGGTTGATAAGGACCCATTTTGATATAAGCTCTCCTAATATCATCTCGTAGATTAACGGGATGTTGCCATATAGGAATCCGAATGCCAGGATCTCGTTCAAGAGTATTAAGATCAATTTCAACTCTCTGAACTTTAGAAATTGGTTCTACACATTGATTTTCCACAATCTCAACATCAACATTAGAGGGATTTTCAGCAATTACCTCATTAATTGGTGTCGGTGTGGGTGTTGCAGTCGCAGATGCACTTGGTTTGAAGAATGAAAACAGAGTTTTTCCTCTCTTCTTTCCTTGAGCTTCCATTACTTGTGTCCTGTGAAAAGATAAAGAGAAAATGAGATTATACAATATCCCAAATCGTAAATCTACACACGCGGCTATACATATTAAACTGAGCAGAAGATGAATATATGAATAGATTTCATTGTTACCACTTACCAAAGTCTGAATACTCTTCTTCTTCTTCTTTTTTTCTTTGTCAATTGATAATAACCTAATTGAGTATTTGGTTCATTGGTTGTATCTGTTCGAAGTATATCAGTGACACACGCTCACAAAAACAGGAGAGAATTACATAAAACATAAAATAACATTGGGCTAAAATAACATTGGGCTTTCAAAATACCCTGGGCTGGTTTCATTATATTTGGGCTGGACTACTAAAAAATTTTGTTAATTTTTTTTTACCTAGGCTAGAGCCCACCATAGTCTTTGCTTTAGCTCCGCCCCTCAGAGAGTAACAAAAAAGAATGTTAGGAAAAAAGTGAGCACGCAAACGAAGATTTTGATACTTATCCTCTTGTGACCTTTCCTATCGCATGTCCCATGCCACTCAATGTACATGTATTGTTTTTTGCATGCTTCTCGTTTTCAACGTTTTTATATAGCTTTTTTAATTTAATTTCACGTCAATTTCATTTTCATGGCAACTAAGCCCAAGTGATCATTAACACAAGAAATGATAAGTGCACTGTTGAAGGCAGATTTCGACCTGCAGCCTCTTACTTCGGACCTGCAGAAGAAGAATGCGAGGGTGTTGGCCCCCGATTCACCTCCGGTGTAAGAAACAGTTAATATGATCTTGAGTATGATTCTCGAAACGTAAAAGACCTGTGTTTGAGTTATCAGTATCCAGAAAAAGATGATCCCTTAGAGATAGATTTAACCTGTATATATAGTGCTTCCTGATTGTAACCGAAGGAGGCTTAAGCGGGGGCGGGGCGGACGGGAGCGTGTCCCCCGCACCATAAATGACAGCCGTTATGAGTGGAGGTACTGGGCTTATGGAAAGACTGGGCTTACCAAGAGATGGGCCTTCGGTATGGGCTCGGTCCGGCCCAACAAGATAATGGGCCTCTAACATGCACATCACGTGAAGTTCGACGGGGATAATTTCTAGCACAAAAATATTAAATGTTTACATATGTATGTTTATTTGAAAATTTTAAATTTTTTGATATCAAGACAAAGGGTGACTGTGTTCGACTAATTTAATTGGGTGTTATGTCCTAGCAATAATTGTTAACGCTTTGCTTTCGAGTTTTTTAAGGAGCGAAAATAAGTGAAGGTAAGAGAAAGTAATTGAAAAGAGAATTAATATATTTCACTCATTTATTTTCGAGTTTTAAAATTTATAGAGCAAAATTAATTCATTAACATGCTCCCTATAATGTATTTTTTAATTAGTCACACGCACCACTTGCTTTCACTCCAATTCGTTTGCTTCCTTCCTTTAAAAAAACTCGATAGTATAAATAGGAGTACAAATTATGTTATTTTCTTTCTTCTTCACTTGCTTTCATCTTTTTTTAAACTCGAGAGGAAGGCGTAAGTTTTTCTTAAAACAGGCTCTTCGGCTGATACTAGTCAAAAGAAAAAAAACAAAAAAACTCTTCGGCAGTTGATAGGGATGAGTTCTTTTAGTTTTTATAGTCGAGTATTAGTGGATTGGTCATTCCCTCAGGAGGACGTGACAGAGTTTTTCCAAAAATAAGAGTGATTATAGTGGCCGATCCTGGGATAAGACGATTACTTAAGACACCAATTTGATAAGGGTTATCAAATTTTTTTCAATACCTTTATACATTATACACAAAAATTGTTGAAAACTTAGAAATTTGATTCCGTTTTTATCTGGTTTGTAGCTTTGTTTTGCATGTAAGATAGAGCATTCTTCTATCTGATGCATGGGAATTTTTCAGGGCTTTTGTATCTTCTGAATATCTCAATTTGTAATGTTAATTTGTTTTGCTGTCATGATTGATTCTGTAATTTTTATCAATGATTCTACCAGAATCTAATCATTTTTTTGAAGGTGAATAGTCAGCTGTTCGCGCAGAGTCGATACTGAGATTATGCAGGTGATGCTACCAAATGGGGTATCATAGAAAACAAAATTTTAGGGGTTCGAAAAAACACAAAAATCAGGGACACAAGCCTTAATCATTTGTGTATGTCATAAGAAAGATTAAATGTATTGTCCATAATATTCATTGAAAAGTATATGTTTTTAAATTTTGATTACGAATGACTCATGAATGATTTTAATAGCAAAACTGCTAGAAGAATAAATTTTCAGAAATATTAAATTGTATTAATTTAATTTATATTATTTATGGACACAAAATTTTGATTCGCTTAGAGGTTCAAAATAAAACCGATCCTAGCTGTTATACAGATAATGGGGCTTGTTTGCCTTGCCAACAGAATTTACAAAAGACCTTATATCTTAAAAATCCATAAAAATTTATTAAGAATGTTTGTTATCTCAACTTATTATCGTTACTTATTACTATTGGCGCAGGTCGATAATCCTTTACTTCAATTGCATTGAATTCAAAGCGAACTGTTAACTGTTCCATTTTTTTTTTTACTAAATGACTGTTTATTTAACTCCTTGAGGTGCTGTTCGATTCAGCAACGGAAATGTCAGCCCTGCAGACAGTGCAACCCCTGGGTGAAAACAGTTGCGAAAACGTCCATCTCATTTTGAGGTAGGATCACACCAACTTCAAGGTCCGTTTTTGAATCTCTACACCTTGACAAGGATAATGCCTCTTCCACGAATTCAAACTTTAGTGGTTTACCCCAACCAAAATCAATATTTGTTGTAGTAGTCCAACTTTGGGGAACCAGCAATACCCATACACCATTCCCCTCTCAATATTTTAGTATTGGCCTTCAAAGAAATCGTGTTTCCCAACACTTCTGCTGCAGCAGCAAGGCCATCATCCTCTATCATTACCCTGCCCTTCTCCACTCCAAGACAATGCACTAAGCAATTACCAAAGTAAGAAGCAGGCAAGGGAGGATCCAGTCGAGCACGACAATCCATCGCAAACCCAAAGTTCTGAGCCTCTTCTAAATTGTGCAATTCTTCCCAAACAGTCGCCCTCATTTTTGCAAAACATGTCCAAAGATAAGCACACACTACCGTGAACGATGACACATGTGTTAGGGTTGGCCGTTTGGTTGATACTATCTTCTTTAGGGCCTGGATATTTGTTCCGGTTATAGCACTGGTATGAACATAATGCATTCTGCTCCCCTTGTGAACCCTATCTTTTCAATTCGCATTTCACAAAAGAGCTATCTATAGGCAACACAATTTTATTATTCCTGATAAAGCTACATTGCTTATACCAAATAGGAAAGTTGCCATAAGACACATTTTAGTTATCATTAATAAGAATGCGACTTAAATTTGAATGTAAATGACATAGGAACTCAGGACGCATACCACCACATCATGTTTGGTGTCCGAGATGTTCACTTGTTTAGCAATCGAAGCCCATGCACTTACAAAATTGAACATAGTTCTCCCAGCCGCAACCACATGGGAGTTTGTCGTCATTCCAATGCAAATAGCCCTGTTAGGAAACACAGTTACTTGTACAGCAAAAACCGGAGCCACACAACATGTTTCCCCACATGAATCAACAAAAGTACCTCCCAACGGAAGGCGAGGAACAAGAGGTTTCAACACATTGCCATCACGTGCATGGTTTCCGGAATAAGGACCAAGATCACCTCTGCACTCACCAAATGTTACAGAAACCGAGTCACCATCCACGTAACGAATCCGAAAGTCGGTATTGCATTTAATTAGCACTCGAAGGTGTTGATAATTTCCCAGCCAATGGAGTACGAAGTGTTGGAGGGCAAGAGCCAATGAAGATTTGAGTTTCGGAACAATGTTTTGTACAAAATGAGTGGTGGAGTGTGGAAACTCAAAGAACATGACACGGCCAAGGGGATGAAATGTGAGCCATATTAAGTCGAAGAAATTGAGTGGCAATGATTTCACGGCCACGGTGTCAGGCGGTGGACGAACTTCGCATTGTTCGAGAATAGTTACTTCGGATGCACCCTCCATTATTTTAAATTTTCGAAAATGAGAAGTCGTATGTTTTAAAATTTGAATTACTATATATTTGGCACAAATTTTTTGTTCGTTTGAAGTATCCAACTTTTCCCTCATTCTGTTGTACCAGCAATCAGTCTTCTCTGAAGACATTCCTGTGGATAGGTACTCGAATGCTTTGTATCCGTAAGTGCCACCTGCAGCAGTAGTAACACCTGGATCCTTGTAGTCCCCTAGTTGAGACTGCCCAAAGTCCCCAACAAGTGCTTGAAACTCTTCATCTAATAATAATTTGCAGCTTCGAAATCGTGGCAATGGATCTCAGGGTAACAATGATCGCGCAGATAAGCAAGTTCCGTTGCAGGTCCAAGTGCAGTTTAGTGAAGTCTGTAGTCACTTCTCTCTGTAGTAATACACCAACTAGTTCACTAATGCCACTTTCGAAGCACTACTTAATTGAAACATGTTTTAAGGTTGAGTCGGCCTCTTGGATTTCATCCGTTTACTGTAAAAAAAATTACCAGTAGTTGCTGGTTTTTCATGACTAAATAAAAAAGATTCACTACAAAAAAATCTGGATATAGGATCAGATAAAAGATTTCACGTAGAGAATTGCTTGCGGTGTACTGGATATACTATTGGATCCTCTTCCGCTGCAACAACAAAATTGTGTGAAATATCATGCTTCGTTACACCAGAGTGTGATCAGTTTATGCTAATTTTAACACACATAACTGATCTTGTGGCTTCTTTTTCCCCCACGAAGCAAGTGCAATTGCAAGACAAGCAAACAGCAGAGCCCCACATGCAGCAACTCCACAAGCAATAGCCTTAGTTGCACAGTTGACACAAAGTCAAGGAATGATATTGCCAGGCAAAGACACACAAATTTACAGTCCAAATTCTTCAATGCTGAATAATACTGAACTAATACAGAAAAATGATAGAAGGGTTTTGATCCCTACCTATCAATAATCAATACCAATTAAGCTCTGTCTTCTACAATCCAAATTCTTTGCATACTCTTTCCCTTGTCCATTCTCTTTTCTTCTATCACCATTCTCCATAGCCTCCTTGAGAATTCTTAAGCTCATTTCCCCATTCAAACGCGATCTAACCATGTCCACCAAACACAAACTCAGCTCCCTCAGTTCAATATTGTTTCCAGTTTCGCACCCAAATATAGCTGCCACTCTACTTTCAACAAACTCTGTTGTATCAATGCCACAATAATCACCTGAAATTATTGTGGCATAAGTGACCTCTATTACAGTCTTATCAGAATGCGCCCGTACAGAAACTGGCCTCAAACTCGATACATTAGCTGCACGTTTCAAAATTGGATCAATAACAATCCAACTCAGTGTCAAGTTATCTTCGAGCTTTGACATTAAGATATTCTCATCGCCTTCATATATTATTGGTATTACCACATTTTCCTTGTTGACGCAGCACAGAAGCCAAGAAAACGCAAGTGTTAATTCTTACAAGGGCTCTTGCACGAGAAATCCTCAAATATCTTGAATCCACAAGGAGTTCTTGAATCCACAAGAAAATAAGAGAAAACTCTTAGGCCACGTTTGTTTCATGATATTAAGTAATCCTTTAAATTTTTATATCCCTTATTTGCCGATATATACACATTCATAGTACTGTATACATCCACAATTTTGTTAAAATGTAAAGCACACGTTAAATTGAAACTAGAGTTTACAGTTTTAAGTCAAAGTGTCTATTTCTTTTTCCCTAGAAAGTGTAACAACTACCTGATCAGCCAACAAATAATTCGATGTTCGTATTTTAATTTTACGCTAACAAGTGTAATAGCACAAAATAAGTCCATTTAGCGGATAATTCGACACTCAGTATTTTAATTTTATGCTATTGAATGTGAACATTCAAAAGTCCTTGCACCACCCAACTCTTTTATAAGATTCATACAACACACAACACTACGTGATAGAAAGAAATGACCCATGAGTCCATGACTATGTAAAATCAATCATCATCTTTTATAGTCCAGAGAAAACTGCTTCGGCAAGAACATGTTTCTTCTTAGGGTATCCCATACCAAACAAGTGGCTAATATACACCTTTCCATCCTTTACTGTCACTGCTGTGGCCAACCGGTGTTTAACTACCGGAGCCTTTTCCAGTATAGTCGCGGTCTCCCAATCATCATTGCTTCCGACCATACTTATTCTGGGATTGCCTGTGACAACAAGCCTGTTTGACGATAAAAGTTCCAAACCATCCGTAAATGATAAAGACTTGCCTATCATTTTCACCAATTTAACCTCATTGTTGTTCTTTATATCCACCTTGAAAAGATTGCTGGTTGATGTATGACTAACTAGTAAGTAGCCGTTTGGGTGATAAACAATCCCATTAAGGGTTACTAAGTTGTGGTACCATACTGGTGGAGAGAAGAGTGGACTTTCTATTTTCGACAAATATTCTCCAGTGACCCCAACCTTCCAAATTTTAGCCTTATTAACATCTGTGATGTAAGCATTACCTTCTGCATCCACTGCTACATCATCTGCCATGGATTTATCGCCTACATGATTGAGAGCAGCAAAGTTTATCAACTCAAGTCGACACAAAGAGATTTAAAAAAAATTAGGATTGACAGTATATGATGTTATCTAACCTAAGCATATCGAAAGGAATGAGAATTACAAAATGGAATTTCATGAATAAATACGTAGAGATGTCTAAAAATGGTTTAAAATATTTCTTTCCCCTTTATACATTCATCCATCCGACCACACTCAAAGTTTTGTTTTTATTATTGCAGGTTAATAATGTCAGAATGCATCTACTAATAAGTTATTCAACTTTTTGGTTATTGTAGGTTGAAGATGGTGCATCTAATTATTCTAAATTATTCAATGCCTTGATTTCTATGTTTGCCAAGACCAAGACAGTAGAAAGTCCAAATTGATGGGGCAGTACTACATAGAAGTAAAGAAGGCCACCTAACAGGTCTCTCTCCATTATCAAAGAGAGTTAAACAATTAGCTACCTCATCTTCAAACAAAGTTAACCAACTAGCTAGCTAACATTTAGATAGATAAGTCTTTGAGTGTTTTGCATAAAAAATTGGCAAGGTAAACTGCAGTATCCTGAGAACTAAAGCAATGCATAAGGAGCATTTTTTAGGATATGTGATTTTTTTCCAGACGGTTTGCTAACTTTGACAGATTCATTTGGGGTGAAACAAAATCGAATATCATTAAGATTATTCGGAGAATGGAACTCTAGACCTCTTCTAGCACTAGGAGCACATTTTTCACCATTGAGGCACTCGTTGATTCTTAATTCGCTCATATTAGACTTATGAGTAGTAGCAAACATGTGCTCAAATCTGCTGATCTCTATTTTGAATTCAAGCACACTTCATCAAAGTTCAAATCGATTCTAAATTGAATCCAAACTGCTGATCACTTCCACCCCTAATTTTAAGCTTTTAATTACCCAATTGCTCCTCGTAAGAAAATGAATGTTTTCAAATCTAAACTCGACTAAGAGATTACGATACAAACTTCTTTTTCAATAATTTACATATTTTCGAAGTACTTAAACGGAGGTAGAGCGAAGATTCAGTTCAAACACATAACCTTCCAAAAGGATCTTATGCTAAACTTGAACTCAAATAGTACGATGAAAATAGATATCCATATTAAAATTAACACGAGTATTTTGTGCAAGTTGGAACATAAACTAAAAATCCCATATCCTAATAAACGCCAAATCAGGAATCTCGGTGAGGCAGTTGCAAACAACAGTTGGCATCTTTAAAACTCATTTCTAGTACTATGTAACTAAATGTCTCAAACAATCCAATCCAATTTAGTAAAAAAATAAATATCAAAATAAAAAAACAACACAAAAATAACAAAAACAAGAATAATACCTGGACCACTAAGCTGAGTTAGAAACAAGCGATTCCAGTTACTCAAATCATAAGCAGCAACAGCACTATACTTGTGTCCCAACAAATCCGATATCGCGACAACGACACGGTTCCTTTTACTATCAATGCTGAACCCGAGAGTCGCATTTGTAAATAAATCTGCATCTTTAACTACCGGAATCTCGGCGAGAATTGTATTGGAAGTTTTGTTATTGGAAATGGGGATGATACCGAGACCACCTTCCATGAATGAGACGATGAAACGGCTGTTGAGGCTGTCGTATTTGGAGCATTCTCGGAGATAGCCGGAGGAGTGGAAGTGGTACTGGTGGGAGGTTGGTTTAGCGGATTCTAGGGAGATTAGAATGGCTATGGGAATGGCTGAGATTAGGAGGATTAGTGACAAGAACTTTGCAGAACAAAAGAAACCCATCAGAGAGAGAGAGAGAGAGAGAGAGAGAGAGAGAGAGAGAGAGAGAGAGAGAGAGAGAGAGAGAGGTGTTTGTGTTTGGGAGAGAGATGGGTTGAGCAGTTGAGATATAGGATACAGGGGAAGTGCAGTTGAGTGATATCAATGGGAGTATGGGAGGGAATATATATAGGATTGGTGTTTACATAATTAAAATCATTTTTAAATATATAGAATATATAGATTTAAAAAGAGAATATATGTGTATAATATTTTAAAAATATTCACTTTTCTTATATATATCATATCCATACAAATATAAGATATCTTTTTGTATATATTTGATATGGATAGAAAAGTAATTATAGAAATATAATTGCTGATTCTATGGAAAGGCCAAGTATTTAAGGCCCAAAACCCAGATTATTTATTAATTTCGTAATTAATAAATAGGGAAAATATACAACTCATAAAAAGAGCCCAAATTATGGAAATCTTATCAAAGAAGGATCCGGAATCCCAATTAAAGGCAATTAATGAGTCATAGCCTTTATCAACAAGGAAAAGACTTCTCCGGCAAGAAATACGATGTCTATCCAATATCAAAAAGGAGACTTAATCGCTAAGTCTCCTAAACATACCATAAATACCAGGCTCCAGACGCCTATATAAGGACCCTGATCCTACAATTAGAACTACGTTTTGGACACAGCTCCATACGTCATCTACTACGTTTTGGACACAGCTCCATACGTCATCTACTACGTTTTGGACACAGCTTCATACGTCATCTACTACGTTTTGGACACAGCTCCATACGTCCTCTACTACGTTTTGGGCACAGCTCCATACGTCACAACGCCTCGAAGGCGCAACAAGCCACGAAGGCACCCCTAGAACTACGTTTTAGACTTCATCCTCGAATAAGGACACACAAGTCACTACGTCCTTGGTGTGCCCCTGCCGCCATAGCCCCGAGGGCAACACCAAGAACTACGTCTTTGGCTTGATTCTCAATAACGATTTGAGATACGTAGGCATCTTGTGAGGACCGATTTAGTCCCGAAACACAAGTGCAGCCATTAAAGCTCAAAAGCTCATTAATCCTAGCAATTAATATACAAGTACGTTTTTTAATCCACAACATTTGGCGCCGTCTGTGGGAACACAACATCAACCATGGCAAACACACGAAGAACAATTCGCGATCCTCAAACTTCTGATGGACTCCCAATTACCTCTGCAACAGAGAATCAGGGGAGCCAACCCCCACCAATCACTGGCGCTGAAGGGGCAGACGCCCCCATCACCACCACTCAAGGACCAGAAGTCCCGATTACTGCTGAAGGGACGAATCCCCTACAAATGGTTGTTCATGGACGAGATCCACCAGAGACCACTCTCCAGCAACCAATCACAACCTCTTCACTGCTCGCAAACGCCCCACGTGGCCTTCAACTTCACACCACGGATCTCCCCCAATACACGACTCAAACTCTCGGTATGCCAACCTATGGTATGCCTCCTCGACCCCCGATGGGCAATAGCGGTGCCAACCCCATCTATCACGAAGCCTATGTGCCCCCATATATTCAAGGTCTGGGACCCCAAAATCAGCAAAATCGACAGACCCCTCTTATCCAAGACTACTCGGGTCCTTACACCGAGGATGAGAATTACTCAACTGGAGATGAGAGGGACGTTGCCCCAAGAAGGAGGCGTTCTTCCCAAACTAATCGGGAACAACCCCAAACCACCAAGGAAAAAATAGCGGCCCATGAAGCAGAGACTACAAGGCTCAAGAAGCTACTGGCCGAAGAAGAAGCTGCAAGGACACAAAACCAAGGAACGGGAGGAGTCCCGATAATCAACTTGGATCCAGCACCTAGAAGAAGCAAGAGGGTTGAGCCCCCAAGGGGTGATCCCACTGATTTATTACCCCTAGGAGATCCTGATGATCCAACGCCGCCCTTCACTCAAGACATCATGAAAGCCAACATCTCCAGGAAATTTAAGATGCCAACGATTAAGTCTTATGATGGAACGGGAGATCCCGCAAATCATGTGAGAACTTTCTCCAACGCACTGCTGTTGCAGCCAACCAATGATGCGGATAAGTGCCGAGCGTTTCCACAAACCCTAGCGGGCATGGCACAACGTTGGTATAGCCGTTTGCCTCCCAATTCTATTGGATCCTTCAAGGAATTAAGCAAGGCGTTCATTAACCAATTCGTCAGTGGAAGAGTACATGAGAAAAGCTCTGCATCGCTCATGGGAATTAAACAAGGAAAGAATGAAGCCTTGAGAAATTACATTAACCGATTCACTCGTGAGGCTCTGAAAGTCCCAGACTTGGAGGACAAAGTAGCTATGATAGCCCTACAACAAGGAACTACCGATGATCACTTCAGGAGATCGTTGGCAAAACATCCACCCGGGAGCATGTTAAAGCTCCAAGATAGAGCCGACAAATACATCAAAGTAGAAGAGAGCATGAGAAAATATGAACCCACTACTGGTGATAGTGGAAACCCAAAGAAAAGGAACGAAACCCAAGAATATGATGTTAGGTAAAAGTTCCCTAGAACGTCAAAGAGATCTGATTCTCCACCAAAAAAGAGCAATTTTGGCCCAAAATTTACAGAATATGCAAGGTTGAATACTCCCAGGAGTCAAATTCTGATGGAGATTGCAAAGGAAGAAGATATCAAATGGCCGAAGCCAATGAGGGCCGACTTGTCTAAACGGAACCAAAACCAATTTTGTCGGTTCCACAAAGAAGTTGGTCATGACACCAACGATTGCAGGCAACTGAAGGATGAAATTGAATTCCTGATACGGAGAGGAAAACTCAGCAAATTCACCAAGGATGGAAATCAAGGGAGTCAAAGAGGAAACTATGAAAGAAAGGATTATGACAGAAGGGACAACGACCAAGATCGTAACCCTAAGCCCCGAGGGCCAGTCATCAATATGATATTTGGAGGACCAACTGCTGTTGGGTCCTCTCGAAACTCAAGAAAAGCTTATGCCCGAGAGGTAATGACTGTGGTTGGAGAAGCACCGAAGCGTGCCAGAACAGAAGTATCAATAGGATTTGATGATTCCAACTTAGAAGGGGTGAAGTTCCCCCACGATGATCCTCTTGTTATCATACCTATGATAGGCAATTCTGAAACAAAGAGAGTTCTAGTTGACAATGGGGCTTCAGTGGACATCTTGTTCCACGATGCCTTTATCAAGATGGGTTACACTGATTCTCAGTTGACACCCTCGAATATGCCCATATATGGGTTTAATGGAGTGGAATCAAAGGTGGAAGGCACTATCCAACTCCCAATGACCATGGGACAATGGATGAATACATCTACTCAAATGTTGAACTTTGTAGTCATAAAGTCAACTTCAACCTACAACGCGATCCTTGGAAGGACTGGTCATCATGCGTTTAAGGTCGTTGCCTCATCTTATCATCTGAAAGTCAAGTTCCCAACGAGGAATGGAATTGGAGAAGAGAGGGGAGACCAAAAGATGGCTATAAGTTGTTATGTAGCCGCGTTAAGGCCTGATGGAATCGGGGGCAGGTTCTCCCCATTGAAGACATGAACATAAACGACAATGAGGACAGAAGAGGGAAACCAGCCGAGGACTTGATCCCAATTCCCTTAGTCCCAGGTGAACCAGAGAAGGTGACTTATGTTGGGGCACTATTGCCTGAACCATTGAAAAGCAAGCTCGTATCTTTTCTTCAAGAGAACAATGACGTTTTTGCTTGGACAGCGGCCGACATGCCAGGAATTGATCCCCAATTGATAACTCACAAATTGAATATGGATCCTGAAAGGAAGACGGTGAAACAGAAAAAGAGAAGTTTTGCTCCAGAGAGGCTTGAAGCCATAAAACAAGAAGTTGAAAAGCTTCTGGAAGCCGGGTTCATCGAGGAAATTCAATTCCCAGAATGGTTGGCTAACCCAGTGATGGTCAAAAAATCCAACGGGAAATGGAGGATGTGCGTCGACTTCACCGACTTGAATGATGCATATCCTAAGGATTGTTTTCCCTTACCAAGGATTGATACTCTAATAGATGCAACGGCAGGGCACGAGATGCTAAGTTTCATGGTTGGCTTCAGCGGATACAACCAAATCAAGATGCACAAAGATGACATCTCCAAGGTATCATTCATCACTGACTTTGGTGTTTTCTGTTATTTAGTCATGGCATTTGGACTTAAGAATGCAGGGGCAACCTACCAAAGGTTGGTGAACAAAATTTTTGAACACCTAATTGGAAAAACCATGGAGGTCTACGTAGATGACATGTTAGTCAAAAGCCTCGATAAGGCCGATCACATTGAGCACCTCCGAGAGGCATTTGAAGTGCTAAGGCACCACAAGATGATGTTGAATCCAGCTAAGTGTGCCTTTGGTGTAGGCTCGGGAAAGTTTTTAGGCCTGATGGTTTCCAAGAGAGGAATCGAGGCTAATCCCGACAAAATCAAAGCAATTCTAGACATGGAACCACCACGGACTATCAAGGAAGTCCAGAAACTGACGGGAAGAGTAGCAGCATTGGGAAGATTCATCTTCAAGTCAGGAGAGAAGTGCTTACCTTTCTTCAAAGCACTTAAGAAGGTGAAATTTTTTGAATGGAAAACTGAAAGCCAAGAGGCCTTTGAGGCCTTGAAGAAATACATGGCTAAGCCACCACTATTGGTCAAACCAAAACCAGGAGAAGTTCTTTATCTATACTTGGCCGTATCCAATACTGCCCTTGGAGCCGTTTTGGTAAAAGAAGAGTTGAAGGTTCAGAAACCCATCTACTACGTGAGCAAGATCCTACATGGGGCAGAAATAAACTACTCTACCATAGAGAAGTTTGCCTTAGCCTTGATTATGGCCTCAAGAAAACTACGTCCATACTTCCAGGCACACAAGATAGAGGTCTTGACTAATCAGCCTCTAAGAAACATCTTGCATAGCCCTCAAGTAAGTGGAAGATTGATCAAATGGGCCATTGAACTAGGGGAATTTGACATCAAGTACAAGCCTAGAACGGCCATAAAAGCACAAGCACTTGCTAACTTCATGGTTGAATGCACCATTAACAACCAAGAAGTCGGGGGGCAGGAAGTGACAATGGAAGACAAGGAATTTGAAGAAATAGTCTCCAAAGAATGTTGGGTGCTCTATTTTGATGGAGCATCAAAAACAAAATCAAGTGGAGCCGGTTTAGTGCTACAAAGTCCTGATGGATTCCTCATAGAGTACACACTAAAATTGGACTTCCCAACGACAAACAACGAAGCTGAATATGAAGCTCTGATAGCTGGCTTAGGGCTGGCTGGAGCCTTGAGAGTCAAAACTCTGAAAGTATGTGGAGACTCGAGGCTAGTGGTTTCCCAAGTAAATGAGGAGTTTGAAGCCAGAGTTGAAATCATGGCCAAGTACCTAAAGCTTGTCAAGGCCATTATGATTCAGTTCGACGAATGCTATGTGGAGCACATTCCAAGGGAGGAAAACATGAAGGCTGATGCCTTGTCTAAATTTGCTTCTTCAGAAATTGAAAACTATGCAGGGAGTGTATACTTCCAAGTCTTGAAGACCCCAAGCATCAACGGAAAGTTGGTAGCACCCATTGATGTTGCTAGTTGTTGGATAGATCCCATCAAAGCTCATCTGGAAACTGGGTGGTTACCCAATGACACTTCAGAGGCACGAAAGCTATACGTCAGAGCACTAAGGTATACCCTGATTAAGGGAATCCTATACAAGAAATCTTTCATCGTTCCATATCTGAAATGCTTGAGACCCCAAGAGGCAGAATTGGCCCTAAAAGAAGTACATGAAGGAATTTGTGGGCAACACTTGGGGGGCAGAGCCCTTGCTCATAAAATCACCCGTCTAGGTTTCTATTGGCCAAACATACTTGCTGATGCTAAAAGCTATGTGAAGAAATGTGAACGGTGCCAGAAACATGCACCAGTGGTTAGACAACCACCAGAGATGTTGACATCCATTAACTCACCAATTCCATTTGCCATGTGGGGGATGGATATACTCGATCCATTTCCAATGGCAAGTGCGCAGAGAAAGTTCTTGATAGTAGCAATCGACTACTTCACCAAGTGGATTGAGGCTAAACCTTTAGCCAAGATAACCACCAAACAGGTGATGCACTTCTTCTGGGAAAGTGTAATATGCAGATATGGAATCCCACGAATCCTGGTTACGGACAATGGAACTCAGTTTAACAATGATGAGTTCAAGAGGTATTGTGAATGGAATGATATCCAACTGCGCTTCACTTCTGTTGCCCATCCTCAAGCAAAAGGGCAAGCTGAAGTTGCAAATCGAATTATCCTAGATGGACTGAAGAAAAGAGTTGAACGCTCTAGAAACACTTGGGTAGACGAATTGCTCCCCATACTATGGGCATATCGTACTACCTGCAAAGTCACCACTGGAGCTACCCCCTTTCTGTTGGCATATAGGGCAGAGGCAGTGGTTCCAGTGGAGATTACTCACACGTCTCCAAGAATTGAGGCTTATGAGCCAGAAACAAATGAGGAAGGCTTGAGGCTGGCTTTAGACCTAATTGATGAAGTTAGCGATGAGGCAAATGCCAAGATAGTTCAGCATCAGAAACGAGCATCGATCTTTCTATTACAACCTAAGGGTTAAAGAGAGATTCTTTCGACAAGGAGACTTGGTTCTTCGAAAGATTGAGGCATCCGGAATTGGACAAAAAGGCAAGTTAGCCCCAAATTGGGAAGGACCATATCGCGTTAAGAACGTATTTGGTCGAGGCTCATACAAGCTAGAAACCCTCGAAGGGCATGAGGTGCCAAGAACTTGGCATGCTGCAAACTTGAAAGTTTACTATGTTTAAAGTGTTTCCTGAATGGACTCACTACTAGAAATAAGGTTTAATAAAACCAATCCAAGTTTTTAAACTTGAATATTATGTAAGGGTTAAAACCCCATAAACCTAAGACATTCAGTCCAAACTCCATCATTCGATATGAAAGGCTTGAAGCCAAAACAAGATGGTATAAGACGTAAGAGGCTTATGCAAATGACAAGTTAGCCTCAAATAAGGCAAAATCGTCGTAAATGTGTAGGTCGCTCCACACTTTACACCAAGACGATACTCGAGAAACACTAGTGTATATTAAAATCCCCAAAAAGGGGTGGTAAGTCCCAGGTAAGGGATAAAAAGACCCCAAGTCTCGAAAAACACCGGTATAACTTCTATGAAATCCTAGTGCATTATCATAGACGTTGGGAAGCGCGATCAGCCATTTTAAACCCAGAAAAAGCCCAAATAATTCGAGGCTCAGGCAAATTCAAAGCCTAAACAAGTTAAGGCCCAAAGATGAAAGTATGAAGTGAAGAATAAAGTGGAAATTCCACTTTTTTATAATCAAAGTGACTGGAAACCCAACCGATTAAGGAAGGGCAACCGTCTATAGCTAGTTAAGGCCCACAAATCCATTTATGGATTATAGAAATTGAAGCCCAAATAATTTGGGTCTTAGGCGAATTCGAAGCCCAAACAATAAGGCCAAATAAGGCCCAAGGCTGGAATAATTTAAGTCCAATTAAAAATTGGGCTAGTTAAGGCCCAAGAAAGAATGAAATTCGGAATGAAACCAAGGCAAAAACAAGGATAAAAGATTTTAGGTCGAAAAGACCCTAAGACGAAGTCGTACGACCAAGGTCGAAAATACACGGGAAATCAAGGTCGAACCCATCGATTTCGCTCCCAAATAAAAACGGAAAATTGAAGATTTTAGGTTGAAAAAACCTTAATCGAGGTCGTACGACCGAAGTCGACAATACACGAGAAATCGAGGTCGTATCCATCGATCTCGCACCAAAACAAGGCACACAAATTAAAAATCCTGGTCGAAAAAGGCTGGAACGAGGTCGAATAACCGAGGTCGAAAATGACCTGTAAATCGAGGTCGTAACCATCGACTTGGGACCAAAATGAGGTCGAAAGTATGAGGAATCGAGGTCGAATGACCGAGGTCAAAAATGACTGGTAAATCGAGGTCGAAACCATCGACCTGGGACCAATCGAGGTCGAAAAAAAGCTGGATCGAGGTCGAAGGCTCGAGGTCGAAAAAGACTTAAAAATCGAGGTCGAAACCTTCGACCTCACTCCAGTCGAGGTCGAATTTCAGGTCGAAAATGCCCTTAAAATGGAAAATTTTGAGGAAAAACACGTTATAACTTCTACGAAAACCCCAAGGAGATTTTCCCAGAAATTGGGGGGCAAATGATATGGATAGAAAAGTAATTATAGAAATATAATTGCTGATTCTATGGAAAGGCCAAGTATTTAAGGCCCAAAACCCAGATTATTTATTAATTTCGTAATTAATAAATAGGGAAAATATACAACTCATAAAAAGAGCCCAAATTATGGAAATCTTATCAAAGAAGGATCCGGAATCCCAATTAAAGGCAATTAATGAGTCATAGCCTTTATCAACAAGGAAAAGACTTCTCCGGCAAGAAATACGATGTCTATCCAATATCAAAAAGGAGACTTAATCGCTAAGTCTCCTAAACATACCATAAATACCAGGCTCCAGACGCCTATATAAGGACCCTGATCCTACAATTAGAACTACGTTTTGGACACAGCTCCATACGTCATCTACTACGTTTTGGACACAGCTCCATACGTCATCTACTACGTTTTGGACACAGCTTCATACGTCATCTACTACGTTTTGGACACAGCTCCATACGTCCTCTACTACGTTTTGGGCACAGCTCCATACGTCACAACGCCTCGAAGGCGCAACAAGCCACGAAGGCACCCCTAGAACTACGTTTTAGACTTCATCCTCGAATAAGGACACACAAGTCACTACGTCCTTGGTGTGCCCCTGCCGCCATAGCCCCGAGGGCAACACCAAGAACTACGTCTTTGGCTTGATTCTCAATAACGATTTGAGATACGTAGGCATCTTGTGAGGACCGATTTAGTCCCGAAACACAAGTGCAACCATTAAAGCTCAAAAGCTCATTAATCCTAGCAATTAATATACAAGTACGTTTTTTAATCCACAACAATATTATAAGTATCGTATTTAATTTGAATATCATTCCAGAAAAATATTAGAAATCTCAAATTTATCCTAAAATTATTCTCAAATACTGCATGTCATATGTAAAATTGATAACTTTTTTAATTGTAATGCAGGCTTTTGGTGCATAAATTAAAATTCATTATTTGATATTATACAAAAATATTTTTAAAACAAATTTGAAATATCTATCACTATTCATTATTTCTATTATATCTAGTAAATTATTCGAAACTTTATCCTCATTTAAAATTGAAAAGTAACAACTATGATAAATCATCTTTATTAACATTGAACACCGTGATAGAACATGACAAATTGACAATAGAGCTCGGACAAGAAACGAGAGTCCATGAAAATCACAGACAACTTTTCATTAATGTGTTAAATACACTCATTACTCAAAAAAATGAGTAAGGTCAAAATTGTAATTAAGTACACAAAGTAAAATATTATTATATTTAACAATTATGTATTCTAATTTCTAACGAGATACAATTTTTTTTAAACCATTATAACGAGATACATATAGGGCAACAACTCAATAACTTAATGTTCTATAATAAAAAAAACACAAATTACATAATAAGTGTTCTAGCCTTCCAGGAATAAATTGCATTTCAAAATGTAAAACAGAAATTGAAATATGAAAAAGGTATCAGGTGACTTTCATGGAAAAATACGAGGATGTCAAAGTGTAAAGGGGGATTGGGCTTCCGAGATTTACATGGTTTTAACTTAGCTTGTAACGGCCCGACTTTTCGAACTATTAAATTTAAATATAAAACTTAAATAATTTCCAATATAATGATAAAGATGAACGGAAGCGTGACAAAAATTCTATATAAGGATAACTATTACAAAATCGCAACTAATTATGATTCAAAAGCCAATTTATTCCAAATCTAAGCTCTTCAAACTCCAATGCTAATCCAGATCGATCTTACAATGAACCTGAAAATTATAAGAAATGAGCTATACAGCCCAGCAAGCAGCCAATCGATCCAACTAGTCGGACAAATAACATGTATACACATAGGACAATACGATATTCAATACGATACAATAACATTATACTATACATAACTTCGATACACATATTCTTATTCTTATTCGATACGATACGACACCACATCACAACAACAACCTGAAACCCACAATTCATGTCACGACCACTACAACCCGGTGATAACGGTCCTAAATTTTCAGAAAACTGTCACTACAACCCGGTGACTAGGTCTTTATTCTTATTCAATATTTTCACAAACCATGGCACAAATCAGAATCCCAAAACTATTGCTTATACATAACACATATCAAATAATACATATCACTCAAAATATCATCACTTAGCCCAAGTTACACTAATACATATAACATCAAAATATATCATCACTTAGCTCAAGATTTGATGAACAAATATACAGATATAAACATAATTTTGAAAAAACTAGGAAAATTGATCCGAAAACTTACCTCTACGCAGAAAATCAAGAATCAAATCATCGTAGAGCACATACTCAATTCTGATCAGAACTGTTTTAGTCATTTTGACCCTCTAAACGATGTTTTCTTGAAAAAACGTAAATCACAGAAGTTGTAGAGAATGAAAACACCTTTCCGAAAAGTCAAAAATCAACGAATTATGACTTACGATGAATTTACTACGAATTTTATAAGAATGCTGATTTTTGTGAGAAAAAGACCTACGAATTTTGATAAAAAAGATGAGGATGAAAAACAATGGTGCTTATATAGCGGCACAAAACCCTAACTTTAAACCCACTAATTATTTGTATTTAAATCTGATCCATATTTTAGACCCGCTATTTTATTTCAATTTTTAATCCTATTATTTTTCAAATTTTAATCCCTTTTCTATTTATTCTGTTATTATTATTAATCCAAAAATTACGGGATATTACATACTACCCTGATAGGCTATAAGAGCCCTGACTCCAAAATATAGTGCCTGAGCCCGGGCTCAGGACTCACTCAGACTCCGGGATGCAGCATGTTCGGTGGTACCAGAACCCTGACTCCCAAGCAGCCCTGACTCACTCCCCAAATATTGACTTAGGCAAACAAAGTTCTACAGATATTCAAGGGAGGATAAGCTCAAATGACGAATGATAAGATCGTCAACTATGACGTGGAAAATACAAGACGGTGTCAGAAATCACACCTGGCCACAATAGGGAATATCCAATGATTGGTGCAATTATGTCCTATCTGAACCACACGCCAGCATGAGCCTGGCACATGTCACCAAAATTCTCACCTGGACACATGTGACCCATCAACATCATCCAGGTGTCCCACCTACCTAGGATCCGACGCTCATGATTGCAGGTACCCCCTGAACCCTAATTCTGGGCCTATAAATAGCCCAAGAAGGAAAGGTTTAGGGTTACACACACTCTCTCTCTACACTACCTATACACGCACCCTCCACATTTAGATATCTCTATAGTCTTATCTTCCCTTCCAAAGCCAACACTTACTCTCACACCGGAGGCGCCGCCAGGGTCCAAACCCCCATCCGGTGTTGTTTTGCAGACACCCAACGGCAGCAACACCGCATCCAGGTGTGGGAACGACGGGAAGGACTAGATCGGGATTTGGAGTTATCATTTGGCGCTAGAAGGAGGGGAACCCTGTCTTGTGGTCACGGTGCCATAAGACTCACCATCATCAACAAGCTCCTTCATCTTTGAAGGAGTCCTAGTTAAATCTAGTAAGATCTAAGCAAACTCCTTTGTTTTAGCCACCAAATATGAACTCTTTAGCCCATTTCTCCAATGTATGCATGTTTTTTAACCTTGTTTAGCCCAGATCTTGTTTAGCCTTGTTTGTATGCTTTGATTATTGTTTAGATCTATATTGCTCCTGCTTAGATCTATTTAAAAACCCATTTTTCTTGATTATTGAGATTGTGAATCCAGAAATACGTGCATACATTTTGACCCCTTCACATACACACTGAGATCTAGTTGTAAAACCCAGGATACTTTGCTATTGAATTTGCTTCAAATTTTGTTTTAGAATACCATATACATCTGTTTGTGTGTGAAACATGGCTCGTGGAAGTAAGAGCACGAACAGACACACCCCAAGTAACCCAACCCAGGATCCCCTTGTCCCGAACCCAGGTCCGGCTGGTAACCAGATACCCCCAGTCCTGACTCTGGCTTCACAGGTAATCCGGCCAGGAGATGCCCGGGTAAACATAGAGGTGAACAAATACAAGTATACTGACCTTGCTCTTGAGCCCGGACAGATGGAGAACCTGACTGGCGAACAGGTTAATGAAGTAATCCGGTTATACAACCAAACCCGGAATTAAGAGCAAGACCAGTGTGAGAACTCTCACCACACTGAAGGATCCCACCGCTCTAGGTCTGTTTTTGACCGGATTGGGGAAAAGAACAAAGACACTGAAAGGAGACCTCACCGGGCTCAAAGCCGAAACAATGATGAGGAGTCCGAAAAGCTTAAAAGGCTAGCCGAGATGCGAGAAAAGATTCAAGTGGAAGAGCAAGCCAGACTCGATCTAAGGGTCCAGAAAAGAATCCAGGAGGAGGAGGCCCGAATTCTGGGCAAAACCTCTGAAAAGAGGAGAACCCGGGCTCCAAGTCCAGAAATAATCTCAGATGAGGATGAACCTAGGGAGGACCTGTTGAACATGATACAGGAGTTGCAAAGAAAAGTCGGCCAAGATTCTGGGCTTGACATTGGGGACACACTTACAGCATTCAACTACTCCTTGGAGGCAACGCTAAGGCAGAGAAATATTAAGCATTATAACTTTGAGTCCTTCAATGGTTTGGATGATCCCGAAGAGCATGTGAATTATTTTGAACAAATAGCCATGATTTATTATTACAATAATCTAACAAAGTGCAGGTTCTTTGCTTCCACACTCAAGTCCGGGGCTCAGAGGTGGTTCAGCCGGATACTATCTCGCAGCATCCACAGCTGCAAGTAGTTCCGTGACGCATTTCTCAAACGCTTCCGGGCAAACAAGACTCATGAGATGCACATGTGCCATCTTGAAACAGTCAGGCAAGCCCGGGGTGAAGCCCTCTCTGCTTATATGAAAAGATTTCAAGAAGCTATTAACAACATAACCAACCTGGATGAGCGGGAGGCTCTGACAATTTTTCGAAGAAACCTGGATCCTGATAACAATGAGAGGTATGTTCTGGACCTCATTCATAAAGAGCCTCAGAGCCTGGAGGCAGCCTATGCAATGGCCGCCAGGTTCATCAAAGAAATCGATGTCCTCCAAGCAATGAGGATGACTAGGCAGGGCATATCTCCAACCCGGATTCAAGATCCACCCAAAAACAACTACAACCATCAAGACAAGAAATTCAAACCCAACAGACAAAGCAACTACATTCAGAGCTCTCAGCTCGCTTTGCCAACCTCAACCCCGAACTCCAATCAAAGTATGGAGCCCGGGCAACCTAAACAAAAACTTGAGCCCAGGCCTGAACCAAAATGGACTCCTCTCAACCGAGCTCGAGCTGATATTTTGAAAGAAGTACGAGACAAGCCCTTCTACTACCCTCTCAAACCCATGGCAACCGGACCAGAAAATCGGTATGTCCATAAACACTGTGACTATCATGAAACCCATGGACACACAACCGAGAATTACATGTCTCTAAAGTTTTTTGTGGAAGAACAGATCAAGAAAGGTAACATGGGACAATACATAGCCCGGAAAACTGATGACAGGGGAACAGGATCCGGGAAGGGTAAAAATGTTGTGAATGTCATATTGGGTGGGTCTAACTCGCCACCCCGAAGTCCAGACTCGGGATATGAGATAATGATGGTTCAGACCTGTCCAGAGAAAATAATCAGTTTCAACAAAGATGATTTTGAAGGACTCGACCCAAATCATAATGAAGCTCTAGTTGTCAGTCTAGACATAGCTGACAATGAAGTTAAAAGAATCCTGATCGACAACATCATATTCAAATATACTATGGATCGAATGCAGCTGGGAAGTGTGAAGATGAACGATTACAGAGAAGATCCTCTCTACGGTTTTGGGAACAACTTGGTCCCAATTCAAGGAACCCTGTATCTACCAGTACTATTTGGGACTTATCCGAACCAAGTCACCAACATTGTTAAATTCTATGTCATCAACACTCCTTCTTCTTACAATGTGATCCTGGGAAGACCAACCCTGACTAAGCTCCAAGCTATAACCTCAACCCCACACCGAAAGTTCAAGTTTCCCACACCCTCTAGCATTGGAGAAGTCCGGGGAGATTATGAAATGGCTAGTAGATGCTATGGGCAAGCTTTAGTCATGGCTGAAACAGACCCGAAAAATAAAAGGAAAGACAATTCTTATCAGAAAAATATGAGCCAAAAGAAACATAAATTCAACCCAAGGAAAGAGCCCGACAAGAAAGTTGGTGAGTAGAAGATTTCAAAGCCCGGACCAAAAATAAAGATTACTTTGTTTTGAAGAATAGAAAATTTGTACTTGTGATCAATTATTGAATAAAAATAGGGCATGTTGTTTCTCACAAAATTGTATTTCACATTATCAGAATTTCCTTTTTCTTGTATCAACCCTGGATCAGAGCCGTAGGCATACAGTAAAGCCAGGGTCCCCAGCAATATGCAAATCAAGAGTCCGGCTCAGAATTAAGGCATGAGACCGTACTCACGAGCAATATGCAACTCTATCAACCCTGGCTCAGAGCCATAGACATACAATGAAGCCAGGGTCCCCAGCAATATGCAAATCAAGAGTCCGGCTCAGAATTAAGCCATGAGACCGGACTCACGAGCAATATGCAACTCTATCAACCCTGGCTCAGAGCCATAGACATAAAGTAAGGCCAGGATCCCCAGCAATATGCAAATCAAGAGTCCGGCTCAGAATTAAGCCATGAGACCGGACTCACGAGCAATATGCAACTCTATCAACCCTGGCTCAGAGCCATAGGCATACAGTAAAGCCAGGGTCCCCAGCAATATGCAAATCAAGAGTCCGGCTCAGAATTAAGCCATGAGACCGGACTCACGAGCAATATGCAACTCTACAACCCTGGCTCAGAGCCATAGGCGTACAGTGAAGCCAGGGTCCTAGCAATATGCAAATCAAGAGTCCGGCTCAGAATTAAACCATGAGACCGGACTCACGAGCAATATGCAATCAAACCAAAATCTTAGATTCTATTCTAAGTACAAAAGAAAGAGTCCGGCTCAGAACAAAGCCATGAGACCGGAATCACGAGCAATATGCAACTCTACAACCCTGGCTCAGAGCCATAGACATGTAGTGAAGCCAGGGTCCCCAGCAATATGCAAATCAAGAGTCCTGCTCAGAATTAAGCCATGAGACCGGACTCACGAGCAATATGCAATCAAACCAAAATCTTAGATTCTATTCTAAGTACAAAAGAAAGAATCCGACCCAGAACAAAGATATGAGACCGGACTCACGAGCAATATGAAACTCTAAAACCCTGGCTCAGAGCCATAGGCATGCAGTGAAGCCAGGGTCCCCAGTAATATGCAAATCAAGAGTCCGGCTCAGAATTAAGCCATGAGACCGGACTCACGAGCAATATGCAACTCTACAACCCTGGCTCAGAGCCATAGGCGTGCAGTGAAGCCAGGGTCCCCGGCAATATGCAAATTAAGAGTTCGGCTCAGAATTAAACCATGAGACCGGACTCACGAGCAATATGCAATCAAACCAAAATCTTAGATTCTATTCTAAGTACAAAAGAAAGAGTCCGGCTCAGAATTAAGCCATGAGACCGGACTCACGAGCAATATGCAACAAAGGAAATTAAAAATTCTATTCTAAAAGGAAGGGCAAGAGCCCGACAAAGATGAAGCTAGGAGGTCGGACCCTCGAAGAATATGCGACAACAGAAGGAAATACCCATTCAAAATATTCGAAAATGAAGAAGTCAGCAAAGGAAAGATGCATTAAAAATAAACGAGTACGGGAGCCCGGGTTGGCCGTTCAACCCGGAAACACTCCAGAATGTTTGGGACAAGTCAAAAATAGTCAAAGATTACAAGAGAAACACAATTAATATAGCCTATTCCGCAGCCTTGCCTTCGGTATTGAGGACAGGAATATCACTTGGAAAGATAAGAGGGTTTGGGCCCTGGAAGCACTCGGGTTCGCCTTCACCACGCTCAATAGCCTCCTTAGCAGCTAAGAAAGCATCAACGAAGGAATCCCAGTTGGCTTCAAGGTTGGTCTTGATCAGGGTCTCAGCCACCTTCCACGATCTCAAAATTTCAGGAGCACCGGCATCAGCAACTGCCTGTAGATAAGTATCAGTCTCCTGGAATTCCTTAATAATATCAGCTTCGGGCTTCATGGTGGCAAGTTTCTCCTCAGCCTCCCTCAATTTCTTTTTAAGATCAGCATTCCGGTCTCTCTCCTTAGTCAAATCAACTTTGAGCCCGGACACTTCACCATCATGAAGAATTTTCATTTCACCAAGTTTCTTCCCAAGGTCAAGAATTTGGTCATCCTTCTTTAGCATTAACCCGGTCAACTTCTCATCCTTCCTCCTAAACATGGCTGAGACCCCAACAGCTTTCACTGCGACCTACAAGAGCAGAGCAAAGAAAGATTAATATAGCACTTGCTAATAAAGGTGAGGAAGGGGGAGAAACAATACCTGCCCAATACCACTAATCAGATCAACAAGGAGTCCTCTCATTCCGGCTTCTCCCATCTCTTTCCAATCCTCTTCAGAAGGGAGATGTCCAACATATTCGGCAAACTCCTCGCGACTCAACTTACCAACTCGGGGTTCAGTCACCCTGGTCTCCACGTTCAAATCTTCAGCAACTTGCTCCAAATCCTCCTGATTCTCTAAATTACCCGAACCCGGAGTTCTGGGACCTGTCTTCCTTTTCTGCTTTTGGGGCCTCTTTGTAAGTTCAGTATCAGGGAGCCCGGTAACAATCTCAACAGCTGGGTCGGGAGTGGTTTGAAGGGGAGCAACAGATTCCGCACCATCTTCTTTGAGACGATTGGACCCAGACTCATGACCAGTCCTCTGGATTCGGGGAGTGTGAGTCCCAGATAGTTACCTCAGAGAAAGAGCATAGTTGCTACGAGCCATAACCTCGTCGAAATGGGAATTGTAGAAGGGTCGACCTGAAAAACCAAAGGAAACCGAGTTAGAGAAATAACAAAAGAATCCAGACTCAAGATTTACAATATTAACTTAAATCCAAGTTCAAATAACTTGTGATGATCCATGAAAGTGTCTCGGGTTAATTGATACCCAAGACACTCACAGAAAGCATGAACTTTAGCCCGGGCTTGACCCTCGAGTTTGTACTAAGGAAAGACTTTGTGTTTGTCACCAACCACAAAGTGCGGCATATATAACAGGTCTTGGCCTTTCAGCATAATGGCTTCTCCATTCTAGCCTTTTAGTGAGATATTCTGCATCACCGGTTTCGCGCTTCCCGAAGGATACCCACACTCTTCACCGCGAAATCTTAACTCATAAAAGGGCCTCTTGTTAGACCGGAGAAGGTAGAAAAGTTGATGGAAGAGTTTAAAAGTGGGAAGGATCTTGGATTTCTCACAACAAGCGAGGAACCAGGTTATCCATTTTACACCGTTGGGGGTTATTTGTGTTAGTGGAATTTCATAAACATACTTACATAGATGCTTAACAAAGACGTGACACTCCGGGTTCCAGCCTGAACGCAAGTGCTCTAACCAAACGCCAAGGAACCCATCATCGGTCCTATCATATACTCTCTCCCCGGGTTTAGGCCACCTCCATTGTATCCGGGGTCCAAGATGAAAAGCAGCTCGGACTATCTCATCCATTTTAGAGAGAGGCATATTCTTAAAACTCTCTTTTAGTGGAAGAAGAGGCTCACCTATAATGGTATTAGCAAAAAGGGCATCCATAGCCGTTTTATCATATGGTCCAGGATCTCCATTCTCGTGTCGATGCCTATAGGAATAACTAAGGGATCTGTATACGCGAGACATGTCCTCATCAGGATCTTTCCTAACAAATATGAACTCGGAGTCAACCCAGTACCCATCAGGTGTGATAAGGCTACCCCGGTCAGCTAATACCTTGGTGTTGAGTTGGGTGATCACGGATGTCTTTTTCTTCTTAGCCATTATGCACCAGTGTAAGTCTACTACTTCTAATACTCCTGAATCCGAGTTATATGAACTTGTGGATGGTTCTGAATCCGGAATCAACACTCTGTTAGCCCTTCGTTTTATCCGAACCATAAACCTAGAAATAGATTGTTTTTATCTTGAGTTAGTCAAAACATTCATAACCTGAAATCTAAAATATATTAACACCAGTGCCGTTCTCAAATTACATACAATGTTCCAAAATCCAGTCTCATCTTTATCGAATTAAGTCCGGACTCTAACCCATTATGGGTAGGTTAAGTCCGGTCTTGATGATAATCCTAAACTTATATACCTAGAACTTCTACTATGAACCCGAGCTATATACGGTTACGCATAAACAAAAAAAGCAGAAGGGTTCACTAGGTCATACAAGACAGTACCAAGGAGCCCGGACACTGCTCAAACCCGGACTCCTACCAAAAACACGAAAACCAGAAACATTTTACTCAAAATTCAACAACAAACAAAGATCAAAAGCGATTACTTACAATTGCATACACTTTCCTCAACCCAGAAACAACAAGAACATCATTACAAAACCCAGAATTTACAAACCCCAAAATCGCAGATAACGTCACATGCAAACACAATTCCTAGACTAAACAACAACACAAACACAAAACGAATACAAAAGCCATAGTACAACAAACTAGCAAGCCATTTTCGAAGTAAACCCAATGTGGAAGATGAACAGTTACGGAAATCGAACAAAGCACAAGAAAACAGTACAACAAAGGGAAAAGAAACGCAAGGGGATAGACTTATAGAAAACAGGAGATTAAGATGGCTTCAAAAGGACAACGAGAAAGCTCGGAACGCCGGCGGCCGGAAAACAGAAATTGAAAAAGCGACAGAGAAAAAGGGGAAAAGTTTGGAAAAGTAAAGAGAAGAAATAAAGAAATGGGTTTTGTAAGAAAAAAACTCTTAAAAGACACGTGACTGCAGAAGAGTGGATGAAAAAAGAAAAAGAAAAAATACAAAACAGTTGAAAAGACAGGGGTAATTATGGCTGACAGTACTGGTGTGCGAGTTTCGAGGAGACTTGGGGTAATGCAAATTCAAATGTTTTAGGGGGAAAGCTATGAAATTGATCGAAATTCCAAATGGAAACAAATTTGATCTAGGAACCCGGACTCTCATCAAACCTGGCTGTAGAATAATCCTGTCCACCTACAATCCAGATTGGGGGGCAACAATCAACCAAAATTTCTTCTAAGTTACTCAAAGTTTCACAACTTTGGACTTGAGAAGGAACTCTAATCTACTCTTTAATCCGGACTCATGTCATTGACAAAAATCCAGATTGGGGGCAACAATCAACCAAAATTTCTTCTAAGTTACTCTTTAATCCGGACTCATGTCATTGACAACAATCCGGATTGGGGGCAGCAATCAACCTAAATTTCTTCTAAGTTACTAATGAATCCGGACTCATGTCATTGACAACAATCCGGATTGGGGGGCAACAATCAACCAAAATTTCTTTTAAGTTACTCATGAATTCAGATTCATGTCATTTACAACAATCCGGATTGGGGGCAACAATCAACCAAAATTTCTTCTAAGTTACTCAAAGTTTCACAACTTTGGACTTGAGAAGGAACTCTAAGCTACTCTTTAATCCGGACTCATGTCATTGACAAAAATCCGGATTGGGGGCAACAATCAACCAAAATTTCTTCTAAGTTACTCAGAGTTTCACAACTTTTGACTTGAGAAGGAACTCTAAGCTACACTTTAATCCGGACTCGTGCATTCTTCTACTCCCCCATCCAGAAAATCTGAATAAGGGAGTGGGGGGCAAATGATAGGCTATAAGAGCCCTGACTCCCAAGCAGCCCTGACTCACTCCCCAAATCTTGACTTAGGCAAACAAAGTTCTACAGATATTCAAGGGAGGATAAGCTTAAATGACGAATGATAAGATCGTCAACTATGACGTGGAAAATACAAGACGGTGTCAGAAATCACACCTGGCCACAATAGGGAATATGCAATGATTGGCGCAATTATGTCCTATCTGAACCACACGCCAGCAGGAGCCTGGCACATGTCACCACAATTCTCAACTGGACACATGTGATCCATCAACATCATCCAGGTTTCCCACATACCTAGGATCCGACGCTCATGAATGCAGGTACCCCCTGAACCCTAATTCTGGGCCTATAAATAGCCCAAGAAGGAAAGGTTTAGGGTTACACACACTCTCTCTCTACACTACCTATACACGCACCCTCCACATTTAGATATCTATATAGTCTTATCTTCCCTTCCAAAGCCATCACTTACTCTCACGCCGGAGGCGCCGCCAGGGTCCAAACCCCCCTCCGGTGTTGTTTTGAAGACACCCAACGGCAGCAACACCGCATCCAGGTGTGGGAACGGCGGGAAGGACTAGATCGGGATTTGGAGTTATCATACCCTACTTAAAAATAATTTGGTCCCCAAATTCACAAACAATCCTACACTCAAAAAGGTTCACGTCTACCCATTAATCTCCTACAAGTCAACTTAAACTATGCTCCACAAGATTGCACCCTAGAGAATGTATTAGTCTCATACCTAACACACTCCGAATGACAGCCTGCTCTTGATACCAACTATAAGAGGCCGACTTTTCGGACTATTATACTAAATCAAAACTATCAAAAATAAACTATACAATGATAAAGATAGACGGAAGCGTGACAAAAGTTCTATACATGGATAACTATTACAAAAGAGCAACTAACTATGATCCAAAATCCAATTTATTCCAAACCTAAGCTCTTCAAACTCCAATGCTAATCCAAATCGATCTTACAATTAACCTAAAAATTGTAAGGAATGAGCTATACAGCACATCAAGCAACCAATCGATCCAACTAGTCAGGCAAATAACATGTATACACATAGGACAATACGATATTCAATAAGATACAATAACATTAAACTATACATAACTTCGATACACATATTCTTATTCGTATTCGATACGATACAACACCACATCACAACAATAGCCTGAAACCCACAATTCATGCCACGACCACTACAACATGGTGATAACGGTCCTAAATTTTCAGAAAACTATCATTACAACCCAGTGACTCGGTCCTTATTCTTAATCGATATTTTCATAAACCATGGCACAAATCAGAATCCCAACACTAGTGCTTACACACAACACATATCAAATATTACATATCACTCAAATATTATCACTTAGCCCAAGTTACACTAATACATATCACATCAAAATATATCATCACTTAGCCCAAGATTTGATGAACAAATATACATATATAAACATAATTTCGAAAACACTAGGAAAATCGATCCGAAAATTACCTCTACGCAGAAAATCAAGAATCAAATCATCCTAGAGCACGTACCCAATTCTGATTAGAACTATTTTTAGCCTTTTTGACCCTCTCAACGATGGTTCCTTGAAAAATTTTAAATCACGAAAGTTGTAGAGAATGAAAAGACCTTTCCGAAAAGTCAAGAATCAACGAATTCCGACTTACAATGAATTTACTAAGAATTTTACAAGATTGCTGTTTTTTGTGCGAAAAAGACCTACGAATTTTGATAAAAAAAGGCGAGGATGAAGAACAATGGTGTTTATATAGCGGCACAAAACCTTAACTTTAAACCCACTAATTATTTGTATTTAAATCTGATCCATATTTTAGTCCCACTATTTTATTTCAATTTTTAATTCTATTATTTTTCAAATTTTTATCCCTTTTCTATTTATTCTTTTATTATTATTAATCCAAAAATTACGGGATATTACATACTCCCTCCTTAAAAAGATTTTAGTCCCAAAATTCACAAACAATCCTACACTCAAAAAGGTTCACGTCTACCCATTAATCTCCTACAAGTCAACTTAAACTATGTTCCAAAAGACCGTACCCTAGAGAATGTATTAGTCTCATACCTAACACACTCCGAATCACATCCTGCTCTTGATACCAACAATAACAACCCGATTTTTTGGACTATTATTCTAAATCAAAACTATCAAAAAAAACTATACAATGATAAAGATAGAAGGAAGCGTGATAAAAGTTCTATACAAGGATAACTATTACAAAATCGCAACTAACTATGATCCAAAAGCCAATTTATTCCAAACCTAAGCTCTTCAATCTCCAATGCTAATCCAGATCGATCTTACAATGAACCTGAAAATTGTAAGTAATGAGCTATATAGCCCAGCAAGCAAGCAATCGATCCAACTAGTCGGGCAAATAACATGTATACACATAGGATAATATGATATAATAACATTACTATACATAACTTCGATACACATATTTTTATTCATATTCGATACGATACGATACGATACCACATCACAACAACCTGAAACCCACAATTCATGTCACGACCACTACAACTCGGTGATAATGGTCCTAAATTTTCAGAAAACTATCACTAGAACCCGGTGACTCGGTCCTTATTCTTATTCGATATTTTCACAAACCATGACACAAATCAGAATCCCAAGACTATTGCTAACACATAACACATATCAAATAAAACATATCACTCAAAATATCATCACTTAGCCCAAGTTACACTAATACATATCACATCAAAATATATCGTCACTTAGCCCAAGATTTGATGAACAAATATACATATATAAACATAATTTCGAAAACACTAGGAAAATCAAGAATCAAATCATCTTAGAACATGTACCCAATTCTGATCAGAACTGTTTTTAGCCTTTTTGACCCTCTAAACGATATTTTCTTGAAAAAACTTAAATCACGGAAGTTGTAAAGAATGAAAAGACCTTTCCGAAAAGTCAAGAATCAATGAATTCCGAATTACGATGAATTTACTACGAATTTTACAAGACTGCTGATTTTTGTGAGAAAAAGACCTATGAATTTTGATAAAAAAGATGAGGATGAAGAACAATGGTGTTTATATATCGGCACAAAATCCTAACTTTAAACCCACTAATTATCCGTATTTAAATCTGATCCATTATTTAGGCCCACTATTTTATTTCAATTTTTAATCCTATTTTTTTTTTAAATTTTAATCCCTTTTCTATTTATTCTTTTATTATTATTATTATTATTAATCCAAAAATTACGGGATATTACATAGCTTTACTGGGTAAGCATTGCTGAAATTTTGTTAATAATCCAGATTTTTTGGTTGCACGAGTTTATAAAGCAAGGTATTTTCCTAATAATACTTTGTTTGAAGCAACTCGTGAAGGGGGATCAAGCTTTATATGGTCTGGTTTGTGGCAAGCTAAGGAGGTTCTCGGGAAGAGGTACAAATGGGTATTGGGTGATGGTGAGAAAATTAAGGTGTTTCAAGATGCATGGCTGAGAGGCAAGACAGATTTTAGGGTGGAGAGTTGTAATGCACACAAAACTGAAAGGATTAAAACATGTGAATTGTTCATTCTTGGCGAAAAAATGTGGGAAGCTCAAAAGGTGTATAACTTGTTCCAAATTCGTGATGCTAAGCAAATCTTAGCAATACCTATTCCTCATAACCAGGTCTGTGATCGTTTTGCTTGGGCTCTTTCAGTTGATGGGAAATATAGTGTAAAATCTGGGTATAAGTATTGGCATATGAATCACAGTACATGTCGCATGGTTAATCAAGGACATGGGTGGACGAATATATGGAGTGCAGAAGTCCCGCATAAGGTAAAAATATTTTTATGGCATTTCTATAGGAACAACGTGTCTATCAGAAACCTACTTAGAGGCAGAGGAGTGCAAACAACAATCTTATATCCGATGTGCTAATCTGATGTGGAGCATCTGTTACATGTATTTTTTGGTTGCAATTTCGATACCCAATGCTGGAGGGTTATGGGGATTTCTCTTGATATGTCCATGACTGAATCAGGTTCAGATTGGCTGCTAGAAAGACTCTCAAATGCGATGTAGGATATGATTGTGTAAACAGCTATGGTTCTTTGGGGAATTTGGAATGCAAGAAACTTAAAAGTCTGGGAACAAAAACAAGTAACTCCAGATTTAGTTATAGAGTGGAGCATGAAACAAATAGATGGGTGGAGAGACACAATGAAAAACAGTCTGAGTACTGGACTTAGTAGACTGCAACATGATAATGCGAGTGAATCAAGTGGAAATCACATGCCGAAGGAAAGCTTGAACTGAATATGGATGCTTCAGTTTACGGGGACTTCATCATGCACGATTGGTACGGTCCTCCGTGGTCACAAAGGAACTTTTATTCAGGCAAGAAATTTAAGAAGTGAATGGAAAAGCTTGAAGCTCTTAATTGGGTGCAGGAAATGTAGGTGACAAATGTCGAAATCGAGAGTGAGTCAATGCTTACAGTGAATGCATTAAATAAGAAGTTGGAGTATTACTTCCATAATACTAGACCTGAAATCTCTGTTTCTTTTGTTAAAAAGCATGCCAATAAGGTTGCCCACTTGTTAGAGCAAGTCCAATGCTAATGCTAAAATAGATGTAGTTATTGCTATAATATGAAATCAAAAAGTGATTTTTGATGTTAAAATAGAATTTATAATCCAATGCATGGTTTTAAAATGACATTAACTAGATCCAAATTTAGCTATATTTGCCTTGCATGGTGAATTGCTTTAATGCTTTTTCTTCTCCTTGTTGGAGACTCTGCTTTGCTCTAATATAAGTCCATTTTGATTCCAAAAAAAAAAATTGGAATGAGTTTTGAAAATTTATATTCCAAACTTTAATTAGTTCTATACTGATTAATCATTTTAATTTGTAAAAAAAAATGAAATTCATGATTAGCGGCCCAGCATGGAATCGAAAATTATAATATTTTATTACAATAAATAATTACAAGAGAAATGTTATAAATATGTGAAAACAACTTGAAATTTCTCTTCGGAATTGGGTTCCCTCCGGTACCTTAATTTGTTTCATGCAACGAATCTATTGATCTGAGTTGTCACTTTCTTTGTGTCTGTACAAATTCATGACATGTACTTCATATAGTCTGTGTGAACCAACAAAATACTAACAATATATTTGCAATATTAAATCTTTTTAATTCTTTTGCCTAGACCCGACAATTTCGACAAAACGAATCGACAAACCCATCTACTTTCACACTTTCACCGTTTGCTTTGCACTTCACTTTTTTTTTAGTTCACTTTCAGAGTGAACGGTTCGGAAAAGAAGAATATATAATTTTCTAGTCTTTGCACTTTGCAGTGAATTGAATTTTCAAATTTGGTTGAGCAAACTAAAGTGAAGAATGCTAAAACATTTCTCCTGATTTTAATTTAGTCACAACCAAACAATCTGCAATAGCTGATCACAGGTCCACATCTATTGTCCCATTTTCCGACCTAATATAAACCACTGCCATTCCTTCTTTTTCAACCCTCAAAGATTTTATAATTGATAGTATTTTTCTTGATTCAATTGGGTTAAAACTTAAGATTTGTATGCCTGTTCCTCTATAAATTTTAATCTGAATATCTTTAAATTCGAGAAATCTGCATATTACCTGAAAACAAACATGTACCAGCTAGTAAAATGTTGCTCCAATAATATTTATAATAGTAGTTACTAATTTGATAAATTATATCTGTCTGTGTATATTTTCAGATTTACAAGCCAGGCTATGATTCGTAAAGCCATACAGCAGCAGTTACCAACATGTGTAATAGATTAACACAAGATAAACATATTTACTTTAAGCATCTAACAATATTCGAAGTTCACATAAAAAGTTACCACCCAAATATACTTCCACAGTAATCGGACAGTTTCTGTAAATCAATCATCATAAGTACGGCACTCATCAGTCTCAGGGTTCTCCTTGCAGTACTCCTCCAACGGGTCCGATTCTTTCTTCTTGTCCCTTGCATGGCTAGCTGCTGCACTCAACTCCTCAACCTCGTCCCACGCAGCTACACACTCTCCGCTCACAGGGTCACCTGCACAAGCCTCCTCTGCATCCTTGATGCTCTCGGCCACTTTTTCGGAGATGTCTCCAGGTTTTGCTGCCACAGGTCGAAGTACCATCCGACCTGACCGAAACTGAGTGGAGAGTTTCCATGGTTGGCTGAGTTTCAACCACGAAGACTTGATGACAGGTGCTTCTGAGGCCCTGGTTAAGACTCTTGGAGTTGAAAGGCTGACCCCGGATAACGTTGCAGCCATTGCTTGATATTATTGAATGGCCACTTTGTTACGAAAAAATTGTGTGAAAGGGTGCAATGAAATGAAGAGTCAAGTGTAAATTTATAACTTGCGGTGTAATGAATTTTAAGCACTGATTTCTTATCATCTATATTCCAAGCATGACCATTCGTGTCACAATACATATTTGACATAAGCTCTAAAACCTTGTGATATTTTACAGCTTTTGCTGCTCAATGAAAAATTGAGGCTTACAACCCATCTCTTATGCGAAATTTTATGTTAAAACTTTAAATTAAAAAGGAAAAAAAATTAAGAATAGCTGGGGATACAATCACAAATACCCTCTTCGTCCCAAATTACTTGTTCACTATAATTTTTTCATTTATTTAAAATTTCGTAAACACGGGACTCTACATATTATATTTTAAATTTGCTTTTCGTAAAAAAAATTAATTGATATAAACAAACAAAGTTAATCATATTTTACATAGTTATATATTCAATACCCCTTAAAAAGTAAATTGCGAGGCAGAATAAAAATTATTTGCGGGAAATACTAATTTAATTTAGAAAATAAGTAACAATTATTTGACCATTCAAACAATAAATTATAGGGATTTTTTTTAAAAATACCTTCATTATGAATCTTTTTTTCAAAAATACGTTAATTTTGAAAATTATTTATAAAAATACATTTTTTTTAAAACTATTTTCAAAAATACGGTTTGCAACCCCTGCAACCCAAAATACAACTTAATAATTCTTTTGACATTTTATCAAACAGCGCTTACAACCTTGCAATTCAAAATGCAACTTAATAATTCTTTTGACATTTTATCAAACAACGTTTGCAACCCCTGCAACTCAAAATGCCACTTAGTAATTTTTTTTTTGTCATTTATCAAACAATTTGCAAACGTCGATTCAACTTAGTTATTCTTTTTGATATTTTATCAAATGATTTGCAAATGTCGGTTTGCAACCCATACAATCCAAAATAATTGGTATGCAAAAAAGTATAAATTCAACCCATGCAACTTTTATCTTTGTGTGCCATTCGTCGAACAAGCAATAATATCAATCAAAAATCCAATTCATGAGTAATTAGAATAAAGTAAAATCACAAATAACTCACCAAATTAACTCAAAAATCAACAATAAGAATCGGAAACATAATTAACCCCAAATATATATACATATACATATATAAATCTACAAATTTTGTATATATATGTTTATGTATATATATCGAGAAAATATCCAGATAAAAATCAAAGAGGAGATGAGAAGAAGGGGGAAAACAAGAATGAACAATAGTTTTCGGTGATTGATATGGAAGGTCAAGAAGAAGGAGAAGGTCAGAAGAAGGAGACGTCGTTTCTCCAAATACAAATAAAAGTATAAAATAGAATATATACACATGGGTCCCCTTCCACAACCACAGGTGATTGGAAGAATTTATCAACCACCACCCGCAACTAAATATTGCGGGGGGTCTCAGTCACCAAAATACCCCTCACCCCCGCAATGATACATTGTGAGGGGTCTCAGTTACCAAAACACCCTTCTTTTCTTGTTGGACCAAGTTTCATGGATTTAATGTAAATAGTATTGGGCTTGCATATAATTGTATTGGGCTTAGATATAATTTTATATTGGGTCTGTACAAAAATAATATTTTATTAAATTAATTTATATTAATTTTTTGTTTTTTATAATTAATTATATTATCAAAAATTAAAATAAAATTATAAAATTAATAATCATAGCTAATAATTTAAAAGCCATTCAATAAAATATTGATTAAATATTGATTATAAATAAAATTTTAATAATTTTTTATTGTGATAAGGTAAAAAATTAAATTAATTAATTATATTGACACAATGCACTATACCTTGCGGTTTGTGTTTCACCAACATTAGCAAGAACGGGAGGAACGTACGGTAAATGTCCCACAATTTTGTTGCCATCCCTTGTCCACCTAGGCATGATGTAAATACTTGGTATCTTTGTTCTATCTTTCTTGACTAGATAGTGAATGATGTGTTTACAAATCATTCCGGAATGTTCGAAATTCTTGCAAATACATTCAATTGTTCCTTCACTAGAAACAAATATCCGATAACTTCTTCTACTATTCTCCGGCAATGTAGACTTCTCAACCAAGTACATTTTAAACCAACTTTCACTATTTGAAGCCCTTTTCATTGTATAAGATGCACTTTTTACATATTCTTTTTGAAAGCGCTTAAACATCTCTTTCGTGTAAATCTTGGATGCTTCAATTTCCAAGGATGAGCGCAATACTAACCTCCTTGCCGTTTCTTCGGTCTCGTAATCGCCTTTAACCTCTCTAAGATATTGTGCCTCCAAAGCTTTTTGTGAGTTCTCAATGAATTCTTTCAATCCAGTAGATGCTTTTACATATTCATCAAAAAAAGCGTTCATGGATTCGCTCCTTGAGGTAGTGGTCATACCGGCGGCAAAATATTCTTTTGTATAAGCGCCAATCCATTGATCTTTAATACTAAACATTTGATTTAGCCAAACATGATCTTGAAGTTGGTATTTCGCAACTAAATCTTCCCACCTACCTTCGAATTCCGTTGGTGTCAAGGACTTGTACACACATGCATTAAAATCCGATTTGAATTCCGGATAATTGGTGTATAGAGTAGATAATTTTTCCGAAAATTTACTACTGATATGTCATGTACAATATGTATGTTTTGTTTGTGGCATAACCTTGGCAATAGCATTCCCCAAAGCAACATCTTGATCGGTGATAATTGTGATTGGCGCTTTGTTGTCAACGGCTTCCAACCATGTTTCTAAAACCCATTTATAAGATTCCTCTTTCTCATCCCTCACAAGTGCAAATCCAAACAAAATATTTTGGAAGTGGTGGTTCACCCCCGTGATAGGTATGAAAGGCATACAATAGCTGTTCGTTCGATAAGTTGAGTCGAATGTAACCACATCGCCAAAATTCTTGTAAGCGTTCATGGACCGAGGATCAACCCACACCAAACCCCTAACACGATTCTCGTCATCCACATCCACACGGTAGAAAAATTCACCATTAATGCTCTCTTGTTGTAATTGTCGTAACAAGAGCAAACCACACTCCGCATCACCATCATCAAACACTCGACGCCGAATATCACGTATGACATTGCGTATGTCTTGATTAGAAAACCCTAAATTTTGAACACCCCCACTTGTCTCACTAAGTAATCTCATAATTTTTGCCGTCTCGATCCCCGATTTGTTAAACAACTCAATCAATACTCGGGTGATGGGATCTATATTTTATGGCCGTCTAAAAAATTGTGTCTTATCCGGTGTCACCATAGCATGATTGTGCACCAACTTGATCGAAGTTATTTTCCATTTGTTAATTTTCACTTGATGAGCGACACACATTCTTGCACAACAACCCGTTCTTGGAATTGAATCTCTAATTCGTTTTCCTTTAACATGAGATATCGGTGTTAGTCTTCCACCTTTCTTACAAATAAACATACGAGATGATGGATCATGACTACGTGAATGTCTATGAGTATTTCGAATAATTACATCGAATCCGACATTTCGACCATAATCCCTATAAAACTTTTCCGCCTCATCTAACGTATCAAAACTCATACCAACACAAGGCACAACATCATTGATATTCGAAAATGTAAAATCACAATCATTTGTATTATCCCTATTATTTTCCTCATCATTTTCCTCATCTTCTTCACTATAATCACAATCATTTCAACCAACATTATCATCTCCATCAATAGTTTCATTTGTTTTTCCCTTACTATCATAACTATCAACATCTATAATTTCATCATCAACAAATAATTTACGAAAAGCATGTTTTTGGTAACGGGAGGTGTATAATAATCGTAACCCTTATGCTCACTAGATGAACTAGAATCACCAAATAAATATGAAGCCATACTAATAAGAATACTAACCTTGAGTTGAATGATCTTCAAAAAATTTGAAAATGGAGCTCCAAAACAAAATAGGGTTTGTTTGAAAAAAAGGGAAAGGGGAAGGAAGGGGCTGCGGGGGTTTAAGGTGGCAGTCTACCCCTCAATGAAACATTGCGGGGGTGTGAGCCACCGCAATGAGACATTGCGGGGGAGGTGCATTAAATGCAACCAAATACCCACCGCAATGTTTCATTGCGGGGGTTGGTAGCCCAGCAATGTTTCATTGCGGGGGGTGGTGCATTTAAAGCAGCCACCGGCCAACTGTCCAGCTTTTATTGCTGGTTTGAGCTTAGTCCCCCCGCAATGTTTCATTGCTGGGGGTATTTTTTTTTTGTTTTTTTATTTTAAACCCTTAATATATTCTCAAAAATTAAAATAAATGCATAAAAATCATAAATATGTTTTATACATTATTAGAGATGGTTTTAATTACATATATTACATTTAATTATTTTTCTAGGTCCAATTATGTTGAAACACATGTTAAACCTTATAGATAATTACTAGTTCGAAAATAATTGTGAGTTATTAATATTTTTAATTTTGTTTTTTAAAATAATAAAATTAATTCTAAACAATGTTTCAAAATATTTTACCATGCATCTCTAATTCTACGGTGAAAAAAATATATGATTACTCGTTCTAATATAAATATATATAATTGATATTTTTTTCAAAATTGCTTTTAAATTTAATAAAAATTAATATTAAATATAAATTTAATATAACTAATGTTTCCAAATATTCTATGGTGAAACACATGTTAAACCATACACATGATTACTCGTTCACAAATAATTGTGTTCTAGTTTTTTCATTTTTATTTTTTTAACATAATAATGATTACACACATGTTAATTTGATTTTCAAATCAATATTTTGAATGTTTATACTTTATATTAGTAGTTTATCATTTGTAGAAATTAAAAAATTAAATTTAATTCAATAATTTAAATTTTGTGGTACATGTCAATATTTTAAATTTTGTCGCACATCAATATTTTTGTAATATTTTATAATTTTAAAATATTGTAAGGGCAGCCCAGTCCAGCCCAAATTAAACCCAGCCCAATAAGGGCAGTCCTGGAAATAAAAGAAAGTTAAATACACCCGCAATGAATCATTGCGGGGGAGCATTGAAACATTGCGAAGAACCCCCGCAATGATTCATTGCGGGGGTGGCTGGTGGTCAATTCTCAGCCACCCGTGGCTGGGGACCAAAACCCTATATACATATATATATATATGTTAGTGATCAAATAAAAACTAAAATTAAAATAGAAACTAGAAACTAATCTAAACTCTTAGATTAATCTAATCTAATGGTCCTCTACTACACCACACACAGTTAAAATACACCCTCACATACACAATCCCACCTAATTCCCTTCGTTTTAATTTGATTTTTCCCGTGAATCGGTGAACTTTTTTTGAAATCCGACTTCACTATATTTTTCTCCATCTTCCAACGATCAATATGTATACCATATGTGCTATATTACGGAGTACTAAAATTTTAGTAATTTCTGTAAGAATAAATAGTGATTTCAGCATAGATCTAGCGATTTATTTTTATATACGTATAAATTTAGTGATTTTGCGGTACAAATTTTGTAATTTACGTATAGATCTGGAGAAAAAATCACTACATTTACGCAGAAATCATTATTTATTATTACAGGAATCACCAATCACATTGTGACACTACACTAAAATGTCACGTAGTAGGCATTTCTGACCAACTTCGGTTGGTATTATTCGGTCGTTTTTGAAAAGACGTGTGCCAGCTCATATCACGGACCAATCACATTGCGATACTACACTAAAATGTTGTTATGTGCATTAAATGCACGTAGTAGGCATTTCTGACCAACTTCGGTTGGTATTATTCAGTCGCTTTTGTTGTCGACGTGGAATGCCACATGGTTTGCTACTTAGAAAATGGGGCCTATTACATACATAACCAACCGAGGGTTGGTTGGTTTTGACATCATTTCTGACCAGAATTTGGTTGGTTATATTCAGTTGGAAATAAAAACATAACCAACCGAACATTAGTCGGTAGGTGGTTGGTTTTTATCTATTTCCAACCAAACCTGTTGGTTGGTTTTATTCAGTCAGAAATAGACGTCATTTCCAACCAATCCTTGACGGTCCATTTTATAATGGTCGCTTATGACCTCTGTTTCTTGTAGTGATTTTGGTGATTCTCGCAAGCATAAATAATGATTTATCGTCGGAATATATCAAATATGGTATGCAGACTGATTGTTGCGAGATGAAGAAAAATACAATGAAGTCAGATTTCAAAAAAATATCACCAATTAACGGGAAAAAATTTAATTACAAATGGAGGGGATTAGGTGAGGTTGTGTGTGAAAGAGTGTATTTAATTGTGTGTGGTGCAGTTTCTAGTTTTTATTTTAAATTGATTTCTATTTAAGTACGACTCTATATATATATACATATATATATAGGGTCCCCTTCCACAACCACAGGTGATTGGAAGAATTTATCAACCACCACCCGCAACTAAACATTGCGGGGGGTCTCAGTTACCAAAATACCCCTCCTCCCGCAATGTATCATTGCGGGGGGTCTCAGTTACCAAAACACCCTTCTTTTCTTGCTGGGCCAAGTTTTATGGATTTAATGTAAATAGTATTGGGCTTGCATATAATTGTATTGGGCTTAGATATAATTTTATATTGGGTCTGTACAAAAATAATTTTTTATTAAATTAATTTAAATTAATTTTTTGTTTTTTATAATTAATTATATTATCAAAAATTAAAATAAAATTATAAAATTAATAATCATAGCTAATAATTTAAAAGCTATTCAATAAAATATTGATTAAATATTGATTATAAATAAAATTTTAATAATTTTTTATTGTGATAAGGTAAAAAATTAAATTAATTAATTATATTATCAAAAATTAAAATAAAATCATAAAATTAATAATTAGAGATAATAATTTAAAAAGTATTTAATAATTTTTCATAAAATATTTAATTAAATATTAACTATAAATATAATTTTAATAATTTTTTATTACGAAAAAGGAAAAATTAAATTAATTAATTTTAAATAAACAATTTTTTATTACGAAAAAAGAAAAATTAAATTAATTAATTTTTTATGTGAAATTACCTTATTACCCCCCACCCCAACCCCCACAATGAATCATAGAGGTGTACATGACCCCCACAATTTTGTTGCCATCCCTTGTTCACCTAGGCATGATGTAAATACTTGGTATCTTGGTTCTATCCACCGCAATGCTTCATTGCGGGGGTTGGTAGCCCATCAATGTTTCATTGCGGGGGCTGGTGCATTTAATGCAGCCACCTGCCAACTGTTTAGCTTTTAATGCTGGTTTGAGCTTAGTCCCCCCGCAATGTTTCATTGCTGGGGGTATTTTTTTTTTGTTTTTTTATTTTAAACCCTTAATATATTCTCAAAAATTAAAATAAATGCATAAAAATCATAAATATGTTTAATACATTATTAGAGATGGTTTTTATTACATATATTACATTTAATTATTTTTCTAGGTCCAATTATGTTGAAACACATGTTAAACCTTATAGATAATTACTAGTTCGAAAATAATTGTGAGTTATTGATATTTTTAATTTTGTTTTTTAAAATAATAAAATTAATTCTAAACAAAGTTTCAAAATATTTTACCATGCATCTCTAATTCTACGGTGAAAAATATATCTGATTACTCGTTCTAATATAAATATATATTATTGATATTTTTTTCAAAATTGCTTTTAAATTTAATAAAAATTAATATTAAATATAAATTTAATATAACTAATGTTTCCAAATATTCTATGGTGAAACACATGTTAAACCATACACATTATTACTCGTTCGCAAATAATTGTGTTCTAGTTTTTTCATTTTTATTTTTTTAACATAATAAATGATTACACACATGTTAATTTGATTTTCAAATCAATATTTTGAATGTTTATACTTTATATTAGTAGTTTATCATTTGTAGAAATTAAAAAATTAAATTTAATTCAATAATTTAAATTTTGTGGTACATGTCAATATTTTAAATTTTGTCGCACATTAATATTTTTGTAATATTTTATAATTTTAAAATTAATTTTTTTTTATTTTACATACAAAATAATGTAAATTGAAATTTATATAATTCAAATAAAATTGATGATCCAAAACACTTTAAATTTTATATTTTGAAAAATAAAATTATTATTTATAACATTAATGTAAATATAATATTAACACAAAATAAAAGTCCATATAATAAACCCAAAATTAAAGGGCAGTCCTGGAAATAAGGGCAGCCCAGTCCAGCCCAAGTTAAGCCCAGCCCAATAAGGGTAGTCCTGAAAATAAAAGAAAGTTAAATACACCCGCAATGATACATTGCGGGGGAGCATTGAAACATTGCGGTGAGTGGCTGGTGGTCAATTTACAGCCACCCGTGACTGTGGACCAAAACCCATATATATATATATATCGAAGTCTTATTTTTTATAAAAATAAAAGTATACAATTAAAAAAAATATATGTAGGGTAGTAAAATTAGAAATAAAATTATAAAAGAAGTAGTGTTAAAATTATAAAATATATGTTAGATTAAATTTTATTCGTAAGCAAGCTAACGAGGTAGCTCATGGTCTAGCTAAAATGCCTTGTGATATTAATTGCTTAGTAACTTTCACGTCTCCTCCTACTCATTTGAACGAGATTTGTAATTTTGAGATGATTTGAATAAAATCCTTAGTTTCAAAAAAAAAAAGAAGTAGTGTGGGACAAAATTATACTCCAACATATGAAAAATGAAAAGGGAAAGTCCACTCTGCTTATCTTTCTTCTTCCATAACTAAATTAATCTATTACTTCAACTTCATTACTCTGATCTCAATCTAGGAAGTTCACTTCCATTCTCGTACATGACATGTCGGAAACTGTGGTGGAACATCTCCCTGTTAACACCTGCTGTCTACAGGTGTACACACACACACTATGTGTGATTTCTAGTTGTCTTTGTTTCTTTTTGTGTGTAATTACTATTATAATTCTCTTGTATGTGCTGATTTTTTGTTTTGAATTTGCCTTGTGTAGTGGCAAGAGGAAGTATCCAGGCTAAAAGGGGAACTTTCTGAGTCGAAAGCCAAGCTCATCGAGTCGACGAAAGCTCGAAAAGCTCTTCGAAAGGCTATACGTATTTTAGAACCACAGAATCAGATGCTCAGAAAAGGTACTTGTACAATTTTACATTTATAATTAGTCGGTGATGGAAGAAATTTAGTTGATGTATGAGCTAGTGATTGTTTTTGTAGTGCTTTCTTTCATATGTTAAGTTACTAGCTTCCTAAAATCTCAGGTGCTAAGGAAGCGGGCTTACCATGATCATATCACATATTTAACATCAAACGAGCTAACTCGTTTTAAGTTTGGATGATGAAAACAAGAAATGTGATAAAAATGTAAAAATATCACTTTTTTAGTATTCCAAACTAACTATTTTTCACACTTGGAATTTGTGTTTTCTTTTAACAAAGTTGGACTTCAAATGTTATTAGTCAACTTTTGTGAATTATTTTTGAGATTAGATTATTGTGTTGTTATTAATATTATAGTGAGTAGATTAGTAGGATATTTTGGTACTTAAATATGATTCTAGAGTTATTTTGGGAGTTCTGCTCTTGAATTAATCATACCAGTGATCTTTACAAGGTAGATAAATTTAATTAGTTTCCTTTTCATTGAAAACTTTGCATAGATATATTTCACGTAAAAAATATCTACATAAGCATTGGAATTTCTCAGTTTTTCATATTGAATTAGAAAATGAGATTAAAACCTTGGTGCTTTTTGTGTGACTTCCTATATTTGGTTTTTTTTTATCTCGTCCATGTATTGTTTTACATTAGGAACTCAACTTAACCATTTCCATTAGTGGAACAGGGATGTCACTGTTCGAAAGTCTGGTATAATGAATTTCTTACCATTTTCGTTGATTATCTCTAGTGATTATTGCTTAGCTACGGCTAATCCTGATTTGAAAATTTTAATTTCAGAATGTGAGGAAGAGAAAAAACGAGCAGAAGTCAGAGAGAAGGAAATGTCTTCTTTGAGGTCTGAGATATCCGCTTGGAAGCAAAAGGTTAGTTTAGGATCCAAAGGTATGAGCGAAAAAGCTGGAATTCTGCAGGTAAGTGTGTCTGAAGGAGAAAAGCATATATACAATGGTAGCGAAGCATGGAATATAGGGAAGGATGAATTAGCTGTGGGGAAGAAATTGCAAGCAGAAAATAGGGAGTTGGAAATGAAAGAATTGGCTATCAAAGTTTCTGCTGAGGAAGAAATCTCTTTACTGAAGTCTCAAATAACATCAATACAGCAACGGCTTGTTCCAGGAGATCAAGATGTGCACAAGGACTTAGTAGCTCAAGATGCGGATGGAGAAGTAACTCTTCTTCAAGAGTGCGTTGTTGAAAGAGAGACAGAAATACATAGCCTCGCAGAGCTTTTTAAGAAAGTAAAAAACAAAGCAGATTGTGAATATAAGAACTCTGAGGAAGGAAGGAAAATAGCCAATGACAATTGTTGGGCTGAAAACGTACTTGAAGGGGATGAAAGACAGATAAAAGTAATAGAATCGTCTGTACGAGTTCCATTTGAGAATAAAATGCCTTCATTGGAGTCTCAGTTAACACATTTGCAGCAACATGCTGTCTCGGGGGCTCAAGATTCATCTAGAGCTGAAGATGCAGAAAAAGAAATAACTCTTCTGAAGTCACACATTTCTGATAGGGATATAGAAATAAATCGGCTGAAAGAGTCTCTTCCGAAAGAGAATACTAGACCATACTCTGAGATGAAAAAAATTGATGAAGAGAGGAAAAAGGCTGATGCAGAAAATTGTAGTGCTGGAAAAATGTACGCAGACAAAGAGGCAGAAGAGAAACAAAAGGAATTGGCTATTAGACTTGGTTTGGAAGCTGAAATATCTGCAGTGAAGTCTCAAATCGTATTGCTGCAGAAAGGAAATGGAGTTCGAAATGAGAGAAAAGTACCAAGATTGTTTCAAGCACAAGTATCTGAAGAGCAGACCGAATTAAATCAGCTCAAGAAACTTCTAGAGAAAGAGATAAACAGAGCAGATTCTGAAGCGAAAAAAGCGAAGGAAGGGATGCAGAAAGCTAATGAAGCAGAGAAGATGGTAAAGACTGAAAAAAGTAGGGCTGATGAAGAACAAAGGCTTGCTGCTACTGAGAGGAAAAGGGCTGAGGAAGCAACACTTCAGTTGGAGAGGTTAAGGGCTGAGGTTCAGGTCCTAAGATCAAATTTGGTTTCAGAGACATTGAAGTTGGAGGAAACAAACAAAAACCTTGAGACAGAAAAACAGAAGGTTATAGAAGAAAAACAGCGCACAGATAATGAGAGGACTAAAGCGGCAGAAAACAGTAGAGTTTTAGAAATGACTAAGAGGCATCTCTTGGTAGAAAAATCTCATGCTGAAATTTTATCTCTACAAATGAAAGATGATAGACATGGCCTTGGGAAATTACAGGAGGGAATAGCTGAACACGCATCCTTTACAAAAATTGTCAAGGCTCTGGGTGACGATTCTCTTAAAAACACAGGTTTTAGAACAGGAAAGTTAAATAGTTTGCCACAATTAGAGGTGATAAATAGAGAATCCGGGGTTTCAAAATTAAATATGGATTGTGTGCAATGTAGAGGATTGAGTAAAAAACTCAAAGTAAAACAAAAGGCAAAAAGAGAAAAAAAGCTGGCAGATACAGAGATGGCTAAAGCAGAAGAGCTGAGAAAGGTTGTTGGAACATATGGTGGGAAAGCGATGCTGGATAAAAGGCAGTTTGAGGAGTTAGCTCATGAGCTAGAAGACAACAGATGCAAGACAGATGAACTAAAGAAGGCTATACATGAACTTATGTCCTCGGGAATATTGGTTAATCCTCTTGTCAATAACAGCACAAATACGGATACGAGAAGAGTTAAGCTGTTAAAAAAAGAATTAAAGATTGGTAAAATGGAAGTCAAACATGCTAAAGAAGTTGCTAGCTTGGAAAAGAGTCGTAATCTTTTACTCCAACAAGAAATGTGGCGCATAAAGAAGGAATGTTCTCGGATCTCTGATCACTTTGACTCTTTAGAGAAGTGTTTCTCAAGAGATGTAGGCATAGATGATCTGGAAAAGGTTAGCTATACCATCTATCTATAGTACAAGATATATTGTTTGTGGTGCTTGTCCCCCCTCCCCACTCTTTGTCCTCTTTACATGCAAGGTTGTGTACTTCAACATAGAAAATTGCCAAGTTCTATACTGGGTATATATCTCAAGCCTCAATGATCAGATAGCTACATAAATATAAATAGATGAGATATTTATCATCCGTTTTGGATGATAGATTCTTTATATTTTGATTGCTGTAGCAACCATACTTCTTTGCTTGGGTTTGTATTTTGTAACATTGTTCAGCTCTTTACGTCAATGTTGTCTACTTTAGCATGTACTATTGAAACTTTGTTTGCTTACTTGTTTTGCTTCAAAAAATATTCACCTTTATTTGTTCTAGCTCATTTCTAAAGCATGCACGGTCTTCTGTTTATTGAGGCAGTTTACTTTGCTCTGCAGAAGTGCAATATTTCTAGAGGGAGAGGTTTGAATTTGAAAAGGAAATTCTTAGAGGAGGAACCATGTCAGATGCTTACTGGAGCCCTACATGAATCTGAAAAGGGCCGTAGTAATCCATAACAGTTATTAAATCTAGATTGGTGCCTTTGCATAGAGGTTCTAAACAGAAAATCCTAAGAGTTCTCCGTGATAATTTCCAACACGGTGTACTTTTTCCGATTAAACATTGGTGGGATGACAGGAAGGAGGTGATTTGTCTGAAGCCGAATTGAACAAGTTTGCAGAAGGGAGCACAGATTTGCAACCAACCATCTGACGGCCGTCTATTAGTATATCAGTGGTGGCTGAAGATGTTGTTAGAAGTCCTTCTAGCATTGATGCTGGTGCGCACAAGGTTGAACATGATGCTGGTGTGCGCAAGGTTGAACATAATAAGAAAGACAAAGGAATTCTCAGTGCTGTTAAATCTAATTAATGTAATTAGTCAGAAGTGGGATCAAGTGCCAGCACAGCAGAGAAATACTTATACTGCAGGATGTGCTAATCCGTCATTTAGTGCAACAATGAGGTGAAAAGAATCGTTCGTTTGCTACCTCATCTGCAAGATGAAAATCGAAAAGAGTTTTTTTGGTTTTCGACAGTAACAAGGTCGTTTTTGGTTGTTTATGATAGATGTTCAAGTGTTTTATTTGGTTTTCAATATATCACAACTTCAAACTTGAGAGATAGTTGTTAAAGCTTTAATGCTTAAATCCTACATTTGATTTCATTTGTATATTTGGGTTTGTCAGTAGTCAGTAATTTGGTTTATTTTCGAAATTGGACAAGAAAGTTAAAATATGGGTTCTTACATCTGTATAGTTGGTTTGTTGTTTGTGACTTTGTGTGATAGATACCTAGAAACGAAACAAGTTTTCTCACAAGCAGTAATCAGAATTTAATCCATAGACAAATTTATCATTCACAGACAGAGAGAGAGAGGCGGAGAGGTGTTCAAATATAGCATAAGATCCATTTGGGGCCTTCCTCTAACACCTTAAGGTTTTAGATGAGCTGGTTACTCAACATGGTATCAAAGCTCTGGTCGGCGGGGGTCACGAGTTCGACTCCCTGCCACCCCCAATATTCTGGTTACTCGCCGACCTGAAGCACTTGGTGGACCACAACTAAATTCCCGGGTACTCCAAAAAATACTTGAATTCAAAATTTAATTATGAAAATATTAAAATTTATTAATCCAATCACCACAACTGGATAAAAGGGATATAAGGCTATGAATCAAGAATAGTCCGATCAATGAGTGTATAAAATCATCGCCCTAAACTTGACCTTGTCACCTCATATGCCAAAAAACATGCAGCATTTGCAGGAACGCTTTTAGCCTCTTCCTAATTTTGATGTGTCTAGTCCTCCTGCTAGGTACTGCTTCAGGCCTTCATAGATTCCAATCATGGTTGCATTTCCTGGAATTTCACGTGCCATTGTAAGCACCAATCCTCGAAAGAGGCCCCTGGCACCTGCAGTCTCGAATACATGCCTTGATCCTCGAAAGAGGCCCCTGACACCTGCAGTCTCGAATACATGCCTTGCCACATCAATTGGCCCCCCATACTTCACAGCAACAGAGCCGTAGCTCGCTTCTGCCATCGCACTCTGAGCTTGCAGTCTGTGCTTTGACAAACAAATTTGATCAGCTAGTTCGTAGCTAGAAATATGTATTATTGTGACAGATGGGATCATCAGAGCTAGCTTTGGAAATTTTAAATAAGAATGTAAAATGTGATTCAATAAAAACAATCCAGGCGAGTCGGTTCTATCAGGAAGCAAACTACATATGAAAAATAATTATAAATTAGGAAGCCAATTTATAAAACTACATCGCCATGACTTTCTTATGAATCAATGGAACATACACAAACAAATTATAAAATTGGCAAGAAAACTTAATGAAACTAGGTTAGGAACATACAAATTTGTGAAATGACACTAAAAACAGGGGCTAAAATGTATGATTCCAGTTTTTTGTTATGAACCGGTGTAAGGGTCGAAATGTATGATTTCAGTAACCCAGGTACTAAAAGGTACACTTTTAAAACACAAGGACTGATAGGTATATGGTACTAAATCTCAGGGTTTAAAAGGTCATTAAACCATTTTATTATCAATAATTCAACTTTGTTCCTTGTACCTTTGCTCCAGATAAATTCATTTGCCTCAAGTGGGAGTGCATTTCCTTTCAAACTATCACTACTCCAACATCTACATTTTCATAAATAATGTTATATATATATATATATATATATATATATATATATATATATATATATATATATATATATAACTGGTAATCGTCTAATCGACAATGTATATGAGACATATAAAGTTTTGTTATGTATACATAATACAATTAATCTCATGTCTTGAGTGATTGATGTAGCAAAATTCTTTTGCTTCTAAGTGGTACAATCATGATATAATTGATCACCGATTGCAAGAATCTTTATCTTAGAAAAACATACAACATTCTCCTAATTTTAGATGTGTTATGAAGAATCTATATATGAAATGTTGATCAGTTTATAGATACGAGCATTGAATTGCAAGAAACAGTGCAAGAAACAGATCAAGGTAGATATTTATAGATATGAGTATTGAATTGCAAGAAAAAGATCAAGTAGACATGCTGAATATCGTGAAACAAGTGTAAAATGTAAGTAAGATACGTATTGTCTAGAATATAATGAAATATCGTAGAACAAGTTGGAATATGCTTATATAGTTAAAATGTCATGTCACTTAGGAGATGTCTAGAATATGCTAGAATATCGTGGAACAAGTGTAAAATGTAAGCTAGTGTCTAGAATAAGCTAGAAGATTGTTGATATGGACAGAAAAATAATTATAGAAATATAATTGACGGTCCAATGAAAAGGCTCGATATTTAATGCTCAAATCCCTAATTATTCATTAATTTCGTAATTAATGAATAGGGAAAATATACAGCTCATTAAAAGAGCCCAAATTATGGAAATCTTATCAAAGACGGATCCGGAATCCCAATTAAAGGCAATTAATGAGTCATAGCCTTTATCAACAAGGAAAAGACTTATTCAGCAAGCAATACGATGTTTATCCAATATCAAAAAGGAGACTTATTCGCTAAGTCTCCTAAACATACCATAAATACTAGGCTCCAGACGCCTATATAAGGTCCCTGATCCTACAATCAGAACTACGTCTTTGGCTTGATTCTCAATAACAATTTGAGATACGTAGGCATCTTGTGAGGACCGATTTAGTCTCGAAACACAAGTGCAACCATTAAAGCTCGAAGCTCATTAATCCTAGCAATTAATATACAAGTACGTTTTTTAATCCACAACATTTGGCGCCGTCTGTGGGACGACAACATCAACCATGGCAAACACACGAAGAACAGCTCGGGATAATCAAACTCCTGAGGATCGCCCTATCACCTCTGAGGCTGATCAGCCACCGCCGACTACTGGCACTCAAGGGGCGAATATCCCCACCAACACTCAAGGACCGGAAATCCCGATTTCGGTTGAAGGGACGAATCTCCTGCAGATGGTCATTCATGGATCTAATCCACAAGAGACCATTCACCAGTAACCGATCACGACCTCCCCGCTGCTCATGAATGCACCGATGAGCCTTCAACTCCATACTACTGATCTCCCTCAATACGCGAATCAGACTTTGGGGATGCCAAGCTATGGCATGCCCCCTCGACCCATGGCGGGCGGTAGTGGAACTAATACAATCTACCATGAGGCATATGTGCCCCCTTATATTCAAGGTTTGGGACCCCAAACTCGCCAGACCCCTTTCGTTCAAGATTACTCTGGCCCATACACCGAAGATGAGGGTTATACAACTGGGGAGGATGTCGCCCCAAGAAGGAGACGTTCTTCCCAGACAAATCGGGAGCAACCCCAAACTACTAAGGAGAAAATTGCAGCCCATGAGGCAGAGACTGCAAGGCTCAAGAAACTCCTTGCTGAGGAAGAGGCCGCTCAATCTCGGGGCCGAACAACTGAAGGGATCCCAATAATCAACTTGGATCCACCGGCAAGAAGAACCAAGAGGGCCGAAGCCCCAAGGGGCGATCCAAGTATTCTGTTGCCCCTAGGAGATCCTGATGATCCTACACCACCGTTTACTCAAGACATCATGAAAACAGCTATATCCAGAAAATTCAAGATGCCTTCGATCAAAGCCTATGATGGAACGGGAGATCCCGCAAATCATGTAAAGACCTTCTCCAATGCACTGCTGTTGCAGCCAACTAACGATGCGGTCAAGTGTAGGGCGTTTCCACAAACCTTGGCAGGCATGGCGCAACGCTGGTATAGCCGTCTTCCTCCCAACTCAATTGGGTCTGTTAGGTCCTGATAAGTTTGTAGAAGGGGGGTTGAATACAAACTATACCGTTTTATCGAAATTTGTTCTTGAATAATATAGCAATTTAGAACAAATTAATGCAGAATATAAATGGAACAAGATTCAAGTTAAATATAACCTATATTAAACTTGAAGGGTGTTGCAAATACAATATGGATTACAAAGTATTTATCTCAAACTAATTAATACAAATTTAGAATAAATTTGACATGAACTTTTCTAATATTTGTAATAAAAAGATCGAATGCTAAAAGCAAGTTCGAGATAAATTCTAGGGATAAAAATCCGCTAGATGATCAAAGCAATACAAGTAATCAACTTCTAGTGGTTTGGATTTAACAATACAAACTAGAATTAATTGCTTGAGAAGAAATGATATTAATGGCTTCTGTGTTCTTGAGAGTAAATTGCTTCAATGTCTTTTCTTTTTGTTCAACTGCCTTGTCTGTCCGTTCTGCCAAGAAGTTAATACCAAATGAATAAGCCTTGTATGACCTGTTTAATAAATCATAAAGATTTAATAAAACAAATCATACACTTGTATGACCTGCAAAACAAGCTCGGTAGAACCTTGAATGATCAATATGACCTGACAAAAGTGTCCGGTATGACCTAGGGTTATTCTAACCACTACTGGTAGAACCTAGGAAATTAACCTGTATGACCTGACACAAATTGAATGATATGACCTGAATATAACTCGGTAGAACCTAAGGTGTTAAAACACTAGGTCATACCGAGTTTACTAAACAGGTCATACCGAGATTTTATAAGAAAATCCTTTTAATTTACTTAGATAGATTAAATTAATTCTTTTATAGAATTAATTTAATAAATAATTTAAACTACTAATCATAACTAATTTAATAAATAAATTAATTTTGATAGAATTAATTTATTAATTAAATTTAATTAATAAATTAAAGAAGATAATTTAAAATCCTTGCAATACTCTATCTTCTGAAAACCACTGAATATAGATGATTGAATTCCACTGATTGATGTCGTCATTCGATGCACTGTCTGGTTTCATGAATAACTGACTTCATTGATAATTCTTCATCTTTAAAACATTTAAAGCTGTGGCTTCTTTTCTTTAGCTTTGAATAAACTCTGTATCCTGTACTTCTTCTGTCACCAACTGGAAATCTCTGTCACTGTAGTAAATCCACTTTCTTGAATACTTCACTGAGGCTTGAACAATAAATTGAACTTCTTTCAATGTAGAATAACTTCAAGTCTGTAGATGACTTTGGTTCTTCATTCTCTTGACAGATTAAACTCTCTGAGATTCCTGTGACATATTTAACTTATTATTTACTTGTTACATACTTGTTTAAATTAAGTTGTTTCCTCGGAATATTAATAGGCCTAAACATATGCCTTTCAATCTCCCCCTATTTGTTTTTTAGAGAATAACAATCAAATACCTAGAGGATAACTCAACTAACTTAAACAAGAAATAGAAATGACTTTTAAGAGCCAAGTAAATAACAAGAAAAGTTCTGGATTTCATTTAACATTTTCCAGATTCAAACATTACAGGCAAGTACAAGATAGATGTTCCTCTAGACTGAACATATGAATACATTTATCCTATCTTGAATCACCTAAGCTCTAAACATTTAATATTTACAAACAGAGCTTCTTTAAATTTCAGACTCAAACATCTCTCCTTCTTCAAGTGCATCAAGCAAATCCTTGTCCAGAATACGATCAGATTCAGAAGTAATGCCACTAGGTCTGACAGGTTGAGCTGTGACTTTCTTCAGCCTATTCTTCATTTGATGATATCTCTTGATATTGGCAATGCAATAGTCTTGAATCAAATCAGCAACTTCTGTCTTTTCTTGTGTAGCAAACCCTGTTGTCCTCAACATGTTCTCCATATAGACAAGATGCTTGGCAGGATAATCTTTCAAAGAGATGGGATCCACAGCACAAGTTTGAAGTGCCCTTCCTTTATAAAATTTAACTTCATATGGCACGTCCACAACTTGAGGGCTAGCTTTCATAGCAAAATCTCTAAGCTGATCATGCAGCAGCTCAGCTAATGGAGAAGTTCTTTTTACTTTGCACATGAATACCCAAAGCTCAGAGAGAGTTCTACCTTCCAGAAGATTAAGAGAAACTATGAAAGTTCCCTCATTATGAGTGTAGATGTAGATCTTCAACTCCTCTCTGACTCTGTCAAATCCAGTAGTAATTCTTGAAATCTCCGCATGAAGAGCTTTCATATATATTGTGTTGTTTGGATTGACCTTTCTGTACCTTTCCAACATGCTAAAGAACCTTCCATCATTGTCTGACCCTGTCGGATGTGAGAACATCTCTCTAGCTCTATCCCATTCTTCTCCAAGCTTCAGCCTCACATATAACTTTCTGTCTTTGACTTTTAAATCATGAAGCCTTTGCTTTTCTTGATGTTCAGCTTTTTGGATAACTAGATGCTTTGTGATTATGTCAGACACTTTAGCATTCTCATCTTTTCTTCTCTTTAGATCAGCTTTCTGTCTTAACAGCTCAGCTTCAAAGGCAGGATCAACTTCAGGTTCATCTACCCAGTCAGCAAAATCAGTCTCTTCTTCAACCTCCACTTCACCAAAGATATCTTCAGGGGTTTCTCCAGATTCAATATCATCAAAATCTCCCTGTTCACCTTGATAGTAGTCAGCATCAGAAAAGGTTAACTTCTGCTTCCCTTTGTCCTTTCCAGAACCAGAACCTCCAGCTTCTCCTCCTTGATCTCTCACTTCTTCTCCTCCTTGTATCTCCTCCTTATTCTCCCCTTTAGTTGAGGTATCCTCTACAGATTTGACTTTATCAGCCTTAGGATCCTCATCTTTATTGCCTCCTTCTCCATCCTTGTCATCAGCATCATCATCACCCTCAAAGAATTTCCTTTGCTCAGCATTGGGTTGATGTGAACTCTTGATCATATTGTACAGATGTTTCATGCCTTCATTCAAATGTACCATCCCTCCTTCAAGATTTGAGAACCTCTGGTCATTGTACCACTGATTGTAATCAACAGTTTCCTGAATAGAGTTCACCTGTGTTGAAATGGAAGCAATCTGCTTGACACTCTCCCTGATCTCAACATTTGAAATTGTCAGCTCGGAGATGTATGAAGCCACTAGCACCTGTGATTCTTGAACAACATTTATCTTGGGGATCAATGAGACCTTCACTCCTTCTATCTCATCTCTAATATGACCCAGCTGATTAGTTACAGAGGTGGAAGAAGAAGACTGTTCAACCACTTGTGCTTTAAGAATTTCTTTTTCAGCCTGGGTCTTTTGAAGTTGTTTCTGTAAACCAGCTATTTGAGCCAGTAATGAAGCAGTGTATGTGTCATTGTGTGCAGTCATCTCAATTTCTGTCGATGGTGTTTCACTCACCTCACGTGCTTGTGTATCGCTCTGTGTTTGTCTCTCAGATCTAATCACTAGCTGTTTATCCATGTGTGGAGTTGAAGTACCTGCAAAAAAAATCACCATAGCCCCTTCTTGAGAGGTCACTGGTGGTGCAATGGGAGTTCGCAAATCCCAATCCCCGGTGTAGTCCAAACAATAATCCGAGATGGAAAACTGAATTGCTTCAGTAATGGACTCACCAGGTTGCCCTTCACTTTCTCCAGTTAAAACTGCGAGTGAAAAATCCTTAGGGGAGCCAGAGATGTTCCCTCTGGGAGGGGAGAAAATGATTCTATTATAGGTGGCAAAGAATCAGATTTTCCCTCTGAAGCCTGTGAAGGCTCTTCTACCGTGACAATGGTAGGCACTGTTTCAGCAAGCATTCCTATGTGCTCTCCTCTCAGAGTGTCCTGTTTATGAGTCTCTATTATTGTTTCAGAAGTGTTTGCTCCCATTGTGAGTAATGGGAGAGTGCTTGACTCTGTACAGAATGCCATGGCCTGATGGCGAAATTCAATAGATTCATCCTGTTGAGAGGATGTTTCTAGTAACTGTTCATTGGCCTTTTGAGAATCCATATCCTTTTGGGAGGATACAGACTGGCTAACAGATGCCTCAAGGAGTGTTCTTCTCTTCTTTAGTGGTGGAGACAGAGCTGTGGGATCACTCTCATTAATATCTACTCCAACTTGTTCATTCAATCTTGTTGTAGCCGGTTGTTCTAGGGGAGCGGTCAATGGATTTGACTCTGTGTGGCTCTATGACCGGGGACAGAGGTTGTGGTTCTACAACCCCTTGATCAATCCTAAGAACCTCTTGGGTTAGTGGAGCAGTTGAGATAGGATATATTACCTGAAGTGCCATGGTGTTAGGAGGCACCATTGAAGTTCCTGCTGACGAGGATCCAACCACTGGATGTTCAATAAAGAGGAGAGGTAATTGTGGTTGCAGAATCCTTCGAAGATATGATTGTGGAACTACGGGTATCCTTCCAGACTTAGAACTGGTGGACAAAGTTGAGTATATGAGAGGATTAGTGTGTGCGGGGACTTGAATAGGAGTGTTTTGAAAAAGTGTTTTATGTTCATCAGAAAGAACATGATTCAACACTAGAGAAAGGAAACGGGAATAAAAGCATCTAACTCTCTTTCCATTTTCAATATCTCTAGTGTAATTGAAAATCCTCCTTATCAAGAGATCCCACACAAGAGTTCCTATATCCAATCTCAGGTTGAAAACAGCAGCATAGGCAATGTTTTGTAAAACAGAAGTGATGACTGGAAAGTTGTTTTTGGTACAATTACTAAAAACTTTGGCTAGACAGTCAAAGAACAAATCCCACTCACATGCTAGATTACCCTTATTCAGACGAGGAAGAACAATATTTCCTGGGTAACCAATACTAGAGAAAAATTGAACTAACTCGTCATCAGTAGGGAATGCAACAAAATTATCAAGTGGAAAATGAAGCACTTGACAAAAGATCTCCTTAGTTACTGTGTACTGACGATCAGAAATAGTGAATGTGAAAGATTGCATATTGTCAGCAACAACATCAGTTAAACATAATAGACGAAGGGGTTCAAGCTTTAAATCAATAGAAGTTGTGATAGCATAGCTAACAATTGATTGTTGATTTAAAAAATGAATCCACGGCCTAAAACGTTCAACAGAACACTTAAGGGGATCAAAATAGCCAACGTAATTATTAAAACGTTCAACAACAAACTCAGCAGCCATTTGAAAATTAATAATAAAATAAAAATATTACTAGAATAAAACAGCAATTAATAATAATAGTAATCAGAAAAGAAATAAAATCCCAAGTAATTCACAAGAAAAATTTGCAATAGTTCGTTGTTCTAGGAATAAAACACAAACTAGAGCAAACTTAACTAAGTAAAAACTTGAGTTAGAAAGGAATGAAAACAAAAGAACCTAAGATGACCTGGTATTTATAGAGGAGGGTTCTGCTGAGCTCGGTATGACCTAAAGGCAGGTCATACCGAGTTTTTGTACCAGGTCATACCGAGCTTTCTTCAGGTCATACCGAGAATACTGAATTAAAAACTGAAAAAATACTTAATAAAAATAAAAATAAATAAAAAACCAGTATGACCTCTAAGATAGGTCACACCGAGTTCTACAAAGACCTGGGAGTTCTAATAAACAAAATAAATTCTAATATGACCAAACCTAAGGTCATACCGAATTCTATTAACAAATAAACTATTAACAAAAATAAGAAAAGCATACCAATATGACCAAACTAAAAGGTCATACCGAAATATATACTAACAGAAGCAGCAAAACAGAAAATATTCACATAAAATTCTAATACACCTGAAACCTTCTGCATAAAAATATACACGAACAAAAAACTACTATAAACCTGCAGAATAATCTGAACAACAATATTTATAATAAAAAATATCTAAATAATTCTAAATAAATATATTTTCAATAAAAATACATTTCTCCACTTAAAAATATGAGAAAAATATTTTTAAAGAAAATAACATATTCAGAGCTATTTAAATACACAAGCATGTAAAATTAAATTAAATGAGAATTAGCAGTGAATATCATTTAAATGACAAGAGAAAATGAAATTATTGAAAGAACAAACATGACAGAGATATTGTTAATCACTAAGACTGTTTAACATACCCAATTTACCAACTAACTTGATAAATGTGGATTCGTCAACAGATTTAGTGAATATATCTGCAGTTTGTTCTTCTGTGGGTACAAAATGTAACTCCACAGTTCCATTCATGACATGCTCTCTGATAAAATGATACCTGATATCAATGTGATTCGTTCTCGAGTGCTACACAGGGTTGTTGGAGATTGCTATGGCACTTGTATTATCACAAAATATGGGAATTTTGTCTAATGCAAAGCCATAGTCCTTTAATTGATTCCTTATCCATAAGATCTGAGCACAACAGCTTCCAGCAGCAATATATTCAACTTCTGCTGTTGAATTGGAAACTGTTTGCTGTTTCTTGCTATACCAGGAAATCAACCTACCTCCTAGGAATTGACAACTCCCAGAGGTACTCTTTCTATCCACAACACTACCTGCATAATCAGAATCTGTATATCCAACAAGATTAAAATCAGAATCTTTAGGGTACCAAATACCTAGATTAGGTGTACCCTTAAGATATCTCAAGATTCTTTTCACAGCAACGAGATGTACATCTCTAGGGTCCGCTTGGAACCTTGCACACAAGCATGTAGCATACATAATATCTGGTCTACTAGCAGTAAGATAGAGTAAGGAGCCAATCATACCTCTGTAGCTTGTAACATCTACCTTGATAGATTTGTCAGAAGCTCCAAGTTTGATGGCTGTTGAAGATGGAGTCCTTGCTGATGCTGAATCCTCCATGTGATACTTCTTGAGGAGTTCTTTGAGATACTTGGATTGACAAATAAATATACCATTTGACCTTTGACTTACTTGTAATCCAAGAAAGAACTTCAGCTCACCCATCATACTCATTTCAAACTTACTCTGCATTAGCTCAGCAAATCTCTTACAGAGATTATCATTAGTAGACCCAAATATGATGTCATCCACATAGACTTGGACTAATATCATATCACTTTTGTGTTTCTTTGAAAAAAGAGTTTTGTCTATGATACCTCTAACAAAACCATTTTCTAAAAGAAAACCAGAGAGAGTGTCATACCATTTTCTAGGGGCTTGTTTGAGACCATAGATAGCCTTGAAGAGAAAGTACACAAAGTCCAGCAGCTCCTGATTTTCAAAGCCAGGGGGCTGTTCCACATACACTTCTTCATCAAGTTCACCATTCAGGAATGCACTCTTAACATCCATTTGATAGACTTTAAAATTGGAGTAAGCAGCAAATGCTAAGAACATCCTGATGGCCTCAAGTCTAGCCACTGGTGCATAGGTTTCATCATAATCAATGCCTTCAGCTTGTGAATACCCTTGTGCAACCAGTCTTGCCTTGTTTCTTGTTACAATGCCATCCTCATCTAGCTTGTTCCTGTATACCCATCTTGTACCAACTACTTTCTTGTTCTTTGGCCTGGGTACCAGCTTCCAGACTTGTTGTTGTTCAAATTGATTGAGTTCATCTTGCATAGCAATCACCCAATCTGGATCAGTCAGTGCTTCCTCAGTTTTCTTTGGCTCCATTTTAGATAGAAAAGCTGAGAAAAGACATTCATTATGAGAAGCACTTCTAGTTTTAACTCCAACCTCTGGATCACCAATGATCAGCTCAAAAGGATGAGCTTTATTCCAAACAGTCTGTCTTGGAAGATTTGATCTTGATGATTCACCTTGAAATTCACTTTGATGTTGTGAGTGACTAGTTGATCCTTCATTTGCTCCCCCTGAGTTGTTGCTTGATTGCCTTGATGATTCTTCTCCAGTGTTGGTGGTATCTCCATTGTTACCAGTGTTTCCACCACCATCACCATGATCATTATCATCATTGTTATTATCATCACCAGCAATAACTTCAGGTGGGGCTTCATCATCTGATTCTGAGTCTGGCAAGTTATCAAACTTCAGCTTTTCAGATGAGTCCTCTTTTTGGATATTAGGGAACTTAGTGTCATCAAAAGTAACATTGACACTTTCCTTTACTGTGTGACTGCCAACCAAGTAGACCCTGTAAGATCTTCTGGAATAACCAACAAAAATTGCTTCTTGTGCCTTTGCATCAAACTTGCCACGTTTCACATTGTCATCTATAAGCACAAAGCATTTTGCTCCAAATACATGAAAGTATTTGACAGTTGGTTTCTTGTTGTTGATGATCTCATACGGAGTCTTCATTAAGTCCTTGTTGATTAAAGTTCGATTCTGAGTATAACAAGCTGTATTCGCTGCTTCAGCCCAAAAGTACGTTGGAAGTTTGGACTCACTTAGCATAGTCCTAGCTGCTTCAATCAATGTACGATTCTTTCTTTCCACTACTCCATTTTGTTGAGGAGTTCTAGGGGCAGAATACTGTCTTGTTATTCCTTTATCAGCACAAAAGTCATTTAGAATGGCATTCTTGAATTCAGTACCATTATCTGACCTTATGGCTCTAACAGGGAATCTAGAATCCAGCTCAATCAACTTTATGTGGCCAATCACCAGAAATGGGGTCTCATCCTTGGAATGTAGGAATAAAACCCATGTATATTTTGAAAAGTCATCAACAATCACAAGTGCATATTGCTTCTTTGACATGGACATCACATTAACTGGACCAAACAAATCCATGTGCAGTAGCTGAAGAGGTTCAGTTATTGATGATGTGTCAGTGCCCTTGTGAGAAGCTTTCTTTGACTTTCCTTTCTGACAAGCCTCACACAGTCCTTCCTGTGTAAATTCCATCTGAGGCAAACCTCTAACCAATTCCCTCTTGACTAAAGAGTTCATGGTTTTGAAGTTAAGGTGAGACATCTTCTTGTGCCATAGCCAATTATCATCTGATGAAGCTTTAGCATAAAAACAATTAACTTCATCTTTGAATCCAGAGTTCAGATCAGCTATGAACAAGTCACCTTTCCTTACTCCTTGAAGAGCAGGCTTTCCATTCTTCTTGTGAATAATCTGACACTTCTCTCTTTCAAAGGAAACAACATATCCTCTGTCACAGAACTGACTGATGCTGAGAAGATTGAACGTCAGACCTTCCACAAAAGAAACATCTTCAATGATAACATTTCCGTACTTCAGACAGCCATATCCTTTCGTAATACCCTTGCTGTTATCTCCAAAGGTAACTACTGGGCCAACTTTCTCAACCACATCTGATAGCAGGGCTCTATCTCCGGTCATATGCTTTGAACAGCCACTGTCAAGAATCCATATAACACGGTTTACCTGTTTAACTCCCTGCAATATCAGATTGATTAGACCTTCTTCAGAGCCCAAAATTGATTGGGTCCGGCATACTTAAAGAACTGGCCTTTGTCAGGCAAAACAACATTTTTAGCCAAAACTACTTCAACCTCTTTCACATAAGAGCGTTTCCATTTATAGCCAGCCTTAACACATTTCTGAGTAGGCTTAGGGATAAATGAATCCACTCTAGTCTGAGGAGGACTAGTAGTCTTTGCTTTAACATGCTTCTTATTATTAACATGTTGACGTGGAACAGTCTTATCACTAGATACATGCTTACTATTAAAATAAGCATACATAACATTGAAAGCACAAGACATGCAATTAATCACACCACATGCTTTATGAGAAGAATTAACAGCAGGCATGTTAGTTCTACAGTTGTTTTGATCCAACTTATGGATATCTGATTTAGTCTTTTTAGTTGAAGCAACTTTGACTGGAATATCAGATATACATTTTTTGGACTGTTCAGCTTCCAAAGCAACATCTTCTTCATGAATCTCCTCAGCAATAATGATAGAGTATTCATTCATAGGCTCTGCCTCAGACTCCTTACAGAAGGGTGTTTCAATACCCTTAAGTATATATGGAACAACCTTTCCTTCAGATTTGAATCTACAAGGGGAATTAATTCCAAGCAGTCCAATAGCCTCATTATAATCATACCCTATACTGACATGATTACCAACAACTTGCTTATTGAGAATTTCTTTAGCAGTCTTACAAGAACTGAAATAAGCATTAGCTTTGGTCTTAAGCTCACTAATCTGATCTTTGAGAATGGTTTCCAGTTGTTGATAGAATTTAACCCTTTTCTCAAGAACTGCTACCTTATTAGTAAGTTCATCTTGATTGACATGCACTAGTTTTAAATCTTTTATTTCCTTTTCAAGATTTGTGTTTAAAAGATTTATTCTATCATTTTAAGTGCGTGCACAACTTATGGTGCCACCAAGATGATGAATCATTTCAGAGTCAGTAAAGGTTACCTCTGACATGTATCTGGATGAAGTGCTTTCCTCTTTAGCCATTAAAGCAAGGTTCCCAATCTCACCTGCTTCTTCATCACTGTCAGTGTCATCCCAACTCTTTCCCTCAGCAACATAGGCTTTCCCAATCTTGTTCTTCTTGCTAGAATCAAATGTGTTTCTGGTCACTTGCTTTGGCTTTCTGCACTCAGTAGCAAAGTGACCCAACTCATTGCAATTGTAGCATCTGATTGTGCTCCTTTCCACAGTTCCAGTTTTGTAGCCACCCCTTGTGCCACTTGAAGATGAAGATCCACCTCTCTGAAATCTGGGTCTGAACTTAAGATTGGGATTCCTCTTGAATCTAAACTTCCCAAACTTTCTGACTATCAAAGCCAAATCACTATCCTCCAGCTGATCAAGTTCTTCTAAAGAATAGAAGTCACCACCAGATTGATCAATGGATGTTAATCCATATTCAGCATCAATAACATTCATATTAGAACTGGAAGGTTGAACAGCCTTCACTTCCAGTCTCTGTGGGACTTCAGCAGCCAATGCAGTAGAGGTACCAACAATCTTCCCAGTTCCATACAGCTCCCTTTGTTGAATCTGCTCCAGCTCATAGGTCTTCAGCACACCATACAATCTCTCCAAAGCAATCTCATTCATATCTCTTGCTTCTCTAATGGCAGATATTTTGTGCTCCAAATGAGGTGGTAGGGTAAGAAGGAACTTCTTGTTAATCTCCTTGTTGGTGTAGTGCTTCCCATTGAGATTCAGATCATTGATTAATTTGTTGTATCTCTCAAAAACCTGAGAGATACCTTCACCAGGGTTTGATCTGAAATGCTCATATTGTGAAGTGAGAATTTCCAACATATTCTCCCTAACTTCCTCTGTCCCCTCATTGATTATCTCTATGGTTCCCCAAATATGTTTGGCAGTTTCACAATTTAGGGCATGATTATGCATGATAGGATCAAGACTCTCAATAAGGATCAACTGAAGACAGGAATCCAAGGTAACATCCTCTTTCTCATCAGGAGTGTAATCCTTGGGATCTTTAGGGTACATACTAGCAGGCCTAGTAACAACGTTATCCTCTTTTAATTCTTCCTCAATAATCATAGGAAGTCTGGGACCTTTCTTCAGCACATCAATGTATTTAGGATTTGCAACCTTAAGAAATAGGAGCATTTTCTTCTTCCACATAGAATAATGCTCCTTGCTGAACATTGGGATTTTGACCGTACCAACTTTCTGTGTAGTAGACATCTTTTGAGATTTTTAGGAATAAGATAAAAAATCAGAGTTTAAAAGAAAAATCTCAAAACAATTGGATCTTTGATTTGTATATCAATCAAAAGGCTCTGATGCCAATTGTTAGGTCCTGATAAGTTTGTAGAAGGGGGGTTGAATACAAACTATACCGTTTTATCGAAATTTGTTCTTGAATAATATAGCAATTTAGAACAAATTAATGCGGAATATAAATGGAACAAGATTCAAGTTAAATATAACCTATATTAAACTTGAAGGGTGTTGCAAATACAATATGGATTACAAAGTATTTATCTCAAACTAATTAATACAAATTTAGAATAAATTCGACATGAACTTTTCTAATATTTGTAGTATAAGATCGAATGCTAAAAGCAAGTTCGAGATAAATTCTAGGGATAAAAATCCGCTAGATGATCAAAGCAATACAAGTAATCAACTTCTAGTGGTTTGGATTTAACAATACAAACTAGAATTAATTGCTTGAGAAGAAATGATATTAATGGCTTCTATGTTCTTGAGAGTAAATTGCTTCAATGTCTTTTCTTTTTGTTCAACTGCCTTGTCTGTCCGTTCTGCCAAGAAGTTAATACCAAATGAATAAGCCTTGTATGACCTGTTTAATAAATCATAAAGATTTAATAAAACAAATCATACACTTGTTTGACCTGCAAAACAAGCTCGGTAGAACCTTGAATGATCAATATGACCTGACAAAAGTGTCCGGTATGACCTAGGGTTATTCTAACCACTACTGGTAGAACCTAGGAAATTAACCTGTATGACCTGACACAAATTGAATGATATGACCTGAATATAACTCGGTAGAACCTAAGGTGTTAAAACACTAGGTCATACCGAGTTTACTAAACAGGTCATACCGAGATTTTATAAGAAAATCCTTTTAATTTACTTAGATAGATTAAATTCTAGATTAAATTAATTCTTTTATAGAATTAATTTAATAAATAATTTAAACTACTAATCATAACTAATTTAATAAATAAATTAATTCTGATAGAATTAATTTATTAATTAAATTTAATTAATAAATTAAAGAAGATAATTTAAAATCCTTGCAATACTCTATCTTCTGAAAACCACTGAATATAGATGATTGAATTCCACTGATTGATGTCGTCATTCGATGCACTGTCTGGTTTCATGAATAACTGACTTCATTGATAATTCTTCATCTTTAAAACATTTAAAGCCGTGGCTTCTTTTCTTTAGCTTTGAATAAACTCTGTATCCTGTACTTCTTCTGTCACCAACTGGAAATCTCTGTCACTGTAGTAAATCCACTTTCTTGAATACTTCACTGAGGCTTGAACAATAAATTGAACTTCTTTCAATGTAGAATAACTTCAAGTCTGTAGATGACTTTGGTTCTTCATTCTCTTGACAGATTAAACTCTCTGAGATTCCTGTGACATATTTAACTTATTATTTACTTGTTACATACTTGTTTAAATTAAGTTGTTTCCTCGGAATATTAATAGGCCTAAACATATGCCTTTCAGGGTCTTTCAAGGAACTAAGCAAAGCTTTTATCAATCAGTTCATTAGTGGAAGGGTGCATGAGAAAAGCTCTGCATCACTCATGGCAATCCAACAAGGAAAGAATGAAGCCCTAAGGGACTACATCAATCGATTCACTCGGGAGGCTTTGAAAGTCCCGGACTTAGAGGACAGAGTGGCTATGATAGCCCTGCAACAAGGAACTACTGATGACCACTTCAAAAGGTCGTTAGCTAAACATCCACCCGAGAGCATGCTGAAGCTCCAAGATAGAGCCGGAAAGTATATCAAGGCTGAAGAAAGCATGAGAAAGTATGAACCCACTGCTGGCGGTAGTGGAAACTCAAAGAAAAGAAAAGAAACTCAGGAGTACGACGTAAAGGAAAAGTTCCCCAGAACATCAAAGAACTCCGATTCTCCCCCCAAGAGAAACAATTTTGGGCCAAAATTCACAGAATATGCAAGATTGAATACTCCCAGGAGTCAAATTCTGATGGAGATAGCCAAGGAAGAAGATCTCAAATGGCCAAAGCCAATGAGGGCTGATTTGTCCAAACGGAACCAAAATCAGTTTTGTCGGTTCCACAAAGAAGTCGGTCATGACACCGACGATTGTAGGCAATTGAAAGATGAGATTGAGTTCCTGATACGAAGAGGAAAACACAGCAAATTCACCAAGGATGGAAATTGTAATAACCCGAATTTTTGGAATAATTTAAAACTTTTCTTATTATAATTAAGTGCAACAGTGAATAGTGATATTGGTGGATGAATAGTGATTTTGAGGGTTAAGAAAATTTTTCATGCCACCTATGTACGAGACGTAGTGTGGATATTTCAAAGTCATATTAGTGATCTACGGAGTAAATAAGTGAATGCAAAGACGATCGGAATTCAGAAATTCCAAATTTTATTTTGGTGAAGTATTTGACCGGGCAGTGAATTATATATTATTATATTCAAGAAATGAGATATTAAAATTGAGGATTTAATATTTTGGAATTTTATTATTTTATTAAAGTCAATTTAAGGATTCGATTGTTGGAATAAATAGTGAATAGTCACTATTCACTACGAGCATCGCGTAGAGTTTTATTCGCCCTTTGGAAAATATTTCGAATCGTTTCAAGAGGAACAAGGCGACAATTACAGGATTAAATATAGACATGGAAGTAACATGTAACAAGATTAATTCGAGGGATGCAACATTTGCATCATCCATGTGAAAAGAAACGAACCAAACACATGCATGCGCGACACGTGTCCCTGCTTGCCACCATGATACTCCAAGGCTTGACACGTGTCCTGATGACAAGGACAATGTGATGACTCACCACTCCTTTAACAAAAATCAGCATTTCAAGTATTATTAACCAAAAACAAAAAGAAAGAAAAAGAGGAAGAGCTCCCCAGATTTCTGCCCAGCAGAAACATAGTCCAAAGAAAAATCCATAACTCCATTTCTATCCATCCTTAAATCACCAAATTTTAACCATAGCTTCTCCACTCCATGGGCAACATTCGTTCAAAATTTCATGGCCAACAAAGGAGTGTAGCCTAGCCAAATCCTTCTCCCAAGTTGAAGAAACCAAGCTGCCCTGTTCTTGACAGTTTCTGCCCCGATTTTCAAACGGCCATATCTCCTTCATTTATTAATGAAATCCTGTGTTCTATAGCTTGTTGGAAAGGTATTGAGAAGCTCTACAACTCTTCTTTAGGAACCTCGTCCAGAAAAGCATGGTAAGGACCTCGTTTTTGCAGTTCCTTGAACGGATGAATAGTACTTTCAAGGAACTAACTTTAATTTCTTGTTTTCTTTGGATGATCTAAGTTGTATTAAGGCTATACAAGGACTAACCAAGGTTGATCAAGGTCTTTACACACATCAAGAAAGGTATAAACCTCATGAACCCTTAGTTGACTTTGAGTTTTATGGATGTTCTTGATGATTGTTAGCTTAGTTAAGATTATGGTGTTAAGTATAAGCATGTTAGCATGATCTTGTAGTTGATTAAGCCCTATGTTGATTAAGATGTTAAAGTATGATATCCCTGGACTGATTGAGATTAGAATCATGTGTATAAGAAGTATGTATGCCCGGTGTGGCTTGGTTTGATGATTATGATTTTTGGAACGTCCGATTTATAGCCGTCGTAATGCCCAAATTTTTACCTACTGATTGGTTCCCTGTTTTTCCTCTGTTAGAGCTCGACCCTTGAGTCCTACTGCCCATGATTGTGTAGTTTATGTTATAAGCTTCGTAATGATATGTGGTTCGCCTAATTTGGCCGAACGGTTTAAGAGAAAAGTGAGTTTTAGTAAATGCCGTTCGGAAGAACGACCCATCTCTGGTCAGCAATTTTGAGTCTATATTTGGACCACTTCGGAGCCATATTAAAATTTGAAACTTTGAGGAATAATACTAGAGACAGTTAGGAAGGCTCACGAAAAGGATTCGTATTAAAAGGATTATTTTTCGATTTTATAAAAATGTTTTAGTCAAGGTCGCGCAAGTGAAAACCACTGAAAACGAGACTTAGAAACCAAGGCTCCAAATGGTTAAGTATAACTTGGGTTTGAGAATGGATTTCAAACCAAACTTGTGATATAAGTATTTGACGAATAACATGGACTTAGTATGAGCCTATAACGAGCTAGTAATGCCTTGGTTGTGTTTCGCTTACGTGTTTAAGCATTAAGTTATAAGTGGTTTATCGAGGGGATTAACCGTGTGTTTTCGTTTGACTTTGTCTAGATTGTCCGGCATCGTCGCGAACCCCTATCACTTCTCGAGCATCAGGCAAGTTTCTAAAAACCATATTTTGAAGTATGCATATACTAGATGCAAGTTATGTATGCATACTCGATCGTTCAGATCGTTCAGAGTATATTTATTTTGAAATATATGAAATATGTTGAATAAGTTTCAATCCATATTTGCAAGTTTCCCAATATTGTGCTTCCTTATCAAAACCAGTATATCCTTGGTCTTGTTAATGATATTAAATCCTGCTCGTGCGATAACCAAAATCCCATGACCTTATAATACTGTTGATGGGTGGTGATGCTTTTAAGATCCTACGCCTTGAATTATATGGTGTATATATTTATAAACTTTTCGTATGGTGGAAGGGGACTTTATATCATAAGGTAGGTATTTGTGTACTGGAATAAGAAAGGCTCAGAGGGTAGAGCATGTATTGAGTTTATAACTTAGCCAGTGTATCGGGGTTATTTTGTAAGGTATATTTTCGAAAACCCGGACAGAGCTTTTTAGAAAGATTTTCGCAATAATTAACCTAAAGGCAACATCACCAATAAACCAGTGTTTATTTAATTAGTAAATACTTCTGGAAGCATTTACGGATTAAATAAGCCTTATTCGTCTAATTAAATTTGTTTACTTAGATGAATATCATTTTCAAAATGTTTTCTTAAAATCGCTTTGTTCCGGAATGATAACAAAGATATCCGGTAACGGTTATTCGAGGATTAATTATCTATTTAATGAATATTACTTTTGAATATTCATTTGAGATTTATTATTTAATGAATATTACTTCTGAATATTCATTTGAGGCTTACTTATTCGAGGGTTAAGTATGTATTTAATGAATATTATTTATTTATATTCATTTGAGGATTATGGACTTTAAGAATATTATTATTATTATCCATTCGAGGATTGTTTATTATTTAATGAATATTACTTTTGAATATTCATTTAAGAGTTATTTATTTAATGAATATTACTTTTGAATATTCATTTGAGGTTTATTTATTTAATGAATATTATCTTTGAATATTCATTTCATCTATATTTACTTAATGAATAGTATTTTCGAATATTCATTTAATCAGTATTTACGTAAGGAATATTATTTCGAATATTCATTTAATCAGTATTTACGTAAGGAATATTATTTCGAATATTCATCTAATGTTTACTTATTTAATCAATATCATTGATTATTTTTAAAAATCCAAAGAGGTTCCCAAAACAATGTTTTCCATTTAAATCCGTCTCTTAAGAGGATTTAAATGTTCGCTCAACCATCAAAAATATGGGAAACCTGATTTAAGAGACTACTACTCTTTTTGAACTCTCAACTCAAAACTGTCAAGGGACTGATATTTTCTTGGAGCAATTTAATTGCTGCCAGTCTAGTGTTGTGTTACCACCTCAATGATCGAGGGGTAAATTCATGGAACAAGTCGATATCCATTAACAAGCATAGCTTGGGAAATATTGGAGAATCTCCCTTTCCAACCTAGATATAACTACTTAGTGGAGTCGTATCAACAAGTGTTACACTTGGGGAAAGGAGGACGATCTTTACGTTTCAGAGTCATGGAATCCATCTGAACTAGGAGTGGTGTAAGTGGTCAAGTTGCGTGGGCCCATCCAACTTTTATATATTGCCCCAAATGGGCCGGGAGGTCATAGTAAGGCGGTAGACAATGTCAGGCCGTCGTGATACTTCCATCTACATGTAGAAAACTATTTGAGCGGTGCGACCTGCTACTGATCATAGTAAGGTTAGGCACAGCGGACGCGGTAGCAACTCCAGTATTGGTTCATCATCCAATTTGGATATTCCTGCAACATGTATTGGTATGAAGAACCAATCATGTTGGTAGGGGGTCGAAAAGTGTTTGGAAATGAAATGACAATAAATTCATACAACTTCATCTTTTATTTATGAGTTATGACTCTGTGGATACCTTACATAACATGAGTTATGGTAAGGGAGTTGTTTATACTGAATCACCTTATAACTTCATCTTTTAAGTTATATGTTGATATTCTGCATATATAGCAGATATTTTTCGGAAAGGTTATATTTGGTTTACTTTGAAACCTCATCGTTTATACAAGAACTTTGTTCATAATATAGCAAAAGAGTTGCAGAAATATTATGAAATGATATTTGAATTACAATAAAGGTACTATTTTTGGAATACCTTCCGATAAGGAAATAATTTCAGTATCGAGATATTTTGACAAACTATTGTCTTATACCCGCTTTATTCTGGGTTGAATTAAAGGCAGAAGTATGCCATACTTTCATTACCTTGCTGAGCTATCGCTCACTCTTGCTATTGTTTTATATATATTATATAGCAGCGGAGCAGGATGCCAATGGGACGACACATACCCCGTAAGGTGTTTCCATAAACAATTTCTAGTAGTGATCCCGAGAGTAGTACGAACCAATCGAACCAGGCTGCAGCTTTTGGTATTCAACTTATGTATAGACATGAATGGTATTAGAGGATTGTGAGCATCAGAAGGCTAAGTTGGTAATGTAACAATACTTAGAAATTGTATCAGTAACAGATTCAAAAGACATTTGGGTATTGTAATAAAAATTATTTATTCCGCAGTTGTTGTATTATGTCGTTTCTGAGACTCTAACCTGTGTGTGTGTGTGTGTGACATATATTGTGGGGTCATGAGCAGGTGAATTATGAATGGTGTGAGTAATACAGGTAAGGCAAGGAGTACATGGATCGTGACTACCCTAAATCCCTGACCCCGGATTTGGGGCTGTTACAGAAATCAAGGGAGTCAAAGAGGAAACTATGAAAGGAAGGATTACGACAAAAGGGACAACGACCAAGATCGTAACCCTAAGCCCCGAGGGCCAGTCATCAACATGATATTCGGAGGGCCAACTGCTGCTGGGTCCTCCCGAAACTCAAGAAAGGCTTATACCCGAGAGGTAATGACTGTGGTTGGAGAAGCACCGAAGCGTGCCAGAACAGAAGTGTCGATAGGTTTTGATGATTCTGACTTGGAAGGGGTGAAGTTCCCCCATGATGATCCTCTTGTCATAGTACCTGTGATAGGCAACTCTGAAACAAAGAGAGTCCTAGTCGACAATGGAGCTTCAGTGGATATCTTGTTCCACGATGCTTTTATCAAGATGGGTTACACTGATTCTCAGTTAACACCCTCAAATATGCCCATACGGATTCAATGGGGTGGAATCAAAAGTGGAAGGCACTATCCAACTCCCAATGACCATGGGGCAAGGGATGAATACGTCTACTCAAATGCTGAACTTCATAGTTATAAAGGCAACTTCAACCTACAATGCAATCCTGGGAAGGACTGGTCTTCATGCGTTCAAGGCTGTTGCCTCATCTTATCATCTAAAAATCAAGTTCCCAACGAGGAATGGGATTTGTGAAGAACGAGGAGACCAAAAGATGGCTAGAAGTTGTTATGTAGCCGCGTTATGGCCTGACGGAATCGGGGGGCAAGTTCTCCCAATTGAAGACATGGATACTAGTGACAATGAGGACCGAAGAGGGAAACCAACTGAGGATTTAATCCCAATTCCCTTAGTCCCTGGTGAGCCAGAGAAGGTGACATATGTTGGAGCACTACTACCTGAGCCATTGAAAAGCAAGCTCATATCTTTTCTTCAAG